>CAKAOJ020000021.1:0-600000 GCA_916701645.2 Sebastolobus alascanus
AATAATATCAATGAAATGTCAAAAGGCTACCCCTAACACTATGAAAAGTACATAAATAAATAATGGTAACAATAAATAATATTAGTTGTGATCTGAATTTATTGAAATAATAGTGATAATACAGCAATTATAAAACAAAATAATCTAATAGCATAACCAAGACATGCCATCAGTTTTATTGTTTGCATTATTAGACACATATTGCTTTTAATACGTATCGTACATTTCATGTTTTAAACACAATATCATGTTAGATATGAACATCAATAAGCTAATATTAGTTTTATATAGATTAGCTAACAATAAGGAACGTTAGCTAGCTCTTATCTAATGTTACAGAAGCAAACGATTTGTAAAGACGTAACGTTAACTTGAACAGTTGATTAACTGTGGATTAAATCATTTTTATTTTATTTGATATTTTCCTGTGTGGGGGAGATTCTGGAGGGTTCCTCTGTTTAAGCCTGAACCACTCATTATTTGAACCAGCCTCCAATTGTACTTCCCAAACTTTTAATTATTCCAACTATCTTTTTGCCAGCCTCAACTACGGCTTCACCGACTGCTGCCAGATGATATAATAGATTAGACTCCTCAGCTTTCTTTCTGGCCTCATTTTCATGTCTGGACTGCAACTTTTCTCTCTCCTCTATTAGTTCTCTGTCATGCTTTTCCTTCATTTCATTCAACTTGTCTCTCTCTCTCTCCTCCTTCTCCTCCTTTCTCTCTGCGTCTCTCTCCTCCTTCTCCCTCTTTCTCTCTGCTTCTCTCGCCTCCTTCTCCTCTTACTCTCCTCATTCATCTCCTGCTTCTCTGTCTTCCTCTCCTCCTCTCTCTCTTTTCTCTCCCTCTCCTCCTCCTCCTCTCTCTTTTTTCTCTCCCTCTCCTCTCCTCCTCTCTCTTTTTTCTCTCCCTCTCCTCCTCCTCCTGTCTCTCTTTTATCTCCTTCCTCCTCTCATCCTCTCTCTCTTTTCTCTCCCTCTCTCTCTCAGCCTGGAGTTGTTCATGAATTTTCTTCAACTCTTTTTCATATTTCTCTTGTAGTTTTCCCTCAATTTCCTCGCTTTCTTTGCGTATTTCCTCTTCTTTCTCTTTCAGGATGCGTTGTTTCTCCTCTTTGATTGCCCTCTCGGCCTATTGGAACATCTCGTTGGTGTAGTGGCTTACTCCGTTCTTCTGGACTAGATTTCTGATCATCTGGAGCAGCTTAGTGACCTGAGAGCGGTGATCCTTCAGCTCATTATTGAAGAAATGGTACTGGCCATTACATTTGGCCACGAGTTCTTGCAGGTCTGAGCTTTCCGTCAAGAAGTCCTCAATAGTTGTGTCTTCAAGTTGGTCTCCATGAGTAAAGAGAACCATGCTGTGTCTGTCTTCAGCCTGGCCGAAGATTTGTTGAATCTTTTGCACTGTCTGCTTTCCCTCTTCAGTGTATCTGCCCAGCCTCATGACCACCAGGAACACATGGGGTCCAGGAGCAGCGTAAGAGATGCACTGGGAGATGTCTTTAGATGTTTTATCCTCGCCAAACCTGGTGTCGAACAGGCCCGGGGTGTCGATAACAGCAACCTGTTGCCCGTCCACCTCAGCTTTGCCCTTGGAACAGTCTACAGTCATCGACTTTCCACTGAACTTTGATTCAAAGCACCGTCGTCCCAGAATGGTGTTTCCAGTGGCGCTCTTCCCAATTCCAGTCTTCCCCACCAGCACTATCCTCAGCTCCTTGTTATTTAGTTCTGTTGGTAAGAATAAATAACATTAGAATGAATGCTCTGCTTCACCATGGGACCTTTGGAACACGGAACACGAACAAACAGCTGATTGTAACATGAAAGTGAAACTTAAAGCACGGGACACAAGCAGCGGTCTCCTGGATGAAAGTAGACTGCTGCTTGTGTCCCGATCATGGAAAGTGCTCTAGTTTACAGAGCGTGACATAGTTTAAAGAGCAAAAGAGACACACAGGGCGGGAGGGGAGGTGGATGGGTCCAACAAACACAAGGATTTCTTCCAGGACACCACTGCTTGTGTCCCGCGCGTTAAGTTTCACTTTCATGTTACAATCAGCTGTTCGTTCGTGTTCCGTGTTCTCAACGTTCAGTTTCATTTACCCTTAGTTTTTTTCCTAAACCTAACTAAGTGGTTTTGTGGCCTAAACCTAAAGTGACGCCAAGGGGCGGTATGTCATGAGTTGGGATAAGAATGTGTTGATATGTCACATAGAAGTTTGTGTACATCATCTGGAAGGTGGTGTTGGGACTTGACCATCCAAGATGGTGGCAAAGACATGAACTGCACTTCCCAGGATTCCTTTGGGTCACTCATTGAGTAGCTCCACCCATGGACTCAGTAACCATTTCCATTGGCTACTTTAACATGATGACTTATTCACAAGTACATGTGAATTAGGCTGCTGACCTGGAGAAAGGTCACTCTTTTTGCTCTTTGGTCCCTGGCCTGTCAACACCCCTGCCCCGCAGGAGGTCAGCTGCGGCCCTTCTCACCCAAGCTCTCCAGCCAGAGACTGCATGAAGAAGCAGCTCTTATCTGATCTATGTCTTGTTAGCAGACAGACATAGAAACACAAGGAACTTCTAAAGGCAGAAGACGCGAGTGCCTGCCTTTTGATCAACTAACTTCAACCAAGGAAGTTAGCACCAAGCCACCAAGCTGCAGAAACAGGACTGGACCAGTTTCCTTCCAGCTGCACAACTGGATCTCACACAGCAAGGACAACCACAACTTCAACCCTGGAACCACAACCTTCTCCAGTCGGCTTTCTCCAATCCCTCCTTGGAATTACAACCCCTTTCTTCCATGTAGTGGTAACGTACTGGGTTTTACCTTAGCATGAGTAATTGCACACGGCTGAGCAAGTCTGTTCAACTTAACTTCTGTAAATGTACATGTATTGTATGGTTTGATGTAATTCATTAAGTTTTACTGTTGTGATAGTGTTGTAGTCAGGATATTTGGTTGGCTGGCTTCGCCACATCTGATGTGTTTAGTTTATGCTCCACACAGACATAGGGTCTTGCATGCAAACTAACCATCTTTTCTAACTATTTTTATCATCTGACACACATTAAGATCACTTACATAAACTGTGAATTGGTTTTAAACACAAATATACACATTCAGATAACCCCAACCCCCACATCACACCTCTTTGTTCTCCCTGAGCCCATGTGCTCCAAAGGACAAAGAGGTCATGTGGTGACACCCTGGCGGCCATCTTTGATCCAGCCATCTTTGTAGTTTTACAGTGCTCGCCATTTTGTTTTGTAGGCCATGCAGACATCAAAGACAAGTAGCCATCTTGTCTCTGTCTCCCTCTCTCTCTCTCTCCCTCTCTCTCTCTCTCACACACACACACACATGCTCACACACTGTGTTTGGTTTGTTTAGTTTAGTTATTTTGTTAGATTAATATTGTGTTTTAACCTTTATTATCTTATAAATAAATATTTGTGGATCATACATGCTGTACTGTTTAATGTTGTACAAGAGTGAATAATGCCAACCGCTGCTGTGTCAAGAACTCCAAAATCCTTCAACCTTTACTATCTATTGATATAGTGATTTTCAAACCAAAAATTTCATATTCCATTTCTAAACGAACCAAAAGTGTTGACATTCTACACCACTAGTCTTCCACAGGAGTAGACGTCCAGCTGTACTTTTAAACAAGTACATTGTGGTAAGAATTATAATTTGAGAGACTTTGATTATTAACACTTAAACCTTCATAGTGTTAATTTTAAGAACTTGCCTTGTCTGCTAATTCAAGTTAATCTACGCTGTAGAACTTGAAAGAATTTTGGTTCAGCATTTGAATACCACATATTCAATGCAATCTAGTCAAGTTGTCATAATTTGCTGTTAATCTAAGTGTTCCTTTAATGACACAGCGTGCCACCGGCCCTGTGTAACATAGAGAGCTTGTACCTGGCTGTCACTGCCATGCATTTCAGCCTGACTGAGTAAGATTGAGCCTGATAAGAGCCACAGTGTGCTATCAGCCCTGTGATATAAGTTTGCACCTAGCTGTTACTTTCACACGTTCCAGCTCGAGTCACCTTTAAGAGACATCATCACAACTGTTACTGCCTTGCATCTCAGTTAGTGCATGTTGTGTGTAAGCAAACTTGTTTTGTAAACTTTTGTTTACTTTACTGGCCCCTTTTGTTTTATTGCCCACTAGAGTCACTAGTTAGTGCTGTAGCTGCCCCTCCTCCACAGGAAGCTACCCCCAATAAAGTAAGCCAGTACATTGTTTTGTTAGGCTAGTGTACCTACTGCTACACTACAAGGTGTCTGCCAAAGCAACACCATAGCCATAACATTATTTTTCTTGGTACTAGACACCTTGTTAGTTTTACCCTCCATTCCAGCATAACAATGGAGAACCCCTGTGTAGAGCTTTATATTTCCTCCCTAGCACAGAGCTTAAACCCTGGCAGCCCTGAACTCATCAGCAAGTTGAGTTTCAGTGAGTGCAGTAAAGAAATAGAATCGCTACTCACAGACGGGTGTGATGCGCAGACCGCATCCAAAGATTCATTTTTTAAATGCTTGCTTCTGATTTTTCACAGGCAAACCAGTCTTGCCGTTCAGAGCAAAGCAGCCCAGGAAAAGGAGGTAGATTCCGTAAGAACGCAAAATGCTTGTCTCCTCCATGAAGTTCAGACAGCAAACAAAAAGATGATGCGTTACTTAAAAGACCTGCATTCAGCAGAGTCAGATCTTTGCTCGCACAAAGAACAATTGTTAGGGCTTAGATTAGAACATCTCACCCCACCACAGTCTGTCAGCCATTGTGATTCTGGTTACTCCGATTCACACTCCTCACTTGATGAGAGGTTAATCCCCTCTCCGCTCAGAAGTGAAAGATTTCCAACTGACTCAAAGTCCTTGGGAATGAAGTCAGCTCCACTGAGAGACAGTGCTAACAGCTACCTGACTTCCCATTTTTCTGATACTGACAGTGAAGATACATGTAATTTATCTTCAAGAAGATATTCTGCTCCATGTTCTTCTCAGCTACTGAGAAATGACATTTTCACCTGTGCTCCTTCCTCCAAAGGTTCAGCCTGTTCAGCCTCCTTTCCACTCTGTCACAAGAGTGATGACAGCTGTTCAGCCTCTGCTTCTCAGCCAGAGAGAACTTTAGCATGTGATGCACAAGTGCATTGTAATGCTAATTTAGTCTTGCCTTCACCAGAAAGGACCCCACAGAGTCCCGCTATGAAGTGCTTGAACTCATAGCTAAAGACATTGAATGTTTTGATCCAGACAACTGTGATCATCACATTGATGACTACTTTAGAGAATTAGATCATAATCTAATTGATTTAACAAACGCCACCCAAAGGGAGAAAGTGAAACTTGTGTGGAAAACCAGCTCTAAAGCTGTGCACAAGTTTATACAATCACAACCTCCCAGTGTCAAAAATGACTACAGTGAGCTCCGTCATGCACTGATAGAAGAATTCTCCTCTACTGCTGACGTGACCTCAGTGATGTTTGCAGCCCTCCAAATTAAACATTCACGTAGTGAGAATCCTAGGGATTACTACAGACGTTTAAGGCATGCATACTTCCAAGGTAAGAATGCACCAGGTTTAGAAGAAAACCCCATCTTCAAGTCTTTGTTTTTGCAGAACCTGCACCCATGTGTTCGCACCCATGTGGTACTCAGGACGCGTCAGGGTAACCCCTCACTGCTTGAGATAAGGAAGATGACACAGATAGCTTGGGAAACTCTGGTCATTTCCAAAAGGGGGGGCAAACCAACTGAGCCCACCAGCTCAAACACTGACGTGTCAAGCAGATCTGCCACCTCAAAAGACCACCTTCACAACAGGTCGAAGGGGGGTCACAAAAGGCTGCATAAGGACACTGAGCGTAACCGCCATGTCCACCAGTTGCGTAGAGATAGGCATTCACACAACAGAAGTGTTAGAAAGCCATACTCTGAAATTCTGTCCCAGAATTGGCGTGACCGGTCTGATGATGACCACAGCATCTCCGACCACAGTTCAGACTCTGACCACGGTTCAGAACATGGACATAACCTAGCAGACAGTGATAGGTACTCTGAGTGCCTCTCTGCCTCTGGCTACCTGGAGCGTTACAGTCCTGAGCCACGAGTCAAGCACAAGAGCTCCAGAGTTGTCTTCCCACGGTACTAGCTAACACACAGCTAACAGTGAGACAGATGTTAGATAACGGTGCCTTAATTTTTCCTCTTTTGCAGTTACTAGGGCAAACTTGAGTTTGTTAGCAACAGCAAACCCTAAATTCTGATAGGTCTCAGACACCACTGTCCAACTTTACAAGTACACTTGGACCAACTCCTTGGTAGTATCTTGTTTAGAGATAACTAGTGCAAAACACTAGCTAAGGACACACCATTATGGCATCACAGAACCCGCCATACACATGTTCTCATATTTTTAGGTGACACTCTGTATCTCACCTTAACACCTCTACATCTCTAACATTCCTGTTCTTCACTAACCTTATAATAACAGAGAAACACTAGTTATGTATTTTATACAGTGCTATTGTTGTTGTTTATCTGGTTTTATTTGTAACTTAGGGACTGTTCTTGCTTAGCCAAGATAGATAGTTTTAACCAATGCCCAGTTGGTCAATGAACTGCCCAGACGTTACAAAATTTGAATGAACTGTTGAATGAACTGCTCCAATCATGGATTTAATGACTTTCGAGTTGTCCCCAGGAGTGGAACTGAACAACCCCCAGGTTGTTTCCAAGGACCTGTGAACTGTTCAACCTCTAGCTTGCTCTTAAGGATGATGGACATCTTAAGACCAAAAAAGGGGGATGTTGGGACTTGACCATCCAAGATGGTGGCAAAGACATGAACTGCACTTCCCAGGATTCCTTTGGGTCACTCATTGAGTAGCTCCACCCATGGACTCAGTAACCATTTCCATTGGCTACTTTAACATGATGACTTATTCACAAGTACATGTGAATTAGGCTGCTGACCTGGAGAAAGGTCACTCTTTTTGCTCTTTGGTCCCTGGCCTGTCAACACCCCTGCCCCGCAGGAGGTCAGCTGCGGCCCTTCTCACCCAAGCTCTCCAGCCAGAGACTGCATGAAGAAGCAGCTCTTATCTGATCTATGTCTTGTTAGCAGACAGACATAGAAACACAAGGAACTTCTAAAGGCAGAAGACGCGAGTGCCTGCCTTTTGATCAACTAACTTCAACCAAGGAAGTTAGCACCAAGCCACCAAGCTGCAGAAACAGGACTGGACCAGTTTCCTTCCAGCTGCACAACTGGATCTCACACAGCAAGGACAACCACAACTTCAACCCTGGAACCACAACCTTCTCCAGTCGGCTTTCTCCAATCCCTCCTTGGAATTACAACCCCTTTCTTCCATGTAGTGGTAACGTACTGGGTTTTACCTTAGCATTAGTAATTGCACACGGCTGAGCAAGTCTGTTCAACTTAACTTCTGTAAATGTACATGTATTGTATGGTTTGATGTAATTCATTAAGTTTTACTGTTGTGATAGTGTTGTAGTCAGGATATTTGGTTGGCTGGCTTCGCCACATCTGATGTGTTTAGTTTATGCTCCACACAGACATAGGGTCTTGCATGCAAACTAACCATCTTTTCTAACTATTTTTATCATCTGACACACATTAAGATCACTTACATAAACTGTGAATTGGTTTTAAACACAAATATACACATTCAGATAACCCCAACCCCCACATCACACCTCTTTGTTCTCCCTGAGCCCATGTGCTCCAAAGGACAAAGAGGTCATGTGGTGACACCCTGGCGGCCATCTTTGATCCAGCCATCTTTGTAGTTTTACAGTGCTCGCCATTTTGTTTTGTAGGCCATGCAGACATCAAAGACAAGTAGCCATCTTGTCTCTGTCTCCCTCTCTCTCTCTCTCCCTCTCTCTCTCTCTCACACACACACACACATGCTCACACACTGTGTTTGGTTTGTTTAGTTTAGTTATTTTGTTAGATTAATATTGTGTTTTAACCTTTATTATCTTATAAATAAATATTTGTGGATCATACATGCTGGTCTGTTTAATGTTGTACAAGAGTGAATAATGCCAACCGCTGCTGTGTCAAGAACTCCAAAATCCTTCAACCTTTACTATCTATTGATATAGTGATTTTTGGTTGTAGTTATTAATTTAATTATTAATCAGAGTTCTAAATTGATAGTTTAATATATTTAATGAGACTTAGCTATGAGACTACATTAATTTGCTATCGTTTTCTCTTTGTTTCAAAGAGTGGTACCCCGAGGATGATTTAATACACATTAAATCATATTATTCATTATAATTAATAATTATTTTGATAATTATTATTTACTTTTGATAGCCATTTTAATGTCTTTTGAGCTTATGTACCAATGTAATTTGGTGCCCTGTTATTATTAATATATATTGATAATTAAGTAATATTAATTTTATTAATATTGATAATTTTCTTTAATATTGTCTAATAACTAGACCAGCTCCTACCTGCGTTCCCCAACACTGGGAACCTGAAGATTAATTTGAGATGCAGCTCAGCAAGTCAAGTTGTTCTCGTCATAAATCAGAAATAAACATAAATAATTGAATGAATGAATTAGAATAATTGTGAAATTCCATTTCCATGCTCTATTATGTCTCATAAGTTGTTGCAGCAGATTTTGGGTTGATACCATTTGTTACACAGATTTGGTGCTAAATTTAACCATCTTTTACCACTTCAGAATTGAGTAATCACTATCATTTTGATTAGTTTTGTATGTTTATCAGGTTTCTTTTCTACCAGAAGAAGTACCAGAATCTACCATGTTAGATATGAACATCCATAAGCCACCATTAGTTTATAGATCAGCTAACAATAAGGAACGTTAGCTAGCCCTTATCTGATGTTACAGAAGCAAACGTTTTGTAAATATGTAACGTTAAATTGAACAGCTGATTATGTGAAAAATGCTTAAAGGAAAATGGGATATGATAGTTCTAGTTTTTAATAATGACCTAATAATTGATCAGCGGACAGACCGCTGATCCATGAAGTGGAAGCAGTGACGTTAACGTATTTAACAGTTTTTCACCGAAATCTTTTGGAAAAGAAAAAAAAAATCGTAACGTTAACTCAACGTTTCTCCTCGTAGATCATAAACATTTGAGTATAATAACGACTCGTTGAAATCAGTTGAGAAATGTAGACGTTATAGTGCTTTTTATCCAGAGAAACGACAGCTCCCCCGTTCACTTGTATTACAGGCCAGTCTTGCCCTGTCCAATATGGCGCCCACGTTGACATACGATCCAGGAGTCAATGCGGCGTCTATGTATGCATGTCTATGTCCCTGGCTGCAATGACACCAACAGAGCAGATATGGAAGCCCGGAAAAACTGACCAATCAGAGCAGACTGGGCTTTTTGAAAGGCCTTAAAGAGACAGGCGCTAAAACTGACTGTTTCAGACAGAGGGTGAATACAGGTGCTGCAGCAATGGACAGTATGAGTAAAAGTAATGTTTTGTTTTAACATAAAAGCATGTAAACATGTTCTAGTAGACCGCCGAAATAAAAGTATGAACCTTAAAATGAGCATATGAGAGTCTCAGAGTCTTCCAGAGTCTCTCTGCTGCTTCTACTCTGTCAGATGACTCCACGCAGCAAACCACAGCTAGAAACGGTTAGACTGTGGACATCCGAGTGAAACAGAAAGCTCAGTTAAAACAGGGTTTTTACGGTCTAAATGGGAATGTACCTGTTGTTCCACTGCATTTCAGCCATGTGATAATGGTGTGACAGACTTTGGAACACTTTGGACAATATTTATAAAGAAAAAAAAAAAGATATAAATGATGACTAGTTATTATTTTTGCATTAGCAGGATTACATTTTCATAACCGGAATTTATAACTTCTATGAATAAATGTCATATAATCTTGCAATTGAAGACAAAAATATTGCATCACCACTGTACTGAGATGTTGAGGAATTCCCTTGAACATAAAGCTCCATTTAAAATCTAAATATTAATTCATTGTTCGATTATTGTTAAATACTTTTTTTGTTTTTCATACATGTTGAATTGTGTACACTACAGGCCTGTAGACAAATTTCACATTTCTGTGTGTACAGCTGTCTGAAGTCTACCAATGTCACAGTCTTGATTTCCTTACATAGTATCATAATTAGTCCTTTCTACGAAACGTCTTGGAAATTACTAGGAAATTATTTTTATAAAATGACGAACCTGTAAAGTAAAGCTTGAGTGAAACGTTTCTGAATGAATTCATTAATTCAATTATTTATATAGAAATAAGTCAGGCATGAATCCTCCATATACCAGCAAAACGGTTAGTCAGTCTGCTGTTTATCAGACTTGAGCTGCTGTATCCTCCACGCTGCTCACCCCTCCCTCCACCATTTACAAGAAATGGTAAGAAACTGCAGGAAATGGTGCACCTGTCCGTTCCCCTTGAATGAAAACGAAACTAGGTTTGCTTGAAATGTTCCTTGGTACTATAAACAGAAGTTTGTTCCATTTGAAGAGAGAAATAGTCATTACAGTAACAGAATATTGATTCATATTTGATCAGCGCTGCCTAGTTTGACTGTTTGATCAGAGTTTGCGGGTGATTGATAGCCGGCTCTCATAGACGGCAGACTAAAGATCAGTTCTGACTGGTTGTTTTTCTCCGGTCTGTGAAATCTTGCAGATGCCGTTAGGAGCACCGGAGGACACAGAGGAACATGATTGTTTTCAGATTACCTGTCTCATGAACTACTGTCAGGATATAGTGACTGTTTTATAAAAATAACTTTTTTTTGCTCCATTTCTACCCACTGCAGCTTTAATTAATAACTTTTACAAGTAAAAGTCCCCTCACCCCAAAGAAAAACAGCACAGAGGGTTATGCACAACCATATTTGTTTATTACCAGATTATTGCACGCAGGTTTCTAGCTGTATAGAAGAACAGAACATAGAAATGAAGCGAGAACCGTGATTTAACATCAGAGACGACGGGATGAAAGTTACCCTGCGAGTATCCATCTCTCTACGATTCGCTCAGAAGCACGTACACACACAGTGTGTGGAATGATCTGTACAATAAATATGCATACCTGCTTCACATACCACTTTTTAAGTTAGAACAGTGTAATTAAAATGCACATGTACACACACATGAGATACATGTGAGGGGGATTAGATGTCAATGGATGAATGGTGTGTGTAGTTTGTTAGGCCAGAAGCACACACACACACACACACACACACACACACATATATAAAACACCAGTAGCACAGATTTAAATAAAGCACCGTTGAGTAAAAGCCTGGTGTCTTACTGCAAAGTGCTGCAAACTGAAGTGCAAAAATAAAGAATTTACATGACAAGCCCAGGAAGAGTTTCTTCCTTTAAATTTCCCACATCATGCTCATTTTCAGGTTCATACTTGTACTTGTTTACACCCTGTAATGTTAAAAAAAAACTTTATTTTTCTCACACCATCTGCCTGACTATGCCTGTATTTACCCTCGGTCTGAAACGCTCCGTTTTAGTACATGTCAATTGAATTGCATTGCTAGACAACAGCTTGGGTCAATGTTTACTTCCTGTCAGCTGATTGGCTCCGTCCGAAATCGCATACTATGCACTACATTACTAAAAATGTGTACTATCGCTCAACATACTTTTGTGTGAATAAACAGTAGTATGGATCTCTTCGGACACACTGAGCAGTAATTTACGTCGTCACTTCCTGAGAGCCTCCATGCCGGTTGGAGACGTGTAACCATGGTAACCCATGCCAACCTCATGTGACCAAAACGACAGTTTGTGAGAAACAAAGTCTGAATTAATTTATCCATACTAAGGTTTCGGACATAACAAAATATCTAAGTTTTAGCGTACTAAACCATGTTGGTGTGGAATTTCGGACGCAACCATTCACATACACTGTTAACAGGAAATAAACTGGGACACATGTAGAATGTTTATGTTTGAAATTGTGAAATGGTCTAAATATTGTATATTTGTGACATCACATAATTACAAGAAATCCTGACGGCTCGTTTCAAAGGCAGAGTTTTCTGAATACGGGCTGTGTGTGTGTATTTCTCCATGGAATGAGCGTTTCAATACTTTCACAGTATTTTTTAGAGAACTTTAAACCTGCTTTATAATAAAAAAAAGACATAAAAATCTCACTTTTTTACAATATGGGACCTTTAAGTCTCCCAAAGCAACACATATCAACTTCTCTCTCTCTCACACACACATGCAGGTCAACTGCTATAAAATGTAGGAAGTAAATCATCTTTATTAATGTTATAAATATTGCCCTGGTAGCTACTGTTAATCAATTAAATATAATCAAAAACAGTTTCACATATGGTTATGGACCTGCAGCCACACAGTGCAGTGTTTCCATCGGTAACGGGCTTGCATAGGGACGTTGCCAGTGCTGCCATGCAAAACATTTTTTTTTTTTTTTTTATTTCTCCTAAACTTCCTCCATAAAGGGAGGGACAATGAAATACAAAATGTTCTTCCCCCCCCCACCAGCGTTACCAGAAAGTACTGTACAGATTAAAGGATAATCTTATTTACTTATTTTTGTAGTTTGGGCCGTCATTTATATATCTAGTAATTGCTGAGAACTGTAAACACGGTGACATCACTACAATACAATGAAATCTGACCACTTTATTCTGAAGCATGACCAAAGTGGCCAGTGTCCATTGTAAACATCCATCACAGTTCACAGGCAGTGTGGGTCATCATCTTACTGTCCTTCCAAATCAGTCTGACAAACCTCGGGGAGTTGCTTGCCTGATCTGACTTCTTTTTCAATCGTCACATCGTCAATTTCATTTGTACAGCTCAATATCACGAATCACACATTTGCTTCAGGGGGCTTTTAAATCTGTAGAGGATACAGACACCCTCTGTCCTTTACAGTGCGACCCGAACATCGGATGAGGGAAAAACTCCCCACCCAAAATAACCCTTTTAACAGGGAAACAATGGAAGAAAGGAGGAGGGATCCCTCTTCCAGGACGGACAGACGTGCAATAGATGTACAGATCTCAGCAATTAACATGGAGAGTACAATGTTATTGTTACTGATAGAAACGACGGCCATAACTATGAAAATAAGACCCCAGTTGTAATAAACCGCAAGTATACTTTAATTTAGATGGTTAAATGAGCCACACACTGTTTTTTCGCACGACAGCCTCCAGAATTGAAGCCAGCACAGTTGAGACTGAGACTGAGTTCAGTTGGATTTGGTTCAGCAGAGATGGGGTGTGCACCACTGTGTTAAATCCTCCAGCCCACCATGTGGCTCTCTCTAATCACCAACTACTTCTGTTTGCTGTGACTGCACAGAACAACACATCTCAGCTGCTGGGGTCAGCATCGGGTTCTCTGTATTAGCATAGCAACGCTTAGTGTTGCTAAGTCTGTCCGCTAACGTTTAGTGCTGGTGCGTGTCACAAGTTCACAACCAAACCCCCCACCAGCAGGCTTATGTCTGGGCCTCCGGCAGGGACCGGCCGGGCTCACATGGCACCGAGGGCCCCCCCACTGCTAGTCCATTTGTGCTGCGACACAGCAGAGCTTTGGTTGCTGCGGCGGCCGTTGTCGACGAGGAAGCGCTGCCACCGGTTATGGTACCGTTGAGGTTGCGGTAGGGTCGCTGCCGTGGTAACGAAGCCCTTCGGCGGGGGGCAGGCACGGCAGCTGAGCCACGGAGGCACACGGAGGGAAAACTCAGACCCACCAGACAGCAGCCCGGACAGGAAACCACCTCATCCTGCTCAGAGGGGCCGCCGGGGTCAGAGGACTGGACCTGGGCTCCGCTGTAACCATTAGCACGCCCTCCTCCACCCCACTGCACCTGCTGGCCGATTACAAGAGCCGAGCCGTTGTTGTTGTCCAGTCTGGGCAGAGCGGGCAAGGAGGGCGGACCGTTGGAGATGGGAAGTCGCCAGCTATTGGTGTGTAAGGAGGAGGAGGAAGAGGAGGTGAGCAGCGGTCTTCCAGGTGTGGAGTCCATGACTCCCTCTGCTGGCTCAGGAGACTTGGTACAGTCCATGGGTTCTGTGAGACAGACACTCTCCTCTTCGTCCTCCTCTTCCTCTAACCGCTCCAGAGACACCATGTCCAGCTCCATAGGAAGACCTGAATCCTCTCGCATCCCATCCTCCTCCTTTAACAACTCTCTTTTCTCAGTTATATCCTCGACCTGCAACCTTTCATCTGCCTTCTCTGACACCGCCGTGTTCTTCCTCATGTTGTCCTCCACATCGTCCGCCGTCCCTCCTCTAATCGCCACTCTGACATCCTCCTCCTTCTCCCCTGTGTCTCGTGGCGAGGCTACAGTCCGGCTGAGCTCTGGAGTACAGGGGAGCGACTGGCATCTCCTCGACGGTGCTCGCGTCCCCGGCATCCCTCTGAGAAGGCGGGGGGAGGAAAGCGGGTCGCGGAGCGCCGGGAGGGTGAAGGTCAGGGAGATGACGGACTTGCTAGGTGTGTCTAAGAGTTTACACCGCCCCCCATTCAGGTCCTGTCTGAGAGAGAAGGGGTTGACCCGCGCAGGGGTCCCGAGGAGAGGAGGGGTCAGGGTTGCCGGGGGTAACATGTCCGACTGGCTCCTCGCCAAGCCTTGCCGTTGCTGGCTGCGGTCAGCGGGGTGACAAGGAGAGCTGCGGCGCCGGTACGGGCTGACGTCTACCGCCACTGGTTCTGAGCACGGGAAGAAAGGAAGGAAGACATATCAGTGAACTGGAAAATGAGCAACAGTCAGAGAACGTTAGCCTTGCAGGGCAGCTGGATTGTCGCGATGTCACAAGATCACGCGAGAATCACCAGATCAAATATCACATGGAAATCGACCGTAGTCTGTGTGTGAGTCGGCCTTGAGGTGAGCGAAATCTCCAGGAGAATCCTGAGAGGGGAAACGCATCTCTGGCAGCAGTCATGGAATTTCATCATGTTTGAGAAGCTGTAGACATATACACATAGACGCCGCATTGACTCCTGGAACGTACGTCAACGTGGGCGCCATATTGGACAGGGCAAGACTGGCCAGTAACCCTATACAAGTGAACGGGGGAGCTACGAGGAGAAACGTTTAGTTTACGTCACGATTTTTTGTTTTCTTTTCCCAATGATTTTGGTGAAAAACTGTTAAATACTTTAACGTCACTGCTTCCACTTCATGGATCAGCGTTCGGTCCTTCGATATGGTGGATTCAATCAATTATTAGGTCATTATTAAAAACTAGATCTATCATATCACATTTTCCTTTAAGCATTTTTCACATAATCAGCTGTTCAAGTTAACGTTACGTCTTTACAAAACGTTTACTTCTGTAACATCAGATGAGAGCTAGCTAACGTTCATTATTGTTAGCTAGTCGATATAAGCTAATGTTAGCTTATTGATGTTCATATCTAACATGATATCGTGTTTAAAAGATGAAATGTACGATACGTATTAAGAGCGATATGTGTCTAATATTGCAAACAATAAAACTGATGGCATGTCTTGGTTATGCTATTAGATTATTTTGTTTTTATAATTGCTGTATTATCAGTATTATTTCAATAAATTCAGATCACAACTAATATTATTTATTGTTACCATTATTTATTTATGTACTAATATTTGTCTGTTATTCTGATTGCTCTTATTAGTAAGTACATAATAGTTATAACAGTAGCAGTGTTAGGGGTAGCCTATAGATTGAAAGCATGATCTCTAAAACGGAGGAAGACATTTCATTGTACATTATATTATATTTTATTGTATTGTATTGTATTGTATTGTATTGTATTGTATCGTATCGTACCGTATCTTATCGTATCGTATCGTATCGTATCGTATCGTATCGTATCATATTATATTATATTAGGGGAGTGCGATATGACGATATTAGATCGTGAACGATTAAAATGTCTCTACGATCTGCCTTTACTGCGAGATCGCTAGAACCGTGCTACAGAATACATGCAGTTGCTGGTAGTTTCAAGATGGTGGCGCGCATCAGTGCAGCGGCTCTTCGCTTCCTAGTTTGGTGCTTATTTGTGTGAATGCTCGATTTGCTTGTCCAGTTTTGTAATCGTCGGATTAAAGCACAGTACGGCCGTTACAAGCGACTTTCAAAAGGACGCACAACAATACCGGCGAACATCTCCAGATCACCGGGGTCTACGTGGATTGTTATCGGCTATTGTTACATGGCTTTTACATTTAATGAAGACTTTTAAAAATATAAGTATAAATAGATCCTTCTTACCAAGTGCAATGGGCTTCTGTCTCTCTCCGTCTCTGTCCATGCCCTCCAACGTGAAGACGATGTCAGAGAACGAGGGACGCCTCTCTGCACTCATCTGAAAACAACACAAACATATCAAGAATGAGCATCTCAGTATCAATAACACATTCACTTAGAGCACTTAGTAATATCCTGTCAACAAAGACAAGCTGGCTCAGAGAGGTCCAACTGTCCACGACTGAAAACACTTTGCAACCTTTTGGGTTATGAAAAATGAGACAGTGTGTGTGTGTGTACTTACATTACAGCAGGTGACAGCGAGACTAAAGAATGCAGCTGGACAATCCCCAATCATGTTCTCAAACGCATCCACGTCCAGGCCAAAGTCCTAAACACGCACGAACATAGAAAATATAATTCTTCCCACAATAAAATGTAAAAGTAGCAACATGTCACTGTCTGTGAGGGATCACTCCTTTACTTTACACTACACGACCAGACTAAATCATAGGCATGCATGCTACCTCTGTCCTGGGTAAGAAGTCAGGATCAGCTTCAATCCGGGCAATGATCTCACACAGGATGATGCCGTACGCAAACACATCCACCTGAGCAGAGGAGAGCATGTTAGTTCTGACCATACACACATAGGTTAGTTCAAACTAGCACCCGATTCGTTATCAGGTGATTAAATAGGCGTTATCAGTCGCTATAAGCACCGTAGATGTGGGTCAATAGGGGCCTACTACACCTACTACGTTGTGAAAGTGAAACTAAAAAGCAACACGTTCTGACATGTAAAACTGAATGAGAAGTCACGAAGTCACACAAACAAAAAGACTTCTTTAAGTTTAGGCAATAAAACTACAACTTCTTTAGGTTTAGACAATAAAACTACAACTTCTTTAAGTTTAGGCAATAAAACTACAACTTCTTTAGGTTTAGACAATAAAACTACAACTTCTTTAGGTTTAGACAATAAAACTACAACTTCTTTAGGTTCTTGCTGAAATCTCAAAAATGTCAAAAGTTTTTGATCCCAAATCACAGCATGGCTTCTTCTCTGGTGTTCCTCAAGGTCTTGGTGTCTTAATGTGGTATTTTGGAGGAATTATTGATCAATTTTGATCAATTCTAGAGTGGTAAAAAAAAAATTGTTAAATTTTGCACCAAATCTGTGTAACAAATGGTATCAACCCAAAAATTGCTGCAACAACTTATGAGACATAATAGAGCATGGGGATGGACATCATTAAATAATTCATTAGTTCAATTTTATTTCTGATTTATGACTAGAACAAGTGGACACACAGTACTGCATCTCAAATTAATCTCCAGGTTCCAGCTTTCAGATGATGTACACCACTTCTATGTGACATCTACTGTTGACCTGCTATCTCCCCCTAAAGACCCCCCTAAAAAAGACTAAAACGGGTCTATTGTGGGTCTCAGAGGGTTAATACTGTATTGTAGTCCAGTGGGTGTTTGTGTGAGCTGTGCAGGTTTACCTTCTCATCATACAGCTCCCCTCTCAGAACTTCGGGGGCCATCCAGTAGGGGGAGCCCACGATGGCCAGAGGCTGCTTCCCAACACCGTCGCTGCACAGAAAGCAAGGTTTCCTGTGAAGTCAGCTGCTCATTCAGAGTTGCTACACAAGACGGACTTTGCTACGAGCTAATGCTGTGATTTTATTCAGACTAATTTGTATACTCTAGACCCCACTGCACAACCTAATGCAACGCAAAGCACCAGCCCTGCAACACGTCTCTGTTGAGCTTGTAGTGTTCAATTTTGTTAACATTGTGCTTCTAAATTCTTTTCAATGCTTTTTTGTTGCTCATTGTTTCATATTATATTGATTAATCTTCATGCCCGTTCCCACAGAGAACAAAATATTAGCGACCCCACTGTGCCAATAATTACCTCATTAATTAATAGAATTATTATTAAAAATAAAGTAAAATAAAGCCCCTTTTCCCTAACTAATGAAAGAATGTTCTCATCTCCGGTGTCAGATGAGGACCTGGTTCTGCACAAAGAGTAATTCATCTACATATAATGCTCAAAACACAGACTGAGATGGGTTAAAAACTGACCTTTGACACCAAGCATAAATAACCTCTAATACTGACACAGATTTATACTGGCTCCCGTTACTCATCTATTACTCATCTAGTCTCTACCAGCTGTGGTTGCACATACTGTAATGGTACCTGTCCACAGGCTCCGTCCTTTCCACGCTTCCCATTCATTCATTTTTGTTTTTCATTTTTAACAGTCTCTCCTGCATCTCAGTTGTTACCCTGCACTATATTAATTTTCAAAGTTTCTTCTGCATCTCAGTTGTTACCGTGCACTATATTCATTTTAACAGTTTCTTCTGCACTATATTCATTTTAACAGTTTCTTCTGCACTATATTCATTTTAACAGTTTCTTCTGCACCATATTCATTTTTAACAGTCTCTTCTGCATCTCAGTTGTTACCCTGCACTATATTCATTTTAACAGTTTCTTCTGCACTATATTCATTTTTAACAGTCTCTCCTGCATCTCAGTTGTTACCCTGCACTATATTCATTTTAACAGTTTCTTCTGCACTATATTCATTTTTAACAGTCTCTCCTGCATCTCCGCTGTTACCCTGCACTATATTCATTTTAACAGTTTCTTCTGCACTATATTCATTTTTAACAGTTTCTGCTGCATCTCAGTTGTTACCCTGCACTATATTAATTTTAACAGTTTCTTCTGCACTATATTCATTATTAACAGTCTCTTCTGCATCTCAGTTGTTACCCTGCACTATATTCATTTTAACAGTTTCTTCTGCACAATATTCATTTTTAACAGTTTCTGCTGCATCTCAGTTGTTACCCTGCACTATATTAATTTTAACCGTTTCTTCTGCACTATATTAATTCTAACAGTTTTTTCTGCACTATATTCATTTTTAACAGTCTCTTCTGTATCTCAGTTGTTACCCTGCACTATATTCACATTTTTATTAGTCCCGTATCTCAGTTGTTAACCTGCACTATATTCACATTTTTATTAGTCCCGTATCTCAGTTGTTAACCTGCACTATATTCATTTTTAACAGTTTCTTCATCTCCTGTTATTTTTATATCTGGTATATATTTTTTTATACTCTGTATTACTAACTTGGTTGTTTTTACTAATATGTGTACTACTTACTTGTGCCGTTTTTACTAATATGTTTGCACTATGGAACTATGATGCTGGAAACTTGAATTACCCTCGGGATCAATAAAGTTACTATCTATCTATCTATCTATCTATCTATCTATCTATCTATCTATCTATCTATTGCAAGCATGCATTCTGGTAACGTGGCGGCGCGATTCGAGAGACGGGGCATCATGTGGGCCGCTCCTCATTTGCATAAAGTTGAGGTCCAGGCTACTTTATAGAAATCACGGACGTCCGACGCGACTCGCCGCCTCTGGGAACTCCTGAGACACTTTTAAACTAACTGTTGTCGATCCAAGATAAAGACAGATTCTTAATAACTGCACGGATTATTTCTCGCATAAAATGTTTTCAGAAACACATTCCGGTTAAGTATTTTCGTGATATAAGAGAAGGAAGTTATCCAAACGAGCCGCCATGTTGGTTCCGGTTTGAAAGCTGGGACCAGCAGCAGCCCACGGAGGGAAAGCGTTCGTCCAATCAGGCGCCTCGTGCCTGCCTCTAGTTGCAGCCCATCAAGCGTCCAGTGCTGGGAAGCGAGGCGATCCCTCACGATGAAAAAATCGCCAGTTTGGACACGTACCGTCAGGCTCACAGACTAGCTGAAAGACTTCAGGAGGACATCGGACTGACTGGGTTTGTTATTAGACTACAGCAGAGGAAAAGACATCACGATTCTGGATTTCACCCCACTGACCTGTAATCAGGGATCTTCTCCGCCAGGCCGAAGTCTCCCACCACAGCCGTGAACATGCCGTTATCACAGCGAACCAGACAGTTCTGCACAGGAAAAGAGTCCAGAGGTGAGATTCACCAACAACTATTGGTAAAAATGGGCCTTCATTAAAATGGACCTCTAGTCTGACATCTGGTCTAGTCAAGGCCTTATGCCAGACACACTACATAAGAATCAAGCTGATTTTGGGGGTATGTTAAGAGTGTTTTTTTACATCCCCCGATCTGCTCGGAAGTTCATCCTGGCTGCTCCGATCTCAAATCGTAAATATTAAACATGTTCAATATTTATGATCAGATATCCTGTTGTGTGTGTGGGGAACCCCGAGGACAGACGATGACGCAGTCACGTGGGAAAGAACGACAGCCAATAGAGAACCAAGCTGACTGAAGAAGGAAGGACAACCACCGCCGTCATGGCAGCCGCGGATAATTCATGAGCTGATGCTAAACGTGAAGCATAAAGTAGCAGTAAGATGGAGCTCAGAAATGGAGGAGCAACCTGTTGATTTGTGGCAACAACACGAGTGTTTATCTAACGTGTCTCCATGATTTCATCCATCCTTTGTGAATTTTCAGTACAAAGTAAAAACTGACATCACTAATTCTTCCTGCCCGTCGTCCGCCATGTTTGTTAACACTAAAGTTACGTTTGATCGCGAGAGATTTTGTAAGATTTTTAATTTTTTTTTTTTTAGTCGGGACTCGTTGACTTGTTCATGAATGAATCTGTTAGTGTGTGGTGGCTGTTTTGGCCAGATCGTTGCTCTCCACACACTAACCCAGAGGTCAGCAACCTGCAGCTCCGGAGCCACCTGCGGCTCTTCAGCTCCTCTCCAGTGGCTCCCTGGGGATTTTTTAAAAATGGAAATGAATAACTGTTTTTTTGTTTACATTTTCATTTTTATTTATCATTGTTGTGGGTCTATGGTACGATGGTACGAAGGAGTATTAGGGCCACATTGAGGAAAAAAAATAATTCTGAGATTTCGAGAATAAAGTCATAATATTATGAGAAAAAAGTCCTAATATTATGAAAATAAAGTCAAAGGTTTACGAGAAAAAAAGTCGTAGTATTATGAGAATAAAGTCATAATATTATAAAGTAGTAATTTTACGTGTTAGTTTCTTTTTTTCTCGTAAAGTTATGACTTTATTCTCGTAATATTACACCTTTTTTTTCTCGCTAAGTTATGACTCTATTCTCGTAATATTACGACTTTTTTTTTCTCGCTAAGTTAAGACTTTATTCTCGTTATATTACGACTTTTTTTCTCGTTAAGTTATGACTTTATTTTCGTAATATTACGACTTTTTTTCTCGCTAAATTATGACTTTATTCTCGTAATATAACGACTTTTTTTTCTTGCTAAGATGTGACTTTATTCTCGTAATATTACGACTTTTTTTCTCGAAAGTTATGACTTTATTCTCGTAATATTATGACTTTTTTTCACGTAAAGTTATGACTTTATTCTTGTTATATTACGACTTTTTTCTCGTAAAGTTATGACTTTATTCTCGTAATATTATGACTTTTTCCTTGAAATCTCAGGTGTTTTTTCCCTCACTGTGACCCTAATACTCCGTAGTACATTTGCACTTTGGCCCTCACTGCATTACACTTACAGTATATACTATATACTTAGACTATAAGCTGTATAATGTTTTGCGGCTCCAGACAGATTTTGTTTTTTTGCCTAAAATGGCTCTTTTGATAGGAAAGGTTGCTGACCCCTGACCTATAGGAACAAACCTGTTAATTATAAAATAACATGTCGTTATGGGTGGACTCTCTCACATTTTCAACATCTGTTAAGATTTGAAAAATCTTTTAGCGTGGGCCAGTCTTTAGACTGAAATGATCCCTGCCTTAAAACAAAATCCACCGGGGATGTGTGCTTGCATGTATTTGATTGACTAATGTAGCGCCTTGCTGGATTACGTGTGCTGGGTTGAGCCAGAGCATATGAAGTGTATTGTCTGCAGGTGAAGTTAGTGTCTGTAAATAGACTCCCACCCATGATCAATGCTCCATACTATGCGTCTTGTTCCTGCATGCTGTACCTTGGAGGTGAGGTCTCTGTGGAATATGCCCTTGTTGTGCAGGTACTGCAGCCCTCGGGCGATATCCAGAGACAGACCGATCCTGACGCACCACGACAGGTACAGATCGCTGTCCAACAGCTGCTCCAGGTTGCCCCCGTTTATATACTACAGAGAGAAACAGCAACATGGCACAGTTTAGAATGTTGCCATGACTACCAACATGATATGTTTTACTGTAATATGAGCAGAATCCCTGAAGCCCTACATGTTTTATGAGGAGATGCTCCTGTTTTAGTTCTCGTAGGCTTATTGGTGTTCCAGTGAGGCTCATAGTTTTCAGTTTTTACCACCAAGTAAAGATCAGATCAGAGTCAGATGAAGATGTTCGGCACAGTTTAAAGTAAACAGAGTCCTCTGGTGGAGGGGACAGGTATGTTCAGCTATACCTCTGTAGTTAGCAGTAGTTACCTCATGGTAACAAATATATCAGGATCATTGTCAGGCGTTATTTATTACATTTTTTCCAGCAACCCAAAAATCAAATAATAAAGACATTTCCCTCACAGATTAGTGGTATTTTCTTTTTAATTTATAAGGGACATGTGATGTTTTATACTTCTGGTGAATATAATCCAATCAGTCTTATTTCTATATATGTATTTGTATCTTTGTTAACGTCTTATTTTGAAAACAGGACGTAGTCCCACGTGTCTACTTCCTCTAACTTCTCGAAGGCCGTCTCTAGCTCTCCCGTCAGCTCCGTTCTCTTTATCCATCCATGGTCAGCTCCATCGGGGCCGTTTCAATGCATTTAACATAAATGTCAGTATATGGGTGCTCTACAGTTGTAGCGTCGGCCCATTTGACCACGGAGACGAGAGTGACGGCCGGCTCGACCGCACGTTACGGCGATACGATAACGTTTCCTGTCCGTGACAGAGTTAGCATGCAGCTTTAGCCGTGATGTCTAGCTCTGCTTTTCCTGCAATGTGTGAAACCCAAAGTGTTTCCATCCTTTACTGGATGTGTAGTGTTTACCACGCTGGATTTAACATGTGAGGGTGCAGCTCGTTACCTCATGGTAACTACTAGGGGTGGGAAAAAAATCAATTCACCTATGTATTGCGATTTTTTTTTAACGATTTGGAAATAGATTTTTTTAATGCCAGAATCGATATATTTGCTTCATTTGAGTCTATGTGGAGGTAGAAGGAAGTTACCGCTTTTATTGTTGTAGTCTGAATAACGTGACGTCATATCCGTTCCGTATCCTTCAACCAAAACAAACCAGTCGGGCCGCCGTGAGCCGAAACGAAAAAGTAGAAATAATTGGAGGGTCTGCGTGGATACGACCTGCACCCTCACATGTTAAATCCAAAGTGATAAACACTACACATCCAGTAAAGGATGGAAACACTTTGGGTTTCACACAACTGTATATACAAAATACATCTATGGATATAAGATTGATTGGATTATATTCACCAGAAGTATAAAACATTACATGTCACTTATAAATTAAAAAGAAAATACCACTAATTTGTGAGGGAAATGTCTTTATTATTTGATTTTTGGGTTGCTGGAAAGGGTTTAAATAAATACTTCCTGACAATGACTGATATATTTGACTTCAGGACTTCTCTGACTACATACATGCTGAAAATCAAACATTCTTACTGTATTAAATTAGATATTTTCCAAAGTAAAAGTCCCTAGAAGTGTATGATTCAACTTTTTCCCTTCATGGTCTAGTGTTAAAGAAATTAACAAAAATCGCAATAAATCGCAATATCGAATCGCAATACTTAAAAATCGCAATACATATCGAATCAACACCAAAGTATCATGATATAAAGCAGATACATACTGCCAACAGACACTCTAGCTCTAGTTATTTCAACATTAAATAATTTTGAAACATGTGATGTTTCAGTTATTTTTTACATTACTTGATGCAGATGTACAAACGTACTGTAGGTGTATGAAACAGGGTGAAGGAGAACAGGGAAAGGCCACAGAGAATGGAAGAGAAAGAAGAGATGCAACACTTTCAAGAAGCTGAAGAAATCTGACATTATTAGAAGAAGAGAGATTCAAGTGATGGTTTTACCTCAGTCAGAGCGTGGAGTTGACCTTCGTGCACACAAACGCCAAGAAACCTGAGGAGACGAGAGTATTAAAAATACTGTTGGCCATAATCTAGAATCAGGGTTGCCACAGGTCTTACCAAGTACCTGGATTAAAAAAAATAATAATTAAGGCATTAAAAGTGCTTTAAGTTACCAATCAATAAAGATGTCCTTAAAAGTGCTTAGATTTAGCCGACTGGAATCTCTGGGTTTGAGCCTTGTGTGCTCCATCATCTCAAAATTCACCATTTTTATACATCTGGAGTGCATCTGGATCAGGCTTGGTACACATTCTTCCTATCTATCAGTCTCCGCATAGGCAACAAGCATACAGCGATTAGCTGATCACTGTGCTGTCCTGGCTTTGTTCTCTCTGGGAGGCGTTCCTATCAAGGAAACTATAAAAGAAGGAGGTGTCATGATGACGTCACTGTAGCACGTGACTGCACATCGGTGCCAAGTGAGAAAACTTTCAGTTCGGCCGACATTGAAGTGATTATCAAACTGTTGATGATGGCTATTTAAAGCTTCAATAGGCAGAAAGCTTTTGGCATCATTGGGCCCTGACTCCATTCGTAGAAATTCAATGTTTGAGAAATCTGATGCGTCGGGGATCAGAAGGTAAACATGGAAGCGGTCGCTTGATCCAACAAAGTTCGAAAGTTCGAAGTTCGAAATCTTAATTATAATCGGCAAGACGATTGTAATGTGTGTCCCTGCCTTTAGTGGACCATTATACAGTAAAACAGTACATTATGACCCCTGAAAACCAGACGAATACGGTTGGCAGTATTTGTTAAGGCTGGGAGAGACCGCTCCATCGTCACACTGAATGACGGAAGATGGATTACAATAAAAGAGACAACGCTGACTGATCAGAGTTTCTGGTATAAAGACAATTCACACTCATTATATTGATCTAAACTCACCTGGCAACATAAAGGCTTCGATGTTTATTACCTACCTGAGTATGTTGGGGTGGCAAAGCCTGTTCATGAGCTGCACTTCTCGTAGCATGTTAGCTTTGTTGCTAGCCAGCGTGTTCATTTTCAGCGCCATCACCTGCCCAGTGATCCGATGCTGCACCTGGAAAACAACCACAGAAGGTTTATAGTGTGAAAGCAAGTCACGCAGAGGGAGATCCAGGTGTGGTGCTTCATCTTCAAAGCTCTATCTATCTAAATAAAAAATATACAGACCTATACATGAATCTGACTCTTAGAAAGAGATGAATAATGAACATTGTTGTGGTGACTTGTTTGTATTTTTTTTTGCGTCTTATTACATATTTTTTTCATTGTTCCTGGGAAGTTTTGATAATGTTCAAACGATCCAAGTAGGAGTTGTACTGGACACAATCAAAATCATCAGCCGCATGAAGGAAGTCAGCTGTTAGCTGTGTTTCCATTAAATTGTCACAAATGAATTTTAAACAAACTGTTGCAGAATAAAAAGCGTTTTTTTTAACATTAAAGCGTGTAAACATGTTCTATTAATACAAGTATGCACCTGAAAATGAGATTGATTATTTGCCAAGTCTGGAAACAGCAGGCTAGTCTTCACTTGGTTAGACCTTTACGTATACTGCACAGTAGAGAATCACTGTGACACAGTACATGAACATGTGCTGAACCTGTGAAGCTGCGGGTTCAGGGTTCAGCGGGTCTGTGCTCATATGTGTGACTGGATGGGTCATTGACGGGTAATCAGTGCCTGCAAAGTGCAGCTAGTGTCTGGACCTGCAAGTGCATGCATCTGTGCGTGCGTGCGTGTGTGTGTGTGTGTGTGTGTGTGTGTATTAATAGCGTAGCACTAATAGGCTTTCTGGATTTCCCATCACTCCTCCTGATCTGCACAAATCCACTAGGCCGTTACTGAGGACCGGCCCAGCAGCAGACTCTAGGCACGCACACGCCGAGTTAACAGGAAAACAGCAGACTGAGTTTAACAGTAATAACAAACCTTAATGAACTGGTTCTGGGGTTGGTGTCCAACAGCAATAAGTGCAATGTGAAGTGAATGACAAAACGACCTTCCTCTCTCTTGTGTTACGTCCTACACAGACACTCAGCACTACGGACACTCATTTGGAATTTCACTACATTTTCTTAGTCGTCTCCCTTTCACATATGTTGTGTCTGGCAGTTGCTTCTGAAAATTTTAAAGAACTAGACCAAGGAATACTGTGCGCCAAATATATGACATGCACCAGATAGATGCATTGATATTTTTTTCTATGTAAACATAACCTTTAAGGTGTCATAGTGAATGGATGTATTACACTATTGTATTGTATCGGGAGAAATCACAGTTCGATTACCGACCGATTAAATCGGAAATCAATCAAAAACAACAGCGGGATCGATGATTTCTTTTTTTTCCCTCCGCTTCGCCCACTCGCGTGTGACTGAAGCAGTAGTAGGTCGTGAGCCTGGTAGATAGCTCGGGGCGTTTGCCCTTTTCTATCCGTAAGCAATTTTCGATGGGAGGGAGGAGATGGAGGAGGAGCCCACTCGGTAGGCTTAGAGGCAGAAAGTCCCACGCCTGGCCAGAGGAGTACTGCTACTGTTTCTTTAGGGCGTGTCTAACTCCACTTGTTTTTTTTTGCTAGTTAAATGGCGCATAATCTAGGCACAAAGTAAGGCACAAGGGTCAAATAATAATAATAAATATATAATAATAATAAATAATGATGCAACCCACGGGGGCTCGCACCGGATGAGTGGAATCCTACGGAGCTGCCGGAGAGGCGGTTTCTCAAATCTGTCTGGAGCCGCAAAACATTTGATCATTGTGATGAAGGTAACACAGTTTATAGTCTAAGTATATAGTATATAAGTCTAAAGCAGTGAGGGCCAAAGTGTAAATGTACTACAGAGTATTAGGGTCACATTGAGGGAAAAAAATCTGAGATTTCGAGAATAAAGTCATAATATTACGAGAAAAAAGTCGTAATATTACGAGAATAAAGTCATAATATTACGAGAAAAAAGTCGTAATATTACGAGAATAAAGTCATAATATTACGAGAAAAAAGTCGTAATATTACGATAATAAAGTCATAATATTACGAGAAAAAAGTCGTAATATTACGAGAAAAAGTCATAACTTTACGAGAAAAAAAGTCGTAATAAAATGAGAATAAAGTCATAACTTTACGAGAAAAAAAGTTGTAATATAACGAGAATAAAGTCATAATATTACGAGAAACTTTAAGGTAGCCTACGTCTACACTCGCACACACACGGAGGGATGATGGGAGGAGACGCCACAGAGTCGTGTGACCACCGTGATCTCGCTGGTCACGCCAGTTGAGCAACACAGAATGCCTGAGAGCTTCACTCGATTATATTCCATTATATTCTGAATTGTCACCTGCCGCCTGAATTTTGTGTTTTCCTTGACATTAATAAAAACATTGTTCCAGACACTGTGTTTAACTGAGGAGGAGAAGGAGGAGGAGGAGGAGGAGGAGGAGGAGGAGGAAGAGGAAGAGGAAGAGGAAGAGGAGGAGGAGGAGGAGGAGGAAGAAGAGGAAGAAGAGGAAGAGGAGGAGGAGGAGGAGGAGGAGGAGGAGGAGGAGGAGGAGGAGGAGGAGGAGGAGGAAGAGGAAGAGGAAGAGGAGGAGGAGGAAGAGGAAGAGGAAGAGGAGGAGGAAGAGGAGGAGGAAGAGGAAGAGGAGGAAGAGGAAGAGGAGGAGGAAGAGGAGGAGGAGGAGGAGGAGGAGGAGGAAGAGGAGGAGGAGGAGGAGGAGGAAGAGGAAGAGGAAGAGGAGGAGGAGGAGGAGGAGGAGGAAGAGGAGGAGGAGGAGGAGGAGGAGGAGGAGGAGGAGGAGGAGGAGGAGGAGGAGGAGGAGGAGGAAGAGGAGGAGGGGAAGGAGGAGGAGGAGGAGGAGGAAGAGGAGGAGGAGGAGGAGGAGGAGGAGGAGGAGGAGGAGGAGGAGGAGGAGGAGGAGGAGGAGCTGCTGCATGTGTATACCTGTATTCACCATCTGTCTGAAACGCTCCGTTTTAGTGCATTTCAATGGAATTGCAACAGAATTGCGTTGCTAGGCAACAGCTTGGGTCCATGTTTACTTCCGGTCAGCTGATGTCATTCACATACACTGCAACAGGAAATAAACTGGGACCCATTTAGGTCTGAATATTGTAGATTTGTGACATCACAAATGGACAGAAATCCTGACGGCTTGTTTCAAAAGCTCAGTTTCTGAATACGGGCTGTGTGTATTTCTCTGTGGATTAAGCGTTTCGATACTTTCACAGTATTTATATAGAACTTAAACCTGCTTCATAATATAAAAGAAATGAAAATGTCACTTTTTACAATATGGGACCTTTAAATAGCAGGAAAATACAGACTTTAGACCAGGTTTTTGTTGGTGAATCGCTTTCTGCTGCTTCGAGATAACAAGGTGTCTGTAAGCGTCTGTAAGATAGGACCCAAAGTGTCACAGCGGTGCTTTGAGCTAAATGCTAGAGTGGTAACAATAAAACATGTGGTTGGTCATACTGGAGCCCTCTTATCTGAGGCTGAATGAAGACTCTATTGTTAGTGTTCTTGAAATAGTTGGGTTAGTTTGCAGTTTGTGGACACACATCGACATAGAAAAAGAAAACACATGAAACAGAGTATCTACTGAATGTTACCAGAAGTATTCATGTCATTTAAATCACATGTATAAGTACTGAATAACTTTTTAGTTTGAAGTTTCATAGAATATGTTCCGCTCCCCTGGTTTTTGATGTCTGCGTTTCTGGGTGTGAGCGTGTAAAGCTTTGGCTATTTCAGATAAGAGCAGAGGAATGTGCACTGGAATCCACATTGTGTAAACTCTCACCCTGAGCAAACACCTCCAACAACTACTTTACGTGCCTTTACTGTACATGGTCACGACTGGTACGTGTGAAAGCTGTGTGGACGCTTGATTTGGTGGGCAGGAGGTGATCATTTACATACGCACATAAAACTAATGACATCAACATTAGTATGATGCAAAGCTACAGGAGTCACTTGTTTATGTAAACCCATGTTGTTGCTCAGAACTAGGCCCGGGGGAATCTAACTTCAACACTGTCTTGGTGCTGAAAGCTGCCATTGAAGTATTGTTATCAACCTGTTTGATCCGACTAGTTTCTGAATGAATCCTAATATTGCTGGTTTCAGACTGTATTTGAGTTCAGTGGAAATTTTGTGACGAAAACTTTAGCCGACAACCTTTTTTTCTACATTGACAACGAAACCCAAACTGTCGTGTTAGATCAGTAGACAGGGTCACGTACCTTGAAGACCTCAGAGAAGAAGCCTGAACCTATCTTCTCACAAAAGAAGTCGTCGATGCGGGCCAGACTGGACACGGCGCTCCTCAGGGCTCGGTACGAGGACGGGCGGATCCGGTTGGGCGCGTGGATACTGTGGAGCGGCGGCTCGTCCGGGCCGCCGTGACCCCCCTCTGGGTCGCAGAAGCAGCACTCGGCGTGGTAGTCCATGGTGCCGGCGGGCCACCGCGCTCCAGTTGCTCCGTTCTTTCCCACAGGGGAAACCAAAATGTCTGTTAGACCGCAGTAGTCCTGAGACACGAGGTAACGCTGGCTCTCTCCAACATGATGATCAAAGTGGGTGGTGTGGATGACCTGATGATATAATCTGTTTTACATTACATCTGCTTTCCAGGTTCCACCCTGATGAAGGCTGCGGTAGAAATTATTACACAAATATCTAGAAAAGATATCTATATTTCTACTTCAGTGAGCCTCATCTTTCATTGATTCTTTTTATTCTACTCATTTGAGGTGAAGTCTACCATTCCTCCCAGGTTCATTCATCCACGCTGCCAAAGTCCACGCTGGCAAGTCTCCCAAGTTGCCACCAGATCCGGGGCTCCTTTGTGACTTGCCCAAGAAAGATGGAAAAGTCTCACTAATGAAAGAGTTAAAGCTGCAGTATGCAATATTGGCGCAAATATGATTTAAAAAAGTTAGTTTTAGAAAACGGCTGCTATATCGTGACAGTAGTACATGAAACAGGTAACCTGAAATAAATCCTGTTCCTCTGTGTCCTACTGTGTCCTCCGGTGCTCCAAACGGCATCTGAAGGATTTCACTTACCGGAGGAAAACAAGGTCCGCTGTCTAGCTGCCGTCTATGAGAGCCGGCTGTCAATCACTCGCGATCTCCGACCAAACGGTCAAACTAGGCAGCGCTGATCAGATATGAATCAATATTCTGTTACTGTAATGACTATTTCTCTCCTCAGATGTTCTCAGAATCATCATGTAGTGTACTGTTTAGCTGTAAAATGAGAAAGTACCAAGCACCGCACACCAGCCGGAGCACAGCCAATAGGAACGCTCTCTCTCTCTGAAATGACCTGTGATTGGTCAAAATCTGCCGTCACAGGCTAGATTTTTTCTAAAGCCTGAAAACAGAGCCATGAGGAGGAGCAGAAGTCTAGTTTTCTCTCAGAACACTTGAATTACAATATGCTGAAAGGTTATTATGGAATTTTTGCCAAATTATGCCCAAAAATTGTTGCATACTGCAGCTTTAAGTCAGACTTCAAATCTCCCAAGTCGCTGCCCGCAGCGGGTTTTAGGAATTCCTGCAGCCCTTGAACGTCGCCTCAGCGTGCCGGTACGTGAGGAGGCTCGGTTCCGTCCGTCATCCTGCAGGTGCACGGTACCGGGAGCATATAGCGGTACCGGGAGCATATAGCGGTGCCTGTAACGGAATATTATATTGGATATTATAGGAAACAAAAGCACCACCTCTAGTTACTTAACGTTATATTACAGGATCGATGTTAACTGCGCTGATTCTGACTGTTAGGCTTATAAATGATTACAGGCCTCTATATCAATACACCATGTTTACATTTTTTTTTTTTTTTTAGCGTATAGTAAATAATAATTTGACTTAATAAACCGGAGAATATAACATTCCCATATTTCTCCTGGCCAATAAAAAAAAAAAAAAAAAAAAAAAACCCTAGCTCCAATAAGGGGAGCTGTCAGTGAGAAGCGGGCTGCAGAGGCCCAGTCGGCGGCTTACCTCTCTACTCGCGTCGGTCTGGAGCAGAAAAAGCAGAAATATCGCTGAGCAGCTCCGAGTGTCTGCTGCTGTTAATCCCGTCTGGATTCATGCAGCAGAGCACTTCCGGTCATTTCACAATAAAAGCTTTTTTTAACCTAAACGGTCCATGTACTAGTTAGCAGTGTGCAGTGCTCTATAGCTGTAGGCCTACTTGAGAGAAAATTGTAGTTTATCATTTAAAAAACAAATAAAACATTGTCTGCATTACAAAAAATAAATATAGAATCACGACCTTGCTCACTCAACATGTTTTCTGATGCACAGCCGTAAAACAATAATGACACTACTCTCACTTACTCTTTATTATAGTCTAATTTATCCCTACCTTCTTCTTCTTCTTCTAATTGTTTATCACTATTATGTAGTCACATTATTTCTTTATATTAATCTTGTCTCTAGGTGGAGGCTTCAGATAAGCCCAGTGGGTTTTTTGCCTCTTCCTGCACTGTCTGTTATTTATTTATTTATTGTTATGTTGTGTAGTCTTATATTGTGCAAAATAAATAAACAAACAATAAACAAACAAACACACAAAAATCTGATGGTGGCTATTTGAAATTTCACATGTGTAACGTTAATAATGTAAAATATAATTATATGGACACTTTGCAATCGGCTACTTATAAGTTTAAGTTCAATAAACACTTTTATTTAGGGAACAATATAATGTTTTCCTCACAACATCAGCATTTTTTTAGTCTGACGTGAATGCGAGTTTAAATTAGAACAGATGGATGAGAGATACAATTACAATAAACAGAGTTAAATGAAATGTATGTAAAAACTCTTGTTTATTGAATTAATAATAGCAACAGAAAAAAAGTTCATATATAATAAATGTAATATAGTATTTGAGTAAGCTATATCCAAGCAGACTTATTTCTATCATTTATAAAGTGAATGGAAATTGCACACGAGTCGACAAAAGAGGGATTGTATAAAAATCCTGAGGATCGTTTTCATTTAACATTTCATCCCTTTAAAGACTTTTGTGGTGAAGACAAAGTTGAGCTTCTTGTATGTTTGTCTCTAACACACACACACACACACACACACACACACACACACACAGGACTGACTGAGCGGCTCTGATTGGAGCAGACGAGAAGGCAGAGTCAAAACCTGACAGCTGATCTGGAGTCGGCTTCCTCTGGTCCAACCTCGGGGTTGGATAGAGATTTACAACAACAAAAAACAATCCCAGACCAGCTACTGAGCCAGAAGTGGCACGCTGGGCAATGACGCACATTTTGATTAAAATAAATAAATAAGACAGAAATTATGTTTTAAAAAAAAACAATAATAGCCATAATAATAATATAGTAATCATAAAGTAATAATAACAATAAGAAAAGATACTTTTAGAGAATCATTTAAAAAAATAAAATAAAAAAGATAGATCATCTTAATCTGATAATCCCCTCCCACTTCCTCCTCCTGCTGTGACATCATTTCCTGTTCACGCTGGAGGAAGTGATGAGGGAACTCTGCACAAACCACAGGACAGCACTGCATGCAGCTCAGCACCACAGGATCTGTTCGGCCTTGATGTAGAGCCAAGCTTTCATTTAAAACCAGTGGAACCATCAAATAAATGCATGTTCTCATGTCACAATGTGTTTGATATCACACTGTAATATCAGCGATAACTAGATATAATCACATGAAATAAATTTCTGAGAAAATAAGGATGACATCATGGTTTGGTTTCATTTAGAGGAGCAATATAGATCCCCGTTTTTAGGACCACGTCACTTTTTTATGTCACATTTTGGATCATGATGGGATATGCAACCATGTGTAGAGACACAGATTGTGAACATATTAACTCAGAAGTAGGGTGACCAGATCCAAACAAACCAAGTGTGAGACAAAGAGTATGTTTGTGAGGGACAATGTGGGACGTGTTGCTGAGAAGTAGTCTTCAGTTTTAATATAATGTCTATATAACTGTTAAAGTTGCAGTGGGTAGAAATGAAGCAAATATGATTAAAAAAAGTTATTTATATAAAACGATCACTATATCCTGACAGTAGTGCATGAAAATGCACTACTGTCTGTTTGCACTACAGCAAAAAAATCATGTTCCTCTGTGTCCTCCGGTGTCCTCCGGTGTCCTCCGGTGCTCCTAATGGCATCTGCAAGATTTCAAAGACCGGAGGAAAACAACCAATCAGAGCTGATCTGGAGTCTGCCGTCCGAGTCAATCACTCGCGAACGCCGATGAAACTAGGCAGCGCTGATCAATTATGAATCAATATTCTGTTACTGTAATGCCTATTTCTCTCCTCAAATGTTTTCAGAAACATCTTGTAGTTACTGTTTAGCTGTAAAATGAGAAAGTACCAAGCACCGCCCACCAGCCGGAGCACAGCCAATAGGAACGCTCTCTATCTCTGAAATGACCTGTGATTGGTCAAAGTCTCCCGTCACAGGCTAGATTTTCTAAAGCCTGAAAACAGAGACATGAGGAGGAGCAGAAGTCTAGTTTTCTCTCAGAACACTTGAATTACAATATGCTGAAAGGTAATTAAAGGATTTTTTGCCCAATAATGCCAAAAAATTGTTGCCTACTGCCACTTTAATGAATTGTTTGTTCACCCCAAACAGCCAAAGACGTTATCATAAGTTAGCTGTAAACTAGCTAGCAACAGACTATTATGTTTGTGGTTGTTTGTATGGCCATCAAGCCTCTGACTGACCTCATATTTCAAAAGAAACTCCAGTTCTTTCTTTTATTTTCCCCCAGCCTCTCTCATTTTACATCTCTATGAAGCACGTGCATAGGGCAGCTGTGCCGGCTGAGTTACAGATACAATAAATGATTTCTAAAAAAAAAAACCCTTTCATGAATATGTTGAGTGAAGAGGCACAGCGGTGGACTGACTAACATGTAAAAATTAACAACAGAGCGTTACATCCAAGTTCACAAATCCTTGATAAAACATTATAAGATAAGATAAGATAAGATGAACCTTTATTAATCCCCTTGGGGAAATTCAGGTGTCAAAGCAGCAGCAAAAAAAACAGGTACAGGTGTACAAGAATTATAAAATCAATAAACAATAAATAGAAGCACAGAATATACAGAATATACATGGTGAGTATATGGTAGTATCATCACCCTTCTATTGCCACAGGTATTACATTATATCAAACTGAACATATCCTTAGTGTCTGCCTCTGTTAGAACAAATTCGTCCTGATTGACCTGATTGACCTCTGCAGTGCGTCCGCACCTCCTTCCGCCCCCATTATCAGCCTTTTTGCCGACTGCAAGTCAAAACAAGTTAGCAAAAGTTAACCACAGTTGTACCGGAAGTTAGATCTTCCACCTTCACATTAAAAGCGAATATATAGATAGATAGATAGATAGATAGATAGATAGATAGATAGATAGATAGATAGATAGATAGATACTTTATTGATCCCCAAGGAAATTTAGGCATCCAGTAGCTTGAACAACACGTCCCAACACCAATACACCTTAAAATATGATACAATCGAATAGAATAAAGTGAAATAAAATAAAAAATAAAAATAAGATAACATAAGTACAGCAGTGAAGTGACAGTGTGCCATTTTAGTGCAAATAGTGCAAATAGTGCAAATAGTGTAAGAGTACTGAGTACTCTTGCGCAGTACTGAATGTAGCAGTGTATATTATAGTGTATGATACAGTAGTGCAATGTGATAGTATAATAGTAGTATAGCTGTATAATAATATGATAATAATAATAATAATAATAATAATAATACAAGATGTAAGAAATGCTATGAGAAGATATAAAATAATATTATATAGGTGTATTATAGTTTAATACAACAATAATAATAATAGCGATACTGATGATGGTACTATATATATATATATATATATGATATGAATGAATGGAAAACAGTTTCCAGCAGTCAAGTACTCAGGTGGGTATGTAAACAATGTCAACTACACAAACAATAACAAATATGAATATGGATATGTCAAACCGGGTGAGGGCGTGGGGGTTTTTAAGAGCACAAAAATATTAAATATTAAATCGTAAAATTATATTTATTTAAAAATACACTTTAAAATGCATTTAAAGGTATCACGGTGCTTGGCGTGTAATTATAAATGTATTTTATTTTGTAAACATGTAAACCGGATGTTGTGTTTCTGGTTACTTTCACACTGCAGCTAGCTCCGAGCCGCTCACATTAAGCTAACCGTCTCACCGCCGGCTGCCTCGGCCTTTTCTCGGGTTCCTTCACCAGTTTTAGTTGTCGTACGACGGGACTAGAGGATGGCTCTGCTCACGCCGCTGCTCGCCTTCCTGTATCACCTGCCGCAGGTGTACAAGTGGCTGCTGAAGCCCTACTACATAGCCTCCATCTTCATGTCTGTAGCCTTTCTGGCCATCCGCAAGACGCCGGGAGTCTGCGACCATCTGACCACGCAGCGGGAGGACGGGAACTCCTGCGACTTCGACTGGGTCCGTACAACAAAACCCACTGACTGCTTTATAAAGAACCGGGATCAAGAGAGCTAAGTTAGCTCTCTGATCAGTAGAACAGGCTGACGGCTGCTAGCTGCTAGCTGCTAGCTGTTAACTGATAGCTGTTAGCTGCTAGCTGTTCGCTGCTAGCTGCTAGCTGTTAGCTGCTAGCTGTTAGCTGTTAGCTGTTAGCTGTTAGCTGCTAGCTGCTAACTGTTCGCTGTTCGCTGCTAGCTGCTAGCAGCTAGCTGCTAGCTGCTAGCAGCTAGCTGCTAACTGTTAGCTGTTAGCTGTTAACAGTTAACTGTTAGCTGTTAACTAATAGCTGTTAGCTGCTAGCTGTTAGCTGCTAACTGTTAGCTGTTAGCTGTTAACAGTTAACTGTTAGCTGCTAACTGTTAGCTGTTAGCTGTTAACAGCTAACAGTTAGCTGCTAGCTGTTAGCTGCTAACTGTTAGCTGTTAGCTGTTAGCTGTTAACAGTTAACTGTTAGCTGTTAACTGTTAGCTTTTAACTGTTAGCTGTTAGCTGTTAACTGTTAACTGTTAGCTGTTAGCTGTTAACAGTTAGCTGTTAGCTGTTAACAGTTAACTGTTTGCTGTTAACTGTTAGGTGTTAGCTGTTAACAGTTAGCTGTTAGCTGCAAGCTGTTAGCTGTTAGCTGCAAGCTGTTAGCTGTTAGCTGCAAGCTGTTAGCTGTTAGTTGCAAGCTGCTAGCTGTTAGCTGTTAGCTGCTTGCTGATAGCTGCTAGCTGCTAGCTGTAAGCTGTTAGCTGCTAGCTATTAGCTGTTAGCTGCTAGCTGATAGCTTCCAGCTGTCAGCTGCTAGCTGTTAGCTGCTAGCTGTTAACAGTTAGCTGTTAGCTGCACGCTGTTAGCTGCTCGCTGTTAGCTGTTAACAGTTAACAGTTAACTGTTAGCTGTTAACTGTTATTTGTTAACTGTTAGCTGTTAGCTGTTAACAGTTAACATTTAGCTGTTAGCTGTTAGCTGCTAGCTGCAAGCTGTTAGCTGCTAGCTGTTAGCTGTTAACTGTTATTTGTTAACTGTTAGCTGTTAGCTGTTAGCTGTTAACAGTTAACATTTAGCTGTTAGCTGCTAGCTGTTAGCTGCTAGCTGTTAGCTGTTAACTGTTAGCTGTTAACACTTGGTCTAAATATTGTAGATTTGTGACATCACAAATGGACAGAAATCCTGACGGCTTGTTTCAAAAGCTCAGTTTCTGAATACGGGCTGTGTGTATTTCAATGTGGATTAAGCGTTTCGATACTTTCACAGTATTTATATACAACTTAAACCTGTTTTATAATATAAAAGCCTTGAAAATGTCACTTTTTACAATATGGGACCTTTAAAACTCTTAGATATCTTATGGAGTTTTGTTTTGATGTTGTCGCCACATAAGAGAGCGTAGACTAGAAAGGTACGGTGGCCTCCTTGATATTCCACTAGCTGCTGCTGAAGCCTGGACTTGATAGAAGTATTCTCTCATTAACGCTGTAGCTCTTTGAAGGGAGATGCTTGCTGTTGAGTGTACTCTAATGCACTAAGTAGTGTATTGAGTGTTTGTTTTTTTCAAAGCACATAACCCACACCTGATTTAAAGATATATACAGCATTTTTCAGTAATATTATAATTAATACATCAGCAAGAAGACATTGTGTACATCCCCTTTCATCATTATTGGTTGACGTTACCTCCATTCTCCCTGTCCCCTTACTATGGCTGTGTATTGGCAAGAATCTAGCGATACGATAGGTATCACGAAACAAGGGTTACGATTCAATATGTCGCGATGTATTGCGATACTGTAAGCAAGGGGAATCAATTGCAATATTTAAAATGAAATTTCAGGAAAACTATCATAATATAAAGAATACACCACCATTTGCATAAACAGAACAGTGGGTTCTGCATTTGCATTTATCACGATCCCTGTAACATCATAACACTACTTTTTGTGCAATCTGAGCCGCTGTCTACCACAAATCTTTGCATCTATACTATTAATTAAAAAATTGATACCCCTTACTGACACATTATACAAAATATGCTGTCACAAAATGTAAAATGACCAGGTAGTCTGACATCGTGGTGTCCCACAGTGACCTAAATGCTGTCAATATGAGCAGACTGGTTAAAGTGGCTGGCTACAGTTAAGACATGTCATGTCTGTGTTCTCAGAGGGAGGTGGAGATCCTCATGTTCCTCAGTGCCATCGTCATGATGAAGAACAGACGAGCGAGTGAGTAAATGTCATCTTTTCTATTTTGTTCTGAATTAATTTCTCCTGTGCAGCAATATGATATATTATAATGTGATGCATGGATGATAAAGAACGAGTTACAGCGAGTGTAATGACACAAGTGAGAGTAAACCAAGGTATGACTAGAATAAAATTCCAGAAGAAACACATTAAATCTCTTGAATTTACCACCCTGTTTTTTGGTTGTTTGTTTGTTTGTTTGTTTTTACAATAAGGAACCTGAATATCAGCTATTGTCATATTCAGTTAGAAAATATGGACATCATCCCCCAAAATCCATACTGGTTGAATCTTAGAAACAGATAAGCATTATTATCCGCTGCTCATTTTTATGGATGTTGGACAAAAGCAAGGAAAGTGTCTCTATCTGTTTATTTCAGTAACTGTGGAGCAGCATGTGGGCAACATCATCCTGTTCAGCAAAGTGGCCAATGTCATCCTGTTCTTCAGACTGGACATCAGGATGGGACTGCTCTACCTGACGCTCTGCATCGGTCAGTCTAACATTTACACACATACATCAGCTGACACTTCTGTTTCCTGTCTTATCAATCAAATGTCAAAAACCAGAGTCTGATGTGATTTATCACTAGAGATGGGAAAAAAAATGCCAGAATCGATATATTTGCTTCATTTGAGTCTACGCAGAGGCAGAAGGAAGTTACCGCTTTTATTGTCGTAGTCTGAGTAACGTGACGTCATATCCGTTCCGTATCCGTCAACTAAAACAAACCAGCAGCTGGCTGCAGCGAGCAGAAACGATAAAGTAGAAAACGTTGGAGGGTCGTCGTGGATACGACCTGCACCCTCACATGTTAAATCCAAAGTGGTAAACACTACACATCCAGTAAAGGAGTTATCCAGAGTTAGACATCACGGATAAAGCTGCATGCTAACTCTGTCACGGACAGGAAACGTTATCGTATCGCGGTAACGTGCGGTCGAGCCAGCCGTCGCTCTCATCTCCGTGGTCAAATGGGCCGACGCTACAACTGTAGAGCACCCATATACTGACATTTATGTTAAATGCATTGAAACGGCCCCGATGGAGCTGACCATGGATGGATAAAGAGAACGGAGCTGACGGGAGAGCTAGAGACGGACTTGGAGAAGTTAGAGGAAGTAGACACGTGTGACTACGTCCGGTTTTCAAAATAAAGTGTTAACAAAGGGAACTGTATATACAAAATACATCTATGGAAATAATATTGATTGGATTATATTCACCAGAAGTATAAAACATTACATGTCCCTTATAAATTAAAAAGAAAATACCACTAATCTGTGTCCAGTAAATGTAAACAACCAATCAGAGCTGATCTGAGGTCTGCTGTTAATGAGAGCCGGCTGTCAATCACTCACAAACTCCGACCAAACGGTCAAACTAGGCAGCGCTGATCAAATATGAATCAATATTCTGTTACTGTAATGACTATTTCTGTCCTCAAATGTTTTCAGATTCATCTCGTAGTTACTGTTTAGCTGTAAAATGAGAAAGGTTATTATGGAATTTTTGCCCAATGATGCCAAAAATATACTGCTTACTGAAGCTTTAAGTGCCAGTAATGGCTTCAGTAGTGACACAGAGAAGAAAAATATTTTGTTATTGAATAATCTGGTGATTATTTTTTTTTAGTTTAGTCTGTAATATGCTAGAAAATATTGAAAAATGCCCTCCATAATTTCCTAGAGCCCAGGGTGACATCTTCATATTGCTTATTCTGTCTCACCAACAATAACTAAAAACAAAACAAACAAAGGATCAATTCAGTGACAAACCGCAGAGGAAAGCAGCACACACGGAGAATGTGGAACCAGAGAATGTTCGGCACTTTTTCTTTTATAAACGACCATAAAATGATCAAATGTGTGCATGTTGATGTCAGCGACGGATCGGTTAACGAACCAATCGTCAGCACTAATTCTGCAAATATCCTAACGTCCTCCTCTTCTGTTGGTTCTTTGTGTGTTTTAAGTGTTTTTGATGACCTGTAAGCCTCCTCTCTACATGGGACCAGAATACATCAAATACTTCAGCGACAAAACCATCGATGTGAGTAAAATGGTTGAATCTGTAGTAGCATTTGTCCAAAGATGTGTACAATTTCTTTTGAATCATAAATTAAAAGTGTGTGTGTGTGTGTGTGTGTGTGTGTGTGTGCAGGATGAGTTGGACAGAGACACTCGCGTGACGTGGATTGTTGAATTTTTCGCCAACTGGTCTCCGGAGTGCCAGTCCTTCGCTTCTGTCTATGCCGATCTCTCTCTCAAGTACGACTCCGTCCACCCACGCAGTATAAACAGTATAAATTACACTCAGTGACATTAACGAGAGTCACTTTAGTGACTTGTTTTGTTCTTGTGTTTCAGGTACAACTGTGCTGGTCTCAAATTTGGTAAAGTGGACATCGGACGTTATGGAGAGGTTTCCAAAAAGTAAGACATGATTTTTCTCATTCGTCTTTAAGACGTTTGTGTCGTAGTTTTTTATGGGCATTTATTTTGTCAGAGAAGACCGACTAGACTTGTGAACATGTTGTCTCTGTCCTGTAGGTACAGGGTGTCTGCGTCCCCGCTGTCCAAACAGCTGCCATCCCTGGTGTTGTTTCAGGGAGGGAAGGAGGTGATGCGGCGCCCCCAGGTGGACAAGAAGGGTAGAGCCGTATCCTGGAGCTTCACCGAGGTCAGGCTGGACAGTGCACTTCACATCTGTGACTGTTAAATAAGAAAATACATAGTAAATAATATGTACTGTATAACCCAGGGATCTGCAACCTGCGGCTCTTTAGCCCGTCTCCAGTGGCTCCCTGTGGATTTTTAAAAAAAATTACTGGAAATGAATAACTGTTTTTTTGTTTACATTTTCATTTTTATTTATCATTGTTGTAGGTCTATGGTACGACGCTACGACGGAGTATTAGGGCCACATTGAGGAAAAAAAATAAATCTGAGATTTCGAGAATAAAGTCATTATATTACGAGAATAAAGTCAGAAGTTTACGAGAAAAAAAGTCGTAGTATTGTAAGAATATAGTCATAATATTATAAAGTAATAATTTTATGTGTTATTTTCTTTTTTTCTCGTAAAGTTATGACTTTATTTTCGTAATATTACGACTTTTTTCTCGTAAAGTTATGACTTTATTATCGTTACATTACGACTTTTCTTGTAATATTAAGACTTTTTTTCGTAAAGTTACGACTTTTTTCTCGTAATATTATGACTTTATTTTCTCGTAATATTACGACTTTTTTCTCGTAATATTATGACTTTATTCTGGAAATCTCAAATCGTTTTTCCCCTCAATGTGGCCCTAATACTCGTACATTAACACTTGGGCCCTCACGGCATTAGACTTATATACTAAATACTTAGACTATAAACTGTGTTACCTTCATCACAATGACAAATTTTTTTGTTTGTTTTTTTTGCCTAAAATGGCTCTTTTGATGGTAAAGGTTGCTGATCCCTGGTATAACCTCACTTTACTTTACATTCAAACCAGCTGTTTACACCTCAATATCAAAAAACAATTTCTCCTAAAGGTACTGTCTGGAGGAGCTACAGTCTCATCTCATTTTAAGTAGTAGAGTTGACACTAAACAACCTTGTTTAAAGGCATTTGTGGCATGAATTATGAATTATGCATTATGAGTGTCAATTTGCAGCATCTTAAAAGTGGCTTTTGGTATTTAAAATGTAAAAAGTGACTCGTTGGAGATGAACTGTCCCTCGCCTGGAAAGTAGACGAGATCAGGCGGCAGCAGCAGAGAGCCGGGACTAAAAGCTGCGGTCAAGTCGGACACTTTCCAGCCGTTTCCAGCAGCCTACAAAGAATTTACAGGAAGTCAGGGGAATAGTTACTTCCTGTTAGATCTTTAGGCTACTTGTAGTTTTCAGACCACGTTCAGATTCATTTATATTTGTTGTAAATATATGTGGAAATGTGCGTGTATCTGGCATTGGATTCTATCCTTTATTATTTTTATGTCTGCCTTGTAAAGCACATAATGAGCGCTCGTTTTTATAAGTGTTATTTAAATAACCTTAATTATTATTATTATTATTATTATTATCAACCACTCAAGATGTCTTTATTAACAGGTGAAACCTTCACTGCACAACATGAGACTAATATCCTCCAATCTGGTGTTAAATATGACATTATATACGATTCTGCTCAGGCCTGGCTCATCTCCAACGAGCTTATAATATTTACCGGAGCAAAACCGGTCAGGGAAACTTTTAACCTCGGCTGCAGATGTTGTTAATTTCTCCCCGATTTCGGGATCAGTTTCTTCAAGTTTTTGGTTAATACACTTTTAATCTGGTCATTAGTGACTGTAGAAGTGCTGATTAAGTCCACGTAGCTCACGCTGAAAATTAAAATACATGTATGAACCTGAGCATAATATTCGATCTTTAAACTGTCCGATTCATATAAGCTGGTGTCAATAACAGCCTCCGTCTCTCTCCCCACCAGGAGAACATCATCCGAGAGTTCAACCTGAACGAACTCTACCAGAAATCCAAGAAGCTCAACAAGACCAAAGAAGACAAGGTCAGCCAGTCCCAGTTCCCACCGGTCCCCGAGGAGGACGAGTCCGAGCAGCAAGGAGTCCACGAAGAGGCGCCGGAGACTGAATCCAAGAAGGACAAATAAAGACGGTTTCCAGCACTCAGCTTTCACTTCTGGATGAAACCTGTGGGTCCAGGTCAGCTCCTCCTCCTCCTCCTCCTCCTCCTCATACACCTCTTCTTCCCTCTCCTTTTCAAAGAGTTCAGTTTGTTCACTCGTGGGCTGGCGTTGTGTGGATCTTCGTGAGAATTAAAATAGCCGCGGTACTTCTGCCTCTCTCCAGCACCACTTAACGCTAAACCCCAGTTAAACCCAATAGTTCAATATCCCTCTATAAAAGAGCAAAGGGAACAAGTGTACACTTTGGCAGAGGAGCAAACTGTATATGGATGTAAGGCCTGGAAACGTGCTGCGCAGAGCTGCTATGTGCACCAGGTTATAGAGTCCCCACCACACATCATTTGTGATGGTTAAAGCTGTGAAGTCTGAGTGGCCGTCAGTCGAGTTCTTACTAATCAACAGTAAGGGAGCGGTGATGAATGTCATGCTACTTTTGTTGTTTTAGAATTTTTATGCAACTAATTTAATTAGATTAGAGTAGATTTTTTTTTAAATTCGTTGAATAACTGTATATTCATGTGAATTTAACTTCTAACTCTGCGGTACACACAAAATAGGCTGTTTTCACATATAATTCATTTGCAGTGTGAAACATTTCATTCTGGTTCCTGGTGGTTTGGGCTTGAAGAGATGCTGTATTCACTTGTTTAACATGAACACGTCTGCATGAGTCGGGTGGTGTTACTCAAGTTTACTAATAGTTGGGCTAGGAATGTTAATAACTAACCGTTTAACAGACATTAAGAATTTTAACTTATTAACGCTATCGGTTAAACGGTTCAAATAAAATATTAAAAATGTATTAAAAAGCTGAGTCACTTTAAGTCAGCGGTCAGCAGCCGGCGTCTCTTTAGCTCCTCTCCAGTGGCTCCCTGTGGATTTTTAAAAATGGAAATGAATAACTGTTTTTTGTTTACATTTTCATTTTTATTTATCATTGTTGTAGGTCTATGGTACGATGGTACGACGGAGTATTAGGGCCACTTTGAGGAAAAAAATTAATCTGAGATTTCGAGAATAAAGTCATTACTTTACTAGAAAAAAGAGTCGTAGTATTATGAGAATAAAGTCATAATATTAGTATATATATACATAGTAGTATAGTAATTTTATGTGTTATTTTCTTTTTTTTCTCGTAAAGCTCTGACTTTATTCTTGTTATATTACGAGTATTAGGGCCACATTGAGGAAAAAATAAATAATTTGAGATTTTAAGAATAAAGTTATAATATTACGAAAAAAAAGTCAGAAGTTTACGAGAAAAAAGTCGTAGTAATTTTGTGTTTTTTTCTTTTTTTCTCGTAATCTTCTGACTTTTTTTTCGTAATATTATCACTTTTTTTCTCGTAAAGTTATTACTTTATTCTCATATTATGACTTTTTTTTCTCGTTAAGTTCTGACTTTATTCTAGTAATATTATGACTTTTTTCTCGTAATATTATGTCTTCATTCTCGTACTATTATGACTTTTCTCGTTATATTATGTCTTTATTCTCGTAATATTACGACTTTATTCTCGTAATATTACGACTTTTTTCTCGTAATATTATGTCTTTATTCTCGTAATATTATGACTTTATTCTCGTAATATTAAGACTTTTTTTCTCGTAAAGTTATGACTTTATTCTGGAAATCTCAGATTTTTTTTGTTGTTGTTTTTGCCTAAAATGGCTCTTTTGATAGTTAAGGTTGCTGACCCAGAATAGTTGATCCACCTTAAGAGAGTCTGAGCCGGCGTTTCAGGATACAGGAAGTTGGCTCGGGTCTTGAGGAGTTGTAGCATTTACTCACTGACTAATAAACTGTACAGACACTGCTACAGCTACGTTCACAGCTACAACGCCACCGACAACCCCACACTCACCGCCGCCACACACACACACACACACACAAACACACACACACGGTCTGTCGTACACTCGCTAATGTTATGCCGGGCTGACACACAGCTGACAACCGCTGCATGCGACGCACTAATCTTGTCGGTTAACGGTTAATAATTGGTTAACGAGGGTCGGTTATCAGTTAGAAAATTCTAAATTAGCATCTCTATTCATCCATGTGGACTTTAATCTGGACTAATGTTTACTGACCAAGCTCAACTCTACCGCCATTCCATCAGTATTTTTACAGATTCCAACTCTCCTTCATGTGTTGTTGCTTTTTGTATTCAGTGTCTGTACCAGTCATAGAGACGAACGTGACTCTTCTTCAGCTCTCGGTTAACATCGCCGTTATTCATTCGTCGTTCGTTTTTCTTCTTTGAAAACACTTACAGCTTTTATACTAAATATACTGATTTAGTTGCACTTTTATTTTGACTATTCTTATGCAGCTAACAAGGCAACCAGTACTTTTTATGTTTTTGGCAGCAAGCAGTGCTCGAGCTTCCGCATCCATTGGCACTCCGTGTTTTACAGTTTCTCAACGCCCAGTCGGTTTGGTTACAGTTCCAATAAAGTTTATTTAGAAAAAAATGACTAAATCTTCAACAATGTTGACAGAAACAGATGGACAGCGTTTTTGTGCACTTTGTGCATAACCGTTACGTACGGACAGTAAGAAAGATGCGGATAATATCGTCTGTCTGTTGTGCAGTGAAGTTGGTAAATGGACTTGTATTTATATAGCTCCTTTCTAGTCTTCCGACCACTCAAAGCTCTTTACACTACATGTCAGCATTCACCCATTCACACACACATTCACACCCCGATGGCTCAGCCTTCGGGGTTCAGTATCTTGCTCAAGGACACTTCGACATGTGGACCGGAGGAGCCGGGGATCGACGACCCGCTCTGCCTCCGAGCCACAGCCGCCCCCCAAGTTCACGGATCTTTTAACCGCCAGATTTGTTGATCGTTCAAGCAACCGATCTGGCTGAAATTCAACCTGATTCTTAAAAAAAATAAAAATAAATGAGTTTGGTGCGACCAGTTCTGGTTTATAGTTTCTCTCCATCGCTTTGGCGCATGTTTTTGAAACGGTCTTAACCTACTGTTTGATGGGACAACACAACTCTATCGCACGTTTGCAAAAGGTAGTAACTGACCAGTTTGGCCAGTTGGCACCAAAATGAAAAGTTGTTTTGTCATCGTGTGAGACGCGCTGGTCTAAATCACCACAGCAGTCAACCCTGGACATAGAAATATCTGTTGTGTTCTACTTTTTGTTGACACCAGAATGTCAGTTTTGTCCAGCTGAATGCTGAATGTGTATCACACTGAGCTTTTTAGATTCTCATTTCAATTGTATGCAAACGTTTACTGGGAGAAGTCAATACTGTAGTACACAGAAAAGGGATATGCACGTGTGTGTATGTATACAGTCAGTTTCTTTGTAGCAACGCGTTACGTGTACTGTAAACAGAAAATTCACCTTTGATCTTTCATGTAAAGTCATATACAGAATTTGCCACAAAATAACATCCGGTAGTTCAGTAAAAAACAACAAATTGTACCTCTTCATCATAGATATTTATGGAATATACACGTACAGTATGTCTGACACTGTCACTGAGAGTCAACTCATCAGTGTTCATCAGCAAGACGTGTGCAAGTGATTATTGTACTGACTCTTTTGCACACGTGCCAAAACATTTGCTTGAATGAATGAGAGATTCTACACTGTTATGAACAACAAAACTAATTGCTCAGAGATTTGAATTTATTGTTTTGAAAAAAAAAAAAATTCTCATTCAAGAATTGAGCCAACGCGAACGAGAAAAAGCTGTAATCCGTCCAGTGTCTGCCTGGCTTTAGTCCTTCTCACAGTTTCAGATGTAAATATTCACTGACGCAGCTACTGTAACTCTGGACCCGAGCTGTTTCCTAGCAAAGCAATCCTGAAACGCTTGAAATCGAATCTCAATCTATTGAATGATGAGCATGCTAATTCAATTTTGTACAGACATTAATTTTCTTCCGAGGACGAATCCTACTGACTTTAATGATCCTCTGACTTTGTCCTCTAGTGCCACCATCAGGTCAAAATGAAATGTGTCCGAATACTTTGGTTTATTCCTGCAGAACTAATGACATTCCCATCAGCCTCAGCTGTACTTTGTGTTTACTGGTAATTAGCAAATGTTAGCATGCTAACACGCTAAACTATGATGGTGAACATGGTAAACATTTTAGAGATTAGTGTTGCCTTCAGATGAGGGGGGGGGGTGTTTACCGTGTTCACGTCCTCGTAAGTGGAACGTTTCTGAAAGCTCACGAGTTGTGACGTGTTTCTTTGACGTCAGAAATGAACAACGAAGTTAAGTTTTCGATACATAATAAGTTAATATATTGTAATTTCAGTCGTATATTGTTTTTCTTTGTAATTTTATAATGGGTCTGAGGAAAATGTTGATATTCCCAACTGACTAATCTTTTTCCTCTGTCTTTATGTCTTTGCATTTCCTGCATCATGTTACCCACTTGCTAGCTAGCTTGCTAAATCGTTAGCCTCTGTGGCTTCTAGTAACGTAACGTTAATATTGCCGTTGCTAAGCAGCGGTGTTCTCACGACTTAACCACTTGAACGCCGAGCATATCGTGTGCACGACTTCCCATATTGTGAACACGAGCTCACCAGTTTCATTTGAAGGCACCGATGGACGCGTAGGTAGTTTCAACAGAATTGCGTTGCTAGGCAACAGCTTGGGTCCATGTTTACGTTTTACAATAGTAAAATAGTCTATAGTTGCTAAACATTAGCGTGTTAGCATCGTCATTGTGAGCAGATGTTAGCATTTAGCATAGCCAGAGCTGCTAGCATGTCTGTGGACTCCTAGTCTTGTTTTAATCTATTTTTCTTTTACAAATTATATCAATATATCGGACAGAAATCATCCACGACCCCGTCTTCATGTCAAGTGATCCCACATTGGGTCCTGAGCCTGGGGTTGAGAAACTGGGTCACCTGAAAACTCTATATTGGAGGTCACAACAGTGAAGAGTGTTGCTGGCAGTCGCATAGTTCCATCATCAGACCGTACCATGATACCGGTACTGGATCTTTAGACTGGGTCTGGATCCAGGACTGACTCCTCCCCTCAGATTCTGATGTCAAACACTCATCCTGCACATTCATTGGCTGAATACCGGACAAATCTTTTATTCTGCAAATGTGATGAAGTGAAAGCATGTTTTGCTGCTTCAAACTGAAGTCTGGTCCTAATGAGACCACATCACATTCTGTGAGACATTCACACGTCCACTTTCATTTTGATTTAGGTTTTTGTTCTATATAAACTACAGCTTGTTCTGGTCTTTTACGCCGAATTCACACCAGAGCAGCGGCGAAGTGTGACCTGCGGCGAGCTGCCGTGCAACGTCTATGAAAAGCTGCGGCCGTTTGATTCTGCGGTGAAGTGTGGCCAAACTAAATTTGGGAAAAGTTAAACTTTAGCAGCGAAGAGCGGCCAGAGAGAACCCGCAGCCAATCAGTAAACAGATCCTGTGACCCCTGTGACATGTTGACCTTTGTTACAGAGAATTTCTACCTGCCTGAAACACATGAGCACACCTCCCGCGAAAATTTAATTATTTCGGCGAGTCGCACTTTGGCCACTGTCTGGTGTGAATTTGGCGTTAGGACCAGATGAGACAATTGTTTGCGAGGCATTTTATTTAATTTTCCGGCATTATTTCCTGCTTTCTTGCGAACATTCCTATCAAGATTTTGAGCTTTTTCCACTTGTAAACGTGCACACATACACTGTATAAATTTGCTTTTTGAAGACACTGAGTTTTTTTCTTTAATCATTATTTTGTTACTAAAACTGTTGTTTTGCATCGTACACTTTTTGTGAAATTGATTTGATGTTTTGTCATGTTGCATTTCAGTTGAGCTGCATTCTAAAGTCTTGTATGTATATTTGCTCCTGTACAGGAATAGAGAAGTCTGCTAAAAAAAAGACCTCAGAAGTCTGCCTGTTTTGTTATTCATGCAATAAAACAATGTACACATGAAGCATTTCAATGCAGCCTTCATTCTTCAGATAAATGATGGTCAGCCGATTCTTCGGTGTTCTTCTGAAACCTTCAGTGTGTCTTACTTCCACATTACACCGCTTCGCGTCGGGGTGCAGCATCGCCCTGAAGGGGATTCTTTCACAACAATGACCTGCTAGATGTACATTATCCCGCTTATTACACAGCTGCTTACTGAAGAAATCAATATTTTGACACAAAAACGGTCCGCCAGAGTCCGACATCAGAGCTGCGCCCATAGCAACGGTCTGTTATAAATAGCAACGGTCTGCTATACATAGCAACGGTCTGCTATACATAGCAACGGTCTGTTATACATAGCAACGGTCTGCTATAAATAGCAACGATCTGCTATAAATAGCAACGGTCTGCTATACATAGCAACGATCTGCTATACATAGCAACGGTCTGCTATAAATAGCAACGGTCTGCTATAAATAGCAACGGTCTGTAATACATAGCAACGGTCTGCTATACATAGCAATGGTCTGTAATACATAGCGACGGTCTGCTATAAATAGCAACGGTCTGTAACACATAGCAACGGTCTGCTATACATAGCAATGGTCTGTAATACATAGCGACGGTCTGCTATAAATAGCAACGGTCTGTAACACATAGCAACGGTCTGCTATACATAGCAACGGTCTGCTATACATAGCAACGGTCTGCAATAAATAGCAACGGTCTGCTATACATAGCAACGGTCTGCTATAAATAGCAACGATCTGCTATAAATATCAACGGTCTGCTATACATAGCAACGATCTGCTATACATAGCAACGATCTGCTATAAATAGCAACGGTCTGCTATAAATAGCAACGGTCTGTAATACATAGCAATGGTCTGCTATACATAGCAACGGTCTGCTATACATAGCAACGGTCTGTAACACATAGCAACGGTCTGTAATACATAGCAATGGTCTGCTATACATAGCAACGGTCTGCTATACATAGCAACGGTCTGTAACACATAGCAACGGTCTGCTATACATAGCAACGGTCTGCTATACATAGCAACGGTCTGCAATACATAGCAACGGTCTGCTATACATAGCAACGGTCTGCAATACATAGCAACGGTCTGCAATACATAGCAACGGTCTGCTATACATAGCAACGTGCTGTTATACATAGCAACGGACTGCTATACATAGCAACGGTCTGCTATACATAGCAACGGTCAGTTATACATAGCAACGGTCTGCTATACATAGCAACGGTCATAGCAACGGTCTGCCATACATAGCAACGGTCTGCTATACATAGCAACGGTCTGTTATACATAGCAACGGTCAGTTATACATAGCAACGGTCTGCTATACATAGCAACGGTCATAGCAACGGTCTGCCATACATAGCAACGGTCTGCCATACATAGCAACGGTCTGTTATAAATAGCAACGGTCTGTTATACATAGCAACGTCTGCTATACATAGCAACGGTCTGCTATACATAGCAACGGTCTGTTATAAATAGCAACGGTCTGTTATACATAGCAACGTCTGCTATACATAGCAACGGTCTGCTATACATAGCAACGGTCATAGTAACGGTCTGCCATACATAGCAACGTCTGTTATACATAGGAACGGTCTGTTATCCATGGTTATCCAGGTAAAATGGAGCCAGAAGGTTCGTTGCGGCATCAGTATTTATGAAGGCGTCGTGTCGGACTGTTGTGGTGAAGAGGGAGCCGAGCCGGAAGGTAAAGCTCCCGATTTACCGGTCCATCTACGTTCCAACCCTCACCTCTGGTTCATGAGCTTTGGGTAGTGACCGAAAGAATGAGATCGCGGATACAAGCGGCCGAAATGAGCTTCCTCCGTAGGGTGGCTGGGCTCAGCCTTAGAGAGGGTGAGGAGCTCAGACATCCGGAGGGAGCGAAAGAAGCCAGCTGAGGGGGTTCAGGCATCTGAGTCAAACATGTTCAGAAATCTCTAGTCTAGGTCTCTAGTTTGTGGCTGTAAAGTTTCATGAGGCTGTGATTATCCTAGAGGTCACCACAGGTCATTTTATACAGTGAGGTCAAGTTTAACTACAACTGAAATGGCTCCTATGGGGACTAACATCATCACACATGAATACAGTTGGGCTCATTGGATTAAGTTAATGCTAAATTATAATTCATTTGGAGACCAGAAGTAAATTTCACTCATGTCGTCTCCAATTTTAATAGTAAGACAGAGTATTGGGGCAGAAACCATATGACTCAATCGTAGAATAGAGATCATTTCCACATTAAGTTTTTATAGATAATAACTAACTACTGAAATCATGACTGAAGATGCAATCTGACTGAGAGACCATGTTATAAATAAGGCGCCCTTTAGTCTTCGTAACCATGATTCTAAAACTCTCTTTTGAGTCAATATTAAAAAGTCTTCACGTATCAATAACTATATTTCCATATAAATTCATATAAAACAATTTCAAATTAAATAGGTGACATAAAAAACACTTTAATTTTCAAGGCAATTGCTCGAGGAATGAATTTTTCTAGAGAGAGACCGGCCCGTCGACAACAAAAAGGCTAAAACATGAGTTCCTTGTTCACTTTAGTTTCCACACGTTCTCTTTGTTCAAACAGACCACTTGGTCCACAGCCAAACACAGTGGCCTATAGTGGCTAGTAGTAATAGTAGTGCATGCTGCAGTCTGGTATGAACGCCACTTAAAAAAAAAAGAAAGAAATCCACACTTAGAATCACGTCATCCTGTACAAACATGGAATCATTATTCACATCTAGGAATAAATCAACAAATGACTCAAAGAAACAGGGAATTTTTTTTTTTTTTTTCAATGTCACATTTTTCATCCCTTTATCAAAAGGCAAGTCAAATTCACGCAGGAACATCGATCGGAGAGTTCACGTGTGACCGTTCCCTCCAGCCGCTGGTAGATTGTCACAAGTCCATAATAGATCCTACTAATTGCTTGATTATTGACCTCCTGTCGGCTCCCGTTGTGCATTTCCACGACTGACTGGAAGGCTGTGAGACGAGAAGATGGCCTCGAGGAGACGGATTCTGCACGGGCTGCATTACTGACTCCGTGCTTCATACAAAACACCTGTTGTGTTCATGGTCCAATGAAATCGCTCCATTTGGTGGATTGCTGATATCAAAAGTAGGGTTCAACTGACAACTGGGGCCATAACTTGTATTAACCATAAACACATGGTGCCTTCAAATGGGTTCGTGTTTACCGTGTTCACAACATGGGAAGTCGTGGACTGGATATATTTGGCGTGCAAGTCGTGAAGAACACCGCTGCTAAGCAACGGCAATATCAACGTCACTGTTGGCGTCTAGAAGCCACAGAGGCTAACGATTTAGCAGGCTATCAAGTAGGTAACATGATGCAGTAAATGCAAAGACATAATTACAGAGGAGAAAGATGAGATCGTTGGGAATATCAACATTTTCCTCAAACTTATTATAAAATTATGAAGAAAAACAATATACGGCTAAAATTACAATATATTAACTTATTATGCACCGAAAAATGAACTTCCGCCATTTCTGTAAACATGAAAAAAACACGTCACAAGTCACGAACTCGGAAATTTCTGAAACTTTCCACTTCCGAGGTCGTGAATGCGACATGATGGGGGGCGCGTCCATCTGGGCCAAACTCGTAAACACGGTGAACACGACCCCATTTGAAGGCACCAATAGACGCCGCATTGGACGCTTCAGCCCGTTGCAGCGATACGTCAACGTGGGCGCCATATTGGACAGGGCAAGACCGGCCTGTAACCCTATACAAGTGAACGGGGGAGCTGCTGTTTTTCTGAATAAAAAGCACAATAACGTCTACATTTCTCAACCGATTTCAACCAGTCATCATTATATTAAAGGGTTAATGATTTATGTGGAGTAGAAGTTACTTAGAATCTAGATAGTTGAGCTCTTATCACTGCCAGACACTCAGGAGTTTGTCAAGTATGGCTTTGACTTATTTTCCTTGTTTAAGGTTAATACTTGTAGAGAGGTCCCTGCATAATATGATATAATATAATATGATATAATATGATACATTATAATATAATGTACAATGAAATGTCTTCCTCCGTTTTAGAGATCATGCTTTCAATCTATAGACTACCACTAACACGGCTACTGTTATTATTATTATATACTGACTAATAAGAGCAATCAGAATAATGGGAACAATAAATATTAGTATAATAATATTTATGATTTGAATTTATTGAAATAATGGTGATAATACAGCAATTATAAAAAAACAAAATAATCTAATAGCGTAATTGCTAACCAAGACATGCCATCAGTTTTATTGTTTGCATTATTAGACACATATTGTTTTTAATACGTATCGTACATTTCATGTTTTAAACACGAGATCATTTTAGATATGAACATCAATAAGCTAACGTTAGCTTATTTCGATTAGCTAACAATAACGAACGTTAGCCAGCTCTGATCTGATGTTACAGAAGCAAACGTTTTTTAAAGATGTAACGTTAACTTGAACAGCTGATTTTGTGAAAAATGCTTAAAGGAAAATGTGATATGATAGTTCTAGTTTTTAATAATTACATAATAATTGATTGAGTCCACCATATCGAAGGACAGACCGGTGATCCATGAAGTGGAAGCAGTGACGTTTTACACCAAAATCTTTTGGAAAAGAAAACAAACAATTGTAACGTTAACTCAACGTTTCTCCTCGTAGATCATAAACGTTTGAATATAAAACGACTCGTTGAAATCGATTGAGAAATGTAGACGTTATCGTGCTTTTTATCCAGAGAAACAGCAGCTCCCCCGTTTACTTGTATTACAGGCCAGTCTTGCCCTGTCCAATATGGCGCCCACGTTGACGTATGATCCAGGAGTCAATGCGGCGTCTATGTATACATGTCTATGGAATTATCAACTAGCTATGACTTCATCTGATATGACTGATCACACATGTAGTTTTACACTAAACTGGTTGTCTATGGCAAGCCCTTAACTTTAAATGGATTCTACTCTGATTTTGATCGGGTTCCACAGACTGTGCATGAATGTGTTTGTTATTACTATCATCATCATGGGGTTTTGTGTTCAACGATGTTCCAAATGTGAGCGTGACAATGTTAAAAATATTAAACATCTGCACCAATTTTGACCTAAATGCAGCTGTAGTCCAAAAGTGCTGATTCGAACCTTCGTAAACTTACAGTCATCAAACCTCAGTCCAGAGCTCATCGGTGGGGATCAAACTCCTCACCCTGGCAGTGGTAATGCCTTGCGCTGCTGTAGCCTACTTGTGTAAACGAACATCCAGACCTGACCAAGCCGGTGCCTCATGCTACCTACTGAGCCACAGTGAGGATAAAACCCACAAACATGAGCCAAATCGTGGTTCCTGTTTGGTCCTGTGAGATCCCATAAAATAGTCTTTTATAGCTCAATGCCAGCAAGTCCTGGCTTACATCAGTCCAGGTCTTACTCTCAGTTACTGATGTCAGGAGGCAGGACAGTCCAGCAAAGTTTAGCTCCACAGTCAACCAGCCAACGAGGAGCGACATCTGGACAAAATGGTTCAACTCGTCCTCAGATGTTCAGGTCTACAGTCGGTCAGTGGTGTGTTGTATTAAATCTCTCCCTCAAAGGCAGAAGACAGCAGCACCTGCTCTTCTTCTCGTTGGTCCTCGAGCGGGAGGCTGGTCGACCACTCAGACAGAAATCTCGTAGGTGGTGCCTCCGACGCCCGTCACCTTCTTCACCCCGCCACCCTGAGGCTTGTGGGCGGGACTCTGCGTCAATGCCGAGCTGGGATAAGCCACTCCGTGGCGGGCGGCCACGCTGACTGGGTGAGAGGGAGAGGAAGGGGCGGAGCAGGAGGAGGTGGAGGAGGAGAAGGGCTGGCTGCCGTTGATCCGACTCAGAGGTTTCATCTGGATCAGCTCATCCCTGATTTAAAAAAAACAAAACAAAGATGATCACTTAGGAAGTCCAGGGTTCGTTCCCACTTGATTTCCAAACAGCTGGCTCACTCCTATAATACATGAGATATTACTACAGGTCTGAAATAGTCTGAGTTCATTTGGCCTGGACCAACGGGACAAAATAACACACAGTTGGCTTTTAGCTCTGGTCTGGTTTGTGTTCACACACCATGGATGTATAAAGAGAACTGGATACAGCGTTGGAGACGGGGCCCCGTTCATTCCTATGAGAGTTGCTCAGTGGAGCATGAAGCCTAAATGGCTCCACTTCCGAGTGGAAAAGTACCCGGATCTTCCGGCGATCTTCCGCATCCATTGGGCCCATGGAGCGGGCGCAGTAGCGACATGGCTCGTCACTGTATCGTCACAGCTTGCGAACTCGATCTCCCAGCCCTCGCTCCAGCCTCGGTCTGGGTCTCATTCACATGATCGGAGTAAGGGAAATAACTCTGGATTCGGCTATTAGTGCGTTTTACAACTTTTAGGACCTTAGGACGTCTCTTGTGTCTCCAATGTAAGTCTATGGGAAAAGTGTTTTTGGGCCCAATGGCATCACGTGACGGACACGGAAGTTGTAGTGCCGCCGTTTGGCCACGACGAAAATTGGCATCAACGACCGACGCTCCTCCTGGGGGGCTTGGTATGGGCCAGATGAGCAATTCTCAAAGGACTGAATTACCCAACGGTATCCAGTTCTTATTATACATCCATGGTTCACACACACACACTGACAGTTAACTCATTGATTGGACAGTACAATTAATGTAATAATTGTTTCACAATCACACCATACTAAGTATGACAGTATGATGGGAAACAAGAAGGGAAAGTTTTATTTATTTATTATTATTATTATTATTGAATCATAATAATAAAAAGTATTTCCCAAGAGTATATAACAATAATTCATGATGATAAAATGAATGAATCATTAGTTTTCATTACTGTGAGACGGGTATGTGACACACTGATTAATGGACTTAATGACTGTCTGATTGATCAGATGGATTTATATCTACTTTAAAAAAGATCCTGCGCTTGATTCATTTACGAGTTTGACCAAACAAACCAAAACTAAGTGGGCAAACGCCACACCGGGGTTCGTTTTAACAAGATCAGCATGAAAGCTCCTTTTTGTTTCAGCTTTAAAAACACCATTCACAGCTGGTCTACACATTACTCCCCAACTCCAAACCTCGGTCTAAATAGGCTCAAAGTCTGTATGTGCTGTACGTACAATCTCACTACCACAACCACAGTTGACAGAGACAACAACGATGGAATGGTTTGTGCTGAAATGGACATTGAACTGAAAGCATCTCACACAGTACACATCACAGTGTTTCTCAGTACCGCAAAAGTTGTAATGTAATGCTAAACAGGGTCTGAAATTAGCACCCGCCAAATGCGGGTAAATTGTTGGCAGTGGCGGGTGAAATCATCAGGACAGGCAGGGAAAACACTAGTGGTGGGACAAGAGAACCGTAGTTGTCCACTTTCTTGGCATCTCATGCCTCCGTGACTATCGATTCCTCTTATAGACGCTTTCCCACAGTTACGCTGCACAATAACTCATACGCACGCTGGATCATGTTTCAGTTTGTTTGACCGGAGACACGGCGGAGAGAAAAAAAACACTCAACAGCTTGGCACTACTAAACCTGAGGGGATGCACCCTATTTTTCCCTCATAAAGCGACACTGTGAACAACAGACCTGTGTTTAAATCAGCAGGAAGAGAGTTAGTAACGTTAGCTGTTAGCAGCTCAGTCCTGACTGGGTAAATACCGGAGATACGAATGTTAACGGAGGTGCCATTGAGTTATTATTATGAGACGTTCAAAGTCTGCTCAGGAAAAAGGACTATTGGGTGAAGGTTAATTACAACGTTATCATGACGTGTTCAAATGTAATCTCGTAAAATTAAGTTTTCGGCGAGAAACTTGAATAAATCCAGTTGTTAGGAGAGGTTTTCACATCAATATAAAATAGATATTAGAGAATTATGACCTGTTTAACTTCATAACAACTTACCAAGATGTTTTTAATCAAAGCAAATATTTAAATAATCATAATCATTTGAATTGTGTTTTTATGCAAATAACCACTATAGATAACAAACAATAACAAAGTACAGTACTGTGTACACTACCCTCCCTCCACAGTGTAATTCGAACACTGTATTTTACCATGTATATAATGTTTTTTGTGTAAAATATATCGAACACTGAATGACAACAAAAAAATACTTGCCTGCCACAGTGACAGGAAGTGAAAAAAGTTAATTTCAGACCCTGATGCTAAAGCTTGTATTTCAGTATGAAGGTTGAATATCAGACTAATAGTTGATTAGGATTTGCAGGATGCTGGAGGAATGATTTTCATTTAATAGTTGCTTAATCTGTGAACATCTGAGAATACACGCGACATTCAAACTCATTTAGTCATCAAGGTCACAGTGAAGACACACAATGAGACGTCCCTGTGGTCGCAGGACCGCAGCAGTAAGGCTGCATGATTGTGGCCAAAACGATAATCCCGATTAATTCTGATCAATATTGAGATCACGATTATTTATCAAGATTATTAATAGATTTTAAGGGGCAAAATATCTTTATTGCAGTTTCACATTTAAATAAACAGATCGCTGCTTTCATTTCCACGTTGTGCTGCGTTACAACCGAAAAAAAATTCTAAATATTATCCTTTTACTTTGTTATTGTCATCTATGGTGGTTGTTTGCATAAAAACTCAAATGATTAGGAAATAAATGATTGTATTTTTATTTAAATATTTGCCTAAAAAGTAATTAATAATATCTCTCTCTTATATCTATTTTATATTGCTGTGAAAACAACTGGATTTATTCAAGTTTCTCTCCAAGATTACATTTGAACGCATCATGATAGCATTAAAATCCATCATCGCGTAATACATTCTTATTGAGAGCAGAGCTTGAACACTCCATAATGTAACTGAATGCAATCTCCGTTAACGGAGCTCTGAAGCTTCGTGCTGTCAGCAGACGAGCCGGTTAACTGTGATACTCTGAGCAGCATCATGGGGACGAATTACAATATAATAAGTGTCTGATTAAGTTAGTTCTTCCAGATGTTTTTAAGGTTGGACTTACAGTCGTGACATATTGCAGATTTATGTCTTCTTCACTCACGCTGAAGAACTTCCACACTGACGACATGTTGTGTGTGAATGTGTGCCGCTGTGTGCCGACGTAAAACCATCATGTGGCGGCTGCACATGCGTGTGTGACCGGCAAATAATCAGATATATGAGACTGCTGAAAACTGACGATGCATCTCTAGCTGTTAGTTTAGGAAGCGCTTCATTTATGCAGCAGAGTTTCCTAAGAGCGGAGCATTTTAAACGTTAATATCGCAGTCGATCATTTTATTTGTGGGAAGCCGATTAATATTCGATTAATTGTGCAGCCCTACCAGTGAGCGGGATGAACAAGCAACAGGGATGTTGGACAGGACGGAAACACGCACGGCAACATATCAGAAGATCAAACAGTTGAATTGTCATCATGCAAAAGTTTGGTGGTAATAATAATAATTATAATAATAATGTAGAGGACAAGAACAAACAGGCAGCATCATACACGTAACATCACTGACGAACGGAAGAAGAGCCAATGGAAAAGAAGGAAGAACTCACAGGAAATCTGGCAGGAGGAGGAGGAGAGAAGGGAAGAAGAGGAGGAGGAGCAGGAGGAGCAGTCAATCAGGTAGTCAGGTTTTCAGGCGGGCAGGTGGTTTTTTCGGGGTTAACAGGAAACCAATTGTCCTGACAAAAGGCGAAATTCATACTCACTTCGGCGCTTGTATTCCTCCTCCTCCCATCCCTCCACTTCCTCCTCCTCCCACCCCCGCCGCATTCGCGCCGGCTGATGCAGAAGCCTTTCGGACCAGCCGGTACTGCATTTCGGCGGCGGCGGCACTCGAGTAAGAGAGCGACTTGCCCAGAGGCGGGGGGTGCGGGGAGCGGGGAGGGTGGGTCGTGGAGGTGGAGGAGGATCCCAGAGGGGTGTCGGTGGAGCGAGTGCGGTAGGGATAAGCGTGGTGTGGTGGTGCGTGAGGGGCAGCGAAGCGGGGAGGGCGGGAGGTAGAGGACGAGGTGGAGGAGTGGTGGTGGTGATGGTGTGCGTGGTGTGCGTGGTGGTGGTGGTGATGGTGTGCGTGGTGGTGGTGTGGGGGAGGCGGGGCCGAAGAGGAGGGGGGAGCCGGGGCCTGATTGGCGAGCGTGGGGTGAGCGCCGGGGTGGGGCTCGGCCAGCAGGCGCTCCCTCTCTGGAGGAGGCGGTGGGGAGGAGGACGTGGAGGAGGAGGAGCGATGGAGGAAGGAGTGGTGGTGGTGGGAGGAGCGGTGGTAGTGATGGGGCGACTGGGCGGACTGGGAGTGCATCTCAGCATCTCTCTGTTGGGATGACATGAAGGGGGAGCTGTAGCCACCTGCTGCTGGCGTGCAGGGTCTCCCAGAGGAAACATCAGGGGCTGCTGAACCTGCCACCACCCCTTTGTCGAAATCCTCACCACCTGCCAGTAAGCTGTCATATGACAGGCTCCCGTTGCGGGAAGGGTGGTGCGGCGGGGGTGTCTGATTGGCTAAGCTCTTGAAGCTGGCTGAGGTGGTGGTTGCCTCGGAGACGTGGACGGCGCCTGCTGAGGTGTGCGTGGAGCTGGAAGATCGCGATGCCACTCCCGACAGGACCGTAGGGTCAGAGAAGGAGGGGTACGAACGTCCGCCGAGGGAGTAGCCGGGGATGCCGCCGGCTCCTCCTCCTCCTCCTACTCCTCCCCCCCCCCCCACCTCTCTTCTCCCCTCTCTCTTCTCCCCACCTCCTCCCACTCCCACTCTGTCAGACGAAGTGTCCCTTCGGTCCAGGCTCGGCTGGGAGCGGAAACCAGGCTGCTGGCTAGCCTGAAGGAGGGAGGAGGTGGAGGAGGAGGAGTCCCTGGCACTGCCAACACTCTCCCCTCGACTTAACTGGAAGAGGAGGAGGAGGAGGAGGAGGAGGAGGAGGAGGAGGAAGTGAAGGGAAGGTGAAGGAAAGAGGGTCAGCAGGAGGGAAAAGAAACAACAAGATGCTGAGCAAACAAGAGCAGAGACCAGTATTGACATCCTGACAAAACACCTCAACTGTTACTGTCTCCTCACAGGTCCATACTGATACTGTTTGTCTTAATCTTCATATAGATAATCAATATGTTTACTCTGACAGTATCGCCACACAACGCTAAGATGAAAAGGCTCTGCACACTTACTGTATGTCCAATGCAAGTATCTAAAAATAAGGCCAAGCTTCCGGTCACTGGACCTTCATCTGAGCATTACTTTCTATTAGGGCTGGAACGAGACATGTAGAACCGTTCCGTACAGGACGTTCGGTTCGGTCCGCGACCAAAGAACGTATATTGCTAAGAAGTGAAAGTCAGTTATACGTTCCATTGCAACGCCAGCGCCCAGGAGCAGACCTACGCCTCCGCCATCTTGGATTGTAATCGACTCGACTACCACAATGACGCCAGTAAATCGCCCGCCTACAAAAGTAAAATTAAATTATTTCTGTTCTGTTGTCATAATTTTAATGTCTCTACCAAAATGGCCTGTGTTGAACAATAAAAATATTATAAATATGCATATGATTATAACTATTTACTTACTTATTTATTTATTTATTTATTTAACTGTTTTTGCCCGGCCGCTTCCCAGAGGAGCATAAAGTGAGCGATGGACATAAATGGAAGTTATAAAATTCCACAGATTTTGAGAGAAATCTCAAAAATGTTCATGTCAAGGATCCAAAATGGAGTCCAGTAGACCACAGACCATGGATGTATAAGAGGTTGTGTCCTGTCCTTTTGCCCTGTGTGTTAGTAAATAGCCTACAACTCCATTAAACTCTGTTGATGTCGTGCTACTAGCACTACTAGCTACTAGCACTACTAGCTACTAGCGCTACTAGCTACTGGCCGATAGCCGGTTGTTTGTGAACAGAGACGTTAATACGTCAACCACAGTACAGGCTGACAGCATACAGCCCATGGGTGTATTAGAAGATAATAAAAGTGATGACTTACAGCCAATATATCCATTATTACAGCCGCATACAGCTAGCAGGAAGCTGGCAGAACCAGATATGTCATATGAGCGTGCAGGGCGGTGCGGTCCCGTGGGTGTGATGCACGTTCATTACGCCGAGGAAAATAACTCTGGATTCAGCTGTTAGTTAATGTTAAAACTTTTAGGACATAACGATTTAAACGAGGGCTATTTAAGTGTTTGTACTGGGAAGTTGATTGACTTCATAAAAATTATCTTCTGATTTACAGAAATCTTTTTATACATTCATGGCTATGGACTCACTGGCGTTTACAGTCCAAAATGGCGACAGGCTACCGCAGCGCCATTTAACTTAGGCCATTGTCAAAAAAGCACCACAGTTTCGCCTCTTTGCTTTTCCGCGACATCCTTTCGGTACGCCCCGTGACGCCAAACAGCTGTTCTTGTCCACTACTCAATATTATGACTTTTTTTCTCGTAAAGTTATGACTGTATTCTCGTAATATTACGCCTTTTTTCTCGTTAAGTTATGACTTTATTCTCGTAATATTACGACTTCTTTTCTCGGAAAGTTATGACTTTATTCTCGTAAAGTTATGACTTTATTCTCGTAATATTACAACTTTTTTTCTCGTAAAGTTATGACTATATTTTGGTAATATTATGACTTTATTCTCGTAATCTCAGATTGTTTTTTTTCCCCTCAATGTGGCCCTAATACTCCGTCGTAAGGAGGCGCTGGATTATGTAGACGATATTATGTTGTGTATTATTAACCTGATCTCAATATTTCATTTTTAAATATCATGGTTATCGTAAATACCACACCCCTAATTTAAATCAATGGCTCTGTGTGGCACTTACCAAACAAAATATTGACAGCATTGTGAACAATACAGACTGATTAACACATATTTCTCATGGCGTGCAGTGGCTGAATTCAAATAGAAAAGCTTTTATATTTAAATTAAAGGTTACCAGTGAATCTCTACCACCTGCTGTCATTTCATTATCAGCTGGCGGAGATTTAACATCATGGCTGCTGTCGTACAGGCCGCCTGTAACCATCACACAGCTGTTAAGTGTTCTCTATTTCATATCATTATAGATTTATAAATTAATTAACAAAAAATAAACAGATTCCGTTTTGTCAAACATTTGCCCTGATAAAGGTCTAGTGAATGAAAGCTGGAGTTCATCATTCATTACAATGAAGACATACAGTAATATCCCTCGTGAATTTAAAAAAAAACTATTGTCCAGACTTAACAGAAATAATGAAAAACAATCATTGTGTTGGTACTTTTATAGGCAGTAATGACCGGATTCCACTTTCTGAGTCATCAGGAAATGCTAAAGGATTGCTAAATGGAGGTACATTTGAGCTTTTAATACTGTATATAGGGGAACAACGTCTGGAGAGAATCTACACTTCTAATCAGGGAGAAATGAAGGAGAATCAAAACACTATTTTTATACAGAGTGCTGGATTGACAGGTGGGGGGATATGGACCAGACATGGGTACAAATACTGAGCAGAACCAACTTATCTGTACCAATCAACCCAGATGTGTTCAGGTATAATCCTTTGATTCTTTCTCTTTATCAGCCTTAAATTGACTCTGTCCAAACAGTAATGCCAGTAAAGACAGGTGAATCACTAACCGTTATAAATATGTTCAAACAGTATTTCACCCATGTTCAGAGCAAACAGAAAGGGGGGCAGGAAACAAGAAGTGAAGACGAGAGAAGAAAAAAAAATGCTCTGAGAACAATCACTTACTGATACTGATCAACAGAAAGCCACTGAGAAAACCAAACCCACATGACCGACAGGAAATCAAAAGGAAAAAACACAAACAGAAATGGAGATGCATTAGATTGAAATCATAAAAGATAAAAGAAGCAGAGACAGGAACAATCTCAGCTCAGAAACGTACACACACACACACACACACACACCATGCACTTTGTAAATGGGAGTGTACAGCTGAGATGTTGCTGCGAGGTTTATAGTGCGGATCTGGAGTCCACTAGCTTAGTTAATATGTCCAGCAAGGGAAACCTCCACAGCATGGGAGGTAGAGCGGGTCGCTCGTTCGTTCGATCCCCTCAAGTGTCCTTGAGCAAGGTACTGAACCATCGGTGTGTGAATGAGTATTTAGATTAGATCCTGATGGGCAGGTTGGCACCTTGCATGGCAGCCTAGTGAATTAAATAGTGAAAATAAACTTCTTTTCTGGGGACCCCCTGGAACTCGCTCAAGGACCCTTGTGGGGTCCCCAGACCCCTGGTTGAGAACCCCTGGTTTAGAGACCTACATTTATTTTGACAGGCCGTTATGTTACTTAGACTATCGATGCAGTTTGTCCTTATCTGAGGCGAGGGTCTAAAGACAGAGGGGGTCGTAATGTCCTACAGATTAAAGCCCCTTGAGGCAAATTTGAGGTTTGTGATATTGGGCTAAAAAAATTGACCGTCCTTGTATATCACCTGGCTGTCTCTCCTGTTGTGTGTTTACGTGTGCGTTACCTGGTTGGCGTAAGCGTGTGTGAGCGCTGTGTGGTTCTTGCCGGGGCTGTAGGTGGGCCGGTATTTGTACATGGTGGGGGTGGGAGGGGCTTTGTTCAGTAGACTGCAATCTACGGGAGGGTGGGAAGACAAAGAATAAAAAAATATTACTGCGAAATCAACGTAGAATCAGATCGATTTGTCTTTTTTTACAACAAGAAGTTGAGACAAAGTCCGTGTGCAGATCTTAGCAGGAAGTTAGACAGTATTACCCTCCGTGTTTCCTCTGGTGATTCCAGGATAGCGGAGCTCTGGTTTAGGAGGAGGAGGAGGCTCAGCGTCACACGACTGGCTCTCCATCATCTCCAGACTGGACTTGGACTGGATAGAAGAGAGATAGAAAGTCAGACTGACTGAGATATGGTTGACTATATACATCACTTCATATAACGTATGTACAGTATGAACAGACCAGTGACAGAAAAAACCTGAATAATCTGAACTCCATACATGGAAATGATGTGTATCATGTTATGGCCTACACCAGGGGTCAGCAACCTTTATTATCAAAAGAGACATTTTAGGCCAAAAAGAAGAAGAAAAAAAGATCTGTCTGGAGCTGCAAAACATTTGATCATTGTGATGAAGGTAACACAGTTTACAGTCTAAGTATATTGTATATAAGTCTAATGCAGTGAGGGCCAAAGTGCAAATGTACTACGGTGTATTAGGGTCACATTGAGGGGAAAAAAATCGGAGCTTTCGAGAAAAAAGTCGTAATGTTACGAGAATAAAGTAATATTACGAGAAAAAAGTCATGACTTTACAAGAAAAAAGTTGTAATATAACAAGAATAAAGTCATAACTTGACAAGAAAAAAGTTGTAATATAACAAGAACAAAGTCATAACTTTACAAGAAAAAAGTTGTAATATAACAAGAACAGTCATAACTTTACGAGAAGAAAGTAATAATATTACGAGAATAAAGTCAAAACTTTACGAGAAAAAAGTCGGAATATTACGAGAATAAAGTCATAACTTTACAAGAAAAAAGTCGTAATATTACAAAAATAAAGTCATAACTTTACGAGAAAAAAGTCGTAATATAACAAGAATAAAGTAATGTTACGAGAATAAAGTAATAACTTTACGATAAAAAAGTCGTAATATTACGAGAATAAAGGAATATTACGAGAAAAAAGGTAATAATATTACGAGAATAAAGTCAAAACTTTACGAGAAAAAAGTCGTAATATTACGAGAAGAAAGTCATAACTTTACGAGAAAAAAGCCGTAATATTACAAAAATAAAGTCATAACTTTACGAGAAAAAAAGTCGTAATATTACGAGAATAAAGTCAGAACATTACGAGCAAAAAAGAAAATAACACAAATTACTACTTTATAATATTATGACTTTATTCTAAGAATGTTTTATTTCCAGCATGTATGTAGTCAGAGATGTCCTGAAGTCTAATACATCAGTCATTGTCAGGCATTATTTATTTAAGTTTTTCCAGCAACCCAAAAATCAAAGAATAAAGACATTTCCCTCACAAATTAGTCGTTATTTTCTTTTTAATTTATAAGAGACATGTAATGTTTTATACTTATGGTGAATATAATCCAATCAATCTTATTTCCATAGATGTATTTTGTATATACAGTTCCCTTTGTTAACACCTTATTTTGAAAACCGGACGTAGTCACACGTGTATATTTCCGCTAATTTTGCCAAGTCCGTCTCTAGCTCTCCCGTCAGCTCCGTTCTCTTTATACATCCATGGTCAGCTCCATCGGGGCCGTTTGAATGCCCATAAGCAAACTCATCAAGTGCAGATTTGAATGAAAAGCGCAGCACCCTTACCAAGAGTATTTAAATCGAACCGAGTGATGAGAACACTGCAGTATTTTTGAGCACACCGTCCCGCTGTTCTTACCCGGTGTAGGTCTCCCTGTATGCCATTGTCCAAGATCTTTGCAGCCAGCTGGGCCTCTGTCAGCTGTGGCCGCAGAAAGGGAGGCTGCACGCACACGCTCTGCACAAACTTCTTTCTGCCCAGATACCTGCAGAGAGCAGAGACGGTGAGCGTCCATATCATAAAGACAAATCACTACACAGTGATACACTGCACTGATATATGCTATTCATCAAAGACTTAAATACTTGCAAATACGCCTAGCAATCACAGGTGCTCCCTAAAATAATGAATGTTTTGTCTAATGTTATTTTGCTGTGCAGTGTATACTGAAGCATGTTGATGGGTGAAAACATGTAAGGCATGAACAACCGAACAGAGTAGCAGTTAAAAAAAGAAGGGAAAAAAAAGCACCTGGGTGCCTGTGAGCTGCAGAGGACATGAGAGATATTCTTCCAGCAGCCATTGGTGAAAGGGTTAACACCTCCTCTGAACTTCCCTGTTACCTGGAGAAAGAGACACCAAGAGAGGCATTGAAAAGATGAGAGGGAGGATGGATAAAGTATAAAAGGTTGTTAAACATGTCACCACTTTATTTATTATTTATTTATTTTATTCACAAATTAATACAACATGATTTAAGACACGGACTCTGAATAAGTTCTAAATAACCTCACTGATATTGAAATCTTTCTAATATCTGTAAAATGAGACGGCGGGTCATTTGGGGACAAAGTGGTGGAAAAAGCCCCACCTGCTGGTTTTAGAGCTACTGAGTAATTTAGAAATTACTTGAATTCTGTTTTAATGCATGATAGGAAAAAAAAAAAAAACCTTGGTTGCTGCTTTTATTTATCATTATTCTACAATTTTGTAGAATAATTTCTATAACTTGTAATTTCGGACTGGGCCCCGAGAGGCTGCTATATGGGGCTTGCTCAGCAGGGCAAATACAGCTACCTAAGGAACAGGTATGTGCCCAGTCGGATTATCACCTGTGTTAAACTGTGGAAATAGCGCATTTTGCAAAATTGCAAAAATTGTGTAATATTTCTGGTTTCTCATCTGGCTGCCCCACCGTTCTTTCCACCTAAGAGCACCACTATTGGTAAGATTTCCCGCTGTATATTTTCAAATATCAACTACAGTGCACTCGTACTGAAACACTGAGTTTCCCACCTGTTCATTGGTCGTCCTGCCTCTGGCCACAAGCACCATGTGGAAACCAGTGAGGCCAGCAACAGGGATGAAGAACAGGCCTGCAACACACATTACAGCCAGCCTGAGAGCACAGGGTGGGGGGGGTCAAGGAATATCTTGTGAGACCAGATTAAACAGACAGAAGAAGGCCCTCAGTGAATAGATTTCATTTGATTTTCTTGTGTACACATGGACAGCTTGGCATGGTGGTGGTGTTTAGACGATCTTAAAATGGAGAGGAGAAAAATGCACGGGAAAGAGCCTTAAAGGATACGTGACGATGGCGTGCAGGCGGTCGATGGTTTGGCGATGGTAGAGGATAAAGAGCAGGCCGAAGCCGAACACGGCCATGATGTGAGCCGTCAGAGACAGGAGGAAGAGGAAGAAGTAGCGGTAGTTCCTCCTGCCGATGCAGTTGTTTACCCAAGGACAGTGGTGGTCAAAGTCCTGCATTATGAGGGTTAAAAGACACTGTGGTAAGAAAAGAAGTCGTGGTTTTATGTCTGTACTTTTCAACATGAATACAGTTATCAGAAAGTGTTGCATCATTCCTTACTTCCTCATACAGCAGCGGCAATTCACATTTACCTTACACACCATAGGACGGACGTGGCATGATTAAGTCTGGGGCGATTCGTCGACGTAATCGACTACGTAAATACGCCGATTTACGTAACGTGCGTCGACGCTTCGGATGACGTAATGAAAATGGCTGCGCCCGGTCCAAGCATGGATTCTGCGTCCCCCAGAGAGCAAGACGCCTCAAAAACACCTCGCCCACGTTCATCACAAGTTTGGGAATATTTCAAACAGAGACCCAACAATGTACAAGTGCAATGCACGAGCACCTGAAAAGAAGGCATCACGGAGCGCTCAGTCAAGACGAGCAGCAGCAAGATACCACCGTAAGTCCTGTTTACCTTTCCCCACCGAGGCATCATCTGTTAAGATCGTGTTTCTGTTAGCAGTAGTCATTTAAAGTTGTTTCTAAAATGTTTCTTCATCACCACCGTGCTAAAAGTATTTTATGGACCACTGTTATGGTAACGTAACGTAACGTAACGTAACGTAACGTAACGTAACGTAACGTAACGTAACGGAACGGAACGTAACGTTACACCATGCGTCATCGAATGTTGTTATTCGGCCGTGTTATATTTTCTGTTTACTATAACGGCGATGTGTGAGTGAGAAAATGGCTTAAAGTAACGTTACATATTGTTCTACAGTCTGTGACTGTTGTTAGTCTGTAAATAGATTAAATTATTTCTCTTGCTCCACACTGATGCAAAAGTACAATTGCAAGTGATTATCTTAACTGCATATTATTCCAGTGATGAAATAAATCCATGTCTAAACTATTTTAAGTTTAAAGTTAAGTACTTAAGTAAAAATACTGATGGTGATTATTATTAGTAGTAGTATTATTATTTGCCTAATGTCATAACACAACAGTGATGTGAAAATTAGACCGATTTTAAAATGTGCAACTATTAGCATTATTCTAATGGGCTTTCTATGTCTCTTTTTCAGGATGAGAAAAAGCAATGTGGAGGACTTTTTAAAAAAAAAGGACCCAACTCAATGCACAGCGAAGATGGCTGTTGAGTTTACTGACAGCATCTTACAGATGATTGTGAAGGACCTGAGACCCCTTGCTATTGTGGAGGGTCAAGGCTTCGGAGAGATGATCAACACTTTACCAGTGAAGACTGGGCTATTTTTTGTTGTGAAATAAATGCCCTGCAGTGCATATTTTATTCTTGTTTTATGTATATGTTTATAAGAGAAGATGTTTGAATAAAGTATTGAAATAATAATGAGACAACTTTTTGATATTTATTTTGGGTAAATTAATTAAAAAAATGTAAAAATACTTTTTTTTTTTTTTTTTAATAATCTATGAAATTAGTCGTTAGATTAATCAACTAATCGAAAAAATAATCGTTAGATTAATCGATAAAAAAATAATCGTTAGGTGCAGCCCTAGGCATGATTACACAACTGGTTTGGATGTTTGACTTTTGCTCCCATGTTGTAAACATTCAAATATGTTTGAATATTTCACACTACATGAGCTACAGTCTGCCAAAGGTGAATGGGCGAGTGTGAGCTCACCTCGACACAGTTGTCACAGACGGAGCAGTGGGAGCACCGTGGCGGCCTGTAGAAGCGACAGGTTGAACACCACTTCATCCTGACCTGGATCCCTCTGATCTCCACAGTCTTGTAGAGGGGAGCGCGGAAATCGTCCTCCTTGTCCTCGTCCTCCTCGGCTGCAGGGACAGGAACAGAAGACACACACGTGATCACACACACAACCCTGAAATTTAACAACATTTGAGCCCTGACATCAGATTACATACTGTACACACCTTGACCTATTCCAGGGGTCAGCAACCTTTACTATCAAAAGAGACATTTTAGGCAAAAAAAACAAACAAATTTGTCTGGAGCCGCAAAACGTTTGATCATTGTGATGAAGGTAACACAGTTTATAGTCTAAGTATATAGTTTATAAGTCTAATGCAGTGAGGGCCAAAGTGCAAATGTACTACAGAATATTAGGGTCACATTGAGGGAAAAAACATCTGAGATTTCAAGAATAAAGTCATAATTTTACGAGAAAAAAAGTCATAATATTACGAGAATAAAGTCATAACTTTACGAGAAAAAAAGTCGTAATATAACGAGAATAAAGTCATAACTTTACGAGAAAAAAAGTCATAATATTACGAGAATTAAGTCATAACTTTACGAGAAAAAAGTCATAATATTACGAGAATAAAGTCATAACTTTACGAGAATAAAGTCATAACTTTACGAGAAAAAAAGTCGTAATATAACGAGAATTAAGTCATAACTTTACGAGAAAAAAAGTCTTAATATTACGAGAGTAAAGTCATAACTTTACGAGAAAAAAAGTTGGAATGTTACGAGAATAAAGTCATAACTTTACGAGAAAAAAAGTCGGAATATTACGAGTATAAAGTCATAACTTTACAAGAAAAAAGTCATAATATTACAAGAATAAAGTCATAACTTTACGAGAAAAAAAGTCGGAATATTAAAAGAATAAAGTCATAACTTTACGAGAAAAAAAGTCGGAATATTAAAAGAATAAAGTCATAACTCTACGAGAAAAAAAGAAAATAACACGTAAAATTACTACTTTATAATATTATGACTTTATTCTCATAATATTCCGACTTTTTTTCTCGTAAATTTACGACTTTATTATCATAATATTAAGACTTTTTTTCTCATAAACCTATGACTTTATTCTCGAAATCTCAGATTTATTTTTTTTCCTCAAAGTGGCCCTAATACTCCGTCGTACCGTCGAACCATAGACCTACAACAATGATAAATAAAAATGAAAATGTAAACAAAAAACAGTTATTTATTTCCATTTTTTTTAAATCCACACGGAGACACTGGAGAGGGGCTAAAGAGCCGCAGGTTGCTGATCCCTGACCTATTCAAATCCCTCACCCTAACATCATCAGTGTTTGGCAGAGGTTTTGTACCATTTCTCATTAAAACCTTGGCACTAGAATAACAGTTCACATGCTCAATATTCCTACATAATACAGCAGAAAATCACTGATTAGTGCAAAATCTGATGATACAGATCCTGCTTGTACACTTGGATCAACTACAGGTCAATTAGTCATTGCTGTACATCAGTTATAATATGACTGAGCTCTGATCACATTTAAAAATCAAACCAAATCAAGTTGTGAATTGTTAACTTCTGCCTCAACTCCTCCCCTTACTGATCCACCAAGAATCTGCTTGTTGGACACAAGCGAAGGAGTTTTTCATCTTTTTGAGGCTATAAAAAATCCGTTTCACACCAAGCACAGATTTTTTTTTGCCCGAAAAATTCGCACGGAAATCTATAAAAAACTGATTTTGTGGGTTATTATGAATGCAGCGTATTTCTGCCTGCGGATATATACTGTATGTGTGACCAATGACATCCTTTGTTCCAAGTGATGTCATACATCCAGGTATAGCTCCAGGTAGCTTGCTGCCAAAATGGCGGAACATCTTATCAATTTGATTTCTCAACACCCACTGTTGTAGGAGATACACCGCAACGACTACCTCCTACCTAGCACTTGCTAACATTATGTGTTGGTCTCCGAACGGGGCTAGCCACAACAGCTAGCGTTAGCATCAAATTTTGGGATCCGATTAGTTTATGTATTGTGTAGTTAATGTTAGCGTATTAGACGAGCAAGATGAGCAAGAATGTATACACTTTGGAAGTGAAGCCAAAAGGCAAACTTAGCAATATCAACATACAGTATTTAGCAGCCTATTTGGTGACATGCGAACAACACATACAGCATATTGAACCCTCCATGCTCTCACCTCTCGGGAAGATGCCAGGGTCCATGAATGTGGCCATGCAGAAGTTAGCCAAAACAAAGAGGAAGATGACTCCATTGTAGACGGGCACGGCTACTGAGAAACGCTCCGAAAGCCACGGACACCTGGGACATGAATAAGAGAGGAAAAACAATACAGGTTCTGTTGTTATGAAAGTGATGCTGCGGTCACTGGAAGACAAGCTGCAACGCCACTTTTTGGTACTTTTACCGACTGATAATTATTAACATTACTCAGTTACATCCAGAACAGAGAGGTCCCGGGCTTTGTTCTCCGTATGTGGATGACTGGGAGTTGGTTTGATTGGATTGCAGATGATTTCACATTAGCCTGAGTTTAGAGTTGGTTAAAAAAAAATGTATGGAGCTGTTACCACAACAATGTCCGTAAGCTCAGACTTGCGAAAGTGTAGGAAGATTCAAAGTGAGATGTTCATTGATCAAGCCCTTTAAAGAAAAGGATACGGCTGGCTCACACCTAAAAACATACTTAAAATGTCCTAAACAGCTGGTCACTGTAGTTTTTAACAAATGTTATTCAAACAGGAGGTGCAGTTGTTTTGGGACTATTTTCAGCGGCGGATTAATCCACATTTGGTGCTCTAGTGAGTATTTGGGGCATCAGGACGGTGGATGTGCGATTGAGTCAAAATAAACTACAGTGTTCATGTTAATGAGGGAACATGTCAACCAGTGTGGCTCATTGATGTGTGATTAATGGAGCTCTATGGCATAATAATAGTTAGTAGAATAAATTAATCAATGGTTTTGGTATCATCACTCGACCTATAATCTTTCCCCCCATCCATTGACACATTTGTAGATGTGGTTACTCCTTTAGAGATTAAAGTTACATAGCAATACAAATGAAATAAATCAATTAAATTAAATTAGAACCAACCAACAATTTATTTTTTTTATCATTAGCTTCCTCGTACCCCTAACCCAAGAAAGATTCAACAAGATTTTGACTGTTATTGGACCTACTGGGTTAAAAAACAATTTAGTTAGCATGCTAGATTTTGTCAAGTTGGTCACTGAAACTACCTAGAGGGCCCGCAAACGTGACTGAGTTACATCTGCATTCGTACACACCGAGGGATGAGGAGAGAAGACGCTGAGCGCAGACAGAGCGGTGGCGGTGATCTCTCTGGTCGTGGCGGTCCAGTGACCAGAGGAGTGCCGAGATCGACCGGGGGCGGGTCACCGGGTCAACAGCTCCAGCTCCCCAAACTTCCCTTTCCCGGGCCACATTAACCAGCTCTGACTGGGGGATCCCGAGGCGTTCCCAGGCCAGTGTGGAGATATAATCTCTCCACCTAGTCCTGGGTCTTCCCCGTGGCCTCCTCCCAGCTGGTCGTGCCTGGAACACCTCTCTAGGGAGGCGCCCAGGGGGGGGGGGCATCCTTACTAGATGTCCGAACCACCTCAACTGGCTCCTTTCAACGCAAAGGAGCAGCGTCTCTACTCCGAGTCCCTCACGGATGACTGAGCTTCTCACCCTATCTCTAAGGGAGACGCCAGCCACCCTCCTGAGGAAACCCATTACGGCCACTCGTACCCGCGATCTAGTTCTTTGGGTAATGACCCAACACTCATGACCATAGGTGAGAGTAGGAACGAAGATCGACCTGTAGATCGAGAGCTTTGCCTTCCGGCTCGGCTCTCTTTTCGTCAAAACGGTGCGGTAAAGCGAATGCAATACCGCCCCCCCCCCCCGCTGCTCCGATTCTCCGGCCAATCTCACGTTCCATTGTCCCCTCACTCGCGAACAAGACCCCGAAATACTTGAACTCCTTCACTTGGGGTAAGGACTCATTCCCTACCCGGAGTAGACAATCCATCGGTTTCCTTCTGAGAACCGCGGCCTCAGATTTAGAGGTGCTGATCCTCATCCCAGCCGCTTCACACTCTCGGCTGCGAACCGACCCAGTGAGTACTGGAGGTCACAGACCGACGATGCCAACAGGACCACATCGTCTGCAAAGAACAGCGATGATGTACGGCGATAGAAAACCTTAATTACATTTAAACTCGCGTTCAATGTGGTCACAATGTGTCCCTGAGCACCTCCGGAGGTGATTTGGCCGATCGGATCACAATCCGTCCTCAATGCGATTTGGTACCTTTACTTTCATGTGGTCAAACACCATCCGACTGCAATCCAATCACCCAAAATGCATTTTAATGCCAGGTGTGAAGGGAGTCTTTGTCACATTTTGAAGGACACCGCTGACCGCCTCCAGTCATTGAGCTGAACTAATATAAGACAGCACACAAGTGTGTTTCCAACGGTTTGACCAAAATAGGGTTTTGATTAAGGTTTGATATGAACATTTTTTTTTGAATAAATAAAGCTGACAATGTGTGCTGCTATTTAGTTGTCTTTTTTTGTATTAGACTGTATACATACCAAAATAAAGTCCATATTCATGCAAATTATTTTTTTTTCCAAATTAAAAATAACAAGCATACTACAGCTTTATGGTCTCCAAGGAGTTTTCTTTGATATTTCTGTGTTATTCCCTCATTAATTATCAGATAATTATTGTCAGCCTTTTTGTATTAATTCACTAGTGAGACAATAAGAGGAAGTGTGAGAGTGACTGCAGGGACACAAACACCAACAGGCTCAGGGAGAAAGAAACAGTGAGAGACTGGATAATGGGCTTTTGTCAGTGTGACAGATGTTGGCCTATTTTCTCCTCACTAATCTGAAGCACAGAGCTGACTGCCCACCACACCGACCACACACACACACACACAAACACATAAAGAGATTCGATTTTCTCACATACGCACACGCACAAATACACACAGATAGACAGACACACACACACTTATTCACAATCTGACTTTGTCTCTGAGGTGTCAGCAAGATTAGTAATGACAGTCTATAACACACAACACACTCATACTGTAGGGCCGAACACACTGAGGCCATAACTCTTAAGATGCTGTTTACATGTGAAAGCGACCTAAGTTCAGTCCACACAACCTTTTTCAGCTTGTTTGTTTTAAAAGTTCGTAATATTACGAGAAGTTACAAGAATAAAGTCATAACTTTACGAGAAAAAAAAGTCGTAATATAACAAGAATAAAGTCACAACTTTACGAGAAAAAAAAGTCCGAACGTAAGAACGCACACACCGAACGGCTCAGTCACTCACTTGGCGTTTATACTACGCCATTTCAGAGTGGCGTTTCCAGGGACTAAAACGTGACTTTGCACATAATAAACCTCACACATTGCTGTACAAATTTGAATTACACATACGCAAAATATTTCCCCCGGCTACTTTTGACATGTGTGCAAATTATATCTTTTTTTGCGCAAAACTTTTCATTGCTGTTCCTTTTCACACTACAGGATTTTTAAATCATAAATATATAACATGGGTGATATTTACGATTCAAATCGCGGGAGACTGATCCAGTCTGTGACATTAAAGTTGCAATCCAAAAGATTTTAGTCTGGTTGATTTTGAATTTCTATTTGAGTGAAAACAATGGAAATGTCCTTAGAGCTCAGCAGTCTGGAGACTTTTTGTTGACACATGAGCACAGAAATAGAATACACACGTTCTATTTCTATTATACGATTGAAATGGTGAACTACAGTTGTCGGCCATAAAAACAAAACAATGAGCTGAAAGACACTAAAACACTCACAAGAGTTGAGGGAACTACAGAGTTGGTGATGATTCTCTGTTGGAAACCACAAGCGACATCTTTCACATTATGCATAGTCATTTGACCCACTGTTAAGAATATTGATTAATGCAGCTTTAAAAAAGGGGACATATGTTCATTTCCAGGTTCATACTTGTATTTGGGGTTTTCTGCCAGAACATGTTTATATGCTTTAATGTTCAAACAACGTTCTCATACTGTCTAGTTCTCAAGCCAAGTGTGGAGATACTCAGATGGGTGGTGGTATATTCTACGGAGCCCTGCATGCGACATAAAGTAGGAAGGGGAGCCAAATCTTAATGGCTTGTTGAATCACATGTTTACTGATCCAGGCAGCCCACAAAAGACTCGTTATATTACGACTTTATTCTCGTAATATTATGACTTTTTTCTCGTAAAGTTATGACTTTATTCTCGTAACATTACGACTTTTTTCTCGTAATATTATGACTTTATTCTCGTAATATTATGACTTTTTTCTCGTAAAGTTATGACTTTATTCTCGTAACATTACGACTTTATTCTCGTAATATTACGACTTTTTTTCTCGTAAAGTTATGACTTTATTCTCGTTATATTACAACTTTTTTCTCGTAATATTATGACTTTATTCTCGTAATATTACGACTTTTTTATCGTAAAGTTATGACTTTATTCTCGTTATATTACGACTTTTTTCTCGTAAAGTTATGACTTTATTCTCATAACATTACGACTTTTTTTCTCGTAAAGTTATGACTTTATTCTCGAAATTTTAGACTTATATACTATATACTTAGACTATAAGCTGCGTTACCTTCATCACAATGATCAAATGTTTTGCAGCTCCAGACAGATTTTTTTTTTTTTTTTTGCTTAAAATGACCGACTGGGTTGTCTTATTTCATACTTTGTGGGTTGGTAGGCACTCTAGATACCCAAATGTTTGTGCACAAGCACTGAATAGTGAATTTTTCATGATATGTCCCCTTTAAGAACAATGCTACTCTGAAAACAGCACAAGAGCTGAACAATCATGTGTCGAGTCATCACCAATCCAATCAAACAAACTCCTGCTCTCTATTATCACATGTATTATGTTTCTTATGAAGTATTCAATTAAACACTCGTTTCATTCCAGCTTGTAAACAAGCCTGTATGTATGTATGTGTGTGTGAGACGATGCACTGTTGTCACTTACGTGAAGCAGAAGAAGAGCGTGGTGGAGCCAACGAGGAAGAAAGTGGCTGCCGACACCGGGACGTAGCGGGAGGGTCTCAGCGGTCTGCTGGGCGGGACTACGGCATGGGGGAGGGGTGACGAAGACGGACCCCGCCCTCCACCCTTACTGCTGCCACCTGGCATCACTTCCTTTGCGTAGCGGTGCGCGCGTCTGTTCGGCAACTGCTAGCATTCAGAGTTAAAATGTTTCTTTAGGTGTGTGAGCGTATTTGCAGTTTGGGGGCAGAAATCATGGATGGCAAAAAAAATGTATAAGGACAGATACAAAAGAGAAGGAGGGATAATTGAGGAGGGCTTCCTCTTTCACATGGACAAGAGGAAAACACTCCTCTACTTCACCACACTGAGATGGGAGGCTTGTTTTCTTAGGTCAATCCTGATTAAAAGAAGCTTACAAGTCTCTCTGATGTAAAAGCCTTGTTCTCCCGTCAGCCAGAAAACAGTAGGGAAGGCGGAATGAACAAATAAACCACAGATTGTAAAAAGATAATTTACACAACACTAGTTTGAGTCTGTTCTTCCCAATATGTCAATAAATTACAAATACAAGCCAATAGAAACTGATAATTCTTACGGGTCTGTTTCCACAAGAGTAAAATCAGTCTAAAAAGAGGACATCTGCTTGTTGAATAAAGGCTTGGTGAAAAACATGACAATAGAGCAATAAAAAAACATGGCTATTGAGATATAAAAAAAAACTATTTGGACCCTTCCATTAAAACACAATAGTTCTTCAGTGATTTGGTGCTGTGGAAGTCCAATCACATCCTGACAAACAGAAAACCTCAGCTGAACCTGATATGAACCGGTTTGATTTGATTGGTCTATAAATGGTGTGGTTTAGTGAGGTAAAAGAGTTGGCAGAGGTAGGCCTGTATTGGTAGGAGATGGACTTGGGACAAGATGGACCAAAAAGAAACAGCAAGAAATGAAATGAGGCAGAAAATGGAGTGAAAAGCTTGAAAGGAAAAAAAAAAAAAAAAGAGGCCGGGATGATAACTTTCCTCAGCTTAGAAAAAGTGCAGGTCGAGACCTACGATGGGAAATGGGCTTGTTTGTATGTTTGGAGATTCCCTTTCACCTCAATTCAGAGTTCTTAGCACCCAGATATCAGCGGTCTGAGCAGCTGTAGCACTATGAGAAATTGTCATGTGATAAAAAGTGACGACCCCTTGCTCTCGTTAGAGAAGGAGACAATTTGCCTTCAGTCCAGGACTCGTATTAGAAACAGCAGTCTTTCAACGGGCCAGTGGAGTAGCCTGGTTTTCCTGTGTCGGGGCATCCCTGAACCCCGCCGGTGGCTGATTCACACCAGCTCACCTGCCAGCTGCACCGGGGATGTGATTGGAAGACAGAAAGCAGGAAGTGGAGGTGTGGTTCTTTCCGAAACATCCATTAGTATCCATGTAATGTTTTTTCAGAAAGAGCTAAACAGTGTTGGCTTGGAGCGCTGGGGGTTATGGGTGAATAGATAATGGTGTTATCTCATATATCAGCCAGCAAGTCTCCTTGTTCCACTGTGTTAGTGGATGACCACGACTGTTACTTATGTAACCGTCAGCCTTCCAGCTTCAGGCCGTTTTCTGCTTTGCCCTCTTTTCCAGGGACTTCCAGGGCCTTCCCTCCGCTTCCTACCCAAGATGAGAGCACCGAGGCTTGGATAACATACAAGATGGAGATTCCTAGGGGCTATTGAGATGTTTCAGGTTTGAAGCATCCTTCTCCAACCTCGAAAAAACAGGATCCGGTGCTGATCAGTGGCCTCCTCGATAGCGGAGTTTGATCGCTTTGTATATATATATGGACGAAACACAACTTCAACGGGTCATCTTGGGTCACCAACAAAAAAAAGGGAATCCAGTCTGATGGTTGGTCAGGATGCTCCACCTACAGTAGCAATGAGAAGAACAAAGGTTACTCCAGTGTGTAAGTATTTACATGTACATTATAAAAAGGGTAAGTAGTAATCATTAGATTATGATGAAGTAATGAGAGATTCGTCAGTAACTATTCAGTATAATGCATTTAACATAAATGTCAGTATATGGGTGCTCTACAGTTGTAGCGTCGGCCCATTTGACCACGAAGATGAGAGCGACGGCCAGCTCGACCGCACGTTACGTTACGATAACGAGTTAGCATGCAGCTTTAGCCGTGATGTCTAGCTCTGCTTTTCCTGTCAATATGTGAAACCCAAAGAGTTTCCATCCTTTACTGGATGGACCAGACGTGCGTCTCAGTAAACTGAAACTGAGTTACAAGAACTGAATTTGAATTGTGAGAACTAAGGATGCTAATTTTTAATTGTTTTTTATGACCGATAGCCGAAACTCATTAATTGATCATTAACCGATCATTGCCCAAAAACTGATTGTGATTATCATAAAGTGGGCATGTCTGTAAAGGGGAGACTCGTGTGTACCCATAGAACCCATTTTCATTCACAATTCTTGAGGTCAGAGGTCAAGGGACCCCTTTGAAAATATCCATGCCGGTTTTCCCTCGCCAAAATTTAGCGCAAGTTTGGAGCGTTATTTAGCCTCCTTCCTGACAAGCTAGTATGACATGGTTGGTACCAATGGATTCATTAGGTTTTCTAGTTTCATATGATGCCTGTATTATTAACACAAACACTTTTGCTCTTCAGGGCCGAAGTCTGAAGCAGAACTACTACTAGCCTCTCTCCCTCACAGCCTAGCAGCTGAAGCTGTTCGCAGAGACACAGACCGGCAGAGAGACACAGTCCCTGTGAACAGTTGTTCACTTCATGGACTCAAGACTTCAACCCTTCAATCAATAAGCACATGAGTGCACCTGATGAGGCTAGGCATGATGGATGGACCTGTCCTCCTACAGTTTATCTATTACTGCTGCCCCATTCATCAGCATTAATTGCTCGCTCGCTCCTCTCTGCCTCGACCTGCTGATTTTCACGATAGGGCTGCACGATTATGGCTAAAATAATGATCACGACTACGTTGTTGTTATTTATTTATCTTTTATTGACAATATGTTAGTATTCACAAAAAAAAATCTAGAGGGAATGTAATGTGTACACCTCAGAGAGGTCTACTGTATTCGGATGTGTGTAGCCGACATATTACACCCTACAAACAGAATGCGACGCAAGCAAGCGTCAGAGACGAAATCAGTTTGATTGCATTGTTTTCTATTGAATGGACTTGCACTCATATAGCGCTTTTCTAGTCTTCCGACCACTCAAAGCGCTTAAAGTTTGATTGCATTGTTTTCTATTGGAATGAACTAACTGGCCGCGAGCGACGAAGTTCTGCACAGCGCAACGTTTTGAGCTGAACTTTTGTCAGACGACCTGTTAATATTTATCCCTGTCGCTCGCTTTGAAAGCGCTGCAACGTACGAGGAACGGCTGATTGGTGAAGTTGAAATGAGGAGTTGTCTGATACCTCGTCATTTCACTACGAACACCTAAATATCGTGACAGCAGGCTGGAGGGAGATTACCAGGAGATCACCTAATTTAGGCTACTGTTGGCTGTATTGTTTGGCATTTTCAGTAAATATCACAGTATAAAACCTGTGTTTTCAGTGAGCCCTTCAGGGCCTTAACTGTAAGAATTATGGCCATTGAGCAACTGTAAAATGTTATAATTTTCAAAATAATTGAAACAAAGTGATTTCCTGCATTTTTCTTTGTTTTCCCTATTGTACCGAAAACGTACCGAATAGGGGTGGGGGAAAAAAAACGATTCAAATATGTATCGCGATTCTTTTTTTACAATTTTGAAATTGATTTTTTAATGGCAGAATTGATATATTTGCTTAATTTGAGTGTTTACGCTTTATTGTTGTAGTCCGAGTAACGTGAAGTCATATCCGTTCCGTATCCTTCAACCAAAACAAATGCCGGCCGCCGTGAGTCGAAACAACAAAGCAGGAAACGTTGGAGGGTCGTCGTGGATACGACCTGCACCCTCACATGTTAAATCCAACGTGGTAAACACTACACATCCAGTAAAGGATGGAAACACTTTGGGTTTCACACATTGCAGGAAAAGCAGAGCTAGACATCACGGCTAGAGCTGCATGCTAACTCTGTCACGGACAGGAAACGTTATCGTATCGCGGTAACGTTGCGGCCGAGCCGGCCGTCGCTCTCATCTCCGTGGTCAAATGGGCCGACGCTAGAACTGTAGAGCACCCATATACCGACATTTATGTTAAATGCATTCAAACGGCCCCCGATGGAGCTGACCATGGATGGATAAAGAGAACGGAGCTGACGGGAGAGCTAGAGACGGACTTAGCGATTCTAGCAGAAGTAGACACGTGTGACTACGTCCGGTTTTCAAAATAAGGTGTTAACAAAGGGAACTGTATACAAAATACATACAGGATATCATATAAGGAAATAAGATAAATCATAAAGTGGGCATATCTGTAAAGGGGAGACTCGTGGGTACCCACAGAACCCATTTTCATTAACATATCTTGAGGTCAGAGGTCAAGGGACAACCTTGGAAAAATGGCCATAACAGTTTATCTTTGGAGCGTTATTTAGCCTCCTTCAAGACAAGCTAACATGACAAGGTTGGTACCAATGGATTCCTTAGGTTTCATATGATACCAGTATCTTCACCTCTGAAAGACAGAATAGCCGCCGGTCGGATTTTTAAGAGGTTAAATGTATTTAATTAATATAGAATCTTTATTTCGTAGTGTCCATTTAATAATGCATCAATAATCATTTTGTCCCCCAGTACTACAGGCAAGCATCTTTTCTACATTTGATTTGGTTTACTACTCTTAATGTTGGCCTATTGTATCTGTATATTCATCTGTACGTGATACACTGAGATCTGAGATCACACCATCGTGAAAAAAGGCAGCGCCTGCAGTCATTTTCTACCCACTTTCGTAGCCTTTTCAAACCAAACATTCGTCAAAATATGGATTTCAAAGAAAATCTACTCTTCGATGGACTTAATGATCACAAGCTCAGGTTTTAGGTGTGGAGGGGATTTGTAAAGTCTGCTAGCAATCACATGCAACCTGCTATGCAAACTGGCAGGAATACAAGACATCACTTCTTGTTTATTACCCCAATATTTGCCTGAACAGTCAATCAATCAGTCAATAAATCACAGCCTATCAGTACCTTGCAGAGGAATTCTGAACATACACCACTTAATTTGCATTTCCTCAAGCTCCATAAAGATATTTATTTCCTCATTCAACCATGTGATCTATCAAAACTGTGCATCCTTACTCCATCAGGCAGAATCTCTACCCTACAGTACTGTAAATGCTAGAAAAATCCCCCCAGACACGATGGCACCTTCTTACATCTATAAAAAAAAAAGGAGCCTACACAGCATTGCACTTACACTCATGAATCCTTGGTGTGTATAGCAGCTGCAGTCACGGCAGCACCGCTGTATGATGCCCACAACCTAATTTCCCCAATTTTTGTTTTGCCATTTTGCAGCATTTTTTGGTTTGAATGGACTAGCTTTGCACGTCTCAAATGCAGGCAGATGATGATTTGTGGATACAGCTGAGCGTGTCACACACAACCCCCTATACTGGACTGATTCAAACGGGCCAGCAGCGCTCGGCTTGACAGCCCAGTGGACACGATTCAGCCCGGAGAAAAAAAACGTCACGCCAAACTCCATGCGAAAAACTCACAATTTAGCGCGGCGGCTGTGATAAGCAAGTGTAGACGTTTCATTATTTCTTTTCATTATTCATGAAAGCCTTCTCTCGATCACCGCCTGCACATCGGCTTGCATATATAATGGCGTGCAGTGCGAAAACAGCCGTTTTCAGCCAAATATCTGAAAAAAAGATATATAATTTGGCTCTGTGCAGAGACAGTGGGGTGGTAGATAACTAGCATTAGTTAGCTTCATGAGCTAACGTTAGCTAACGACATACAGATGGGGGGGGGGGGGGGGGGTGATTAACGTGAAGCATTAGCTGCACCAAAACAAAGCCGAATAGTGGTTTACATAATAAGTAACATGCGTGTGATTGAACAATAACGTTAGCTAGCCTTTAAAGCTAAAGCTGCTCCTCTGGTTAACGTTAGCTGGCCTTTAAAGCTAAAGCTGCTCCTCTGGTTAACGTTAGCTAGCCTTTAAAGCTGCTCCTCTGGTTAACGTTAGCTAGCCTTTAAAGCTGCTCCTCTGGTTAACGTTAGCTAGCCTTTAAAGCTGCTCCTCTGGTTAACGTTAGCTAGCCTTTAAAGCTGCTCCTCTGGTTAACGTTAGCTAGCCTTTAAAGCTAAAGCTGCTCCTCTGGTTAACGTTAGCTAGCCTTTAAAGCTACTCCTCTGGTTAACGTTAGCTAGCCTTTAAAGCTGCTCCTGTGGTTAACGTTAGCTAGCCTTTAAAGCTGCTCCTCTGGTTAACGTTAGCTAGCCTTTAAAGCTGCTCCTGTGGTTAACGTTAGCTAGCCTTTAAAGCTGCTCCTCTGGTTAACGTTAGCTAGCCTTCAAAGCTAACGCTGCTCCTCTGGTTAGCGTTAGCTAGCCTTTAAAGCTGCTCCTCTGGTTAATGTTAGCTAGCCTTTAAAGCTGCTCCTCTGGTTAACGTTAGCTAGCCTTTAAAGCTAACGCTGCTCCACTGGTTAACGTTTGTAAAGCTACTCCTTGGTTAACGTTAGCTAGCCTTTAAAGCTACTCCTCTGGTTAACGTTAGCTAGCCTTTAAAGCTAACGCTGCTCCTCTGGTTAACGTTAGCTAGCCTTTAAAGCTGCTCCTCTGGTTAACGTTAGCTAGCCTTTAAAGCTAAAGCTGCTCCTCTGGTTAACGTTAGCTAGCCTTTAAAGCTGCTCCTCTGGTTAACGTTAGCTAGCCTTTAAAGCTGCTCCTCTGGTTAACGTTAGCTAGCCTTTAAAGCTAAAGCTACTCCTCTGGTTAACGTTAGCTAGCCTTTAAAGCTAAAGCTGCTCCTCTGGTTAACGTTAGCTAGCCTTTAAAGCTAACGCTGCTCCTCTGGTTAACGTTAGCTAGCCTTTAAAGCTAAAGCTACTCCTCTGGTTAACGTTAGCTAGCCTTTAAGGCTAAAGCTGCTCCTCTGGTTAACGTTAGCTAGCCTTTAAAGCTAAAGCTGCTCCTCTGGTTAACGTTAGCTAGCCTTTAAAGCTAACGCTGCTCCTCTGGTTAACGTTAGCTAGCCTTTAAAGCTACTCCTCTGGTTAACGTTAGCTAGCCTTTAAAGCTAACGCTGCTCCTCTGGTTAACGTTAGCTAGCCTTTAAAACTACTCCTCTGGTTAACGTTAGCTAGCCTTTAAAGCTAAAGCTACTCCTCTGGTTAACGTTAGCTAGCCTTTAAAGCTAACGCTGCTCCTCTGGTTAACGTTAGCTAGCCTTTAAAGCTGCTCCTCTGGTTAACGTTAGCTAGCCTTTAAAGCTAACGCTGCTCCTCTGGTTAACGTTAGCTAGCCTTTAAAACTAACGCTGCTCCTCTGGTTAACGTTAGCTAGCCTTTAAAGCTGCTCCTCTGGTTAACGTTAGCTAGCCTTTAAAGCTAACGCTGCTCCTCTGGTTAACGTTAGCTAGCCTTTAAAGCTAACGCTGCTCCTCTGGTTAACGTTAGCTAGCCTTTAAAGCTAACGCTGCTCCTCTGGTTAACGTTAGCTAGCCTTTAAAGCTAACGCTGCTCCTCTGGTTAACGTTAGCTAGCCTTTAAAGCTGCTCCTCTGGTTAACGTTAGCATCATGCTAACAGTTCACCTCACCTGTGAGGGGTTTTGTGTTTTACAGTTGCTCCGGGTCCAAAAGCGGTGAACGGGATGTTCCGGTCCCGGTCGTGTTAATTCCTCTCGGGATCATAATCAGCAGAGACAAACGTCCTTTGACGGTTTTACATCAGTTATTATCCACAGGACTCGTTCAGCGGTAACCCTAACCCAGGCTGTAACGGGGTGTTGCTGTGATGAGCTAGCAGCGCCAAGCTAACACAGATACATGTTTAGCTAGCCAGAGATGCGTCTGACGTTACGTTTACTACACGCAGCAGGCTTAAAGCGGCAGTATGTACTACGGAGTATTAGGGCCATATTGAGGGAAAAAAAGTCGTAATATAACAAGAATAAAGTCATAACTTTACGAGAAAAAAGTCATAACTTTACGAGAAAAAAAGTCGTAATATAACGAGAATAAAGTCATAATATTACGAGAAAGAAAGTCATAATATAACGAGAATAAAGTCATAATATTACGAGAAAAAAAGTCGCAATATTACGAGAATAAAATCATAACTTTACGAGAAAAAAAGTCTGAACATAACGAGAATAAAGTCATACATTTTACGAGAAAAGAGTCGTAATATTATAAAAATAAAGTCATAATATTACGAGAAAAATTTTGTAATATAACGAGAATAAAGTCATAATATTACGAGAAAAAAAGTCGTAATATTACGAGAATAAAGTCATAACTTTACGAGAAAAAAAGTCGCAATATAACGAAAATAAAGTCATAACTTTACGAGAAAAAAAGTCGTAATATAAAGAGAATAAAGTCATAATATTACGAGAAAAAAGTCGTAATATAACGAGAATAAAGTCATAATATTACGAGAAATAAAGTCATAATATTACGAGGATAAAGTCATAACTTTACGAGAAAAAAAGTCGCAATATAACGAAAATAAAGTCATAACTTTACGAGAAAAAAGTCGTAATATAACGAGGATAAAATCATAACTTTACAAGAAAAAAAGTCGTAATATTACGAGAATAAAGTCATAATATTAAAGGAGAAAATTTGAAATATTACGAGAATAAAGTCATAAGTTTATGAGAAAAAAAGTCGTAATATCATAATATAACGAGAATAAAGTCATAATATTAGGAGAAAAAAATCGTAATATAACGAAAATAAAGTCATAATATTACGAGAAAAAAGTCGTAATATTACGAGGATAAAGTCAAAACTTTACGAGAAAAAAAGTCGTAATATTACGAGAATAAAGTCATAACTTTAAAAGAAAAAAAGTCGGAATATAACGAGAATAAAGTCATAACTTTACGAGAAAAAAGTCGTAATATTATGAGAATAAAGTCATAATATTACGAGAAAAAAGTTGTAATATAACGAGAATAAAGTCATAATATTACGAGAAAAAAAGTCTTAATATTCCGAGAATAAAGTCATAACTTTACTAGAAAAAAGTTGTAATATAACGAGAATAAAGTCATAATATTACGAGAAAAAAAGTCGTAATATTACGAGGATAAAGTTATAACTTTATGAGAAAAAAAGTCGTAATATTACGAGAATAAAGTCATAATATTACGAGAAAAAAGTCGTAATATAACGAGAATAAAGTCCTAATATTACGAGAAAAAAAGTTGTAATATTACGAGGATAAAGTCAAAACTTTACGAGAAAAAAAATTGTAATATTACGAGAATAAAGTCATAATATTACGAGAAAAAAGTGGTAATATAACGAGAATAAAGTCATAACTTTACGAGAAAAAAAGTCGGAATATAACGAGAATAAAGTCATAACTTTACGAGAAAAAAGTCGGAATATTATGAGAATAAAGTCATAACTTTACGAGAAAAAGTTGTAATATTAAAGTGGCAGTAGGTAACAATTTGTTGGCATAATTTGGCAAAAATTCCATGATAACCTTTCAGCACATTGTAATTCAAGTGTTCTGAGAGAAAACTAGACTTCTGCTCCTCTTCATGGCTCTGTTTTCAGGCTTTAGAATAAATCTAGCCCGTGACGGCAGATTTTGATCAATCACAGGTCATTTCAGAGAGAGAGAGCGTTCCTATTGGCTGTGCTCCGGTCATGTGACCGGAACTTGGCTTCCTTCAACAGATTTTACAATGGCGGCCGCCTCACAAACTTTCTCATTTTACAACTAAACATTAACTACAAGATGATTCTGAAAACATTTGAGGAGAGAAATAGTCATTACAGTAACAGAATATTGATTCATATTTGATCAGCGCTGCCTAGTGTGACCGTTTGGTCGGAGTTCAGAGTGATTGACAGCCGGCTCTCATAGACTGCAGCTGGCAGCGGACCTTGTTTTCCTCCGGTAAGTGAAATCCTTCAGATGCCGTTAGGAGCACCGGAGGACACAGTAGGACACAGAGGAACATGATTTTTTTCAGGTTACCTGTTTCATGTACTTCTGTCACGATATAGCGGCCGTTTTCTAAAAATAACTTTTTTAAATCATATTTGCGCCAATCTCGCATACTGCAGCTTTAACTAACTGTTAGCTACAGGGGGTGGAAGCTGCTTGTTTTTTTTTTACTTCTTTAAAATAGCATCTGTCTGCAGGCCGCTCCACCAAATCGGAAGTTAAAGAGAGGAAAGCCAAGTGAATATAATTCCGAGACTATTACGTTGCTCTCCTCATATATCCATCATATTGGTGGCCAAAGAGATTTCCCACAGGCCGACATATTTTTTCAGTACCACAATACTCTTATGCCAGGGTCCAAACAGCACGCAATAAAAGAATAGCACTGATTGGACGTCAAGGGTGTCAATCAAGCTGCAAAGCGTTTTGTTGTTGTCACTAAGCATGGTTGGCACATAAACTGTCCCTGACATGAGGTTTTAATCCTCTCATGTGACACACTGACACAGTAACGTATGCTTGTGTGTGTGTGTGTGTGTGTGTGTGTGTGTGTGTGTGTGTGTGTGTCCACATAATGAGAATAGACGTGCACACACGCACGCGCCCCCACACACACACACACACTGGCAACACAAAAGGGAGATTAAAATGACAGCAGGGGCTATGAGGATAAACCTAAACCCACACAACCAAGATCCTCATCAACTCACACACACACACACACACACACACACACACACAGACATTGTGTATGAGTGTGCATGTGAGTCCATAAAGCTCTTAAACTAAAGGGGCAATCATGGCATTAAAAAACACAGCGTGGCTGATTTTGTGATGAGCCGCTGGGGGTCAAACAAAGAAAAGTGTTTTTCAATATACAGTATGTTCCTCCATGTGAAGCTGCGGAAAGGTCAAGATTCAAGATTCAAGATTCAAGATGTTTATTGTCACGCCGGTTATACAGGTACAATCGTGTGAAATACTTTTTGCTGGGAAGCTCTATTAAGAAACAAAACAGTAGGTCAAGTAGCAAAGAATAACATAATAAAATAAAGTAAAAATAAAATAAAAATAATAGTGTTTTTACAATAATATATAGTATAATAATATAAAGGAAATATTGGTGTATGGTAAATATATACGTATTATAAGTATTGCACAGGCATTTTTGTTTTTTATATTGCACAGAGGTATATATTGAAGTATTGCACTTTTTTATTGTACTTATTTACTGCACATAGTGAGAGAGAGGGTGTTTGGGGGTGCGATTATCGGTTTAAGAGAGGTCAAGTCTATCTTACGATAATGCAATACTCACCTGTCCATAGAAAGAGAGTATATATATATATATATATATATATATATAGAGGTCATAGAGTTCACAAGGAAACAGCTAAATGTGGGATGACTGCAAATGGTCTTCATTTATAAAGGGACATTCACCTTGATGGTTCAATCTGAATCTGAAATTTGGACAAATTATTATAATTTTTTTTTATTAGGGTTACTGGACACTTCTCACTAACCCTGACAGGTGTACCGCACTTAAAACCTTTGTATCAACTAAATACTGTCTCTGAATCTCGTTTTGTGGTAATATGTGAATAATGTCTGTTAAGTTGGGCGTACGCTGTACGATTTTAGCCCGTTTCTGGCCCTGAATTTTGAGCCGCATGACTCATTTTAGAGTCCACAGGCTCTCGCACAGTCAAAGCAGAGCCACGAGCCGATTCCCCAACGTCCGTACCTTTTTTCTCCTCTTTTTTACAGTAATCAGAGCGTAGCTATCAAGATAACCTCTGTAGTACGCAGGAGGTGAACTGGTACCTCTCCAGCTATCAGTCCACACTCTGTACTTCTGGACTGAGCTGGACTTGAACCACCGGCGACCCTCTGGTTCCCAAGCCGGTTTTGATGCATTCATCATAATTCATAGGGGACGTAAGGAATCTATTTTGGCTTTCTTAGCAAATTCCTATTTCTAAGAAAATGTGAAACGTGGAAGCATGAAAAAGAAAACACATTTAACTTAATTTGTAATGGTTTTTTAATTCTTTACATTTCTCCACAAAAAATCAAAGCAAGTCAAAAAAACACAGAATACATCTTCCTCTTTTGAGAAAAGTTATTTACACCGAATAATTAATTTTAATTGAAAAAAAGTCATTCAGTTTTTAAAGATTATTATATGATTTATTTATTTTTTTCTCGATTAAACTTTAACTCCTCTTCATCACCAAAATAAGTGATGACGAACGCTGTTGATTCTGCTGTGACCAGAATAAACTTAATTACCACTGATAAACGATGAAATAATAACACACAATACAAGCAACACCTGTACATTGTGATGCAATACAATAAATACTACCTCTCTGAAGCTCATATCATCCAACTCCCTGCAGACTTTGTCAGAATAATTCATGTGGCCAGTGTTTCTGTGTTAGATTGCATTATATTTTAAGGTGCACCTGCTGTATATTCTGTGTATAGACGGCTATCAGATGAGCAGCATGTCACAAAAAAACAAAACATTTTTTAAACAAGGTGCTTTCTATTTGTACATATGCTGCCTCTCAATCAAGACAGTTAAACATCAGGAGGACAACCTAAGGCACTTCCAAAGTATGCACATTATGTCACACATACAAGCACACACATTATTTCAACTATTTTACACATCATTATGTATCACTAAATAAAGCTTATTAACTATTGTCACATTTCTGTATTAGCACTTTACAAGCTCTCTATTCACATATTTCACTGGAAGCCATGTTGTCCCCCCCCCGTCATGACGCACTGACAGTTTGGGAGTCCTGTAGAGAGTTTTTCCTCGAAGGAAACTTATTGTTGTCTGGGACTAGGGGAATTATTTTTCAACTTTAGTTTTGAACCCGAACAATCTCTGTCACATCATGTTACTCGCCACAGCCTCACATCTACCTGTAGGCTGTTATAATTAAAAATGTGGAGCTCAGAGGACATTTCGGCCGGGATGGAGATACCGTCCGGGTGAAAGACTGATGGTACGTGTCCACCGGGGCGTTTTTTATCACGAGGGCACGCGCCGCTTCCCAGCATTGGGCGCTTGGTGGGCTGCCACTAGACACTCGGCACCTGATTGGACGAACGCTTTCCCTCCGTTGGGCTGCTGCTCCCAGCTTTCAAACCGGAACCAACATGGCGGCTCGTTTGGAAACTTTCTTCTCTTATATCACGAAAATAGTTCACCGAAATGTGTTTCTGGAAACATTTGAGGCGAGAAATAAGCCGCGCAGTTGCTGAATCTGGCTTTATTTTGGATCGACAACGTTTATTTTAAAAGATTCTCGGGAGTTTCGAGAGGCGGCGAGTCGCGTCGGACGCCCGTGATTTGCATAAAGTAGACTAGAGCTCAACTTTATGACCTTTATTCTGTACTTCAACAGTCTGATGCTGGTTGCACAAAATGTAACCAGCGGATCTGCCGTGTCCGTGCGTAATTGTGACTTCACAGTGCGGCAACATCACTCTATAGTTAGAGACTGCAGCGGGGTGCGCTGCGCTGGCTCTCTGTATATATCTTGTGCGCACAAATTAATTAACGAGTGAGACAGAACACGATAAACATCTATGTAAGTATAATATTGTTATCGTTATTTTAATTGTGGTGAAATCCGAGACATTTGTGTGTTTTACAGATATTTGTTGGGACTCGGGACACCTAGCTTGAAACTGCGGATTTTGTCATGATCATATCTCGTTTTTTTCAGGATAACAAATTACGTTTTGTCATTTACAGTAATTTAAGTTGAAGGAGAGGTTGACAATTTTTCAAGTCTGCCTTAAAATAATAATAAAAGCGTGGTAAACCCATATGAACATCGATTGCTGTAATCATTCCTCCAGTTCATACTGGATACCATGAAGAGATCAATTTAAGTGATGGGAGACAAAAATCCGCAGCCCTCGTTCCATGCAAAACTGTATTCAAAAATGTATCTGAAGCTTATACGAAGAGGGAATTTTATAATAAAATGATTGTACGTTTGGAAAATATCCTCTTGATTTGTCTCTTATACTTAAATAAACAGTTTTGCTCAGAACAAGGACCCCATACCTTCCACAGAAAGCCCATTAGGAAGAGATCTTTCAATAGCCAGTGTGAACATGAGGATTGAATACAGCAAGTAAAATCTCATTCAGTATGCACATGGGCACCTGGCTATTGTTTTAAAGGTACAGTGTGTAGGATTTGGCGACATCTAGTGGTGTGGTTGCAGATTACAACCAACTGAGTTCCCCTCCGTTCACTCCTCCCTCTCCAAGACTGCCGTAATGTGAGCTGCACACTGTTCCTTTAAGACAGACTTGAAAAACGGTGAACCTATACTTTAAAGTGGACATTAAAAACATGTCTAAATTATCTTACTATGTCAAGATGACAAATAGTGCTCATAACTGTAACATACAGTATGTGTAGGCATGCTTTATTGGTTTGCAGTTTGCTGTGATGGATTACTTAAAGGGGAACACCACCTAAATTAAGAATTCCAATATGTTATTTCCACGGCCTCGGAAAGTTCAATCAATATTTATTATTATGATTATTTCTGTTTTATATACAAAATGAGCTTTATTCTACTGTAGCGTTCTCAGTTCTGAAACAAAAAAATGTACCCATAAACTCTCTCAGTGTCACCTATAACATCTTTCCCTATTCATTGTCTATGGAGCAGCTCCAGACTTTATACCCTACGACAGCGGTTCTCAAACTTTTTACACCACGTACCACTTCAGAACATATTTGACTCTCCAAGTACCACCAACATCCTGCACACTTATTTTTCAGCATTTATTATACTGAAAATCACTCCAAACAGCAGATTATTAAGAAAATGACATTATATGCAGGAGTTTTTGAAGAGAACAGGACAGACTGTCTTGGGTAGTAATGTTTCCGTTAACAAAACATAACAAAACAGAGAATCCCCCAGCATGCACTGCAGGTCCAAAAAGCAGGGAGGGTCGCCTACTGTACACAGTACTGTACTGTACTTTGTTATTGTCATCTATAGTGGTTGTTTGCATAAAAATACACAATTCAAATGATTATGATTATTTAAATATTTGCTTTGATTAAAAAAATCTTGGCAAGCTGCTTAGAGCTAGTGTTATGGAGTTAAACAGGTCATAATTCTCTCTCTAATATCTATTTTATATTGTTCTGAAAACATCTCCTTAAAACAACTGGCTTTATTCAAGTTTCTCGTCAAAAACTACATTGTACGAGATTACATTTGAACACATCATGATAACGTTGTAATTTACCTTCACCCAATAGTAATTTTTCCTGAGCTGACTTTGAACGCCTCATAATAATAACTCAATGGCACCTCCGCTAACGTTCGTATCTCCGGTATTTATCCAAGCAGGACTGTGCTGCTGACGGTTGCTAACGGCTGCTAACAGCTAACGTGACTAACTCTCCTCCTGCTGATTTCAACACAGGTTTGTTGTTCACAGTGTCGCTTTATCAGGGAAGAATAGGGTGCACCCCCTCAGGTTTAGTAGCACCATGCTGTTGAGTGTTTTTTTCTCCCTTCACCGTGTCTCCGGTCCCAAACAAACTGAAACATGATACAGCGTGTGTATGAGTCATTGTGAAGCGTAACTGTGGGAAAGCATCAATACAGAGGAATCGATAGTCAGAGATTCCTCCGCGTACCACCAGTGGTACGTGTACCATAGTTTGAGAACCACTAACCTATGACATCACAAGTTTGAATTTTGAATTGCTTGAATTTTTTCACTCTAGTTTTTGGATTTGGGAGAGAGTTGTTTACTAATATTTTTTGGAATGTCTTAGACCATAGGAATAACATATGCATTTTGAAAATGGGTGTAGTTCCCCTTTAACACGAGCAAGTTTCAAGTACATTCAATAATCTAAAAAGTTACACTTTGAAAATGGCTGGAAATACTCCAGTAGAGCAACTGTAGGTGATTAAAAGTACACAGGATACAGGAACAGCTTTGTTCCAGCTGCAATTGTTCATTAAATAAGTCCTATAGCAACATTTGCACATATTTATGGAAAGTTTATCCTATTGTCGTTTTATAGTGTCTTTTGTCCTGATATTTCAGTGTTTTTTTATATTGTTTTTGTGGCCTTTTTTTTTTGCTGGGTCCTGATCCCAGTAAGCCTTTGAGTACTCTTTGTCATGTGTCTGTCTTTTGTCTGTGCTCTACTGCTTAATTTATTGTCAATACGGATGCCATCCTGTATTTTTGCTGCAAAACAAATCTACCTACGGGTACAAATAAAGTCACCTGAACCTGAAACATGCAGAAACATGATATGGTCCTTGCATATGGTCTTCTGATGCTTAATGCTTGGGTCAAGGGTTTGGGGGACTGGAAATTTTCCAAGCATGCAGTTCACCGGTCCATCACATATTCTCACTTATGGGCAATTTAAAGGGGTTTGTGGAGAAAGCAAACCACCATAAAGTCCACACCGGAAGGAGCGGAGCTGAGATTTCACCACCGAGCCGCCTTTACATTTTTTAATGATCACGTGATGGAATCTAGTGAAAACTCAAAAGAGTATTTTCTAAATGCTAAGCCTGACATTAAGGTTACGAATGGAGCTTCCAGTTCCATCGTAAAGTTTTTTGCCAAAATGTGGCACTACTGCTGGCTACAACCTTTGTGTTTGTTTTAAATAAAGATAATTTTGCTCAATACGTTTGTTTTTTTTTGTCCTACAGTTTTCACAAACCAGAGTTGAGGTTGCATTTACATCCTCAGACTCACTGAGCGGTGAGCCTGTCAATCATCTTAAACAGCATGTCTATTCATGTCGGTGTGTATCCATTAGCCGCATGTCCGTTGGCTGGTCTCTTCGCAGTTCCACTGTCTGATTTGGTTAGAGGAGCATTCTCTCTGTCTGATTGGCCGGCGACCACCCTATCGCGCTCTGCCTTCGCCCTGATCAGGTTTCTACGGTGATAGAACAGATAGCCTGGCAACAGGAAGCCCGCCACGGAGAAGATGAGGAGGACCAAATTGATCTGTTGTAAGGAGAGACATGTCAGTTCATGTGATAAAACCTGTTGTATGTATTTGAATCCTCGTGTCTTCTCTTTGCTTGTGTGTGTGTGCACTCCCTACCCAGTAAGGATCTCCACTGAGGTGTCCCACCATCAGTATGAACAGTGGCTGTTGGAGCAAAGCGAAAGCAGCACTGATCATTGACTGCATTCCTGTCAGAGTTCCAAAGTGGTTGGCTGGATACCTAGAGCGGGATGGGAGATAATACATGATTCACAACATAAACAGAAAGTTTAAAAATGTATATTTACAGTCAAAATATTCAGTTTTAGAGCTAGGTTGAAGATACAGGTATCATATGAAACTAGAAAAGCCTAAAGGAATCCATCGGTACCAACCAGGTAATGTTGTGGATGAACCTGACATGGCCGTTTTCAAAGGGGTCCCTTGAGCTCTGACCCCAAGATATGTGACTGAAAATGGGTTCTATGGGTACCCACGAGTCTCCCCTTTACAGACATGCCCACTTTATGATATTCACATGCATGTTTTGGGGCAAAAAAACACGCAGTATAAATGTGTTATTTTCGCCTATTCTAAAAATGGTGTGTTTGAATATTTCTGCATACTGGGGTCCCTAAACAGACTTGGAATTACATAAATTGGGTATCAATGTAAAGCTGAGACTCTTGTGGATCCAATGAGTCCAACTGTATTCATGTGTGATGATGTTAGTCCCCATAGGAGACATTTCATTGTAGTGAGACCATTTTTTTTAAACGTGACCTCGCTGTATTAAATGACCTGTGGTGACCTCTAGGATAATCACAGCCTCATGAAACTTTAAAGCCACAAAACAAACTAGAGACCTAGAGCATTCAGAGGATGGATGGATCAAACTAGAGACCTAGAGCATTCAGAGGATGGATGGATCAAACTAGAGACCTAGAGCATTCAGAGGATGGATGGATCAAACTAGAGACCTAGAGCATTCAGAGGATGGATGGATCAAACTAGAGACCTAGAGCATTCAGAGGATGGTTGGATCAAACTAGAGACCTAGAGCATACAGAGGATAGATGGCTTTCCTAGCTAGATTGACAATAATATCTGAGCAGTTTACACAACAGAAGTGCTCGCCATCATATCGCCGAAAAAATGCATTTCTTGCAGAAATCTCCAAATGTCAAAAGTTTTTTATCCCAAATCACAGCATAGCTTTTTCTATGGTGTTCCTCAAAGTCTTGGTGACTTAATGTGGTATTTTGGAGGGATTATTGATCATTTTTATAAATTTTCGAGTGGTAAAAAAGAAAGGTTAAATTTAGCACCAAATCTGTGTAACAAATGTTATCAACCCAAATATTTATGCGACATAATAGAGCATGGTGATTACCATCATATACTTCTATCATAAAGTTCTAAGCCCTTACCCTTATATACGTTTACAATTTATTTTAAATAATTAATTCATGTTTATTTCTGATTTATGACTAACAACTTGACACACAGTGCTGAGCAGCATCTCAAATTAATCTTCAGGTTCCCAGCTTTCAGATGATGTACACCACTTCTATGTGACATCTACTGTTGACCTGCTATCTCCCCCTAAAGACCCCTTTTACCCCTCTAAACAAGACCAAAAAAACGGGTCTATTGTGGGTCTCAGAGGGTTAAAGAAGCCAGTGGTGTTACTCACACAGCAGCATAGAGACCTCCACAGCAGGAGTGGACAAATCCTCTCACTATGGTATGCAGAACAAACGACACCATCTAATAGAAAAGGAAAGACAGAGAACAGATTCATAAATGATCATCAACGGCGCAATTTGTGTTTCTTTATCTGTTTGTGCCTGTAAATAATTCATAGGCATTTGCTTCCGTATTAAAATATGAAGTAGAAACACGTTGTATTCCTGAACAGTATTTTTCTAACCTGTAAAGGCAGGTTGTCAATCAAGGAAATTATTCCGAAGGTGACCAATAGGAGGTTGGTGAAGATGAAAGCTCTCAAGGCATTGGTCAGTTTCTGGATCTTTCTGTCTCTCTTTGGGGGATCTGATTGGCTGAAGGGGACAAATGACAGCTAAGGAGGAGTTGTGGATGTTACCTTCATCTTTTACAGTGATAGACAAGGATGGGATCACTTCAGGGCCAAACCAAAAACTATCTCAAAGTACATAATGGCAACGTGAGTATTGAATTCCAAGCTAAACTTTGATAAATCTGTGTTGCTGACTGCTGTAAAACAATTTATGAACCTAAAGAGAAGCCATCTTCATACCTCTTCTCTGTGTGTGTGTTTGCATTTTCCTCATCACACTCTTTCAACTTCCAGTCCATGATGTAGCCGATGGAAGGAGAGGTCAGGAGACACAGAAGCTGCATTGTGCCGAAGATGGATGAGTAGAAACCGACTGGGGAGGACACACAGAGACAGAGTGACATCCATAGAAACCATAGAGGTAATGGGAGACAGACTGACTGTACGGTAGGCTATACCTATTGTCTTATTTTAGAAACACTGACTAGATAAAACCAAAATGTTTTAAGGTTTCATTTCCCAATATGAAGGTCTAAACCAGGGGTCAGCAACCTGCGTCTCTTTAGCCCCTCTCCAGTGGCTCCCTGTGGATTTTTAAAAATAGAAATAAATAACATCATTTTTATTTATCATTTTTGTAGGTCTATGGTACGACGGTACGACGGAGTATTAGGGCCACATTGAGGAAAAAACATAAATCTGAGATTTCGAGAATAAAGTCAGAATATTACGGGAATAAAGTCAAAGGTTTACGAGAAAAAGTCGTAATATTATGAGAATAAAGTCATAATATTTTAATGTAGTAATTTTACGTGTTATTTTCTTTTTTTCTCGTAAAGTTATGACTTTATTCTCATAATATTACGACTTTTTTTCTCGTTAAGTTATGACTTTATTCTCGTAATATTACGACTTTTTTCTCGTAAAGTTATGACTTTATTCTCGTAATATTATGACTTTTTTATGTGAAGTTATGACTATATTCTCGTAATATTACGACTTTTTTTCTCGTAAAGTTATGACTACATTCTCGTAATATTACGACTTTTTTTCTCGTAAAGTTATGACTTTATTCTCGTAATATTACGACTTTTTTCTCGTAAAGTTATGACTTTATTCTCGTAATATTATGACTTTTTTTTATGTAAAGTTATGACTATATTCTCGTAATATTACGGCTTTTTTTCTCGTAAAGTTATGACTTTATTCTCGTAATATTACGACTTTTTTCTCGTAAAGTTATGACTTTATTCTCGTAATATTACGACTTTTTTTCTCGTAAAGTTAAGATTTTATTCTCGTAATATTACAACTTTTTTCTCGTAAAGTTATGACTTTATTCTTGTGATATTACGACTTTTTTCTCGTAAAGTTATGACTTTATTCTCGTAGTATTATGACTTTTTTTCACATAAAGTTATGACTTTATTCTCGTAATATTACGACTTTTTTTCTCGTTAAGTTATGACTTTTTTCTCGTAATATTACGACTTTTTTCCCGTAATTTTACGACTTTTTTCTCGTAATATTATGACTTTATCCTGGAAATCTCAGATTTTTTTCCCCTCAGTGTGGCCCTAATACTCCGTCGTACATTTGCACTTTGGCCCTCACTGCGTTAGACTTACAGTATATACTACATACTTAGACTATAGGCTGTATAATGTTTTGCGGCTCCAGAGAGATTTCTTTTTTTTTTTTGTCTAAAATAGCTCTTTTGATAGTAAAGGTTGCTGACCCCTGTGCTAAATGGTGTTTCAAAGCCCTCTCCAGACTGTAGGAATACAGTTCAGATGGAGAAATACTGGAATCAACCGAACGTAATGTGCAGGGACACCAAGGACATCCAACTGATGAATACAGTATCATAACAACAACAAGTGGTTCTCTTTGTAATATTTTGATTGGATTCCACACAGGTAAGCTTAAATTGCTTTATTGTAATGTTCAATGCTAATATTGCCATGTGTTTTAATAATAATTGTATAGTTTTCAATAGTCTAAATGCTCTCTCAAAGGCCTGATATGAATACATTTCTAAGAATAGTGTCGTGGAAATTTAAAGACGTCAAGTAAGCACACAAAATACAGCTGGAAACATCAGTGTAGTAACTCCACAGTATCCCGACTCTTACCTTGTTCCTCCACCTCCTCCTGCAACTCTTCTGAGGCTGAAAGAGACAACAGCTTCAGGTCAGAGGTCACCGCAGATGGATTAACACGTGGCTGTTGCCATTCACTGTTCGTACCTATACCTACGAAAAGTAATGCACTGTAATTCGTATATATATCCCATGTAATCGTGAGCCGGGACGTGCAGGCTGCCTCTAAGGCAGATAGGTGACGTAGTATTAAGAGCGACAAAGTCTGCGTAGGGAGGATGTTGGGGTGGATCACTCGGGTCCTGAGTGAAAAAAAAGTCAATATTGACTTATTTGAACTTACTTTTGTTATGTAAGTTAAAGCAGCAGTGGGTAGAAAAGGAGCTAATATTATTAAAAAAGGTATTTTTTATAAAACAGTCACTATATCCTGACAGTAGTGCATGAGACAGGTGTCTGAAAAAAATCAAAATGAATTTACTTGTATTTACTTATCTAGTTTTCTCCCAGAACACTTGAATTACAATATGCTGAAAAGTTTATTTCAGAATTATTGAAACTAACGCAACCTACGTAAATTACGTACCAAACATAGTTATTTTAACCCAAACCACGATATTTTCCTAAAGCTAACCAAGTGCTCGTGCTCCTGGACATTCGTAGGAGAATGCACGAAAAATGAGAAATAACTTTTCGTAAGATATCATCCGAACCGTTGTATGAGGATTGTTTAACAGAACGTTAGCAGCTTTTGTCAACATGAAATTATTCTGATTGCTTCACCTATAATTTTCCTCATTGATGACAAAGGAAACCAAACAATCTTCATGCCTCTTGCCATTGTTTTGTTCAACGATAACAAAGTAGTACTTCGGTTTATTAAAAAAATATATATATTCATGTAGGTTATTATTCTTACGGTTGGGGTTGCCGTGGGTGACCAGGAACTCCAGCATCTTGTTCATGGCACCCATGAAGAAGATCAGCCTCAGCTGGGTCATCGCCATGGTGATGAGACTCCACAGGAAGATGGGAGAGCACACAGAATGACAGAGCGGCACCGAGCCTGAAGAAGTAGAGAGAGAGAGAGAGAGAATTATGTTCAAGCAACCTTTAGTTCAGGTAGAGAGCTGCTCATGGAGTCTGATTTTGCCGGAGTCTGACCCGCTGGCACCGATGACGAGCGTTAAGAATAACTAGCCAATCTTCTCACTGATGTTCTTGTTTACTTATGGAGGTCATATAGAAGCATCAGGATTGCACTGAGAACATTTCATAACCAGTTAAAAGTTCCTCGTAGTAACTTTAAAAAATAGAATTGGTTCAACTCAGACTCCAAATTCAACTCGTCAGATGTAAATATCATAACTAGCAGTTTTAAATGATTTTTATACATCACAAAGAATCTCTCTCTTTTGAATCCCCCAATTTTATGGAAGTGCAGCACTAAATTGCTGCAGTCTTCTTTACATTTGCATGATTCAAGCAACCACATTTCATGGTACACCTATAAGGTCTTTTCATTTATTTTGCACACAAATCTGGTAGAAACCTCTGTAGCCTATTTGTTGTTTAACACAAATATAAAATATATATAATGTCTTACCCTGGGTTGTGCTTTGGGAGTCTGTCTGCTCGGGTTCTGGCTGGTTAGGTCCCATCGTGTCTTCCATGACAGTCACATGGGTGACGTACCTGTCCCCGGTCACCTTGTCCTCCGTCACAACTCCACTCAGCTTCACCTTTTTACTGCCGGCGATGGAGAAAGGGATTGAATGTATAATGAGACATATAAAATAACTCCAGTCCTTATTTACCTAATGATGATCCAACTGGAAGAGAAGTCATTTTATCTACACCTGGCTGTCACCATCTCTAAAACATCCTCACCTGTGTTGGACGTTATGTCATCGATTACTTTACTGAACATCTGCTTTGAAGTACTCTTCCCTCTTGGTGCTTCCTAAACTCGGTGGTGCCTTAATACCCACATATTTTAGTATTAATTTACAGGGACGGTTGTGTTTGTGTGCGGGATGTGGAGCGCACTGACGTGTATCTGACGTCTTCAGGTGCAGGGAAGGACTCAGCGGGCCAGTTTAGGAAGCAGTTGATGAAGACTAAGCAGGCCAAACCGGACCAAAGCCACATGATGGTGTGGAACGACACGCCGAGGTCATAAATCACCTGGAGTGGTAAAGAGCGATGAGATGGGGAGTAAGAGGAGGGTTTGGGAGGAAGATGGGTAAGGAGAGAGACAGGGATGAATAGAAGAGAGAGGGAGAAGCAAAATATGGTTTAAAAATGTATTGCATCCTTGCATTATATTTAACTTTAACAACTGCTTAAAGGTCATCACTGAAATCCCGCTGTGATTTCTCTCCTCTTCTGTTTCTTCTGCACTTCTTTTACTTTCTAATCTATTCCTCCTGCTTTTCATTCTTCCTTCCATCCTCTCCCTTTCCCCCCATCTTTCTTCCTTTCTTTCTTTGTTAATGTCCCCGTAATGCTTCTTGTACTCTTCCTACAGTTCACAGTCTTAAAATGCACTTTTGTATTATTATATTATTCAAAACAGAGTCATGGGTAACACGATACAATAAAGCAGTGGTTCTCAGACTTTTTACATCACGCACCACCTCAGAAAATATTACCACCATTATGACCGATGTTAAGATACAGCAGCGTAGGCCTACCCTATTCACGCAGGAGGTAAATTTATTCCTAATAATAATAATATTACTTATTGTTGACTTTTGTTAGCCACCCTGCACAAAGCGGTAGCACTAGAGCTACCACTTAAACTCTTCCATAAAACCATAATAATAGTTCCCGTTTGGAGCCACGATTGCAGTGTTTTTGAACCATTCATCACTTTAGCTTCCTCCTCTCACTATCTTGTCATCACAGTTTAGCTTGTAACTAATCGTGGATGTTTTGCACGCACTACTACCCAACTACGTAGCTGCTACGTGGCGAGGTAGTAGCGCGTGCATACGTTTTTTTTTGTTTCAAAATAAAAATATTACAGCAAAGCCAAAACTTATTTCAAATCCCATTTCAATGATCTCATGGTATTTTCATTTGTAGTATTATATGGTTTTAAATTAATTTTATTTCATTTTTTAAAAAATATTTCAGAGATTCCTCCGCGTACCACTAGAGCAGGGGTCAGCAACCTTGAATATCAAAAGAGCCATTTTAGGAAAAAAAAAAAAAGAAATCTGTCTCGAGCCGCAAAACATTTGATCATTGTGATGAAGGTAACACAGTTTATAGTCTAAGTATATAGTATATAAGTGTAATGCAGTGAGGGCTCAAGTGCAAATGTACTACAGAGTATTAGGACCACATTGAGGGAAAAAAAATGTGAGATTTCCAGAATAAAGTCATAATATTACGAGAGAAAAGTGTTAATATTACGAGAAAAAAAAGTCATAATATTACAAGAATGAAGTCATAACTGAACGAGAAAAAAGTCGTAATATTACGAGAATAAAGTCATAACTTAATGAGGAAAAAGTCATAGTATTACGAGAATAAAGTCATAACTTAACGAGAAAAAAGTCGTAATATTACGAGAATAAAGTCATAACTTATTCTTAAATTTCCTTCGGGATTAATAAAGTATCTATCTATCTATCTATCTATCTATCTATAACTTTACGAGAATAAAGTCATAACTTAAAGTGGCAGTAGGCAACAATTTTTTGGCATAATTTGGCAAAAATTCCATAATAATCTTTCACCATATTGTAATTCAAGTGGTCTGAGAGAAAACTAGACTTCTGCTCCTCCTCATGGCTCTGTTTTCAGGCTTTAGAAAAATCTAGCCCGTGACGGCAGATTTTAACCAATCACAGGTCATTTCAGAGAGAGAGAGCGTTCCTATTGGCTGTGCTCCAGTCATGTGACCAGAACTTGGCTTCCTTCAACAGATTTTACAATGGCGGCCGCGTCACAAACTTTCTCATTTTACAGCTAAACAGTAACTACAAGATTATTCTGAGAACATTTGTGGAGAGAAATAGTCATTACAGTAACAGAATATTGATTCATATTTGATCAGCGCTGCCTAGTTTGACCGTTTGGTCGGAGATCGCGAGTGATTGTCAGCCGGCACTCATAGACTGCAGCTGGCAGCAGACCTTGTTTTCCTCCGGTAAGTGAAATCCTTCAGATGCCGTTAGGAGCACACAGTAGGACGCAGAGGAACAGGATTTTTTTTCAGGTTACATGTTTCATGTACTACTGTCACGATATAGCGGCCGTTTTCTAAAAATAACCTTTTTAAATCATATTTGCGCCAATCTCGCATACTGCAGCTTTAACGAGAAAAAAAGAAAATAACACGTAAAATTACTACTTTATAATATTATGACTTTATTCTCGAAATCTCAGATTTTTTTTTTTTCCTCAATGTGGCCCTAATACTCGTACCGTCGTAATGAAAAAAATGGAAAAAATTAATATGTAAACAAAAAAACAGTTATTCATTTCCATTTCTAAAAATCCACAGGGAGCCGCAGGTTGCTGACCGCTGCACTAGAGGGAGCTGGCGTACCACCAGTGGTACACGTACCATACTGCTTATGAACCATTAGTTCATCAGTAACTCCTAATCAAATTTTACTGTGAAGTGTTATAATAATAATAATAATATAATAGGCACAGAACTGGATATTTTATGGTAAAACTGCACAAGCAAGGCCATGACAACAATCCTAAATAAGTATTTTTTTGATGATTATGTTGTATAAAGAAGTTAATCTGTGTTTCTTTTTTTTGCCAACAGTTCAAGTAGATTTGTGCATGCTTGCATGTGTGTGTGTGTGTGTGTGTGTGTTTGTGTGTACCTTGACAGCAGGAAAGGTGACGGCTGAAGAAGCGTAGGATCCAATCATCAGGGAGAGGATGGTTGACCTGACGTTCCCAAACATGTTCGACAGCTAGATGACAGAGAGAGAGACAGAGAGATTAAAGAGAAAGGAAACTTCATAATATAAATTAACAAATAAATGAAACATTATCATTATTATCAGTCAACAGTAAACGTGACCGTGGCAGCTATACGAACTGCGTGGGAGCGAGACTCAACTCTTACTGATGACACTTGGGACTCAATCCTAAATCAGACTCACTCCTCTTCCATGTGCGCTCCACATGAACTCCTGCAGTTCAAAGTAGTTCATCGTATATCCACATTTCTAAAACAAAAATTAGCTCAAATGTACGCTGACGTGGACCCTACATGTAATAAATGTAATAGTGCATCACTCCTCCACAGTTACTGGACATGTCCCCTTTTCACCAAATTTTGGACTTTGGTGCTATTTCTGAAACCCTTCACCATCAAATTGAGCCCTTGACTGCCATTTTTTGGCATCGCTCCAGACTTAAACTTGCCTAAAGAAAAACTGAACGTCTTGGCTTTTACCTCTTTATTAGCTCCATGAGCTATCTGACTGTAAGTGGAGGGATTCTGCCCCTCCTTCCCACTCACATTGGATCAGAGACATTATGTCCCGGGGAACAGAGTGAAATTTTGCAAAGTGTGGGGCCCCTTTTCGTCATTTTTTTGAGAAACCCACTACAGTAATCTCTGAGTAGCCAGTAGTAGTATCTTTTTTTTATTTTTTTTTATTTCATTTTATTTATTTATTCATTATTATTATTATTATCATATATTTTTTTATATTTTTATTTATCTTTTATATATATATATATATATATATATATATATATATATATATATATAATTATTTTTTAAATTCTTTTTCTTATTATTATTTCATGACTTTTTTTTTTGTGGATAATCTCCCTGTATTTTCTACAATTTTAATTTTATGTATCCATGATTGAGAACCAGTTATGTCTCATGTGGCAAGCTGTGGTTGTCTCTGTGTGTGCATGTTGTTGTCAGGTATAATCTCTGTATAGTGACTGTTCTATTGATTATTGACAATTAATAAAAAAGACCTTTGAAGAAACAGTAAATGTGACCAAATAAGCTGCTGCTAATTCCATTAATCAGATATGACCTTTGACCTTTTTCGGGTATTTTGTATAAAACAACATACGATGTGAAACCGACAAAAATGAGTAAACTAATGTAGATTCTCAGTGATTCACTTTGAAAATCACTAGGTGGTGCTACTGCATTCTTACACACACACACACACACACACGCACACACACACACACACACACACACACACACACACACACACACACAGCCCCTGAGTGACTGTCACCCATCGCTTTTGTCTTGACAACTTGGCTTGTGTGGGTGTGTGCATGAGAACATTCTCTGGCTATGCAGATGGTAAGTTTTGGAGTGTGTGTGTGTGTGTGTGTGTGTGTGTGTGTGTGTGTGTGTGTGTCTACAGACTTTCACTCTAACTATAGACGCAGCTGGAGTGCCGCCAATCACACTGCACGCGGCTCTGTTCACGTTACAGGTTCAGTTTAAACTTAAACTGCTCATATCAGAGATCAGATATTTCAATTCTACAATGTTGCCAATAGTATATCTCATACAATCAATCAATCAATCAATCAATCAATCTATCAATCAATTTCTCACATGTAATCATATAAGGTTAGGTACAATTCCAGTGCGAGTTCCTTCAGGGAGAAAAGGCCGTTATAAGGGTGATTGGGATCCTTAATTGATGTCTTCAGTGACATTGACGGTGGTGTCCTGGAACAAGCTCCAGACTGTGTCCTGTGGCCTCCGATTGGCCTAAATAAAGCGACCTCTCGAGTCACTGGGGGGGGGGGGGGCGGGCATGCATCGTAGTCTGTTTGCATACTTTGACCTCAGCAAGATGGCCGCCCGGTCGCCCCTTCCTAAATGCGGGTAGCGATTCCGCTGTATTCCGTATTTGAATGTGCGTGTAGCGGCGATCCAGTGACTGTTTATCCCCCTTGTGATGCAGTATGTTGATGGAAAGTCTTCAATAAACATTGAGTAAATCTCTTCAGTTTCTGAAGTGTCCTCCAGTAACTCTGAGATTCATTACAGCCCCCGTACACCACCAGCAGTGTGTTGTTTGTCCTGAAGGTCAGGACAAATTACTTCCCAGTCCGGTCTCCTAAAAATGACCTTCCAACGAAGACTGCATTGTTTTGAATTACATTTCGAGGGAAACCTCTTTATTATTATTATTATTATTATTATTATTATTATAGGTTTCTCTGTGCTGGACCATCAGCCATTGTGTGACCTCTCTCTGCCTCTCTGGTGGTGCCTCCTTCCACATGACAGACCTGGACCTCCGTCCTCCACGAGATTTAGCCTCTCTAACAAATTACTTCAGTCCAAGAGGGCTTATTGGCATGGGTAACATACGTTTACGTTACTAAGCAACTGTGAATTAAAAACAAAGATCTGGTCCTCGCTCAAGGTTCCATGGTGGAGAGGAGGTTGTGTTGCTCTGGCTCTATCTATTCGGCGTGGAGAGGAGGTCGTGTTGCTCTGGCTCTATCTGGTTGGGTGTGGAGAGGAGGTTGTGTTGCTCTGGCTCCATCTATCTGGCGTGGAGAGGAGGTTGTGTTGCTCTGGCTCTATCTATCTGGCGTAGAGAGGAGGTTCCGTTCCTCTGGCTCTATCTAGTTGGCGTGGAGAGGACGTCGTGTTGCTCTGGCTCTATCTATCTGGCGTAGAGAGGAGGTTGTGTTGCTCTGGCTCTATCTGTCTGGCGTGGAGAGGAGGTCGTGTTGCTCTGGCTCTATCTAAAATGTGGAGAGGAGGTCGTGTTGCTCTGGCTCTACCTGTTTGGTGTGGAGAGGAGTTCGTGTTGCTCTGACTCTACCTGTTTGGTGTGGAGAGGAGTTCGTGTTGCTCTGGCTCTATCTGTCTGGCGTGGAGAGGAGTTCGTGTTGCTCTGGCTCTACCTGTTTGGTGTGGAGAGGAGGTCGTGTTGCTCTGGCTCTACCTGTTTGGTGTGGAGAGGAGTTCGTGTTGCTCTGGCTCTATCTGTCTGGCGTGGAGAGGAGGTCGTGTTGCTCTGGGTCTTTCTATCTAGCGTGGAGAGGAGGTCGTATTGCTCTGGCTCTATCTATCAAGCGTTGAGAGGAGGTCGTATTGCTCTGGCTCTATCTATCAAGCGTTGAGAGGAGGTCGTATTGCTCTGGCTCTATCTATCTAGCGTGGAGAGGAGGTTGTGTTGCTCTGGCTCTACCTGTTTGGTGTGGAGTTGTAGTCGTGTTGCTCTGGCTCTACCTGTTTGGTGTGGAGAGGAGGTCGTGTTGCTCTGGGTCTATCTGTTCGGCGACGCCGGGAAGCTGCTTGACATCCTCCTGGATCCACCTTCTCACATATGTTCACATTATATGTATTATATTTTGTCTATGTTTTGTCTATGTTATATTTTCATCATGTTGTTACTAAGGGTTTTTTTTGGTTAAGTTTTTCCTTATCTGATGAGAGGGTCGTACTGTAAAGGCCAGAGGGTGTCGTATCCTGTACAGATTGTAAAGCCCCCTGAGGCAAAATTTAAAAAAATAAAATTGACTTTTTTTTTACTTTTGTTTTTGACGTCTCACAAATACGTCCACTGTTTGTGTTCCGTGTGAAACCAAAATTTAATAATTTCCATCTGTAACTTAAATAATGTAACAAACATACTTATTTGAGAACCATGATGTTTTTACTGAACTTAACCGAGTAGTTGCGTTGCCTAAATATAACCAAGTAATTTTGTTTTGTTTCAATTTACAATTTAACCACATGTTTAAATACGTTTCCCTCTAAACGTAATTGAGAATGCAGTTTAGTTGTCTGGGGGTGTATTTAGTAGGAGACAGGGTTACCCAGTCATAGGGGCAGTAGTTTAGTGGTTTAATGCAATATGGGTCACTGTTTACTATACACAGTTCTGTTCCTCTTCTGTAAACACTGTAGACTGATATCCTTCTCAGGGCCTTGGCTTGGCTCTTTGACAATCACGTAGTTCTTTGTGTACCCTGCTTGTGTGTTTTTCGCCCTCTTAACCCAAAGGTTGTAATCTGACAAATTCTAAATTCACTGGATGAAAGCTTTCCTACTCTGAGAGGAACCAGTTCTTTTAGATTCTGTTAACTGGAACTGAATGAGCTTCTTTTTTTTTTTACCTGTGTGTTAATATTACAGATGTTATTAGATTAATGTGATGTATGGACACAGTCTGCTCTCATATTTCAATTAAAATCTATGAACAAAAATAGACAAATCTACATCAAATTGGAAAATGAGTGAGATTTTATTTATTTTCAGTACTGGTCCTAGCTGCTAACAGAGGTTGTTCGACTGAAAGGAGACGAAATATTGAGTCATGATTTGTATTATCTGAAGGTCATTTACTTTCAGCTGACGGTGCAGATGTATTACATTATTATATTATGCAATTTGTAAGTCATTTCGCGTGCAATAACAACACCGTTCGTGTTTTTGGCGGGTCATTTCATGCCTGTTTACATTGAATAGCTGGTGACGTAATACAAAAAGTGAGACAGACTGCTTGCGTTGGGTGGGAGGGGGGGGAGGGGGGGCGGTGGTGGTGGACGGGTCAAACAAACACAGGACTTTCAACCAGGAGACCGCTGTTTGTGTCCAAGTTTTGCTTCAGTTATATTGAAGTTACACAAGTGACGTTTGACCATACTGAATTGCATAGTGAAAGCGAGGCTTCGGCCATCAGGGAACCAATCTAAATGCTGATGGTGTCGTTATTGAGGGTTCCCACTCTTTTCTAGAAATCATTTTCCAGGACATTTTCAGCTAGCTGGTATGACAGACAGGGATCAAGTCTGATTTAAAACTGGCAAAACTTACCTATGAAATCCTCCCTTACGTGCTTTGTAATTATGACAATAGAATAATATAATAATACAAACTACCACAGTTACCAGAGTTTCGGCCATTTAAGTTGTAATGTCCTCCAACCTGCACGTGCTACTCGTGGATGTGAAGAGAGCGGTGCTACCATGTAACGTGACTTGGGGGTTTGTTCACAGTGTTTCCACAACATACGTAGCAGCCTATTCAAAATACTCTTGTCCATAAACTACCAATATGATCCTGAACATAACTTAGCCCTTTCAGATGGCAGTGTTATCTGTCTTGGGGAGCTCTGATAGATAGTCTTGTGCAGGGGCAACCTTTATCAAAAGAGCCATTTTAGGCAAAAAAAAAAAAAAAAGAAAATCTGTCTGGAGCCGCAAAACATTATACAGCTTATAGTCTAAGTATATAGTATATACTGTAAGTGTAATGCAGTGAGGGCCAAAGAGTAAATGTATGACAGAGTGTTAGGGCCACATTGAGGGAAAAAAAATCGGAGATTTCCAGAATAAAGTCATAATATTACTAGAAAAAAGTCGTAATGTTACGAGAATAAAGTGATAACTTTACGAGAAAAAAGTAAAAATATTACGAGAATAAAGTCATAACTTTACGAGAAAAAAAGTTGTAATATTACGAGAATAGAGTCATAACTTTACGTAAAAAAAGTAATAATATTACAAGAATAAAGTCATCACTTTACGAGAAAAAAAGTCATAACATTACGAGAATAAAGTCATAACATTACGAGAAAAAAGTCATAATATTACGAGAATAAAGTCATAACTTTACGAGAAAAAAATCGCAATATTATGAGAATAAAGTCATAACTTTACGAGAAAAAAAGTCGTAATATTACGAGAATAAAGTCATAACTTTACGAGAAAAAAAAGAAAATAACATGTAAAAATACTACTTTATCATATTATGACTTTATTCTCGTAATATGACTTTATTCTCGAAATCTCAGATTTATTTTTTTTCCTAAATGTGGACCTAATGCTCCGTCGTACCATAGACCTACAACAATGTAGGAAAAATATAAACAAAAAAACATTTATTCATTTCCATTTTTTAAAATCCACAGAGAGCCACTGGAGAGGAATTAAAGAGTCGCATGTTGCTGACCTCTGGTCTAGTAGTTCATTCTCAGCTAAAGGACAACACAAGATTTTCCAGGACATTTGACTTTTTCTCTCATGTGTTTTCCACGACTGGAAAATTGTTAAACTGTTTTCCAGATTTTCCATGACACGTCAATTTATTATAGTGCAAACTGACTTATCAAATTACACAGAGCAGAGTGTGTTGGCAGCTAGTTTAGGTTAGCTGGGGGAATGTGCACTGTTTGTATCAAGTAGATATGTTAAGAGCTTATCAACAAGATAATAACACACACAGCAGACACAAAACACACACCAGACCAGGAATGACAGCGGTGAGGCCAGAATGACCATGTCAAGTCCAGGACACGGTCTAGGTCAGGAAGTGGGAGGGAAAGAGAGAGAGAGAGAGAGAGAGAGAGAGAGAGAGAGAGAGAGAGAGAGAGGTGGTGTTGACAAGGGGACAGAGCCGTCGGAGGGTGTGTTGGCCGCCCATGCTTTGGATTGGCTGAGAGGCCGCAGTAGAATTTTGAATACGTGGAACAGCATGTGCTGTGCTGCTTTGCAAAACACACACACACACACACACACACACACACACACACACACACACACAGATGAACATGTGCGCGTAATCCCAGGTACACAGAAAGCAGTCATTACCACACACACAGACTGTTTGGAACATGAATACCAAACTTAGGGTGCAATGTCATTGTTCTACAAGTAACTACAAGTTCAGCCCAACCCTGTAATTGATTGTCTGGTCATACAATGTGGTTATGGTTGTTTTTAATTAGCTAGGGAGGGTGGGGGGGGGGGTGTTTTATAGACTTGTACAATAACAAATTATTTCCTAAATGCAAACTATGACTGTTTTGTGTTTTATTTTTGCATTGCAGTGTTGAATCCTTCCATTACCAAACTGTACGACTTCATTTTACTTCTAGCTGTTAAAGTATTTATGAATTAGAGAATTCAGCTGAGGGGGCACAGTGACCTATTTGGACGGGCCTGGACCCCCAAGGCCCGCCCCCTAATGCCGACGCTGGCTCAGGCCCGATGTCGGGGGGGGGGGGGGGTCAAAGGGTAAAGGTGTCCCCAGGCCCAAGGCCCAGGGGGGGGCCATGCAAAGGTCTATGGTTGACCCTTAAATGGGGTCAAGTGCAACAATTTAATTACTGACAGTACAAATTAAATGTATTTACATGATAAATACATTTATTGGTATCATTAAAACACCTTTCAACATGTCATGTGATACCCCCCCTACTACATTTTGATAGGCTAGTCTGCAAAGTGTGTGTGTGTGTGTGTGTGTGTGTGTGTGTGTGTGTGTGTGTGTGTGTGTGAGTGGGAATCATACTGTGAGTGAAGTGAAGGTCAGGCAGATTCCTCCAAAACCGTTGAAGGAGACAGCGAGGAAGATGAGGCCAGACAACACTGATGGAACACATGGAAATGAAGATTACCATAAAAAAAATCGGAATGCTAAATTCAGTTGTTTTGTTTTTGTGAGTGCGTCCAACACGTCAGTTATAATCTCGTTGCATAGAAAATGATGGTAAATAGGGTCAACAGTATGTCGTGAAGATGTAGTGCAGTGTCTCCAGATCTCACAGTGAAGCTGGTGATTAAGTGTGACCATAACTGGTTGCAAAACTACAAAAATAAGTGGAGTTGTAGTTCTGTATCTCTGTGGGAATGCTGTTGCAGTATAGCGGGATTGGTTTGAAGGAAGCTTGAAGCATGATGATTCAAGGTTTTGATGTATTGATGTCGCGGCGTCTCACCTTCAGGGTCATATGTAGCTGCAGCTATCATTGCACAGGAGGCTGCGAAACATGAACTGAAACATACACAGGATGTCAGAGCACATCGGGGTGTGGTTTCAATGACAACTCTCATCTACAGATAATGATAAAAGGACTGTCTGTCTGTCTGTCACACCTGCCAATGAGCCTCAGTGGGCGCGGCCCATATCTGTCCATCAGGATCCCCAGAGGTAAAGTGGCTGCGCTCAGGAGGAAAGAGCCGATGGTGAAGCCGAGGTTCAAGATCTCTTCCTGCTCCACACAACTCCGCCAGCCGTCGCTCTCCGTGGACATCGTCACGTTGGTGACGACAGTCTCGTTTTCTAGGTAGAAAAAAAAAAGTCAGAAGAAGGTAAACTGTTGAAAGTAGAGAACTGAACGCTTCCTCACTGCACTGAGAAAACTTCTACTAACAGGATAGGCCCTGAAAACATAGTCAGTGTTAGAGGTCAGAAGCAAAGGGGGCAACCTCCGGGCCTGAAAAGTGCCTTAAACCTGCAGTCTTTCTGACAGCCAGCAGGGGGCGACTCCTCTCGAAATGAAGTCTGATTGATTTTTTGCCCAACAGTGCTATAAACGCTGGTTACTCCTATTCAATTATTACACTATTTTTGTGAACCTAAGACTTTGGTAAAAAACTTTTCAAGCAATAAAGCAATTCGTCCACTCGAGTAATTTCAATAAGTGGACTTCAACTTTTTCAGCTTTAGAACCAAATGATCTCTTTACACAAGACTTCTGGGAGCCTCGGTGCAGAGAGGGCTGAGAGTGTTCTGCAAATTTTGATCTGAAACCTTACCTTTGAAAGGTGAATTAAAGACGTTATGTAAAAATCGAGAAAATGCCCTAAGACTTCAGAGGGTTCCAGAGGCATCCTGCCTCACATCTGACCTCTACTGTTAACTTTTTTAGTAAAACTGCATCTTTGAAACTATCCAAGAGAGGTACGTGTCTGATATATATGTGACTGTGGATGATTTACTGTGCTGGAGAGATAACCAGAGGAGCTGTTTGGATGGTGGTCTTACCGATACAAAGGTGGGAATAGAAGCCTTCATTCTTCAGCATGATGAGCAGCGAGCCCCATCCCAGCAGAACGGCGGAGCAGAGCAGGTTCTCTATGATAGCTGTGATGGCCATCCACCACCTCCTCCTGTACGCTTGGGCCAAGCTTGGAGCCATGACAGCTGTAGACAAACACAAGAGCAGGAGAACGTTAGTCCACCACACAGCTGGAAGCCCAGGTCTTATGGGAACCAGCAAGTACAACAAATCCTTACTTTGCACGACCCTGTATTACCACTCTCTGCCCCTTTCACACATGCACCGCAACGCTGAATTTATCTAGACCGTAGACCAGGGGCCAGCAACCTATCAACTATCGAAAAAAAATTTGTCTGGAGCCGCAAAACATTTGAGCATTGTGATGAGGTAACACAGTTTATAGTCTAAGTATATAGTATGTAAGTCTAATGCACTGAGGGCCAAAGTAAAAAATAGTCGTAACATTATGAGAATTAAGTCATAATATTACGAGAAAAAAGTCGTAATATTATGAGAATAAAGTCATAACTTTACAAGAAAAAATGTCGTAGTATTACAAGAATAAAGTCATAACTTTACGAGAAAAACTGTCGTAATATTACGAGAATAAAGTCATAATTTACGAGAAAAAAAGTCATAATATTCCGAGAATAAAGTCATAACTTTACGAGAAAAAATCTCGTAATATTACAAGAATAAAGTCATAACTTTACGAGAAAAAAAGTCGTAATATAACGAGAATAAAGTCATAACTTTACAAGAAAAATGACGTAATATTACCAGAATAATGTCATAACTTTACGAGAAAAAATCTCGTAATATTACGAGAATAAAGTCATACGTTTACAAGAAAAAAAGTTGTAATATTACGAGAATAAAGTCAGAACTTTACGAGAAAAAATGTCGTAATATTACGAGAATAAAGTCATAACTTTCCGAGAAAAAAAGTCGTAATATGACGAAAATAAAGTCATAACTTTACAAGAAAAAATTTCGTAATTTTACGAGAATAAAGTCATAACTTTACAAGAAAAAATTTCGTACTATTACAAGAATAAAGTCATAACTTTACGAGAAAAAAAGTCGTAATATTACGAGAATAAAGTCATACGTTTACAAGAAAAAAAGTTGTAATATTACGAGAATAAAGTCAGAACTTTACGAGAAAAAATGTCGTAATATTACGAGAATAAAGTCATAACTTTACGAGAAAAAAAGTCGCAATATTACAAGAATAAAGTCATAACTTTACAAGAAAAAATGTCGTAATATTACGAGAATAAAGTCATAACTTTCCGAGAAAAAAAGTCGTAATATGACGAAAATAAAGTCATAACTTTACAAGAAAAAATTTCGTAATTTTACGAGAATAAAGTCATAACTTTACAAGAAAAAATTTCGTAGTATTACAAGAATAAAGTCATAACTTTACGAGAAAAAAAGTCGTAATATTACGAGAATAAAGTCATACGTTTACAAGAAAAAAAGTTGTAATATTACGAGAATAAAGTCAGAATTTTACGAGAAAAAATGTCGTAATATTACGAGAATAAAGTCATAACTTTACGAGAAAAAAAGTCGCAATATTACAAGAATAAAGTCATAACTTTACAAGAAAAAATGTCGTAATATTACGAGAATAAAGTCATAACTTTCCGAGAAAAAAAGTCGTAATATGACGAAAATAAAGTCATAACTTTACGAGAAAAAAAGTCGTAATATTACGAGAATAAAGTCAGAACTTTACGAGAAAAAATTTCGTACTACTACAAGAATAAAGTCATAACTTTACGAGAAAAAAATTCGTAATATTACGAGAATAAAGTCATAACTTAACGTAAAATTACTACTTTATAATATTATGACTTTATTTTCGTAATATTATGACTTTATTCTCGAAATCTCAGATTTCTTTTTTTTCCCTCGATGTGGCCCTAATACTCCGTCGTATCGTTGTACCATAGACCTACAACAATGATAAATAAAAATGACAATGTAAACAAAAAAACAGTTATTCATTTCCACAAATTTTTAAATAAATCCACAGGGAGCCACTGGAGAGGGGCTAACGAGCCGCAGGTTGCTGACCTCTGCCATAGACCATGTATATAATAAATGGATGTAGTCACCGTGACGCCACCCACTGGTTTACTTACTACGCTTTTGAAACCTTGAGTTCGGCATTTCTGCCTAGCATATGTCGGACAAACCAAACGACCCCTTAAACAATGAATATCGGAGCACAAAACTGCAATCTGCACAGGCAATATGAATTATGCAATTTCAAAACATTATGCTGAAGCAAACCACGGTTCACCACTTGATGATGCAGCATCATCTGTAACACCAGCCTATATGAATGAGGCTTATTCAAGTGTTTCCTTATTGCCATTTAGTTTATGGTCTTAACAGTGAACCAATGATGGTCAGGAACATTGTTTCGTGGAGCCCGATATTGTATGTAATGGGGTTTGGATCAGATTTAACTATATGCTTGTGATTGGTCCCCTGTATCTTGGCGCCATGGGAAAAGAAAAGTCATTGGTTCCCACATAATTGGATCCAAATCCCAGCTGTGTGTTAAATCTGGCCTTGTGTATATTACTGGACTGAATCTGTATCCACCAAACGCCTTGAAGAACGCGTAAGCACTATCTGTTGTGATGAGAGCCAGTTAAACAAGTGAAATGTTAGTATTTTGTCCTCCTTGATTTTAAAATCTGGGATGTGCTATCCTGTCACATTTTTATGCTTATTGGACTTTGGGTCCAGTGCAGGGTCAGCAACCTTTACTATCAAAAGTTAAAAAAAAATCTGTCTGGAGCCGCAAAACATTATACAACTTATAGTATATAGTATATAAGTCTAATGCAGTGAGGGCCAAAGTGCAAATGTATGACGGAGTATTAGGGTCACATTGATGGAAAAAAAATCAGAGATTTCCAGAATAAAGTCTTAATATTACAAGAAAAAAGTCGTAATATTATGAGAATAAAAGGTTGAAAGGTTTTTAAAAATGTAAATGAATAATGTTTTATGTTTACATTTTCATTTTTATTTATCATTGTCTATGGTACGACGGTACGACAGAGTATTAGGGCCACATTGAGGGAAAAAAATAAATCTGAGATTTCGAGAATAAAGTCATAATATTACAAGAATAAAGTCATAGGTTTAGGAGAAAAAAAGTCGGAATATTATGAGAATAAAGTCATAATAATATAAATTAGTAATTTTAAGTGTTGTTTTCTTTTTTTCTCGTAAAGTTATGACTTTATTCTCGTAATATGACGCCTTTTTTTCTTGTAAAGTTATGACTTTATTCTCGTAATATTACGACTTTTTTTCTCGTAAAGTTATGACTTAATTCTCGTTATATTATGACTTTTTTCTCGTAAAGTTCTGACTTTATTCTCGTAATATTACGACTTTTTTTCTTGTAAAGTTATGACTTTATTCTCGTAATATTACGACTTTTTTTCTCGTAAAGTTATGACTTTATTCTCGTTATATTACAACTTTTTTCTCGTAAAGTTATGACTTTATTTTCGTAATATTACGACTTTATTCTCATAAAGTTCTGACTTTATTTTCGTAATATTACGACTTTTTTTCTCGTAAAGTTATGACTTAATTCTCGTTATATTACGACTTTTTTCTCGTATAGTTATGACTTTATTCTGTAAATCTCAGATGTTTTTTCCCTGAATGTGACCCTAATACTCCGTAGTACATTTGCACTTTGGCCCTCACTGCATTAGACTTATATAGTCTTACTATAAGATAGTAAATGTTGCTGACCCCTGTGCTACGGGGAAAAGTATTTTTGGGCCCAGTGGCATCAGGTGACGGACACGGAAGTTGTAGTAACGCCGTTTGGCCACTATGAAAATTGGCATCAGTGACCGCCGCTCTTCCTGGGGGATTCTGTCACCATCAATGTTGCATCAGCTGTACTTCACATGGTGTCAGCTGTGAGCTGTCATGAAACGTTAGTGTTAAGGAGGGGAAGGTGAAGATTTGACCAAACAGGGAGGAGTTTGACCCCACTTGACCTTCTGCTGTAGCCGCAGCTATCGAGTGTCATGCACTGACCTAACCCATGTGCAAACGCCGACGCATGCAAAGAGAAACACTCATGTTGAACAACAAATCAATGGACCCCGTGTTCTTCCCATCAACGAGTGTGCAAATATTTGATGGACTGAATTAAAAACTTGTGTTTGTTTGATGTGTTTGTGTGAAGCTTTAGAAAGCAGTGACTCGACCTGTATAAGGCTCATGTTTGCACACTGGGAGTCCAGCTGACCACCGAAATAGCATTCCCCTCTCTCTCTCTCTAACACACACACACACACACCGCTGAATGCATCGTCTTTTCAAAATAAACTTCCATGTTCACAGGAAACGCACTGTTTCCACTCGTTACATGCATACAGTCTCTTTCAAAATAAACTTCCAACGTAGGTTTACTTTGTTTTTAAGTTTAGTTGCATAACAAAACTACTTTGTTAGGTTTAGTCAACAAAAGTAGTTGGTCAGGCTTTGGAAAAGACCACTGAGAGGGGAAGTGAATAACATTGATTATCTCGTTACCATGGCACCTGGCAGTGGGGGGGATATATTAGGCAGCAAGTGAACATTTTGAACTTTGTGTTGGAAGCAGAAAAAATGGGCCAGCGTAAGGATGTGAGCGACTTTGACAAGGGCCAAATAGTGCTGGCTAGACGACTGGGTCAGAGCATCTCCAGAACTGCAGCTCTTGTGGGATGTTCCCGGTCTGCAGTGGTCAGGACCGACCAAAAGGGGTCCAAGGAAGGAGAACCAGTGAACCGGCGACAGGGTCAGACCCGAGGCTCATTGATGCACGTGGGGAGCGAAGGCTGGCCCGTGTTGTCCGATCCAATAGAAGAGCTACTGGAGCTCAAACTGCTGAAAAAGTTAATGCTGGTTCTGATAGAAAGGTGTCAGAACACACAGTGCATCTCAGTTTGTTGCGTATGGGGACCGGTCCGGGTGCCCGTGCTGACCCGTATCCACCGCCAAAAGCGCCTCCAATGGGCACGTGTGCATCAGAACTGGACCACGGAGCAATGGAAGAAGGAGGCCCGGTCTGATGAATCACGTTTTCTTTTACATCATGTGGATGGCAACGAGTTGGAAGTGTTGACTCGGCCTCCAGATTCTCCAGATCTCAATCCGATGGAGCATCTGTGGGATGTGCTGGACGAACAAGTCCGATCCACGGAGGCCCCCCCCCTCGCAACTTACAGGACTTAAAGGTTCTGCTACTGACGGCTTGGTGCCAGATACCACAGCAGACCTTCAGAGGTCTAGTGGAGTCCATGTCTCCACGGGTCAGGAGGACCTACTGATTATTAGGCAGGTGGTCATAATGTTATGGCTGATCGGTGTATGTGAACACAACAAGGACCCACGTTGGACCTGATGGAAAATCACACACAGTGTCCAACGGCCCATTAGTGACCCACGTATAGGCACACACTATATGGAGCTATACACACTTGTTAAAATCCCAGCCCATCACATATAACTACAGTATGTGTACAGTATGTATTATTACTTTAAATGTTGGAGTACTTCCTGTAAGACAGACAAACCTCGTGAACGCCGAGATATCAGAAAATGACCCCTAACGAGGTCACGAATACCGTTTCAGTTAACGAGCACCAGTAAACACGAAGACATCGTATATTTCTACCTTTCTCTCCCTACATTATAATACCTTTTCTAAGTTAATAAATGACCGCTTCCATACCAGAAATTGAATTATACAAAAAGCTATCAGCTCCCTTTCAAATGTTGGACAATTTGACTCAGTCGAGTTAAAAATAATGAAGGTGGTGGTTGACAGGAGAGGGAACTAACTGGTCCTAGTGCAGATTTAATCACCATTCCTCAGAAGCACATCCAGTCCCGTACAGCAACAGAAGTTGAGTCATTAAATGGTCACTGCAGGCTTTATGAGGAGAGCCTTTTCTCACCTTTTGTCTACAATCCAAACTGTGCGACATGTTTAAAGTCACTTACTTCACGAGTCGAGCCTCCAGTAGATGATCTGTGTTTATACGGTGACACTTTATCTTCGCTGCTGCTTCTGTTCCCCAACAGGAGAATGTTGGAGTTTAAACTTTCTTTCTTTCTCTTGCAGATTTAAAGTATTCCTCTGACAGATGTATTCACTGGCACATGTGCACTCACATTGACTCCCTCTCTCTCTCGCTCTCTCTCTCTCTCTCTAAGTACAGTAAGACTATAAATGGAGCTCAAGTCTCGCCCGCCCACTGACCTTAACAAATACACGTTCAACTCCCAACACACCACCATGAACCCTTGCTAAATATGTCCACATCTAATGTGTCGTACAATCTGGACACATTAGGTGTGATGGTGAGAATAAGTTAAGGATGTACGTTTATGTCATAAAATCATTACAACTTTTTGTTTTGTACTTTGGTTCCTGAAAAGCTGAAAGTTTAACACCAGTGACACTGATAGACTGGTAGCTTGCTCACTGGCCCCATCATGTGGTCAGCTGCAGTATGTCTCTAAACAAAATATAAATATATATATATTTAACACTGGTTGCACTCCTTAATCATACATTTCAACTGTGAATAAATTGTTCATATATATATATAGCCGTTCTCACAACAACACTAAGTGGCTCCTTTCCAGGAATCATCAAATAAAAACACAGACTTAAAAGAGAGAGTAGAAGTAAATTAATAAACACATCGAATATCTTGATAAAATCATAACACTAATAAACTTTAGATGGGGTTTTAATGGTATCAATGGAGGGGGAAGATCTAGATATTAGTAACGAACAATACCAAAGTTTAGGGCCGACAACTGACCGTGTCACAATATACTTATTCATTAAATTGAATAGGTTTTTTTAATAGATTATTTAGTCATCACTACTGAGTATCTTACCAAAAACAAAGAAAACCATGATGGAGATGAGTTTGCCTTTTCCATTGCTAAATTATTGTGAGTTCTTCTTTGATCACAGGCATATTTCCAACTAAATCGTAATGCCTCGGCTACACAGGATGCATGAGCAGCGCTTCCTCCTTCATCTTCTTCTTCTTCTTCCTCCTCAAAATGCCCGGCCCCGAGGAGGAAGGAAGAGGAGGAAGAAGAACAAGGAGGAAGAAGAGGAGGAAAATAAAAAAATAAAGAGGAGGAAAACAAATGAGAAGTAGTCCATCATCATCATCATTAAACCTTTAAGGTATTAGCATGTTAACTCTGTCTGGATCAGGTCTTGAACTCTCAACCTCACACACCGAAAGGCGAGTTTACTGCCCGGGGGGAAACTGTTGCTTCACACGATGCTTTAGCCCAGCGGTCTGCCACCTGTGGCTTTCCAGATTTCGAGAATAAAGTCATAGGTTTACGGGAAAAAAGTCGTAGTATTATGAGAATAAAGTCATAATATTATAAAGTAGTAATTTTACGTGTTATTTTCTTTTTTCTCGTAAAGTTCTGACTTTATTTTCGTAATATTCCGACTTTTTTTCTCGTTAAGTTATGACTTTATTCTCGTAACATTACGACTTTATTCTCGTAAAGTTATGACTTTCTTCTCGTAATATTACTACTTTTTTTCTCGTAAAGTTATGACTTTATTCTCGTAACATTACGACTTTATTTTCATAATATTATGACTTTTTTCTCGTAATATTATGACTTTATTCTCGAAATCTCAGATGTTTTTTCCCTCAATGTGACCCTAATACTCTGTAGTACATTTGCTCTTTGTCCCTCACTGCATTAGACTTATAAACTATATACTTAGTCTATAAACTGTGTTACCTTCATCACAATGATCAAATGTTTTGCGGCTCCAGACAGATTTTCCTTTTCTTTTTTTTGCCTAAAATGGCTCTTTTGATAGTAACGGTTGCTGACCTCTGCCTTAGCCAATCGCCAGGGTTGCATGTTGAGGCAGATTTCAAATTAGAGTCAAAAATTCAGTTTTGGAGACAAAATTTAGAGAATTTGCGTATATCATCTAGACAACATAGAGATGTCAGTAATATATTTTGACAAAGATTGATTGCTCCATTAGTGTTTTAAAATGCTTGATTTCCATTGACTGCAACGGTTCACATGAGGATAGAATTCAAAATACTGTCAAAAATACCGTTTTTTAGATAAAATTCTGAAATTTACCACCCTACATCTAACATGACTTCAAAATCTTATCATTTATTTTCATGAACGTTGGAGCTTTATTTAGCGAGTCTGGATGGTTTGTGGAGGACAGTCTGAAGATGCAGCAAGTTTGGTGTCAGTTGAGCAAAAAAAATGTCGGAGGAGTTAGGTTTAATAAGTTTTACACCTTTTCAGAAAAACAGAGTGATGGACTTCATAATTCCTGCCAGGTTGAAGCATCGGAACATTTCTGCACACTCGGGCTACATTTTGGTGGAAGTTGCAAAGTTGTAGCACGTACGGCTGATTTGTTATGAAATGTGCATTTCAGTGACCATCGGACACTGCACGCACAAGTTAGACGTTATTTCCTGCGTGGATTGAGCGGCACAGGTAATGAGGGATTGCAAATTTTGCCCCACCTGTGTCCACAATGTGGAGCTAGAGAACACACGCTAAACATGCATTATGTTGCTCTATATCAAGTGTACATCACACAATGTAAATTTATGTAAATCGGATGATGTTTGTCACGTAACGCTGACTTCCTGTTGCCAGTAGGTGGCGCTATGACTATGAGACAATATTGCCATGTAGATGTCCTCAGGTCTGGACTACTATGTGGTAGGTCAAGTTTGGGGCAGATTGGACCAAGTACAGTCGAGTTACAACATTTTGTCTTTCAATGGAGAATCATGTAAATTCTCCGCCACGCCACGCCACGCCACGCCACGCCACGCCACGCCACGCCACGCCACGCCACGCCACGCCACGCCACGACGACGTCGTTTCATAAAACCTCAAGATTTTAGAGGAGTTAAAGTACAGAGCCTGGAAATGGACAAAAATACACGAAAAATGCACACAAGAAATTAAAAGTAGCCGACTTCCTGTTGGGTTTAGAGCATGGCCACAAGAGACTTTTTTTTAAGTCTATCTGTGATACATGTGCCGATCAAATTTCGTACATCTATAGGTGAAACATACCACGAGGGATGCTTCGTTGAAGTGAGCAGGTGAGGGCATGCGATGTGCGGTAGGGAGAGGCCCAGATGGAGTAAAAGATATTGTCAGTTCGTGACTCAGAGGAAATTCAAAATAGTAGTTGTACATATTGTTACTTTACTCGTCATGACATTTGTTTCTCATAAAAGTCTGACTTCATATAAAAGAATTATGCCTTTTTTTCTTGTAAAATTATGACTTTACTTTCAGAACATGATGACTTTTATTCTCCAAATCTCAGTTTTTGCTTTTTCTAACAGTGGCCCTGATACTCATCGTCATCGTGGCCAAATGTGGTACACAACAAAAGTTTAACTACATGAATCAAAAATGCTTTGTTCACAAATAATAATAATAATAATAATAATAATAATAATAATAATAATAATACAAAAAATCCCTTCAATGGCAAAGAAAGTGAGAAAATGGCTGATTCGCACATAAAAACATTCATTTAAATGAACCACACAGACTCACCGTCAGCCTGCTGTATGACTCAGTAGGAATCTATGTATTACAGCTCTGCTAAAAGCATCGCAATCCTGCATGTGAAATCATTTCCAGTATACTAACACAGAGGCAGACTCCGTGGTACAGGGGAGTAAGCAACGGAACAAATAGTGTTGCAGTGGGACTCACAGGAGTGAAAGTAATAAATACAGACAGTATATTCAAAGCCCCAACATAAAGAACCATATTAATACATTTAGCTTACATACATGTAGCAGTCGCATCATCAAAACGCTGACCGCACCTGGAAGTACACGACAACCTCTACTGTGTTTAAACATGAATATAAATAATAGAATCAACGTGTGTGAAGGCTTTAAGTCGGCTTCAGTCGGTCTATGAAGCCTCAGGATATCAAGTTACATAATATTTAAGACTTTCTCAGCTTTTCAGCGTCACTAACAATCAGGAGAAAAGACAAAGGAGGATACTGAACTGTAGATCTATCAGAATGACTGGCCTTTAAATGCTACTCTGTCTTTTACAACCTGTGGACACCCCCGCTGTACATACGTCCCACTTTAAGCCCAGACTCAGCAGGAAATGATCCGGTAACACTTCATTTTACAGGTCTGCAAAATTCATGATTATTAGGTGATAATTAGCAAGTAAGCTATTTGAAATTTCTTTGGAATCACTGCCAAATTACTCCAATATTTACCTCAAAATTTATCAAAAATTACTCTGTTTGGTTACTTTGTTTTGCTTTATTTCAATGTCTGCTGGTAAATGGATAATAATTAGCAAATAACTGCCGTGTAGATGTCCTCAGGCCTGAACTCTTATGAAGTAGATCAAGTTTGGGGCAGATTTGGACAAATGTACAGTTGAGTTACAACAGTTTGTCTTTCAATGGCAAATCATGTAAATTCTCGTTTCATAAAAACTCAAGCTTTTAGCAACTTTTCATCGCAAAGGTCTTAAGACTGTACTGACCAAATTTGAAGTCGATCGGGTTAAATCTGTACGAGGAGTTAAAGCACAGAGCCTGGAAATGGCCAAAAATACACGAAAAATGCACACAAAAATTAAAAATGGCCGACTTCCTGTTGGCTTTAGAGCATGGCCCCAAGAGACTTTTTTTTTTTTTTTTTTTTTTTTAAGTCTATATGTGTAACGTGCCGATCAAATTTCGTACATCTAGGTGAAACATACCGCAAGGGATGCTTCGTTGAAATTTTGCTGGGGGCGCTTTTAAGCCCGCTTTGCCACACGGGAGGGTTTTTTAAGCAACCCTAGCCCCTCAAAAACAACTTCCTGTTTCGTGGCAAACAATGCTACTTCTATTATGCTATTACAATGCTATTTCAAATTCTTTGAAATTTCTTTAAAAAACTCCCTGAATCATGACATCAGCTACCAGGTTACATTTGGTTTTGATTTTCCACCTCCGATGAAGAGCAGACGCTTCTCAAGCCTAAGGGCCCTATTTTAACCATTAGATGCTATTTTAGCATTTAATTATTAAATCATGTTTATAATAAAGTCACTCATCTTCAACCTCTTATCCGGGGTCGGGTCGCGGGGTCAACAGCTCCAGCAGGGGACCCCAAACTTCCCTTTCCCGGGCCACATTAACCAGCTCTGACTGGGGGATCCCGAGGCGTTCCCAGGCCAGTGTGGAGATATAATCTCTCCACCTAGTCCTGGGTCTTCCCCGTGGCCTCCTCCCAGCTGGTTGTGCCTGGAACACCTCCCTAGGGAGGCGCCCGGGGGGGGGGGGGCATCCTTACTAGATGCCCGAACCACCTCAACTGGCTCCTTTCAACCCAAAGGAGCAGCGGCTCTACTCCGAGTCCCTCACGGATGACTGAGCTTCTCACCCTATCTCTAAGGGAGACGCCAGCCACCCTCCTGAGGAAACCCATTTCGGCCACTTGTACCCGCGATCTAGTTCTTTGGGTCGCGACCCAACACTCACGACCATAGGTGAGAGTAGGAACGAAGATCGACCGGTAGATCGAGAGCTTTGCCTTCCGGCTCAGCTCTCTATTCGTGCGGTAAAGCGAATGCAATACCGACCCCCCGCTGCTCCGATTCTCCGGCCAATCTCACGTTCCATTGTCCCCTCACTCGCGAACAAGACCCCGAAATACTTGAACTCCTTCACTTGGGGTAAGGACTCATTCCCTACCCGGAGTAGGCGATCCATCGGTTTCCCGCTGAGAACCGCGGCCTCAGATTTAGAGGTGCTGATCCTGCGAACCGATCCAGTGAATGCTGGAGGTCACAGACCGACGATGCCTACAGGACCACATCTCACACACATAATAAAGTAATTTTTGATGAATCTTGAGGTAAATATTGGGGTAATTTGGCAGTAATTCCAAAGAAATTTCAAATAGTTTACTTGCTTATTATCACCTAATTACCATGAAATTTGCGGACCTGTAAAATGTAAAGTGTTACCCAGAATCCAATAGTTGCTGTACGGACTCGGGCTTAACTTCCGCTTTGAAACATGTTAGGAGAGTGTGACGTGCACGCTGACATGCACCCTGTGATGGTCTGCTAACAGTACTTCCTTCACAGGTTGATGCAGATCTAACAATAATGTGTGATATTTTTGCAGTATGAAGACTGTTGCAGTGGCCAGTTTGGGGGATTCTATTGTACATCTAGTCATCATCGACCTTCTACTGACCACAGATTATTACTGGTGAATTACAGTGTGGACGTAAAGCTGGTGTGCGTGTGTGTGTGTGTGTGTGTGTGTGTGTGTGTGTGTGTGTGTGTGTGTTTTATTTGAGACCACTCGGCGCTTTTCTCTTTCATCTATCTGATCCACTCGTTGTTCATCCAGACATCTAAAAGGTGCTAGCAGCCTACATGTAGCATTTTACCACCAATACGTCATCAACATGCTGTTAGAATTACTCATTAAACATCTACAGCAGTGGTTTCGGGACCACAGAGGTTTTATATCAACAAGAAAAATGTAAGAAAATTAACGAAAAAAGTATTTCTGCTTACACAAATTATTTTTCTGACTTTCTGATCTTTGCATTTTTTTTTAGAAAATTGTGTTCCCCTCTTCAGGAGCCGGCTGCATCAGTGTTAGCCTCATTTATAACAGCAGGTTTTCCCCACAGTGCAGACCTACTGTGTGCGTCACTAAATGAAATCGGGTTGCACCAAACTAGAGATTAGCTGATACTAAACGTTTACTGCCACTTAACTGCAGGTAGAACTGTTGTGATCTAATATATTAATCTTTGAAAGAGGTAATGGGATATAGTCGATATATATCTGACTCTAGACACTATTTAATTATTATGTAAAAGACTTCAAATTACATTTCACAAAAAAAATAAAAACATATCTCAAATTACAAAACGTTATGCCGATAATCTCACACAAAAAATGCTTGGTCAGGTTATCTCAATGGGATATTTACTCTAAAGTACGTGAATACTACGAAGCCTGAAACACACCCGTCTCTCACTGTATTCATATATATAACTTATATATTGTTTTGACGCCCAATCTCTCACAGCTTGTGATGCTACGACAACTTCCTGTTGATTGTATATTAAAGATGTTTCCTAGCAGCAAGTTTACACGTTACTAAAGTCTTTACTACCGAAGACATTTCTTAAAGGGGAACAACGCCCATTTTCAAAATTCATACATGTTATTCATACGGTCTAAGACAGTCCAAAAAATATTAGAAAACATCAACAACTTCTCTCCCAAATCCAAAAACTAGAGCGCTAAAACTCAAATGCGTGATGTCATCAAGTATACAGTGTGGAACTGCTCCATAGACATTGAATTGGAAAGATGTTATAGATCACTGAGAGCACCCAGGGGAATGTTCTGAGTATACGGGAACTGAGAACACAGAAGTAAAGCTCATTTGTAAAAAAAGAAAACAAACAATTCTGTGGGTCTCCCAAGTACAATGTACTACGGAGTATTAGGGTCACATTGAGGGTAAAAAAATCGGAGATTTCCAGAATAAAGTCATAATATTATGAGAAAAAAGTCGTAATATTACGAGAATAAAGTCATAATTTTACGAGAAAAAAAAGTCATAATATTACAAGAATAAAGTCATAATATTAGGAGAATAAAGTCATAACTTAACGAGAATAAGGTCATAACTTAACGAGAATAAAGTCATAATATTACGAAAATAAAGTCATAATATTACGAAAATAAAGTCATAACTTTACGAGAATAAAGTCATAACTTAGCGAGAAAAAAAGTTGTAATATTACAGGAATAAAGTTATTTACAGGAAAAAAAGCAAATAACACATAAAATTACTACTTTATAATATTATGACTTTATTGTCATAATATTACTACTTTTTTTCACGTAAACCTATGACTTTATTCTCGTAATATTATGACTTTATTCTCGTAATATTATGACTTTATTCTTGAAATCTCAAGATTTATTTTTTTTCCTCAATGTGGCCCTAATACTCCGTCGTACCGTCGTACCATAGACCTACAACAATGATAAATAAAAATGAAAATGTAAACAAAAAAACAAGTATTCATTTAATTTTAAAGAATCCACAGGGAGCCACTGGAGAGGAGCTGAAGAGCTGCAGGCTGCTGACCTATGCCCTATGACACCAGAAGTTTGAGACTTACTTCTCTGGTTTCTGGCTTTGAGAGAGAGAGAGGAGCTCAAGTGCACACATATTGATCGTACTTTCCTCGGCCATGGAAATAACATATTGCAATTATTAATTTCGGTGGTGTTCCCCTTTAAGTTTTATCGGTGCATTCTGATTTAGTAAATTACTGGCTGGTAGTTACTGAGAACTTTACACACAAACTTAGTGAAGGTTTTATGAACAGCTGGTGCAACCCAAGATATTAATGCATCCTGTGACGAGCCAAAACAGTTACATGACGTTTACATGCACGCTAATATTCCACTATTATTCCGAATATGACAATATTCCGAACTTGATAAGGGCAAACAGCAAATTCCGGTGAAGACATGCGGGATATGCTGATGTTATTCTAGTTTTAGGAGCATTCAGAATATGTGTCTGAATTTGACTTTTTAACGGCGGTTTGTGACACACGGCCTCTTGTCTGTTTACGGCCAGCTCAACACAACTAGCTGACTTCACTTGGATATCAACAGGTTTTTGGATATTCGCAAAAATATCGCAATGCCGACCTTTTCAAGACAGTGGTTGAAGGAATGAAAGAGGGAGGCTGCGTTTGCACGGTCAAACAAATTACGTTAATCATGCACAGCGGCATGTAAACAGGAATATTAGTGGAATATTAATTTTCATAAGCCATGTAAACAACTTTTTGGGAATAAGGGCCAAAAAAAAAAAAACGGAATATTTTGTAGTCACTGTGTGTCCCTCATCTAAATGCTTTACACAAAAGAACTGATTATAGCATGCTAACATGCTAATGTTTATCATGTAACCTTTAGTATTTTAGAATGCAAAGGTTAGCATTAAAGTACAGCTTTAGCGAAATCATATCAGAGACATATTTCACTGTGTTGGACAGGCAAACTGGGCCGAGGCCTTCCTAGACTCATACAGTCTTAGTAAGCTATGGGATTCAAATGAAATGCTACACATAGCACCTTTTAGTATTGAGGAGGAGATGGTCTTCCCTTCTTGTTGTTTTCTGATTGTCTGTTGGCTAAATATTTCACTCTCTAGTGAAACATTTTCTCTCTTTAGTATTAAGTATTTATCATCTTTGCTTGTTTCTCTCGTTTTCTCTCTCACCTTGCCTCACCCCTACACGCCCAGTCTTCTGCATTTTTTTTCCGACAGTCCTTCTTTAGATGGTCTCTTTCTTCTCCCCCCCCCCCCCCGCCCCCCCCATCCTCTCTTTCTCCCATCACTCCCAGAAGATGTTGGTGATGTCAGAGTCCAGGCTGAAGATCCAGATCAACAGCGGTGCAGAGATCAGGACGAACGACCAGGACACGCCCCTCAGCGACTGGCGCAGCCTCGTCATCACGGCACCGACCAATCCCGTGCTAGCTCCCATCCTCCGCTGCTCCTCTTCCTCTTCCAGTGACTTTTTTTGAGAGACGGATTGCAACAAAGGAAAGGGTTAGTTAGACAACTTTGAGATACAACTACCCAGAAGCACCGTCGGCCACGTCCTCTAACCTGGATCTGGCTTCCCGGCTCGATGTAGTTGCGGGCCAGGAACTTGAGAGCCTCGTCCATCAAGATGACAGGAAGTGACATCTTCAACACCACCACCCACTGAGGCCACGACAGAGGGCGTATCTGGAAAACCATCTAATGACACACACAGAGGGAACGGGGGATATTTAAGCACCGCAGATAGATGAGAAGTGTGAACGAACAGATATATTACATGTGCGTGCACGCCTACCGGCAGCGGGTCTACATATAGAATGAGGAAGTGTAGAGCCATGGACAGACAGATGGCCCCCACCAGCCAGGGGTTTGACCAGGGAGGCATCTTCAGCAGGGACTGGTTCTCTGAAAGACTGGACAGCACAGAGACAGAAGTATTATTTTTTTTTATATAATATTTATTTTTATTATGCTGACAGAATTCCTTCATTTGTTAACACAAGGCTTTTATTCTGAAATATGTGCCGGACAGTGTTGTAGAACATGCAGTGACTTGCAGAGCTCAATGAATGAATAAAGTACGGGGTTTAAATCAACACTTCCTGCTTTCATTTCAAAATAAAAGCCCTGAAGCGTCTTTTTCTGTGGACAGAATTCCTTAATTTGTTAACACGAGGCTTTTATTCTGAAATATGTGCAGGACAGTGTTGTAGGACATGCAGTGACTTGGAGAGCTCCATGAATGAATAAAGTACGGGGTTTAAATCAACACTTCCTGCTTTCATTTCAAAATAAAAGCCCTGAAGCGTCTTTTTCTGTGGAAAGAATTCCTTCATTTGTTAACACGAGGCTTTTATTCTGAAATATGTGCTGGACAGTGTTGTGGAACATGCAGTGACTTGCAGAGCTCCATGAATGAATAAAGTACGGGGTTTAAATCAACAACTCCTGCTTTCATTTCAAAATAAAAGCCCTGAAGTGTCTTTTTCTGTGGACAGAATTCCTTAATTTGTTAACATGAGGCTTTTATTCTGAAATATGTGCAGGACAGTGTTGTAGGACATGCAGTGACTTGGAGAGCTCCATGAATGAATAAAGTACGGGGTTTAAATCAACACTTCCTGCTTTCATTTCAAAATAAAAGCCCTGAAGCGTCTTTTTCTGTGGACAGAATTCCTTCATTTGTTAACACAAGGCTTTTATTCTGAAATATGTGCCGGACAGTGTTGTAGAACGTGCAGTGACTTGCAGAGCTCCATGAATGAATATAGTACGTTAGTACGTATAGTACGTTTTAATTGTGGATTATTACTATTATTTACAAATTACAACACGTTTCTTAACCTTTCTCCATCTAAAATAAATATAAATTATATTTATAATGAAATGAAATGGACATTATGAAAGGCAAACTCTATCTGTCTCTTTAGACATGTACTGTACTATAGATGGTTTAAATAGGGCCCCATCTCTTTCCTACAGCCTTCAAACTCCAAACCATCACATTCATATACTAAATAGATAGTTTCATACAGGACAGCACTGTAGGACATCTGCTTAAGTGTGTGGGTGTGATTGTTTTATTCTCACCTGTTCAAGGCGTTACACATCTCTATGGTAACCAGGACAGACAGGGCCATCGTCATGGGATAAGGAGACTCAAAGACTGAACACTGCACACCAGCAAACTCAACATGGCCTTCGCTGCACTGCAGGTAGTGGGACTGTGGAGGAAACAAATGTGGAAATAACATTCCCACGTTCCTGTCTCACTTACTGACCCGCTGAGATCCTTCGGATCACTTATTATCCTTATGGTCACAAGAAGGTTTCTACTGCTCACCCTTCTTGTGTTAGTGCCACAGTGTCTCCATTCAACTACAGTATATAATGTAGGGCATGAAAGAGGCGTAGTGAGACACTGTATGTGCTTACCAGTTGATAGAAGGAAAGTTTTGGTCCGTCGTGGGCCGCCATAAACCACCAGGCAGCAGCTCCGACTGTGGCAGCTCCCACATAACCTGCAGAGAGGGGGGAGGGGGTTATATTTGTAACCTGCAGACTGTGTGTAGCAGGACATCTTGTCTAATAGGTAAGATGCAGATAGGTTTTCTGTCCCAGGCAAACGACTCACATCCGATGATGAGGTAGCGACAGAACAACCAGCTGGAGATCAGAGGCTCTTTGGAGGAGCGGGGGGGGCGGGACATGATGTCCAGGTCCGGAGGGTTGAAGCCCAGAGCTGTTGCTGGGAAACCGTCGGTCACGAGGTTGACCCACAGCAGCTGGACCGGGATCAGCGCTTCAGGCATCCCCAGCGCGGCCGTCAGGAAAATACTGAGGAGGAAGAGGAGGTAACAGTGAGAGGGCCAAATGATCCATAAACTGAACGTCTCTGTCCATCTTGAAGTTAGTGCACCACATTTTCTCTCGTTCTTTTACTAACCAGACCACCTCTCCGATGTTCGATGATATCAGGTATCTGATGAACTGCTTCATGTTGTTGTAGATGGCTCTGCCCTCCTCCACTGCAGCCACGATGGTGGAGAAGTTGTCATCAGCCAGGATCATGTCAGAGGCCGACTTAGCCACCGCCGTGCCGCTGCCCATAGCGATGCCGATCTCTGCCTTCTTCAACGCAGGAGCGTCGTTCACCCCGTCACCCGTCTGAAACCACAAGACAGGGGAGGGATGAAGGAGGAGCGCCGTTATACTGCTTATCCACATGCCAAAGGGTCAGCAACCTTTACTATCCAAAGAACCGTTTTAGGCAAAAAAAAAAAAAAAAACTCTGTCTGGAGCCGCAAAACATTATACAGCTTATAGTCTAAGTATATAGTATATATACTATAGTAATAGTATATAGTATATACTGTAAGTCTAATGCAGTGAGGGCCAAAGTGCAAATGTACGACCGAGTATTAGGGTCACATTGAGGGAAAAAACATCTGAGATTTCCAGAATAAAGTCATAATATTATGAGAATAAAGTCATAGTATTACGAGAAAAAGTCGTAATATTACGAGAATAAAGTCATAACTTTATGAGAAAAAAAGTAGTAATATTACGATAATAAAGTCATAACATTACGAGAAAAAAAGTCATAATATTACAAGAATAAAGTCATAACTTTATTTGAAAAAAAGTCGTAATATTACGAGAATAAATTCATAACTTTACGAGAAAGAAAGTCGGAATATTACGAGAATAAAGTCATAACTTTATGAGAAAAAAAGTCGTAATATCACGAGAATAAAGTCATAACTTTACGAGAAAAAAAGTCATAATATTACGAGAATAAAGTCATAACTTTACGGGAAAAAAGTCGTAATATTACAAGAATAAAGACATAACTTTACGGGAAAAAAGTCGTAATATTACGAGAATAAAGTCATAATATTACGATAAAAAATCGTAACATTACGAGAATAAAGTCCTAACTTTACGAGAAAAAAAAGTCATAACTTTACAAGAAAAAAAGAAAGTAACACGTAAAATTACTACTTTATAATATTATGACTTTATTCTCATAATATTACGACTTTATTTCTCGTAAACCTATGACTTTATTCTCGTAATATCATGACTTCATTCTCGAAATCTCAGATTTATTTATTTTCCTCAATGTGGCCCTAATACTCCGTCGTACCGTCGTACCATAGACCTACAACAATGATAAATAAAAATGAAATGTAAACAAAAAACAGTTGTGTTCTCATGTGGCTCCGGAGCTGCAGGTTGCAGACACCCGGACATGCCCACGATATTACTTCCAGGTATGATCCGGCCCTCCTCTCACCATTGCAGTGATGTCACTGAGGCTCTGCAGGTACTCCACGATACGACTCTTGTGTGCCGGTTCCACCCGGGCGAAGCAGCGCACTGTTCTGCAGGCCTGACGCTGCAGGTGGGGGGGCAGCTCGTCAAACTCCCGCCCCGTCAGGCCCCCGGCGACCCCGGCGCCCCCCTCCTCCTCTTCCTGCTCCGTGATGATGCCCACCCTCCGACAGATAGACAGGGCCGTCCCTTTGTTGTCACCTGGAGAGGAAAATGAAGATTAAAGTTTTTCTAAAACAGGAAGTTGAGTGAGAGATAATTCTTAAAACTGTAAATGCTCCCCCAAAAGAGATCTGAGTTGCCCCAGAGGCAACAAAGTTTTGAGTTTGGGGGGGCCCACAGTGACCCACAATAGACCCGTTTTTGTCTTTATTAGGGGGGTCCAGGGGGTCTTTAGGGGGAGAGAGCAGGTCAACAGTAGATGTCACATAGAAGTGGTGTACATCATCTGAAAGCTGGGGACCTGAATATTAATTTGAGATGCAGCAAAAAAAAATCAGAAAGAAATCATTGTAAAAGTGTATAAGGGTTTAGAACATTATCATAGAAGTATATGATGACCATCCCCATGCTCTATTATTTCTCATAAGTTGTTGCAGCAATTTTGGGGTTATACAGATTTGGTGCTAAATTTAAAAATGTTTTTACCACTGGGGAATTGATAAAAATTATGGATAATCCCTCCAAAATACCACATTAAGACATCAAGACCTTGGGAAACACCATAGAAAAAGCCATGCTGTGATTTGGGATCAAAAACTTTTGACATTTGGAGATTTCTGCAAGAATTGCATTTTTCTGCGATTGGATGACGAGAGCTTCTGTTGTGTAAACTGCTCAGAAACCCGCTTATTGTCAATCTAGCTAGTAAAGCCATCCATCCTCTGAATGCTCTAGGTCTCTAGTTTGATCCATCCATCCTCTAAATGCTCTAGGTCTCTAGTTTGATCCATCCATCCTCTGAATGCTCTAGGTCTCTAGTTTGATCCATCCATCCTCTGAATGCTCTAGGTCTCTAGTTTGTGGCTGTAAAGTTTCATGAGGCTGTGATTATCCTAGAGGTCACCACAGGTAATTGTATACAGTGAGGTCAAGTTTAAATAAATCGGTCTCACTGTGTGAAATATCTATTAAGGGGACTAACATCATCACACATGAATACAGTTGGGCTCATTGGATCCACAAGAGTCTCAGCTTTACAGTGATACCCAAAGTATGTAATTCATAGACTGTTTAGGGACCCCAGTATGCAGAAATATTCAAACACACCATTTTAGAATAGGCAAAAATAACATTTTTACTGCATGAAAAAAACGGCATGTTTTTTGCCCCGAACTGCATGTGATCATCATAAAGTGGGCATGTCTGTAAAGGGGAAACTCGTGGGTACCCATAGAATTTTCATTCACATATCTGGAGGTCAGAGGTCAAGAGACCCCTCTGAAAATTGACAGTTCTTTCCTCACTAAACTTTAGCCCAACTTTGGAGCGTTATTTAACCTCCTTCCCGACATGGTGGTATGACCTGGTTTGTACCTTCTGATAACTAGACCAGCTTCATATGACACGATATCAAAATACTTTTGATCAATTATTATGGTTTATCGGCTTGCGTATGGCCTAGGTTGTACAGATTTTAAGAATATGAAGCATGAGAAGATACTCCAAGAACCGTGTGCGTGGTCGTGCGTGTTACCTGTGATCATGATGACTCTTATGCCAGCCTGCCGACACATTCGGACGGCGCTGAGCACCTCTTTCCTGGGAGGGTCCAACATGCCCACACAGCCCACAAACGTCAGGTCCGACTGGGGAGAGATGGAAGAGAAGGAGGGAAGGAGTAGAGGACGAGTTTAGGCATCACCAACAGGTCACTTCTTTAGTTAGAGCCACTCTAGTGGAGACTGACTAATGGAGAGTTTCCAATTCCCATTTCATCCCCATCACTGTCATCATCATCATCACCTCATAGTCAGCAAAGGCAGCCGAGTTCTCCAGGTTGAGGGATTTGATGTCAGGGGGCGTGTCCCTGGTCGCCATGGCGAGGCAACGCAGCGTGTCTCGGCCCGATCCCCATTCCCGCACGGTTGACAGGAGCTGCTCTCGAACCGCCGGGGTCAAAGGCACACGGGAAGAACCGCTGACCCGGATATAATTGCAGCGCTCCAACACGCTCTCTGGAGCTCCCTGAGGAGAGACCGGGGACAAACCATGAGACACCGCAGGGAAGAAGAAGAAGAAGACATGACAGTCTCTGGATAACCAGATCTAGCCGTGTGGAACACACCTTGATAAACATCCTGGCTCCAGAGGCAGACCTGCTGAGTTTATTGGAGGAACAGAAGACAGACATGGACTTCCTGTCTCTGGAAAACTCCAGCGTCAGCTCCTTCCTCATCAGCTGCTTAATCACCTGAAAACAAGAAGTAATAAAAACCACAGAATGTTTGTTTGCTTTAGTCGATTGTAGCAGAAACACTGCTATCAAAAAAACAGACTTACGGAATATTTTTACCCTCCAAGATAGCAAAATAAATAACTAAATAAATGAATAAATACAAAAATAAAACACAAGGGGGTGGGGGCAGTAATAACCAATGGGTAAATGGGAAGAGAAATACGAAAATAAATAATAAATGAATAAATAAATAAACAACACAGCTGCAATGCTCTTGGAAGGTATCTCTGGTTGGGCTCTGAGGACGCCGGGGAGAGGTCGGGACAGAGTGAATGTATATACAGTATATATACATATATATATATATATATATGTATATATAAGTAAGTGATAATGTACAGGGCGATGCTGCACTCTCTCATCGCCCTGAAGGGGATTCTTTCACAACAATGACCCGCTAGCTGTACATTATCCCGCTTATTACACGGCTACTTACTGAAGAAATCAATATTTTGACACAAAAACGGTCCTCCAGAGTCCGACATCAGAGCTGCGCCCATAGCAACGGTCTGTTATACATAGCAACGGTCTGCTATACATAGCAACGGTCTGTAATACCAAAATACGGTCTGCTATACATAGCAACGGTCTGCTATACATAGCAACGGTCTGCTATACATAGCAACGGTCTGCTATACATAGCAACGGTCTGCTATACATAGCAACGGTCTGCTATACATAGCAACTGTCTGCTATACATAGCAACTGTCTGTTATACATAGCAACGGTCTGCTATACATAGCAACGGTCTGCTATACATAGCAACGGTCTGTTATACATAGCAACGGTCTGTTATACATAGCAACGGTCTGTTATACATAGCAACAGTCTGCTATACATAGCAACGGTCTGCTTTATGCGAATTACAATCGAGTATTCAACACAGCCGTGTAATAAATATATATATATATATAGTGTATTTATTTATTATTACCTAGGAGGAGGCTGGCTTGTCGTGATTTACCCTCCTTCTCGACAAGCTAACATGACCTGGTTGGTACCAGTGGATTCATCAGGTCTTCTAGTTTCATATGATACCAGCTAGAGCTTCACTCCAGCTCTAAAACTGAGTCTGCTACAGCCACTGACGCCGTGGCCACACTGGGAACGTCAGGAGCGCGTGGCGGCTGCGTGATGGCAGCCCTTTCTTTCTACATAGAGTTTTCCTTTTATAATGGCCATTTCATTTAATTATAAATGTCATTTATATTTATTTTAGATGGAGAAAGGTTAAGAAACGTGTGGTAATTTGTAAATAATAGTAATAATCCACAATCAAAACCCCGTACTATATTCATTCACGGAGCTCTTCAAGTCACTGCATGTTCTACAACACTGTCCGGAACATATTTCAGAATAAAAGTCTCGTGTTAACAAATGAAGGAATTCTGTCAACAGAAAAAAAACACTTCAGGGCTTTTATTTTGAAATGAAAGCAGGAAGTGTTGATTTAAAAATAAATCTTTACTTTTTTTTTATCTCCGTAACATTTTCTACAGATAGAGACATTGAAACTGTAGTAATGTTGCCTATATGATGTCAATATACAGTCAATAGATCACGTTCACTGTCTGTTGTTGCTGTGAACAGCGAGCGGCTCGCGGTAAAAATAGGCGAGACCTCGAATCTCTAGAAGACACGCAGCAGGTAACGCAGCTTCCACGCGCTCCTGACGTTCCCAGTGTGGCCGAGGGCTTTAGAGACGGTAAAGTCAGTCGGGATTGCCGATGATCCCGCGGGTCTCGGAGGGTTTTAAAAGCATCACACACACACACACACTTACGGAGCAGCATGCTGTAGCTCTCTCAACAGGGCTCAGTCCTCTCAGGTCAGTGTCGAACACGTTCATTTTCTCCACCAGACAGCAGAGGGCGGTCTCTGTAGCCTCCCCAACCTTCTCATATACACCCTTTGCCTGGAACACACACACACACACAGAAGGGACATAGCATCAAAGTATGCTGCTGACGGTATTTGTGGTCTAAACATATTCAGAATCAGACTCCAGCTGTAACCGTTCCAGCACCATATACGGTAATCTATGACGGTCCGAGCCGTCGCTGCAGCCGTTTCTTACCTCATTGTAGTCCAGCGATGAGTCATTGCAAAGTGCACAGATGGAGGCCATCTCCACCAGCCCTTCATACTGACTGGACTTCACCACTGAGCCATCCTTATAACTAGAAAGACAGAAGTACAGGGCCATGACAGAGGAAACACGGGAATAAAGTGGAGGGAATGTGTACAAATTGTAAGTAAAAAAATGAAGGAGGGATAAATTGTGGGCTCTAACAGTCCATATCCATCCATAATCCATAAACTGCACAGGGGGGTTAAGGGGTTAAAGGTTAAAGACACTCACACTTCCCCTTCAGGGGCGTAAGTAGATCCAGTCACTGTGAACTCGCTCAGGCTGCAGCGCTCCCCTGACACACTGTCTACTACAGACATCTAAACACACACACATGCACACACACATAGACAGACATTGCAGTAGTTGATTAGTTCAATAATATTAGAAGTAGGGATGCACCGAGCCGACTTTTTCAGTCCCGATATCGATATCTGGGCTTTGAGTATCGGCCTGTACCGAGTACTGATCCGATACCATTAATATGCTGTATGCCTCGCTGTGTGGAGGAGACTGGGATCATTCTTTTATGTGTAAGGCAGGGGTGTCAAACATACGGCCCGAGGGCCGGAACTGGCCCGCCAAAGGGTCCAATCCGGCCCACTGGAAGACTTTGCACAGCGTAAAAAATTGCAGAGAAGTTTGAGATTTTAATTTTTCAAGACTCACTTTTAGATACTTTGTAAAAATTTAAGTTAAAAAAAAAAGTCAAAATTTTGACATAATAAGCCAAAAATAATGATATTAAGTCAAATTTATGACTTTCTAAGTCAGAATAATGACCTTTTACACCAAAACTATGAGATACTAGTAAGAATTATCATAAGAAGTCATAATTATGAGAATTAAGTTAAACTTGACTTGACTTAAACTCGGGGAGTCAAACAAATTTAAGTCACAATTTTTAGATGTTTTGTCACATTTATGGCTTTTTGTAGGAATTAAGTCGAGATTTTAAATTAAAAAAGGCAAAATTTTGACAGTAAGCCAAAGTTATTGATATTAACTCAAATGTATGACTTTTTAAAGTCAGAATTAATCATCAATTCCAATAAAATGCACTTCTATTCCTATTTTGGGGCGGATTTTTCATTAATTGTGGACGTTTTCAGGATGTGCTTCTTTACACTAACAGGAGGGGAAAATGTTGAGGTGTTGTTATTTATAGGTTACTATGCAATGGTTTAACTGGTCCGGCCCAGTGGACACCAAACTGGACTGTACGTGGCCCCCGAACTAAAATGAGTTTGACACCCCTGTGAGGTAACATCAGGCTGGACTTAAACATCGGTTTCCTGACTTTGTAAAACAAAATGTAACAAATAATTACATTGATATAAATTTATTGAATTTTTATTATTAAAATAAAAAATTGTAAGGTAGCAAATTGGTGAAAAAAATCTTTAAAATGAACAAGAATTAAAACCTTTTAATGCAGCAACAAATTGGTCAAAACTTAAACAGGAATTAAAATCCAGTCTATAATGTATATAGTATATAAACATAGAATTGAATTGAATAGATCTGGCCCGTTGTCACCGATACCCGATCCAGCTATTTGAGTCAGTATCAGCCCGATATCTGATATCAGTACTGGTGCATCCCTAATTAGAAGATCACATTTTAAGATTAGTTCCACATTCCACCTCATGAGCCCCAAGTTTTTATATCAAAGCCGACACTACATCGAAGGCAGACTTCCTGGCGATTAACATTGGAATACTAGAATGTATGTATGTATGTGGCAAAGTCCTGTATCTTATTGTCTTTACTTTTTAATAGTTGAAGTTCTCAAATAAAAGCCAGCGTTCAAATAACAGCTGTGGCCAGCAAATAAAGACCCGGTAGAAATCATTGAAGGGGGCTGGTGACTTTGGATAAAGTAAATTTTGAGTTTCTCTTTTTAACACATTTTGTTTTACTTCACTATACTGTAGGGGGTGACCCCGAATAGTCGGCTATTCCACATGCTCTAGACCAGTGGTTCTCAAACTATAGTACACGTACCACTGGTGGTATATAAATGTCATTTATATTTATTTTAGACAGAGAAATGTTTTTGTAATTTGTAAATAATAGTAATAATCCACAATTAAAACCCCGCACTTTATTCATTCATGGAGCTCTGCAAGTCACTGCATGTTCTACAACACTGTCCGGCACATATTTCACAATAAAAGCCTTGTGTTAGCAAATGAAGGAATTCTGTCAACAGTAAAAACGCTTGAAGGCTTTTATTTTGAAATTAAAGCAGGAAGTGTTGATTTAAAAGTAAATCTTTACTTTTTTTTTTTTTTATCTCCGTTACATTTTCTACAGATACAGACATTGAAACTGTAGTAATGTTGCTGATATGGTTTCACATTAAAAAGTATTCCAGCCATTATTGGTAGGCTTTTAACGTGAAAAATCTGTCAAATGAGCTGCTGTAGTTCGGTTTTTATATCAACCTCCTTAATGTTTTCTTTTACCCGGCCTGTATCAGCTACCAGCCTTTATTCGACTGCTGACACTCTGTTGAATCTAATGTTAGTATGACAAGCCATTAGATGATGTAATCAATACTACTGTATCATATCGAGCTGAAAGAGGCTGACTGGCCCATATCGCAATTTTGACACAAGGCGGATGTACCAGTGTGATCTTACCCTGCAGACTGACATCTGGTTGGTGGTCAGTGTTCCTGTCTTGTCAGAGCAGATAACAGAGGTGCAACCCAGCGTCTCCACTGACGGCAGGCTGCGGACGATGGCGTTCTTCCTGGCCATCCTCCTGGTGCCCAACGCCAGGCAGGTAGTGATGACAGCTGGGAGGCCTAGGACAGAACACAACCGTTTATTTACAAAAACATAGGAGATAAACATCTGGCAAGAGAAGTGATTTTTCTGCATGGATGGATAGATAGATAGATAAGATCTTTGACCTTCTGGTATTGCAGCTACAGCCAGCGCCACGGCGATCTTGAAATAGTAAACAGCTCCTCTCAGCCAGCTGCCTCCATGGACCGGGTCATTAAAGTGTCCCACATTGATGGCCCACACTGCCACACAGATCACACTGATGACCTGCAGGTTGAAACAACACAACTGTAGCTGGTAGTAACACAGATATACTAATTCTATAGACCAGGGGTCGGCAACCTGCGGCTCTTTAGTCCCTCTCCAGTGGCTCCCTGTGGATTTTTAAAAATGGAAATAAATAACTGTTTTTTGTTTACTTTTTCATTTTTATTTATCATTGTTGTAGGTCTATGGTACGACGGAGTATTAGGGCCACATTGAGGAAAAAAAAAAAAATCGGAGATTTAGAGAATAAAGTCATAATATTACGAAAATAAAGTCAAAAGTTTACGAGAAAAAAAGTCATAGTATTATGAGCATAAAGTCATAATATTATAAAGTAGTAATTTTACGTGTTATTTTTTTTTTTTTCTCGTAAAGTTATGACTATTCTCATAATATTACGACTTTTTGTCTAGTAAAGTTATGACTTTATTATCGTAATATTATGACCTTTTTCTCGTAAAGTTATGACTTTATTCTGATAATATTACGACTTTTTTTCTTGTAAAGTTATGACTTTATTTTCGTAATATTACGACTTTTTTCTCGTAAAGTTATGACTTTATTCTCGTAATATTAGGACTTTTTTTCTCGTAAAGTCATGACTTTATTCTCGTAATATTACGACTATTCTCGTAATATTACGACTTTATTCTTGCTTAGTTATGACTTTATTCTCGTGATATTACGACTTTTTTTCTCATAAAGTTATGACTTTATTCTCGTAATATTATGACTTTCTTCTCGTAATATTACAGCTTTTTTTCTCGTAAAGTTATGACTTTATTCTCGTAATATTACGTCTTTTTTCTTGTAAAGTTATGACTTTATTCTTGTAATATTACGACTTTTTTCTCGCTAAGTTATGACTTTATTCTCGTAATATTACGACTTTTTTCTCGCTAAGTTATGACTTTATTCTCGTAATATTACGACTTTTTTCCCTCAATGTGGCCCTTATACTCTGTAGTACATTTGCACTTTGGCCCTCACTGCATTAGACTTATATACTATATACTTAGACTTTTTTTTTTTTTTTTTTGCCTAAAATGGCTCTTTTGATAGTAAAGGTTGCTGACCCCTGCTATAGACTATAAAGTATCAAAAACAATGATAGAGTTTGAGTCCAAAGGTCAGGTCCTTGCCTTAGACAGCTGTTCTCCAAACTGGTCTAGTTTCTGTTGTAGCGGGGTCCTTTCAGGGTCAGTGGAAGCCATCTCATCTCGGATTTTCCCGATCTCTGTCTGCACCCCTGTTGCCACGACAATCCCGACGGCACGGCCCGCTGCGATGTTGGTACCCTGGGGCAGATGTCATAAACTTTACTGTCAAACTCCATTTTCATCAAATATTGAGACGCAGTTTCTGTAGTTCTTCAGCAGCTTCAGAGAGTTTAAGAGATGCTGAGTAGAGTCTGGATGTGTCTATTTTATTTATATGCTCTCACATAAAGCAGGCAAAGTGAAATGTGGTATCTAAGTGTAGTGATTTCTTTCTATATCCCATAATAGCAGGTTTCCTCCACATCAGTGAGTGAATTCACAGATAGTCCAGCAGCAACAGGCCTGTCAGAGTGACGGTGCTAAATAAAACATCACTGGCTGACAGACCACCTGGAGACTCAGCACACACACACGCACGCACGCACGCACACACACACACACGAAGTCGGCCATTTTGAATTCCCTGTGCCACTCAATCTACGCAGGAAATAACGTCTAACTTGTGCGTGCAGTGTCCGATGGTCACTGTAATGTACGGGTGTGTCGACCGGCGTCCCGCCAGTACCCCCGACGTGCGGGAAGGTGCGAGGGCCCGTTGTAGTTTTGTTGCCTAAACATAAAGAAGTTGTAGTTTTATTGTCTAAACCAAAATAATTTGTAGTTGTATTGCCTAAATCTAAAGAAGGTGTAGTTTTATTGTCTAAACCAAAAGAAGTTGTAGTTTTGTTGCCTAAACCTAAAGAAGTTGTAGTTTTGTTGCCTAAATCTAAAGAAGTTGTAGTTTTATTGCCTAAACAGAAAGAAGTTGTAGTTTTGTTGTCTAAACCTAAAGAAGTTGTAGTCTTATTGCCTAAACCTAAAGAAGTTGTAGGTTTGTTGCCTAAACCTAAAGAAGTTGTAGTTTTGTTGTCTAACTTAAATAAGTTGACCTGTATAAGCAACACTCCCTTGCTCTGAGCGCATTAATGGTTTTCTAATTGCAAAGCGCCGAACGTATTTCATAAATTATTAATGATTAATGATTAACCGATAAAGCTAGAGTGAAGATACTAGTATATATGAAACTAGAAAACCAAATCCATCGGTACCAACCATGTCATACTAGCTTGTCCGGGAGAAATTTACGCTAAAATTTCGGTGAGGAAAAACTGGCATGGCCATTTTCAAAGGGGTCCCTTGACCTCTGACCTTAAGATATTTGAATGAAAATGGGTTCTATGGATACCCACGAGTATGGATGTATTATTTTCGCCTATGCTAAAATGGTGTATTTGGCGGTGGGCTCCAGGTCCTGCAGCCGCAGACAGACCATAATGCCCTGCTGCAGCTTTTCTCCATCTGCTGAACCTACATGACTGTTTCATAACCAGTTCCCTGTAGTAACCTTAAATACTTAAACACTTTGTAGTCCCATTCCTCTTGGTCTTTTTCCTGGTTCTATGTGGTTCTCTGTGAATTAGGAAAAGACAGATATGTTCGTTGAAACTCACAGAGAAGAGCATATTCTTCTTGTCCTGGTTGACAGCTCGGGGATCCGGTACAGGGTCTGTGTGTTTGAGCACCGACACAGACTCCCCCGTCAGAATGGACTGGTCCACCCTCAGAGTGGTGGAACAGATTGACGTCAGCCTGATGTCAGCTGGGACCTTATCACCGACTGCAGGGTGTTGTGAACAGAGACAGAAAAACGAATCTTAATTTCAGTTTAGATCAGGACAAATGTGGTGTTTGCATTCAATTCTGTATATAAACTTTGCTTCCCGTGGTGGCCAAGAAGTGTGCCTCTAAAAACCCACAAAGATCCTACGATGTAGATATGTAGCATCCCTTCCCCCTCTCCTACCTCCACACCATGAAAGAACAAGCAAGGTAATAATCTTAAGATCATGATTAGACACATCAGCTAGGGCTCAAATTAAAAAGCACTCTCTCTGCATGACAAGCAAACAGTCGCACTCTAGTTAAGATCAAAACCAATCAAAATGTCCTGGTCTTCAGACACCATGGTTTAAACAATCAGAGCACTTCACTTCTCTCCTTCCTGTCAACGCTTCAAATTATGAACTTGCTCATCCACATGCTGCGGTTGCCTAGCAATCAGCAGCGTGGCCTTGTTACCTAGATCTGCCGACTGCCAAAAACAGCTAAAATTATGCTATTTACCACTGTGGTTTGTCTGAAATAAATGCTCTAAAATACTCCTTGCAGGTGCATGCAGCTGTTCCACCTGAGGGTTCAGAAGCTTGCCACTAAGGCTGCATTCACATCAGAGACATTTTAGGCAAATCTGCCCGGAGCCGCAAAACATTATACAGTTTATAGACTAAGTATATAGTATATACTGTAAGTCTACTGCAGTGAGGGCCAAAGTGCAAATGTACTACGGAGTATAAGGGTCACATTCAGGGAAAAAAAATCTGAGATTTACAGAATAAAGTCATAACTATACGAGAAAAAAGTCGTAATATTACAAGGATAAAGTCATAACTTTACGAGAAAAAAGTCATAACTTAACAAGAAAAAAAATTGTAATATTATGAGAATAAAGACATAACTTTACGAGAAACAAAGTCGTAATATTACGAGAATAAAGTCATAACTTTACGAGACAAAAGTCATAATATTACGAGAATAAAGTCATAACTTTACGAGAAAAAAGTCGTAATATTACGAGAATAATGTCATAACTTTACGAGAAAAAAAGAAAATAACACTTAAAATTACTACTTTATAATATTCTGACTTTATTCTCATAATACTACGACTTTTTTCTCGTAAACTTATGACTTTATTCTTGTAATATTACGACTTTATTCTCGTAATATTACGACTTTATTCTCGAAATCTCAGATTTATTTTTTTTCCTCAATGTGGCCCTAATACTCCGTCGTACCGTCGTACCATAGACCTACAACAATGATAAATAAAACTGAAAATGTAAACAAAAAATTCATTTCCATTTTTAAAAATCCACAGGGAGCCACTGGAGAGGGTCTAAAGAGCTGCATGTGGCTTCGGAGCTGCAGGTTGCTGACCCCTGGTTTATACATATATATATATATATATATATATATATATATATATATATATATATATATATATATATATACACACACACACACACACAAATTACAGTGCATTACTTTTCGTAGGTTTAGCTACGAACAGTGTTTGAAACCAGCCTGCTTTAATGAACATGTTTAGTTATATTTAATGCTGCACAACACCAGTGAACAGGTGAACCAGACTACCTCAAAAGGTAGATGTTTCAGAAAGAACATATCACAGCTGGTACAAAATGAAAGGTTATACTGCAGAGTGACCTTTAGGATGACAAGAATACATCGTTGGACCAAACAGTGATCACATCAATAGGGCTGCCCCCCCCCCCCTCTTGGTCCATTTGGTCTTAGTCGACTAAGAATTCTTTAATGAAATAAATTTCTTTTATGCTGAATAACTTATTTCTAAGAAACTTATGAGCACATCTCTGGTAAACACCAGATTTAAAGTGGTGCTTTTGTGTGATTCTTTGTGGAGAAACTCAGTTTTACAGATCTGTCGATAAAATCAACTAATCGAATCTAAGAATTTACACTACTTTGCCTTTTTGTGTTAGTTCTGTAACCAAAAAGTCATATTGGTCACTCCATTCTGTTTGGCCAAAAACATCGGAATTAAACACAGCCTCCGGTCAGGTTAGTGTCACTGAGTTCCCATGCTCTGGAAGTCCAATATTTACTACAAACAGACAGGACACTTGATCTCTCACACACACACTCCTAACCCTGCTTCCTCTCTCTGAGCAGCTTGAAATAGCAGTGGGTATCTGGAGGATTCAACAGTTTTCTCACTGGGAAAAAAGTATGTGCATATATGTGTGTGTGTGTGTGTGTGTGTGTGTGTGTGTGTGTGTGTGTGTGTGTTTAAGTTGTTACTACAGCTGACAGTGTTCATACAACTCAGCTGGACTGTGTTGTGCATGAGCGTGCTAAAAGAGCGCCGTTCATTGAACGTGCTCATATTTTTGGTGAACGGAATTTATCGGTTTGCAACTAATGAGCACGAGCGAGTTGTGCGTTGCGTGTTTGCTTTGGAGATAAGTTTTACTTTGTGACGGTAGTTTTGGTATGCTAATGTTGAGCCGGTAGCTAGTTAGCTAGCTAGCAGAAGCTAACGGCAAGTAACGTAAACAAACTCTATAACGTGGGCTTCAGAATAAAGTAGTGCTTTGGGCGTTTATTTCCCTAGCGACCCTGTCTTTGGACGGTCTGAATGAGACAACAGAGCAGGAGAGACAGGTGATCAGAGAGGGGAGAGGACGGGAGATGGAGAGACAGAGACAGGTGATCAGAGAGGGGAAAGGACGGGAGATGGAGAGACAGACAGGTGATCAGAGAGGGGAGAGGACAGGAGATGGACAGACAGACAGGTGATCAGAGAGGGGAGAGGACGGGAGATGGAGAGAGAGACAGGTGATCAGAGAGGGGAGAGGACGAGAGATGGAGAGAGAGACAGGTGATCAGAGAGGGGAGAGGACGGGAGATGGAGACAGAGACAGGTGATCAGAGAGGGGAGAGGACGGGAGATGGAGAGAGAGACAGGTGATCAGAGAGGGGAGAGGACGGGAGATGGAGAGACAGACAGGTGATCAGAGAGGGGAGAGGACGGGAGATGGAGACAGAGACAGGTGATCAGAGAGGGGAGAGGACGGGAGATGGGGAGACAGTCAGCTGGACTCAGTGCCTGTCTGTGGGCTCTTTCAGCTCCACTAGCCAGCGCTGCAGTAACGTTACTGATCTCCGTTTCAGAGAGACTGTTTTGTCGTTGATTTTAACGTTGTAAATCTCATCTTTACATCCAGGAACAATACAATAGTGTCCCCCCTTTTGTTTTCTTCTGTACTGTGTCTCCTCAGTCTCCGTCTTTCACGCTCTCTACCGTTGTATCTGTGTTACTCAGCCGAGCCAACCAACCTCGTAACAGGCTAGAGTACTGCAACATGGCGGCGCTCTTGCCACGAAAGCTGCAGGAAAGACGAAACAAATCTTCTTTTTTCTTTTAAATGCTGACATTTGTCATGTTTGTTCGATAATTGTTCATTAGAGTGGAAATCTATTTAGTAAACCAGCTTAACTTGGTCCACTTCAAAACTTTATATGCACTCTCACACTCTAAAACATTACAGCACTCAAAAAGCACTCCACGTGGATGAAAAAGGTTTACACTGAATATCTAAATGATGCTTCAGACCCTCCAATTCTTGTCATGTATTTCAGCTTTCATGAATCCATACTACAAAAAGCTTGAGATGAGTTGCACTTCAATCAAATATTTTCCATCACAACCTTGTGTGCCTCTCACTGGGTTTCCATGATGATGATAACAGCCAGAGGAGAGGGCAGAGATTAAGATGTTTGCCAGGAATGACTGAACGGAGACGCCACAGTGTTATTTCAACCATGTCTAAACAGCAATGCAGTGTATATGCACCTGTGCTTGAATACAAATGTCTTTCCAGCACTACAGACACACTATTAGACAGAATATCAAGCGTGTGTGTAAAAACATGTTCAATTTTCCATTATTGGTGGCTCCCGTTCATACTCTCCTGAATGCTAATGCCCTACTATCACTAAGCTTCTTATGTTTGCTTTTATATGGCTCTACTCGACTTAAAGGAATGAGGGTCTAATGGGTTTGGGGCAGAACTAGATAGATTTTAAACAGAGGAATAACGAAGCAGCTGTGCAAACAAGCATTACTGGAATTAAATTACAGTTTCATCAGGTTATTCAAAACATTCAGTGCAGAAGATGTTTTGTCATCAACTGGATACAAAACTCCACGTAGATCATAAACCCTTGAATATAAAATGACTCATGTAGATGTTATAATACTTTTCATCCAGAAAAGCCACAGCTCTCCTGTTTACTCGTATTTGTTTACATGTCACTCCAGGATGTTGACTCATCGCCATAGCAACAGGCCGACGCAGCAGTAGCGTATACATTACTAAGTCATATCTAGATGAAAAGAGCAAAACAATTTTGTTGCCCATGTATGCATTTATTTATTTAGCCAAGATCCTGTGCTCATGCATAACATTACGTATACACTATTTAGAATGACCAATCTATCCTCTTGGCTTTTACTTTGACATGTTTACTTTTACTTCCGGGTCACCTGTCTCCCGTTCTTCAGTCTTCAATTCAAAAGAAAAAATTACAAAAAGGAAATTAGCAAAAAAACAAAATTGGACCGTTTTTTTGTATGTGGTTTTCTCGTGTTTTGATTCAGAAACCAAAAATGGAAAAATGGCTCTGAAGAACGGAGAAAACCCATGGTATCTCAGTTTTTTTTTCGTTTTTGATTTCAAACGGAAAAAAAAAACCGAACCGCTTGAAAGTACACGGACCGATGGATAGCAGTTAGCGTAAATTTTCGCCATTTGAGGGTTACCTTCTTCAGTATGGAGTCAGATCAGTTTCAATATTAATGAATGCACACGGAAGGGTTCACAAATGCATTTTTTGATTTATATATAAATAAATTAGGTCTGTACCGAATACTATTTTTTGGACTTCGAAGCTCCGTCTGTCTGTCTCCATCTCCTCCGTTTCAGTGCTGCTGCTGCACTACTCTACACATACAGTACACACTTTTGAGCAGTGTATATAATTAATATTTGTAATTGTTTTGTGTTGTTTATTGATTTCCAATAATAAATATACACATATATTTGCATAAAGCAGCATATTTGCCCACTCCAATGTCGATAAGAGTATTAAATAAACTTGACAAAACTCCCTTTAAGGTACATTTTGAACAGATAAAAAATGTGTGATTAATTTGCGATTAATCATGAACAATCATGCGATTAATCGCGATTAAATATTTTAATTGATTGACAGCCCTAATATAAATCTAAAAAAATCCATCTATAAAAAAATAAGGTTAAAAAATACTGTATATTTCTGATGCACACACAAATATTTCTTGTTTTAAATACATGTAATAGAAACACACAAATATATGTATTTAAAAGTACTTGCAATTTTCATCAAAAACATATTTGGGTGGTGGGGTGGGAATTATCTGTAGTCAATCAGATGTGTCTCTCCTTTTTAGCCATCAACGGTAGGTAGCCTTGCTCCGATGCTAACCGGAGCTTCGAACTAGACAGGAGAGCTTTTGTTCCTGCAGACAACGGTATGTTTTTTCATCTTTAAATTCACTTCTGAGAATTATTGAGGCGATAAATAACCGAAAATTTGCTGCATTTTTAAAGTTTAGAAGCTCGACAAGATCGCTCCACAATTTCCACTGTGAAATGTAGAATCCCTAGACATAAACCTGCTCTACTGCTTGAAGGTGGAAACCAACTTTTGCAAGTTACATAGCTACAGAGGGTGAGTGTTTGACACTCAAGAGATGTTGAATGAATTGAATTTTATTTGTCTACTTACCAGCGACTTCCACAATGTCTCCAGGAACGATGTCTCGGGCTCTGATTCTCTGGACGCTCTTCTTGTCCTGTCGGTACACCTTGCCCATCTCTGGTTCGTACTCCTTTAGAGCCTCGATGGCATTCTCTGCATTACGCTCCTGGAGAACACAGCATCATAGAATGGTTCTATGAGTTTCTTTCAATTGTTGATGTGGAAACTACACTTGTTGATGAACAAAATCACTTCCAACATGGTTGCCCTCATGTGAAGATAAAGACAGCAGGGAAGGAGAGACAGGAAGCTCTCTTTCTGTTTGATTCTCAACATTCACGCAAGCATTTAAATGGATGCTTTCACACCTAACCTGATTGGTTTGGTTAAAACAAACTCAGGTCCATTTGCCTGGTTAGTACGGTTCGTGTGGGGTGGTGTAAAAACTGTCAATCGAACCCTGGTGCAGACCGAACAACAAAATCGAGTCCGTCTGAAAAGGTGGTCTCGGACTCTAGTGCAGTTTAAGTGAAAGCCAACAAACCAACCACAGGATTTTATGATAGCAGATGTGTGATTTTAGCATGATTTCAAAAGCTACACTACTAATAACAGGCTTTATTGTAGGACTTTTATATTAGACTGCATTAGTTTTAGCTAGGTCTACCTAATAAACTAGCAACTGAATGTAGGACTCTCCGCTCTCAGAATACAGGGCTCCTGTCTGTCCCCAGAGAAAAGAAGTCAGCAGGCCAAAGGGCCTTTTCCTATCATACCCCCTTTTTATGGAATAACCTCCCTATGGACATCAGACGGTCTGTTTCTGCCCCGCGCACTCAAAATAAAAGCCCCATAGAGTAACTGTTTCTTAACAGGAAGCTCAGGATGAGGTTGGTTTTCTTTCAAAATAAAAGCACCCAATTCTCACTGCATGTTAACATGACACTGGGGAGGGACCTAGTTTTTCAAAATAAAAGCCCTTACCACTACAACTACTACTACTACTACCACTGCTACTGCTGCTGCTGCTGCTGCTCCTACTGCTGCTGCTCTTACTGCTCCTGCTACTACTTCTACTACTACTACTACTACTGTTACTATTACTACTACTGCTGCTGCTGCTGCTACTACTACCACTACTACTACTACTACCGCTGCTGCTGCAGCTGCTACCACTACTACTACTACTACTACTACTGCTGCTACTACTGCAGCTGCTACTACTACTACTACTACTACTACTACTACTGCTACTACTGCTGCTGCTACTACTGCAGCTGCTACTACTACTACTGCTGCTACTACTACTACTGCTGCTGCTGCTGCTACCACTACTACTGTTGCTGCTGCTACTACTACTACTACTACTACTACTACTACTACTACTACTACTGCTGCTGCTCCTACTGCTACTACTACTACTACCACTACCACTACTGCTGCTATCCTAAGGGGAATGAGGACGTTTAGGATGAGGCTTGCTATCCGCCAAAATACTACTTTCTGTCCAAGTACTTATAGTTATAAATGTTTATTCAACCCAAATACTACTGTCTGTCTAAGTACTTATAATTCTAAAAATGTCTGTCTAATGAGTTTATTAATTTCAACCTAATTCCACCATTGACAGTATTACAGTTTAGCTTCCAGCTTTTCTAGCAATGTATTTCAGCTCTTAGCTTTTATTGGGTAAATGCAGTTCAACTTTCAACTCTGCCAGTTTTACAATTCAGTTTTTCAGGAGTGCAGTGCAACTCATTTGCTTGATATGATTGTCAATCCAAAAAAACCTGCACACACACACTGTTTACCTGCCAAACTCCAACAATAGCATTGGCAATGAGAATGAGGAGGATGACGAAGGGTTCAACAAAGGCTGTGATTGTCCCCTCCCCTTCTTCGAACCAAGCCAGCGTCTACGAGACAGAAGACAAGACAGAGAAAAAGGTGAGGATTTGTGTTATTAATAATCCTTTAATTTGTGTGCGTAAATAGCAGAGTTAAACTAACTAATCAGTTTACACAAATCCACATAGTCCATACAAACTTGTAGAAATCACTACCATTACTTGTATATGTGAGTGTGTATGTGTTTGCTTGTGGTTGTGCACACGTTTTCTTACAAAGGAGATGCACGCGGCCAGCAGCAAAATTCGAACCAACAGATCCTCAAACTGTTCCAGGACCAGCTCCCAAAGTGACTTCCCTGCACGAGGACACCAAGGAACACAATGAGCCGCAGAAGAAAGAAAGAAACAAAAGGACAGACTTTTATTTAGATGAGATCATGACGATGGGAGAAAGACAAAGAAAGAAGAGGAACAGAATATATGATATAGTGAAATAGATAGATAGCTCACCTTCTTCAGCTGGCAATTCTGTGAGTAAAGAAAGAGTTAAAGGTAGATAGAAAGGACGGAGGGTGGAGAAAAAGACAAAAAAACACATCATCATCACCACTGGTACGTTGTTTAATAAATTATAATGCGGAGGGGGTTGTAATCGTTTTATTATATTTTAGTTTTGACTTTTCGATTTCATTTTGTTAGTTTTTAGACTGCATTTGCTAATTTTAGTTTAGTTTCAGTTTTTCAGAAAGTTTTAGTTTTATATATTTAGTTTTTGTTTTGCAGTAGTTTTAGTATGTTGTTTAGTATGTTAGAGACAGGTGTAATGTCTCTGAAGTATGTAGCTATATAAACATATAAAATACACGGTTGGAGAACTGTGTAGGAATGGCCATGTTTAATCTTCACGCTTCTTTAGTTAAGCAATTGTGGCATAGCGCCATGAAAGTTACGTTTCTATGGTTCAACCTCACAAGAAAAAACTGATATGAATTTACGTTCATTTTTATTAGTTTTTTTTACCCAGGCAACATTGTTTCAGTTTAGTTTTACTTTTTCTTGAAGGTGTTCTAGCGGTGAGGTGAGGAGATTACAACCAACTGAAGCCCCTCCCGTGTGCGCAGCGTGTTGGCCAGCTACAGTACGGTGGGCGACGCCAAACGTGAATGGCTCTCTCTAGAGCCATCTGGAGCAGAGGCCAGTGTGTAGAGTGTGTCTGTACATGGGAAATGAGTAGTGAAGCAAGAGAGAGAGAGAGAGCGGCGGCGACAGGAGCGAGTTACGTTTTCGACTCTGGCCCAAGCAGGAAAAGTTATCAGTGTTTGGTTTGTCCGTTCTGGGCTACTGTAGAAACATGGCGGTGCAACATGGCGGACTCCATGAAGAGGACCCGCTCAAACGGCTCATTCTAAGCTAACGAAAACACAACTATTCTTATTATCAGGTGATTTATACACTAAAGAAAACATACTTATTATTTTTATATTCCATTTCTGCCAGTAGATCCCCCTCATCCCTTACACACTGGTCCTTCAAAGGATATTGTTTTTATTCAGTTTCAGTTTACTAACAATGTTTATCACTGCTTATTTTCATTTTAGTTTCAGTTTTAATTGACTATAATAACCCTGATGCGGAGCAGTGATCGGTTATTTTTCCTTACCCAAGCACTTCTGTACTGTTTGTCCCACTGTTTGCATCTATTGTTGCATTATGTGATCTTATGATGAATGTGTTTATATACCTGGTGGGGAACTTGACTTGACACATGATTTTTTTTTTTTTTTGTCTGCTGCAGCAGCAGGACTAGATTGATATTGTCCTTGCTAATACTTGAACATGATGCAGATATACAGAACATATTTTACTGAAAATGGATGCAGATTGACAGCACTGTCCAGTAAATGTGTATCCATGTTAACATTTACTGAATTATATAATTGTTGCATATGAGAAGCCTTTAACCTTAATTTAGTCTAATGATATTTTGTATGACTATGTTTTTATAATATTTTTGTGTTAATGGCAGTAGTAGTAATAATTGTACTAATTTCATCTAATAAACAAAAGATGGATTAAATCTCTTGTGACACTACAGTCTATTTGTTTTGAAGAAAATTTAATGAGTGTTTAATGAAAAGGAAAAAAAAAAGATTTCCATTTGTACCGTTGGGTCCCCATCTCTCCCTGTTCTTCTTCAGCTGCTCACAGCTCAGACCTGTCGACTCATTTACACCGCAAAAGCCCAAAACCTCCTCCACCGTCTTAGTATGAGCATTATCCATCACTGTGGAGGGAGGAGGAGAGAGAACACAAGGCAAGATCAATATCAGCGATAAGCTTCTTCAGTACTAAAAATATCACAAGCAGCTGTCAAACCCCTATTTTACTAACTCACAGAGACAGTTATAAAAAAGTTTGTAGTGTATATAATCACCCTTCTTTACAGCAAAAAACATAGGAAGGTAACATAGCCTGAAACAGTATTGTATGAGACAGATACAAAAAAAATCATGTTCCTCTTTTTGTTTCTGACAAATCTCTTTCCACACTCTTAATGTATTGATCAAAGGCATTTGCAAGTAAAAAACCTTTGCGAGAAAACATCTGCGGTGAGAAATAGGCGTTGCAGTAACAAAATCTTGATTCATATTTGATCAGCGCTGCCTAAATTGACAGTTTGATCGGAGTTCACGAGTTTCATGAGCAGTGATTGACAGCTGCTGTAGACTCCTCGGCTCTGATTGTTTTTTTTCTTCCGGTCTGTGAAATCTTGCAAATACTATTCTGAGTATGATTTATTTTTTTCAGATTACCTGTCTCATGCACTACTGGATATAGTGACCATTTTATAAAAACAACTTTTATTTTCTACTATATTTGCTCCAAGTTACCAACTTTAGTTTTAGTAAGGCTGACTATATTTTAGGTTGAAAATGCAAATATTTTAGCTGTATTGAACATTTTTTTTTTTTTTTTAGATTTTACGATTTTCAAATTATAAAATATTTCTGAATATTCAGTGTTTTCCTAATGTTCTTATCAGTCCTATTTATCAGGGATAGGAAGTAATCTGATTTTCAATAAAAAAAAAAAAAAAGGCAGTATTTCACTGTGATCCACACTTGAAAAGTAGCCTGCTACTTGAATGTGTAAATAATTACACACTGTTACAGCATTAGTTGGCTGGGGAATCAAATGTACTGTTTAGCCGAGCAACCACACAAACTGGAACCCGCAGAGAGCAACAGGCCCCAGACACATGAATCACCATCACCATCAGCATCACCATCCATAGGCTGAGCTGCCTCTGACACAGCAGCTCCTGCTGCTGCATCGAAATTGGACAATATTTATATCTGTGCTTTAATAGGCTGTTCATTAGTCAAGTTTGCATCAAATGCAGGCTATAGTTTTTCCCCATTTAAATAATATTGTAACGGTAAGAAATAACGTGCTTGTATTCCCCTTGATCTTCGTGAAGGCCCAGTCAGGTTGGAAGTGGTGGGCCTGAGTTTAAGGGAATTAACTCGCCTTAAAATCTACAATTTCTGCAAAATAATCCTGAGCGACCATCCCTGCTGATTCTGCACAAGAGGCCAAACATTATGCTCATAAACTGGGTACCAACTAACACTAATAATGATGACACTTCCGGTCATTTTGTTTAACAGATAGACATGAAATATGAGGGCTAACGTTGCCTGTTATCACGAGAAGCCTCGCCTTTCATTCTGGGTAATATGGAACACATAACGATACAATCTGCAGACATGTAGCAATTTGATGCGGCTGCAACTGGTTGCGCGCTGATACAATGTTGCAATAATGTATCGAATGACAGGTGATAAAAACCGAACGTTCGGAACCTTCAAAGCTAGCAGATAGCCGGAAGGGCTAAACCTCCATGGATGTGTCTCTGTGGGAGACCAGCTAACCTCCATGGATGTGTCTCTGCAGGAGACCAGCTAACCTCCATGGATGTGTCTCTGGAGGAGAGCAGCTAACCTCACTGGATGTGTCTCTGCAGGAGACCAGCTAACCTCCATGGATGTGTCTGTGTAGGAGAGCAGCTCACGTTAATCCTCCCGGAGATGAACAGGTTGCTTACCAGAGTGTGACGTCTGTCCACCGGCCCTTCACCTTGTTATAGAGAGACACGATGTATCACAGCAACCATGCGTTTCGGATTGATTTCCCCACAGTAACGAGAAAAGAAAAAAGCACTTAGAAAATGTTTTTTTTTTTTTTTTTACAACAGGCTCTCTAGCTTAGTTATACTCATTATTCCATTCAAACGGCAACGTCGTCTAATTCCCGAGTTGGTAAAAATGTTAAAAAAAAAAAATTAAGGCTTATTTAAGGCAAATAATTCTCATATAGTTCCAGACTATTTTATCCAGACAGTGTCGTATTATTCCTCCTGGCTGCAGGGGTGTGGGTCACTAATACTCAGCCTACAGGCTACAGCAGCAGCAGCCAATGCAATCAAGCTACCCAAACCACGAAACACAACTTCCGGTGGAAACCTTCAAAGTAAACGTTTCTGCTTAAGAAACACTACAATGCCGTGATGTAATCTAAATGCACATTTCGTGACAATGCTTGTTTCAGAGTCTTCTCGACCAGACGGCTGTATTTCTTCCAACACCAAACACATTTTGGACTTTTATTTTGAATAAAAAAATCGTCTGACTTCTCTTATTATCGCAGCTAATTGTGTCCGCCTTGACGCTGCTACCCCGTAATGAAGGTGACTAACGGGTACTCAACGCAGCTGAGAATAAACCAATGAGAAGCCGGGGAATCGGAGTGACGCAACGCATCAGCGTTTCACCGTGTAGAATCCTCTCAAACCCCGCCCACTTTAATCTTTACCACGGAAGCGACCGCCGCTCTGATCCCAGTCAACCCAGCTCTTGGCCAATCAGAGCACGGTGCGTCTGCTGTCGCTCAGCTGATCGACATGTGAACCAATCGGCTTTGAGTGTTAGACGACACGACAGACCAATCGAATACCGCTGGAGGCGGGACCTCCTTTTCGTCCATCTGTCAAACACTTCTTTTTTTTAAATTAAAGCTGCAAAGTTCAACCCTGTAACCCTCACAACCTGTATTTTTCATGATAACATTTATAAAACAGCGTCCTCATTTTACATGGTACATTTTCTTCTTTTTAAATGCATTCTCAATAGATATACAGTATATACTCTATAATATACTCTGCTATGTTCTGCTATATATTAATATACTCTGCTATATTTGCACTATTTGCACCATTGGCCCACTGTCACTTCACTGCTGTACTTGTTATCTTATTTTTTATTTTATTTCACTTTATTCTATTTGATCGTATCTTTTTTAAGGTGTATTGGTGTTGGGACTTGTTGTCTAAGCTACTGGATGCCTAAATTTCCTTCGGGATCAATAAAGTATCTATCTATCTATCTATCTATCTATATGCCGAGAGACCTACATATTGCAAAAAGTCGTGGCCATGTGTGTGTATCACTATTTGGAATATGTTCCAAGCGATAACCATATTCAAGTCTTTATTACCATCACTTTAAACCCTATTACTCACTCAGTCTCTACTTCACGTATCTCGTGGAGTTGAGAGTAAAACAGCGAGAATGTTAAGTTAGGTCAGTTATAAAAAGACTGAGGCAGATGTATGTCAGTGTGCAGACCACATGGGAGATACCAAGAGGGTAGCAAATTATGTGAATGTGTAACTCTTTGGTATTTATGTCTCCTTCACCATTTCATTTCTACAGCGTCAACGGTGAGGTAAACCCTCCCTCCATTATGCATCACAAGACAGAAGAAGAAGGTGGAATTTCTTTTTTAATTAAAAATGTTAATAAACACATTGTGTGTAGAAAACAACGTAGTACAACTGCAAGAAAAAACAACAAATGGATGCTGTGTCATTCTTCTGTCTCCATCCTGAAGGAGGGGCCCCTCCTCTGTTGCTCTTCTTGAGGTTTCTCCCTTTAAACATCTTTTCCCCCCATTAAATCTTTTCAGGGCTTGAAGAAGGTAAATCCCTCTGAGAGGTGATATACATTAACTTGACTTTTGCATTCTTTTCTCTTGTCCTGTAATGTCTTCCTCACAAAGGATATTCGCTCCATAGGCTGAAAGACAAAGAGCAAAATTATTACCAACAAATTAAGACCGACTTTATTAATATGAATCTGCGTCTCCAAGAGTTAGAGCTGAATATCATTCCACATTTTTCAGCAGTACATGAACTTTGCCTAAATTAAATGCAGACTAAAATTACTCGTCCTGTCCGGTGCTCACAGAACTAATGTTTCAACGCCATATCAGTTGTTCAGTATAAAAATATTATTTTGCCCCCCTATTTTGTTAACAATAGGTTTCTCTCCAGCAGTAAATTAGGGGTTCATCTAAATTGGCATGAGGGGAGTGATAGGCCAGAAATACTAGGACGTCTATGATGTTCTTATACCTCATCAGGGGGATTGTCAATATACCAGTGGCTATGATTTTTTATTATAACCATATCCAACTACCTTCTTCACAGTGTTTTGAGTATGCCGATGTGTATCTGCCATTAGCCTATAGGATAGATAATATGAGTAAACATGAGGTATACCTCAGCCACACATATTTCTAGAGGTGGTGGATGTTAACATAGTGAGTGTGTGTGTGTTACCTCTGGTTGTACTCAGTGTCAGTGTGTGTTTGCAGCAGCAGGTATCTGATCTCCTCAGGGGGGCTCAGACCATGAAGCTTTGCTCTCTCCCATCTCTGCAACCTGCTGATACCTGGAGAGAGAGAGAGAGAGAGAGAGAGAGAGAGAGAGAGAGAGAGAGAGAGAGAGAGAGAGAGAGAGAGAGAGAGAGAGAGAGAGAGAGAGAGAGAGGTAATATGATGAATGATAAATGATTCAGGGCTTTGTGTGATGGCTAAAAAAGGACTGACACTTTGTCACTACAAAACGACACCTTTCATATTACACGTAATGATTTGATGCACTGTTAATATAAATGTAGTGCGGCTTTAATAAATCTGTTTGTGTGATTAAGTATTGCAAAACACACCTGCCTGCTACTGGAGAGTTTAGATAAACACAGCTCAAAACAGAGCGAATGTCTTGGTTATACATTTCTTTTCTTCTTTTTTTTTTATAAATTTGTTTTTCAATCAGATTACAGAATTGTGGTATACATATAACTAGATTTACCACCTCGCGTCCGTCTAAAATTTCATAATTTTATCCTATTAGACATTTGTGTGACATTGTCATGATTAACATACATACATTCTTGAGTTAGAGCCAAAAATGTGTCTTGTGAGGTCACGGTTCAACCTTGGGTCCAAGTGGATGTTTGTGCCAGATGTAATAAAATTCCCTACAGAACAATCCTGAAATATCAGTTTCACGAGAATGGGGGCAGACGAGAGGTCACAGTGACCTTGATCTTTGACCTCCAAAATCGAATCAGTTCATCCTTTCAATTCGTTGAAATTCGCTCCAGGCGCTCCTGAGATAATCATCAAATGAGTCATCGGGCTAAAAGAGTGGTGAGTGCAGTAGTGTGACTCTGTAGACCTGAGATCGAGCCGGGCCGGCCACGCCTGCTTTTAGTGCGTGATAGTGCATGTGAGCGTGCCCCACTGGCTAGGTCACGTCCACCGCTCTGCACCCTGCTCATAGGACAGTTTACAGCTGATAAAGCCCACCCTTCGGTCCTAGCGTAAATTTGGCCATAAATCAATGAGAATGTGTCCCAACATCACCAAACTTGCTGGATATTTTTAATTACGCTGTTGAAACTTCCCCAAAATGCCAAGAAATATGACTGGCGGGACTTTGAGTGTACCAGGTGAAATGACTTTGCTCTGCTTTGTGAAGCCCAAAACACAATTATTGCTGCTTGTAGCTTTGATTTTGGCAATTCAGGTGCTTCCTTCTGCGGAGCGAAAAAAGGCTTGAACCCGCAAACTGCCGCTTACGGCTGTGATTCTATTTAGTAAAACTGGTCCTCATTTTAATTCCTTTTCCACATGAAAACGCTCGGTGACTCAACTGCACTACACGCTGTATTCATTTGTTAAAGCACTTCGACTACTCAGAGCTTCTCATCCCGTACACAAATTCAAACCAATGTTTAAGTTGACACGACTTAATCTTATTCCAAAACCAGATATTGTACAGTGTGTACACGTGTGGGTATGTTACCTGTGCAGGGCCCAAATCTCCAGTCCAGATCAAACTGTCTGAGCCTCTGCAGCTCCTCCTCTCGGACCGTGTCAGCTTCAGCCTCTGCTCCAATGAAAAGATTCAGACAGAGAGAATTCAAGTCGCTATTGTATGACAATCTGTGCTGATTGAGATCAACACTAACTGTTTCACTGATGGGAGATTAGATACAACACAGTAGGGCTGGGCAAGATATCGATATTATATCGATATCGTGATATGAGACTAGATATCGTCTTAGATTTTGTATATCGTAATATGGTATAAGTGTTCCTGGTTTTAAAGGCTGTATTAAAGTAAAGTGATGACATTTTCTGAACTTACCAGACTGTTCTATTATTTGCCTTTACCCAATTACTCATTATATCCACATTACTGATGATTATTTATCAAAAATCTCATTGTGTAAATACTTTGTGAAAGCACCAACCGTAAACCCTACAATATCGTTGCAATATTGAGGTATTTGGTCAAAAATATCGCTATATTTGATTTTCTCCGTATCGCCCAGCCCTACAACACAGAACATAGCGAGCAAAAACAGGAGCTCTATATATACAAACACTGTGCTGTGCTCTTCACCTTTCTGTGGCGGAGGAGGAGTAGGCCTCCTCTCTCGTTTCATCGCCCTCCTGGCTTTCTTCACCACCTTGAATGAATCGGTTATCAATCCGTGCTTGGTTGTCATGGTGACTGATCTGGAACATACACACACACAGGCACACACTTTACTGGATGCTCTACATTACTGTTCATAGTTTGGGGATTTTTTTTTTCGAATCAAATAATATTATTATTCTGAAAGGATATTAACAATTTTCAATGAGAAAATCTATGGCTGTATACGAAACCGCCTACTACATACTACTGAGGAACGCAGTATGCAGTAAACAGTATACAGTACATACTGCGTTCCTCAGTAGTATGCAGTATGTAACAGTTAAAGTGATGTATTAAGCAGTATGCTAGATCAGGCTTTAGCCTTTAAACCAGCTCTTAAAGCACTGGACAATAATCTAACTCGTACCACTATTGTGATATTATCGAAAAATACAACTTAGATTTTTTTGTTATGTTTACTTTATAAGATACTGCAGATTTAAACCATTTATTCTAACAGCTCATAGTGAAGTGAGACAAACAGGATCATCAACGAGGGGAGATGGGAAATATAAAATATTGCTCAACAAAATTTACGGCAGTTTGTGGAGCTTCTAAACTCCGACAACGGTGGAGCAAATTAGCCATCTAATATCGTAAACTACCAATATTCAAAATCTACACAGTGGATTTCTTGCCTCAAAAATTTTCAGAAGTCAATTTAGTGATGAAATAGCTACGAAAAATGTAAAAAAAAAAAAGAGCCGTTTTTGGCTGCTGTTATTTTGTAACCGTAGCGGTCCAGCGCTTTGCATTGTGGGATACAGTAGGCGAGGTAGACTGGTCAGATGCATACTGGAGAGTTTTTCCGAATCAGTACGACATCCGGGTATTTTTAGCATACAGTAGATTTTGCTTTTGTACGCATACTACATACTACATTTTGGCCAAATCAGTACGCACTACTAGTATAGTATGAGGTTGTACTACTAGTATAGTATGAGGTTTCAAATACAGCCTATGTATATCCCAAAACTACAGCTTAGGGTCGTGATCACCTTACCATCCTTCTCTTCTCTGGTAATAGTCACCAACGTTCAGTTTGATGCACAATAATGAGGAGGTTTTATTTTCTTCTTATAGTAGAAGCCTACGTGCAGCTCCAATGAGAGTCGGCTACCTCTGCCAAATCCTTCATTTAACCACATTTAAAATGACTACAACGTAAACCAGCCTAAATCTAGTTATCACCTCTCCGTGCATGGAGACTACCCCGAATCAGTCACCTTTATTCAAATTAAACTAATTCAATTTCACATTTAAGAGGCATATTAGTAGCTGCTGCCTCATTATGGTCACATATTGGTGCTGGTCACACGGTAAACCTTTTGATTTAAATTTACATATTAATGTAAAGTTAATTATTAAGTATTAATAATACTTAATTACTGAGCAATAAGTTTCCCTGCAGCTTTTAGCTATTATTTGCTTGGAAACATATTCACATTAACCTCTTATGTATAGATGAACATGTCTGGACAAAGGCTGTACTACTTCCGGTTTTTACCTTTCAAAATAAAACAACTATATATATATATAAAATAAAATAAAATAAAAATAAATAAATAAAATATATATGCCGGTGGGATGACATATTATACTGTTTAAGACTCTTGGCAATTTAATCTTAAATTCTGCACAAACTAATAGCAGCTATTTGGATGAGAAAGTGAACATTTGGATAGCTCCAGCTGCCACTCCCTTTAGTCTTACTCAAGAAAATCATGCAGGAATTTGTTTGGAAGGACGTGCAGAGTGAAAGCATTGAACCATCTCTCAGTGTATTGAACTCACCTCGTACCTTCAAACAATAAAAGCTGCAACAGATGAACGTTATAATCGCCCTGTTCCAAATGTTTTCTCTTCGTTCAGACTGCAGCAAAACCAGTCGCTCAAAACAACAACGACTTCTTCTTCTTCTGTCTCTGCGGTAGACTCGAGGCTGTGCTGCCGCCTGTCGGTACATCCGGGTACTACGTCCACATGGTCAGCAGGATCCTGCGACAGGGCCACATTGAGGGGGAAAACATTTCTGAGATTTCGAGAATAAAGTCGTAATATTACGAGAATAAAGTCTAAATTTTACGAGAAAAAAGTCATAATATTATGAGAATAAAGTCATAATATTACGAGAATAAAGTCATAACTTTACGAGAAAAAAGTAATAATATTACGAGAATAAAGTCTAAATTTTACGAGAAAAAAGTCATAATATTACGAGAATAAATTCATAATATTATGAGAATAAAGTCATAACTTTACGAGAAAAAAGTCATAATAATACGAGAATAAAGTCATAACTTTACGAGAAAAAAGTAATAATATTACGAAGATAAAGTCATAACTTTACGAGAAAAAAGTAATAATATTACGAGAATAAAGTCTAAATTTTACGAGAAAAAAGTCATAATATTATGAGAATAAAGTCATAATATTACGAGAATAAAGTCATAATATTATGAGAATAAAGTCATAACTTTACGAGAAAAAAGTAATAATATTACGAGAATAAAGTCATAACTTTACGAGAAAAAAGGTCATAATATTTGGAGAATAAAGTCATAATATTACGAGAAAATGTAATAATATTACGAGAATAAAGTCATAATATTACGAGAATAAAGTCTAAATTTTACGAGAAAAAAGTCATAATATTATGAGAATAAAGTCATAATATTACGAGAATAAAGTCATAACTTTACGAGAAAAAAGTAATAATATTACGAGAATAAAGTCTAAATTTTACGAGAAAAAAGTCATAATATTACGAGAATAAATTCATAATATTATGAGAATAAAGTCATAACTTTACGAGAAAAAAGTCATAATAATACGAGAATAAAGTCATAACTTTACGAGAAAAAAGTAATAATATTACGAAGATAAAGTCATAACTTTACGAGAAAAAAGTAATAATATTACGAGAATAAAGTCTAAATTTTACGAGAAAAAAGTCATAATATTATGAGAATAAAGTCATAATATTACGAGAATAAAGTCATAATATTATGAGAATAAAGTCATAACTTTACGAGAAAAAAGTAATAATATTACGAGAATAAAGTCATAACTTTACGAGAAAAAAGGTCATAATATTTGGAGAATAAAGTCATAATATTACGAGAAAATGTAATAATATTACGAGAATAAAGTCATAATATTACGAGAATAAAGTCATAATATTATGAGAATAAAGTCATAACTTTACGAGAAAAAAGTAATAATATTACGAGAATAAAGTCATAACTTTACGAGAAAAATGTCATAATATTACGAGAATAAAGTCATAACTTTATGAGAAAAAAGTAATAATATTACGAAAATAAAGCCATAAATTTACGAGAAAAAAGTCATAATATTACGAGAATAAAGTCATAATATTACGAGAATAAAGTCATAATATTACGAGAATAAAGTCATAACTTTACGAGGAAAAAAGTCATAATGTTACGAGAATAAAGTCATAACCTTACGAGAAAATGTAATAATATTACGAGAATAAAGTCATAATATTACGAGAATAAAGTCATAATATTATGAGAATAAAGTCATAACTTTACGAGAAAAAAGTAATAATATTACGAGAATAAAGTCATAACTTTACGAGAAAAATGTCATAATATTACGAGAATAAAGTCATAACTTTATGAGAAAAAAGTAATAATATTACGAAAATAAAGCCATAAATTTACGAGAAAAAAGTCATAATATTACGAGAATAAAGTCATAATATTACGAGAATAAAGTCATAATATTACGAGAATAAAGTCATAACTTTACGAGGAAAAAAGTCATAATGTTACGAGAATAAAGTCATAACCTTACGAGAAAAAAGTCATAATATTACGAGAATAAAGTCATAACTTTACGAGAATAAAGTCACAATATTACAAGAATAAAGTCTAAATTTTACGAGAAAAAAGTCATAATATTATGAGAATAAAGTCATAATATTACGAGAATAAAGTCATAACTTTACGAGAAAAAAGTAATAATATTACGAGAATAAAGTCTAAATTTTACGAGAAAAAAGTCATAATATTACGAGAATAAATTCATAATATTATGAGAATAAAGTCATAACTTTACGAGAAAAAAGTCATAATAATACGAGAATAAAGTCATAACTTTACGAGAAAAAAGTAATAATATTACGAAGATAAAGTCATAACTTTACGAGAAAAAAGTAATAATATTACGAGAATAAAGTCTAAATTTTACGAGAAAAAAGTCATAATATTATGAGAATAAAGTCATAATATTACGAGAATAAAGTCATAATATTATGAGAATAAAGTCATAACTTTACGAGAAAAAAGTAATAATATTACGAGAATAAAGTCATAACTTTACGAGAAAAAAGGTCATAATATTTGGAGAATAAAGTCATAATATTACGAGAAAATGTAATAATATTACGAGAATAAAGTCATAATATTACGAGAATAAAGTCTAAATTTTACGAGAAAAAAGTCATAATATTATGAGAATAAAGTCATAATATTACGAGAATAAAGTCATAACTTTACGAGAAAAAAGTAATAATATTACGAGAATAAAGTCTAAATTTTACGAGAAAAAAGTCATAATATTACGAGAATAAATTCATAATATTATGAGAATAAAGTCATAACTTTACGAGAAAAAAGTCATAATAATACGAGAATAAAGTCATAACTTTACGAGAAAAAAGTAATAATATTACGAAGATAAAGTCATAACTTTACGAGAAAAAAGTAATAATATTACGAGAATAAAGTCTAAATTTTACGAGAAAAAAGTCATAATATTATGAGAATAAAGTCATAATATTACGAGAATAAAGTCATAATATTATGAGAATAAAGTCATAACTTTACGAGAAAAAAGTAATAATATTACGAGAATAAAGTCATAACTTTACGAGAAAAAAGGTCATAATATTTGGAGAATAAAGTCATAATATTACGAGAAAATGTAATAATATTACGAGAATAAAGTCATAATATTACGAGAATAAAGTCATAATATTATGAGAATAAAGTCATAACTTTACGAGAAAAAAGTAATAATATTACGAGAATAAAGTCATAACTTTACGAGAAAAATGTCATAATATTACGAGAATAAAGTCATAACTTTATGAGAAAAAAGTAATAATATTACGAAAATAAAGCCATAAATTTACGAGAAAAAAGTCATAATATTACGAGAATAAAGTCATAATATTACGAGAATAAAGTCATAATATTACGAGAATAAAGTCATAACTTTACGAGGAAAAAAGTCATAATGTTACGAGAATAAAGTCATAACCTTACGAGAAAATGTAATAATATTACGAGAATAAAGTCATAATATTACGAGAATAAAGTCATAATATTATGAGAATAAAGTCATAACTTTACGAGAATAAAGTCACAATATTACAAGAATAAAGTCTAAATTTTACGAGAAAAAAGTCATAATATTATGAGAATAAAGTCATAATATTACGAGAATAAAGTCATAACTTTACGAGAAAAAAGTAATAATATTACGAGAATAAAGTCTAAATTTTACGAGAAAAAAGTCATAATATTACGAGAATAAATTCATAATATTATGAGAATAAAGTCATAACTTTACGAGAAAAAAGTCATAATAATACGAGAATAAAGTCATAACTTTACGAGAAAAAAGTAATAATATTACGAAGATAAAGTCATAACTTTACGAGAAAAAAGTAATAATATTACGAGAATAAAGTCTAAATTTTACGAGAAAAAAGTCATAATATTATGAGAATAAAGTCATAATATTACGAGAATAAAGTCATAATATTATGAGAATAAAGTCATAACTTTACGAGAAAAAAGTAATAATATTACGAGAATAAAGTCATAACTTTACGAGCAAGAAAAAGTCATAATATTACGAGGAAAGTCATAATATTACGAGAAAAAGTTATAATATTACGAGAATAAAGTCATAATATTACGAGAATAAAGTCTAAATTTTACGAGAATAAAGTCATAATATTATGAGAATAAAGTCATAATATTACGAGAATAAAGTCATAACTTTACGAGAAAAAAGTAATAATATTACGAGAATAAAGTCTAAATTTTACGAGAAAAAAGTCATAATATTACGAGAATAAATTCATAATATTATGAGAATAAAGTCATAACTTTACGAGAAAAAAGTCATAATAATACGAGAATAAAGTCATAACTTTACGAGAAAAAAGTAATAATATTACGAAGATAAAGTCATAACTTTACGAGAAAAAAGTAATAATATTACGAGAATAAAGTCTAAATTTTACGAGAAAAAAGTCATAATATTATGAGAATAAAGTCATAATATTACGAGAATAAAGTCATAATATTATGAGAATAAAGTCATAACTTTACGAGAAAAAAGTAATAATATTACGAGAATAAAGTCATAACTTTACGAGAAAAAAGGTCATAATATTTGGAGAATAAAGTCATAATATTACGAGAAAATGTAATAATATTACGAGAATAAAGTCATAATATTACGAGAATAAAGTCATAATATTATGAGAATAAAGTCATAACTTTACGAGAAAAAAGTAATAATATTACGAGAATAAAGTCATAACTTTACGAGAAAAAAGGTCATAATATTTGGAGAATAAAGTCATAATATTACGAGAAAATGTAATAATATTACGAGAATAAAGTCTAAATTTTACGAGAAAAAAGTCATAATATTACGAGAATAAATTCATAATATTATGAGAATAAAGTCATAACTTTACGAGAAAAAAGTCATAATAATACGAGAATAAAGTCATAACTTTACGAGAAAAAAGTAATAATATTACGAAGATAAAGTCATAACTTTACGAGAAAAAAGTAATAATATTACGAGAATAAAGTCTAAATTTTACGAGAAAAAAGTCATAATATTATGAGAATAAAGTCATAATATTACGAGAATAAAGTCATAATATTATGAGAATAAAGTCATAACTTTACGAGAAAAAAGTAATAATATTACGAGAATAAAGTCATAACTTTACGAGAAAAAAGGTCATAATATTTGGAGAATAAAGTCATAATATTACGAGAAAATGTAATAATATTACGAGAATAAAGTCATAATATTACGAGAATAAAGTCTAAATTTTACGAGAAAAAAGTCATAATATTATGAGAATAAAGTCATAATATTACGAGAATAAAGTCATAACTTTACGAGAAAAAAGTAATAATATTACGAGAATAAAGTCTAAATTTTACGAGAAAAAAGTCATAATATTACGAGAATAAATTCATAATATTATGAGAATAAAGTCATAACTTTACGAGAAAAAAGTCATAATAATACGAGAATAAAGTCATAACTTTACGAGAAAAAAGTAATAATATTACGAAGATAAAGTCATAACTTTACGAGAAAAAAGTAATAATATTACGAGAATAAAGTCTAAATTTTACGAGAAAAAAGTCATAATATTATGAGAATAAAGTCATAATATTACGAGAATAAAGTCATAATATTATGAGAATAAAGTCATAACTTTACGAGAAAAAAGTAATAATATTACGAGAATAAAGTCATAACTTTACGAGAAAAAAGGTCATAATATTTGGAGAATAAAGTCATAATATTACGAGAAAATGTAATAATATTACGAGAATAAAGTCATAATATTACGAGAATAAAGTCATAATATTACGAGAATAAAGTCATAACTTTACGAGAAAAAAGTAATAATATTACGAGAATAAAGTCATAACTTTACGAGAAAAATGTCATAATATTACGAGAATAAAGTCATAACTTTATGAGAAAAAAGTAATAATATTACGAAAATAAAGCCATAAATTTACGAGAAAAAAGTCATAATATTACGAGAATAAAGTCATAATATTACGAGAATAAAGTCATAATATTACGAGAATAAAGTCATAACTTTACGAGGAAAAAAGTCATAATGTTACGAGAATAAAGTCATAACCTTACGAGAAAAAATTCATAATATTACGAGAATAAAGTCATAACTTTACGAGAATAAAGTCATAATATTACGAGAATAAAGTCATAACTTTACGAGAAAAAAGTCATAATATTACAAGAATAAAGTCATAACTTTACGAGAAAAAAGTCATAATATTACGAGAAATAAAGTCACAATATTACGAGAATAAAGTCATAACTTTACGAGAATAAAGTCATAACTTTAAGAGAAAAAAAAGTTGTCCCCATCAGGTCTGTGTGGTTCTTTCTTCGGAATAAACGCAGTTTCTTGCACAATCTTTTCCAGGTCCTGATACTGATGATAATGTGGTGCTGATGTGCCAAAAGATGAAGTATTTAGTTATTTGTGAAACCTATACTAAAGTTTAACTTCACAAAATGCTCCACGTTCCTCATTTTCACACAGAGGGCACGCTGCTCTATTTCCCCTCTAAAATAACACGGAAAATTACTACTTTATAATATTATGACTTTATTCTCATAATACTACAATTATTTTTTTCGAAAACTTCTGACTTTATTCTCATAATATTACGACTTTTTTTTCTCGGAAACTTCTGACTTTATTCTCACAATATTATGACTTTTTCTCGCAAACTTCTGACTTTATTCTCGTAATATTACGACTGTTTTTCTCGTAATATTCATATATATATATATATATATATATTTCTATTTTTTTAGTATTAATCTAAATTTAAATTTATTTATTCATTTTTGGTTTTCGGTCTTTTTTAAATTAGTAGCCAATGAAGGTAATGAAAAATGATAAACTAATAATAATCATAATCTTAGTCGTAAACAACAATATTACTTTAAAAAAGCATGGGTGAATATATATGTATCTATATTTGTATTAATACTAAAAAAAGAACATTTAACACATTATTATACTGACCCGATATCATCAGGCTGTGACGCCAAATTGACTTCTTAATTTTATTGTAATTTTTTAAAATATAAATTAAATTTTTTTTTGGTTCTGCCCCCACTCCCCCTCTTCAGAGAACTAAATTTACATTGTTTTTATTCTTTTTTAAATTAGTATCCAACAATTTAATAAGAACAATAATAGCAGTCGTGTAATAATCATGTTTTTTTTGTTTTTTTTTACTTATCCATCGAGAGCTGGACTCAGCAGTGACGGCTGAACTCTTCATCACTTCCACCCATCACACAGTGAAAAGAAGACTCTACTTTAGTCCTTATTTCCCATTAGCTTCCACAAAGTGGTCGCCGGGTCCAGATAATAGTGTCCAGGCATGACCTTTGTGGTTAATGCTTCATTCATATGGATGGGTGAAGTGTCTTTATGGTGAAAATGGTGGTGATGGTGGAAGTTAACCTAATGATGATGATGATGTGACAGGAAGGCGGAGGACAATAGCAGCTTCTCTCACCCTCTTTCTCTCTCACTGGTCATAAATATAAAAATCAATACAAATCATTTAGAACATTTCTGCAGCCGTCTTCCTCGGTGTATCTCCCTCTCTACGTCTCCCTTATCCCTCCATCCAGATAGATCAGTTACTGTATAATCTAATCTATGGTGTGTGTGTGTGTTAACTGATAGAGAGACTCGCCACTTTCTCTTTGTGAATGCTTATGAGAGACTTACAGTTTTGGAAATAACATTTCATGATTTTATTCTCTTTGTTTTGTTTTTGACACGTCAGTATGATTTAGTAACGAGCTCTCGTCTTAAAATGCAACAGCAACAAGAAAATCAATAATTTTCAGACAACATAAACCATCGTCATTATGTGCTACCTTCATTGAAACAGATGTTATTTTGTATGCAACAAAAGGTGCATAAATCATCCCCAAGATAACAGTTATCTCCAGTTTTCTGCATTGGGTAAAGAAAAGGAAATGACGATCGCAACATTTAACCGCCAAAATATCTTCTTCTTCTTCTTCGTTTTACAGCAGCTGGCATCTATAAGGTACGTTGTTCAGTACCGCAAAAACTCCTGCATCATCTGCCGCCATTTTCACATGTTTGAATGGTGGTCGTGGTCCCGCCCCTTCCGCTACGTAGCCAAGATGACGACCGTTGAGGGTGAGAAGTGTCCAGCGTTCCACACTTAACGATTTGACTGTTTTGAGTACAACATCCGGGTACTTAGAGTGCACTGTAATTTGCCGTACTTCACTATGTGAACGCACTTATGCACTCAAAATAGTAAGTGTAAGTACACGAAGTACGCGGATTGGAACACACTGCTCTCCAGGGCCGGAGTCTCTGCTGCACTCTGCTCCTCTGCCTGCCTGCTTGCCTTCACTCACACAGCGCGCTCGTTGTCACTCGCTCTCTCGTTCCACCTCTCACGTGCATGCGTGCACACTACAGTACACACTGCAGAAGAGTTAGTTTAGCTCTGAGAATATCTAGTGAATGTACAGTGGAAGTTTAAGCAGAAATAAATGCTGCAGCTCCTGCAGACCAACAGAGGTTTCCCGTGTCGGTGTCTCTCCTGTTCCCTCCGGCCGCGGTCGGGAGGCTGAAGCAGGAAAATCCAACACTAGGATCAGCATTGATTCATCGAGAGACATTCGTCCGGTCAGCTAACATTACTGCCAAGCAGGTGAAACTATACTTCCGGCGCAAGAGTGAACGGCAGCCTTTCCAGCTGCTCCAATGTTGTTCACGTCTTTTTCGTGCTTTTTGTCTATTTTGTGCTCTTCCTGCCTCACCAGAGCAGGTCTAGTGTCTTTGTATAGTTATATCCTGTGGATATGGTTACTTCTTAAAAAAAAAAAAAATTCTTGAATTTCCCTCGGGATCAATAAAGTTACTATCTATCTATCTAAATAGAGAGTGATATTGTGGTTTTAGCTGACGTGTGTCGCCTCGCTGTTGTGACGGATGCTCGCTCACATTCAGGTAGCGCGTGCACACGGGCGAGCGCGAGCAACAGGACGCTGACTGTCATTGACATTGCGGCCACAAGTGTCGCTGTTAACATGCAATTTCTGATTCTTACAAACAGTCCCTTTAAGTAGAGGTTTCTGGTAGGTGGGTTTTTTTTTTACCTTTGGACAAAGCCAAGCTAGCTGTTTCCCCGTTTCCGGTCTTTGTGCGAAGCTAAGCTCACGATAAAGGTTAAAGCAGCAGTGGGTAGAAATGGAGCAAATATGATTAAAAAAAAGTTATTTTTATAAAACGGTCGCTATATCCTGACAGTAGCATGAGATAATCTGAAAATGATCATGTTCCTCTGTGTCCTCCGGTGCTCCTAACGGCATCTGAAAGATTTCACAGACTCGAGAAAAACAACCAGTCAGAACTGATCTGGAGTCTGCCGTCTATGAGAGCCGGCTGTCAATCACCCGCAAACTCTGATCAAACAGTCAAACTAGGCAGCGCTGATCAAATATGAATCAATATTCTGTTACTGTAATGAGCCACGTAGAGCATCATTCTTTGAAGCATAGGGCCACTGACCAAGCTGCCAAATTTGACAACTTGGAAGTAAGGACGGGCTGCTCTTGTCTCTCTTTTTCTTATCTGTTACTCCCCCCTCATTTTCTTGTCCTCCTCCTCCATTTCTTCCTTCTATTTCCTGAGAATCTTATCTCCGAAGATTGATATTTGACCTCTTCCTGGTTCTCATCCAGTGGCAGTCCATTATCGACTCTTCATAAGTGACTGCTGTTTAATGGAGGTGTTCAGAGAGTCTAGGTGGCATTAGACTGAAGACAGCTGGGATTGGATTAGTGTGAAACGTGATCTCCTGGATATGGTTTGTGGTGTGTATTCGGATGTAGAGACTGATACGTGGAGCTTCTGATAGAAGCCTTTTAAACAAAGTGAGGTCTGCTCCAGTCACTGTGGTCCACCATTACATGATGGATATGATGTATTTTGAATATTATAAATATTCCATATATATATCATAGGATTGATCTTCACACTAAACTGGTTGTGTATTGCAGTGTTCTGAAATCCTGGCATGATACCAACGGGATACTGGATTATTTTTTATTTAAAATGATGTATCAGTATGTTAGCGATGTAACGATGTATCCAGCTAACGGTCTGATCCAGTATTACCGGTGAACCACCAGACGACAATACGTTTCCTCTGAGGGAAACTCCCAATGAGGGGGATAACCCTGTGATTAAAGGGGGTGAAAGTAGTGAATGTGATAAGTCCTGCCTCTAATGCTCCCCCCTATAATAATACCTTCTTTCTGACCCCACTCCGTGCTCAAATGCGCCGCCAGGTGCGCCAAGTTAGCCATCCTGATGAAAACGCCTATGGTGCGTGCATGAACGTGCGGTACACTCAAGGGTCCCGGTGTGGGGGTTTGAAAATATCGTCACCCTATACTTTCTCTTTCTCTCTCTCCACTTTTTGATTGAGCTGGGCTGGCAGTTTCGTACTCCTTCCAGTCCTTTTGCTAATAAGCTAGGCTAATTATCCTCGGGTCCATTCGTAACGGTTCTGATTATCCCCTTTAAAACTGCAATTCATGCATGTTGGATAGCCTGGCCTAAATGCAAGTTGAATAAATTTAAAGACCAATTTTATTCACACTAGTCAATACTCAACGGATGCTGCTGTTGTTATTTTTTTCCCCTTTGACTGTGAACCCAGAATGCTGCACATAAAAAAAAAAACTTGAGTCCAGGATTCACTGAGCAGACGGAGGGAGGGGGGGTTTGAGGAGTGGTTTTAGATAATCGAATAGGGGGAAAACAGAGACAGAGAGTCAGAGATAAACGAGAGAGAGTGGGTGAAGATAGAGATACGGACAACAGAGAGAGAAAGCTGTTTATTTGTTGACCACCGTTATACATGAAGTTACAGGAAGAGAGCATTAACTGAAGACTGGTTTCCATGAAGAAGAAGAGATACAGCTCTTGGATATCTGGACTCTCCCTGTTGGACTATTTTCTTTTTCCAACACAAAAAATAATAATGAAGATGTCAGCCACATCTGGGGATCGAAATATGCTGTAGGCACACACTGAACAGCTGTTTCATTTGGACTTTCAGCTTTTATTTCCATAATCCGCACATAGTGGAATTTTTCTTACGTAAATTGCTTTAAATTCCTTTAAGTCACACCACATATAGAAAATACACAAACACAAGCTTTTTTTTTATATTTATTTATTCACACACATAATGCCAGGATGTGGTCTTGTATAAAAAACTTCTTCACCTATGAAACCACCAAGTCAGTGGTAGTGAAGAGCTGGACCATCGGCATCATCAACCGCGTCGTCCAACTCCTCATCATCACTTACTTCATCGGGTGAGTATTTTCATTCTGCTGTATTTTAGGATTCCCTGTATTTAATTTGCTTTAGTTGAATGAAACATGTGTATTTAATATATATTTACATACATATTTAATATCTAATGCCATGGATTCGGCATTGATTATCATATCGCACATACCAGTATTAATTGACAATTAATTACTACTTATGAGTAAATAATGTAATGGTGATGATGACACGATTGGTCAAGTTTAGAATTAAAATACAGTGTTATTTACAGCTAAAAGCACTGTTATATATTACATTATTATTACTGTTATTACATCACTGTGAATTATTCAAATACTATATACTGTATATTAATTCAAAATGTTAATGTTTAAATATTAAACGTATTTATTTATCAGTATTAATGAGATTCAAGTGTCCTGTTACTGACATCAAAGGAGACAAATTTCCAACATTTTTACAGGCTTGAAGCACTATAATTTAAGAAAATATAGAATCTTATTTAATTCATTACTGACTATCACTTAAAAACGCTGAACTAAAAAAGAAAAAGTCAACCAGTCAAGTTATGCTCTCAAATGATTTGTTAAATTTAAGTGTGTGTTAGGTGTTATTTGTATTGTAATTTCAGGTTGGCATATATACATTCAAATTCTGTACGTTTTATATTTTCTTAGACTTTGACCAATCAATGGTCATTTCAGAGAGAGAGAGCGTTCCTATTGGCTTTGCTCCGGCTGGTGGGCGGGGCTTGGTGTTTCCTCAGCAGATCTCAACATGGCTGCCGGGTCACAAATTTTCTCATTTTACAGCTAAACAGTAACTACAAGATAATTCTGAGAACATTTGAGGAGAGAAATAAGCATTACAGTAACAGAATATTGATTCATATTTGATCAGCGCTGCCTAGTTTGACCGTTTGGTCGGAGTTTGTGAGTGATTGACAGCCGGCTCTCATAGACGGCAGACTCCAGATCAGTTCTGACTGGTTGTTTTCTTCCGGTCTGTGAAATCTTGCAGATGCCATTAGGAGCACCAGAGGAACATGATTTTTTTCAGATTACCTGTCTCATGCACTACTGTCAGGATAAAGAGACTGTATAGACAGAAACGCTAAAGGGCTTTTAATTTGAAACGGAAAGAAGAATTTTTTTGTTAAAAATAAATATTTTTATTTTCATCATGTCTGCGACATTTACTACAGATATAGACATTAAAACTGTAGCTGCTGTAATGAAGAATATAACTAAATTGACTTGGTTGTGCTAGAGCAGCTAAAGTATGCTATCAGTAACACAGAAACGCTGGCAACCAGAAATTAGACAATACGCTTACCGCAGCATGTCCAATAAAATCACAAAATACACAAACCACAATACACTTTAGTAATTTACATCTGTAAACACAACACGGTTGTGATTGGCCCGTCAGATCTCAGGTTGCTGGAAATCTGTCCAAAGGGGAGGGGGACCAGATGCATCGCCAGAGCAAATAAAACATGAGCTTGGAGATTCGTTTGGTTCCCAGGCAAATTAAGGTATGGACAAGGGACAAGAGACTCTTTGTCAGAATCAGAAATTGCTTGTTAACAGCGACACCTGTGGCCGTTAAGTCAACGAAAGGCAGCGTCCTGTTGCTCGCCCTTGTGCTCGCTCTACATAGACATGAACGAGCATCGGTCAAAACAGTGAGGCGAAACACGTCAGCTAAAACCACAATATCACTCTATATTTCACCTGCTTGGCAGTAATGCTGACCAGACGAAGGTCTCTCCATGAATCAATGCTGATCCTAGTGTTGGCTTTTCCTGCTTCAGCCTCCCGACCGCGGCCGGAGGGAACAGAGGAGACACCGGAGTTACTCGCTGCGGAGCCCCGTAACTTCACGAGACACGGGAAACCTCTGTTGGTCTGCAGGAGCTGCAGCATTTATTTCTGCACAAACTTCCACTGTACATTCACTAGATATTCTCAGAGCTAAACTAACTCTTCTGCAGTGTGTAGTGTGCGCGCATGCACGTGAGAGGTGGAGCGAGCTGAGAGGCTGACAACGAGCGCGGTGTGTGAGTGAAGGCAGGCAGGCAGGCAGAGGAGCAGAGTACAGCAGAGACTCCGGCCCTGGAGACCAAAGCTCCGGTCTCCTCTGTGTCTTCTGACCGCGGTCGGGAGGCCGAAGCAGGAAGAGTTAACACTGTTTTGAAAGACGGGCTTCACTAGATATAACTGCGGTTTTGGTGCTTCTGTGTAGTTTGTGTTGGATTCTGAGTCTGAACAGTGTAGCCACACGCGAGCGCGCATGGACACCGACCCGCAATGATTTATACGTGTAAGAAGTTACAAACAGGAGCTTTAACTCAGACTGTGAGCCCTATAACCGAAGACTTCCCTGACAGCTGGTAGCTGCCACACAACAATTAACATCAGCACGCTAACAAAAATATTTAAACCCACCAAAGTTCTCTAACTAACAAGATAACTAAGTGATACTTATTTTGACCTTTTTTTTTTCAGGTCACTGCTCATTCAGTTCACAGCAGGTGACAACAGTCAGACAGCAGCTTTAGTTTATTATAGCCTATCAGTGAGCGATACATGAACAGGCTCCAGGTCTGAGAGAAGTAATACACAATACCTTTTCTTTTTTTAATTTTTAATGTTTCTCTGTGTGTGCTTCAGGTGGGTGTTTGTCAATGAGAAGGCCTACCAGACGAGAGACACAGCTATTGAATCCTCAGTGATGACCAAGGTCAAAGGTTTTGGAATCTACAATGACAAGGTCATGGATGTTGCAGACTACGTCACTCCTACACAGGTAGGCCTATGGGCGGATAGATGGATGGATAGACAGATGATCAGTAGTATACAGTGATGTCCTATGTGTTTTTCACAGGGAGCTTCAGTCTTCTGCATCATTACCAAACTGATCACTACAGAGAACCAAGTCCAAGGATTCTGTCCTGAGGTTAGTCACCGTCACTACCATTACTGCAACACTACTTCCATAGAGTGCTGCAGGGATGACGTATTTTTGCAGGCCAATCAGGAAGTTAGCATCACCCTGGGTTCCTTCGACAAAAAGCCAATGGGATTTTTCCATTGGCTTTTGTATCGTTGTAGAAAATAAGCTCTGTGGCAAACGTACGTTTATGATACTTACATGTTGTTGTGTTCAGGTCATTATGGAATTTTTGCCCAATGATGCCAAAAAGTTGTTGCCTACTGAAGCTTTAATGCACATAACAGAGCAATACCACACTGAGATCCCAAGATGTCATATAAGGACCTCTCCTCTCTAATTGAGCAACATTCAATATGAGTCATTTTCTGTCGGCGTGATGAATGTAAGTTCACTCTCTTTTAGCTCCGTTTTTGGTCTCCACCAACTCCTGAGAGTCTCTTTAGCTGCTAAATGCTCCTCTATGTTCACCGGCTAGTCTCTAACTTTGTCTGTCTGCTGTTTGGTGCGTAGCATGTTGTGTGTACTGGGTTTATTATGTATACTGGGTTTATTATAGCTCTCTGAAAACAGCTGCCTGCTGCTGGAAATGACGCTGACGAAAGAGCCGAGACTAAACCAAAACAGTAAAGTTGCGGCCATAGAACCCAAAGCCGTGATCTTAAAGACGCTAAAATCTCTCTACATCTGAGGGGAACTGCAGAGTAGGGTGATGATTCTCTGTGGGTTCATCACTACGAGCAACCCCTTTCACATTACACGTAGTCATTTGATCCATTGTTAATATAAAAATAATTATGTGTGTGTTACCCAGAGTGAGAAGAAGTACCATTGCAGCCAGGACAGTGACTGCACAAGACACCTCAACAAGCCAGGAAGTTATGGTGAGACCTTCTCTCTTTTTCTTTTTCTTGTTTCATCATATTTGATAATGTTATTATCATTATTATTATCATTATTATACTTATGCTGTTGAATTACTAGTTTGGACGTGGTATCTATTTCTGAGCCTAACATTTTATTTTTTGGTTTTGCAGTTTGCATAAAAGCTTTTCTTTTCCCACTCAGGAATTCTGACGGGGAAATGTGTTAGTTTCAACAACACCGTCAAGACGTGTGAAATAAAAGGATGGTGTCCTGCCGAGATCGACACCATCAAGACGTAAGACGATACTGTGCATGTGATAGAAAGCTTTTTACGTTGCCGTGCCACTGTTGGACAGCCCATTAATCCGAAACCCCCAATAGTCCGAAAAATGTCACATTGTTCCGAAGGCCCATTGCTCTGAAAATACAAACTTTACGTGCAGTGCACAGAAGCACATGGATAACTATTATGCAGAATTATGTAATCGGACCTTCCAGTCACAATGTGTGTTTTTTTACCATGACAACGGCATGACCCGCCCTACTCTACCTATGGTTGACTTATGACATATCCACACTGGGAGCGTCAGGAGCGTGTGGCGGCTGCGTAATTGACGCGTCGGGTGTTCACACCAGCTGCGTTTCAGCTGTGTTGCTGCTGCTGTCAGCCCTTTCTGTCTACATAGAGTTTGCCTTTCATAATGGCCATTGCACTTCATTATAAATGTCATTTATATTTATTTTAGACAGAGAAAGGTTAATAAATGTGTGGTAATTTGTAAATAATAGTAATAATCCACAATTAAAACCCCGTACTATATTCATTCATTGAGCTCTGCAAGTCACTGCATGTTCTACAACACTGTCCTGCAAATATTTCAGAATAAAAGCCTTGCGTTAACAACTGAAGGAATTCTGTCCACAGAAAAAAAACGCTTGAGGGCTTTTATTTTGAAATGATAGCAGGAAGTGTTGATTTAAAAATAAGTCTTTACTTTTTTTCATCTCCGTAACATTTTTTTTTACAGATAGAGACATTGAAACTGTAGTAATGTTGCTGATATGATGTCAATATTCAGTCAATAGATCACCTTCACTCTCTGTTGTTGCTGCGAACCGCGCGGCTCGCGGTAAAAATAGGCGAGACCTCGAATCTCTAGAAGAGCCGAGCCGCGGGCAGTGTTGCTGCTCTAACCTGTTAACACGGACGCCGAAATAAAAAACAACAGGTAACGCAGCCACCACGCGACGCAGACGCCACGCGGCCACCATGCGTCCAGTGCGTTCCCGGCGTTATCCTAAACCTAACTGATCTCACTCCTCATCACTAAACCTAACCAGCCCCACCAACGAAGGCAACGAGTAATAAGAGGTAGATTAATGTCAAACCGTTCTGTAATTACTTTTCAGATATCCATAATAGCATTTCTCCTAATCAAAATTGTATTCTCACTAGTCAGAACGGTAATTAAAGGACCAGTATGTAATATATTTACTGTAATAAATCATAAAATGACCACGATATGTCATCGGAGATTAAGGAAACATGCTAAATTGAAATACTGGCTTCTCCGACAACAATGCTACAGTATTTATGTTCTCCTTCGAAATTTCTGTTCCGGTCTGGAACGTGTATTTTGTTTTCGCGGGTGTGATCTCATCCGCTGCCCATTTCAACACCCTGTTGCCTACGGAAGTGTGTGCCACACCATGATACTCAAGGATAAACACTTTAACATATTTATTTGTCTGTCTTTCTTCTGCGTTTCTCCCTTCACCTCTCTTTCAGTACGGCAATGATGGAAGTGGAGAATTTCACCATTTTTATTAAGAATAGCATCCGCTTTCCAGCCTTCAACTACACCAAGTATGACGATTATGATTTTAAATATGATGATGATGACGACACTGAAGTCTGACATGTTGATATGATTTGTCTGTATGTGTACAGAGGGAACTTCCTGACTACAATCACTGACGATTACATAAAAAAATGTAACTTTGACATGGTGAACAACACCTACTGCCCCATCTTCAGAGTGGGAGACGTGGTCCGCTACGCACAGCAAAACTTCACTAAACTGGCAGGCAAGGTAGAGTCAAGAGACGTTTTTAAGTCTGAGTCGTGTCTTTGTAAGAAAATTGTCAGACAAGACAAGGCATTTCCCATTCATTATCCTTTTAAAGCTGTGTCAACACACATTCATTCGTTCATGTGCCTCTCTTATTTTGAAAATCCTGTCAGGGAGGAGTGATTGGAATAAAGATCGGCTGGAACTGTGATCTGGACAAGTCAGATGACCAGTGTAACCCTTCGTACTCATTCACCCGACTGGATGCCATGTCACAGAAGAACGACGTCTCACCTGGCTACAATTTCAGGTATTCAGCTTCACAGTTGGACTGATGTGTGTTAAGACACACAGCGCTCACGATTAGACCTTGAAGAACGGTTGCTGGATCTTTAATCTAGATGACAAAAAAAAAGGAAAGACGAGGACAGAAACTCCAGTTTGACTTTTGCCACATGAATGTTTTCGGCAAGATGCCCGTCTTCAGCGTGTATTCAGACATTTTCAGTCAGTATACACAGGTGGGGTGACTGACATAAAAGACTTTAATATAGTCAAGTAAGGAATCCATCAAATTTCACATTGAGTTATGATCAAGAACTGGAACTGGACTCTACAGCGTCTGTAAACACAGATAAATCTGTTTTCAGGCTGACTTCATCCTGATGTAATAGGGAGAAAATTAAAGGCAGGGTGGACTACTTCAACATTTGTTGGACTTTCAAATACAGACAGTCTCTTCTGTATCAGCAGACATCCTATCAATATTTAAGGGTTTTATCTCTTGATTGACCTTTGTTTTATTCTCAACTTTCTCTCCTAATGTTGGGATTGTGTCCCGTCTGGGGTGCCACTTTAGTGGCTGTACTGGAGCTATGACCCCAGCCAGGAAAGGGGTGCCAGTTTAGCCTTTTTTCCCAACCTCACAAAATAAATCAAATTAACTCAATCCGTAGGTAATTGAAAAAATTCTTGACTTTTTAAATAAATAAATTCCTCTTAAATCTTAGACCATGCCAGACCGCCCGCATGAACAGCGCATGGCGGCTGCGTGATTCACGCGTCGGGTGTTCACACCAGCTGCGTTTCTGCTGCTGCTGCAGCTGCTGCTGTCAGCCCTTTCTTTCTACATAGAGTTTGCCTTTCATAATGGCCATTTAATTTCATTCTAAATATAATTTATATTTATTTTAGACAGAGAGAGGTTAAGAAATGTGTGGTAATTTGTAAATAATAGTAATAATCCACAATTAAAACCCCGTACTTTATTCATTCATGGAGCTCTGCAATTCACTGCATGTTCTACAACACTGTCCTGCAAATATTTCAGAATAAAAGCTTTGTGTTAACAAATGAAGGAATTCTGTACACAGAAAAAAAAAAACGCTTGAGGGCTTTTATTTTGAAATGAAAGCAGAAAGTGTTGATTTAAAAATAAGTCTTTACTTTTTTTCATCTCCATAACATTTTCTACAGATGCAGACATCGAAACTGTAGTAATGTTGCTGATATGACGTCAATATACAGTCAATAGATCACTTTCACTGTCTGTTGTTGCTGTGAACCGCGCGGCTCACGTTCGGACACCGAAATAAAAAACAACAGGTAACGCAGCCGCCACGCGCTCCTGACGTTGCCGGTGTGGACGAGGCTTTAGACAAAAGGGATTTGGGATCAGGCTGTTAGAGCTTATCCCATTGTGGTTATTTGTTCTCTTGACCCTTTGCAAAGTGCTTTTATCTAATGCGTTTAAGTGTGACATATCATTTATGGGTTAGGATTTTCTTTGTATTACACCAAAAAAATGTGTCTAAGTTGCACTGTGTTATATAAGCTTTAAAGTGTTTTCTTTAATAAAAAAACGGTGCGATTTGTCTGTTTGTGCAGGTTTGCCAAATACTATAAGATGGAGAATGGGACGGACTACCGCACTCTGGTAAAAGCCTACGCTATTAGGTTTGATGTTCTGGTCAATGGAAATGTGAGTATATGTCTTAGTGTGTGACAACATTTGTGTATACTTGTATCTATTATGAATAATGACAAAGAGATATGGATCTGTATGTAGCTGTTTTGACAGCTCAACATAGAAGCTTCTTCATAAAGTACCAGTTGCGTATATATTTTTTATTTCTTATACTTGCATACTACATCTTTTTAAACATCTGGGGTATTCTAAATGCTTTGTTTAGCCACCCGCTTCAAACACAAGCGTACTTGTTACTTTAAGTTTCACTTTCACAACGTGGTAGGTACAGGTTTTGCCCGTCTGAATCATTAGCTTGGTAGTGATAACCACCGATAACGCCCCATTCAATCGGCCGATAGCGCTCAAAATGTTTAGCATTACAAAAACAGAATAGCAGAATAATTTATAATAAATGATAACACCCAGGAGACTGAAACCTGCTGAAATAAACTACTATTCTTCCTTTGTAGGCAGGGAAGTTCAACATGATCCCTACACTCATCAACATGGTGGCAGCCTTCACGTCAGTGGGAGTGGTGAGTTTTATTGGTATACTTGACACAACTGATATATGGAGCCAAACATTCCCCCTTTTACTTCTGATTTTAAGTATTATCTCAAGTACAATTTGACCTTTGTTGTACTTAAATACGTTGCAAAAATGTCCTCCCACCTCCCATCTCACTGAAGCTCAACTGTAAGCTATGTTGAGTTTTAAAACATGAATAGTGACCTTTGAGAAAATCTGGGGTTACTATTGGGCTGAATTTTAAAGTTTCATTTCTACTCTTGCATTGTTGAGTGCTTTATAAATAAAGGTTATTATTATTATTATTATTTGTATAATTATCATGTAGGGCACGGTGTTGTGTGACATCATACTGCTGAACTTCCTGAAAGGAGCGGAGCAGTACAAGGCCAAGAAATTTGAAGAGGTAAAATACCCAAGTTCTTCACAATGTAATGTACACTTCATTAGATTTGAACTCATTAATCAGTGTTGGTGTTGCATTAATTGATTGACCACCCTTTAAAGTTGTTATGGTGAAGTTCTTAGCAAACAGTCCAATATTCACTTCTCCTTTTAGCTCTGGTTTGGTCTCCACCACCAACTCCTGAGAAAAATATCTGTCAGCTAAATGCTCCACTATGTTCACCAGCTAGTTGCTAACTGTGTCTGTCCAATGCGGTATCACGCCAAAGCGTGTAATAGACCCGCCGGTCACGTTTTGCTCTCGCCGAGGCGTGAATATTACACATGTATGAAGGTGCAGTACCAGCAAAAAAGAAAAAAGAGCGCCGCCATGTTGCAGTACTCTAGCCTGTGACGTCACGAGAATGTTCGGCTCGGCTGAGTGACACAGATACAACGGTAGAGACCGTGATAGACGGGGAGACACAGGACAGAAGAAACCAAAAGAGGGGGACACTATTGTATTGTTCCTGGATGTAAAGATGAGTTTTACAATGTTAAAACCAAGAACAAAACAGTCCATTTTCATAAACTGCGGCTGAAACGGAAATCAGTAACGTTACTGCAGCGCTGGCTAGTGGCACTGAAAGAGCCCTCCAACAGGCTCTGAGTCCAGCTGCAGAAGGTGAAACAAAGCTTCTTTTTTCCTTTTAAATGCTTACATTAGTAATATAATTGTGCATTAGAGTGAAAACCCATTTAGTAAACCAGCTTAACTTGGTTTCACTTCCACTTTAAGCTTCTGAATGAGGTGAAGGGTGGTAGAATTTCAAATTTAATGTATGTAGTATGAATACAGTCAAGACATGAAAATCCCCAAGAACTGTGAGGATTTGACAGATGGCAATATGTGTGGTACAGAGCAACATGTCTCTCTCTCTCTCTCTCTCATATACTGTAGGTGTCCGACAGCCCGATGGATTTCCAAAGCAACGGGTTGTACCGCTCCCAGCTGTCACTCCGACATAACGAGTCCATCATGAGATCCAGTGACTCCGGGGCATTTTCTATTGAACATTACAGCTAAATGGACAGGAGCAACAGCCAGTGGTCAGGGAGCAGTGGACTGAGGACAACAGATGTGGGTTGGGTTTCTCTAAAAAATGTTTTGAGTTTTAGCAATTGTAATGCATTCAGGGCATCCCGGGCCCTCTTTATATAACACAGTACCTCAGTGTTACCAATATTTTTATGTCAATGTCTAAAAACTCTTAAATGTCTGGAAGCAGCTACAAGCAATGACAAACAATATATCTTAAATCAAATGAATCAAATACAAAAGTGTCTTTGCATGGTGACACATTTTGGCACTTGACATTGCTCTCAGGATTTTCTGAGCAAGAACCAAATCTTTTTGTGTTTAAAAAGTGAAATTCAACCTGAAAAAGATTTCACATTTGAGCACTCTTGAAACTACTGGAATGCACCACAACTATATTATGACGGCCTTTATTGTGACAAGAAAACAGGAATAAACAAGACGGCTGGCATGAATTGATTCACTTTGCTTGCTCTTCTTTAACAGCTCTGTTGTGGTTTCTGCTCTGATAGATTAACTCTGGGTAACGGAGCTGGATTGTGGTTTGATTTGATAAAAACAAAGCTGGATAAAGCCACAACGCTATTCCTAAAGTATGTATGTGGATATATATCAGTGCACGGCTCTGCACATCCAAACAAGTGTTATAAATTAATCTGCTAATTACACATCCGTTCAGGTTGGTGTTGGGTGGGAATGAGCGGACGCTACTGCACCTGCTCTATTGGCCCAATGGATGCGGAAGCTCACCGGAAGATCCGGGTACTTTTCCACTGGGAATTTGAGCCATTTTATATTCATTTGCCACTGAGCAACTCTCATAGGAATGAACGGGGCCCCTCCTCCAACGCTGTATCCAGTTCTCTTAATACATCCACGGTCCTAACAGGTGCGGGAAAGTGAAGGAGATGTCAATCAAGCACAATCTTTATTATTATAATTTATATAATAATTGTAGTATAATACAATAATGGCAGGAGGGGTAATATTAGTGTTCTAAAAGTGGAAAGTGGCATTGGTTTAACCGGGCAGAGAACAGTGAATGTGCTTGTGGAACTAGGACAGTGATTTACAGTACAGGGGAGACTTTATTCATTTTTGTTCAGGAAAACAGCCTTTGCACAAACACCCAACGGCAAGTTTGTATAGATGAGGGTAGATCATCTTCTGCCTCTCCCAGCACTGAAGTGGGTCCTCCAATCGTCCGATATTTGCTTCAGACGGGTAGCGCTGGACCTGGACCTGAAACCTTTTCCTCTGCTGAGAGCTCCACGATGGCATCATTAAAGGGATGACAGCAGAGGAAGGCACCCCGCTGGCTCTCTGAGCTCCACCAGACGGTGCAGCATGTGGTAGGTGTTGTTCCAGTGTGTCTCTACTTCTTGAAGTAGCTTCAGTTTGGGCCTCCCCATATCCGGTTGCACCTGTGCAAGCTTCTCCTTTAAAAAAATAAAAAAATACAGATTAGCAATTAATTTCGTCAACACAAACAAAATACTAGCATTATCAAAAATTGTAATACAGTCAAAGAACATACCTTAGCAGTGGTGCTGCTTCTAAAGTATCCAACCAGCTTCCTCGCCTTGGCCTGAATGTCAGAGAGCACGGGTCAGGTCAAGAGTCTTTTTCACTATCAGGTTCACAGTGTGCGCTATGCAAATAGTGTGACGGAGCCTCAGTTGTTGTCTACATAATGGCAGGTAACTGCCAGGTAGGTATCTGTGTTGATGGATGTCCACATGTCAGAAGTAAGGCTTACTGCAGCCACCTTCTGCACTGCTTTGGCCTTCTCTTTTGCTGTATATTTGGCATTTGTAGCCTAAAGGAAAGAAAAAAAACAGCTTAATTTTCAGATGTAATTTGAAAATACTCTCGTACACACCTGCCTTGTGGGGAGAACATAGGTAGGGTCTAATTTGGACACAAAGTCCCTTAATCCCACAATACTGAAGGGTTGTGTGCCCTTCACTTATCATAGAGACCAAGGCTTCCCTGCTGGCTCCATCCAAGCAACTATCCAAACTCTCAAACGACCAAAACTCACCTCTATTACAACCACACATTTTGAGGGGATCCAATGGGGTTTATACTGCTGCCAAAATCTCACGCCAAGATCTAAACCACTTCCTGAACCAGTCATGCGGTATAGCTGGTAGAGGCAGGTAGGTACCAAAACCCAATCCACAAAGTAAAGTGACAAAGGGCCATCTAAGAAAACAAAACACTGTAAAACAGATTCTCTATGGTGTAACACCAAACACAAGGAGCGACAACGAACTGACAAAGGAACAGGAGAAACACACAGACTAAATCCACCAGGTGAGCAGGGTGATTGAACACAGGTGGAACAAATCAGGGCGGGGCAGACAATCACAAAATGGCGGGAAACAAACAAAGACAGGAAGTAAAACCAGACAAGACACAAGAGAAGTGAACTCATCAAAATAAAACAGGAAACACTAGAATGAGTGAATATAACATGAAAGTCTAATCCAAGAAACCCAAATCCTCTAGGAAATTGCAGAACTAAAGCTTCAGTAGGCAGAACATTTTTGGCATCACTGGGCAAAAATCCCATAATAACCTTTCAGCATATTGTAATTCAAGTGTTCTTGAGGTCATTTCAGAGAGAGTTTTCAGATTACCTGTCTCATGCACTACTGTCAGGATATAGTATATACTGTATGACCGATTTATAAAAAATACTTTTTTTTTTGCTCCATTTCTACCCACTGCAGCTTTTATTAATATGCAATCAAGTTAGCTGGTATTTAGCCTATGTTTAATATGTAAAGTTAAGTTTGCATCTGAGTTTGATTAAAAATATAGCTTCATATTTCTTCGAGAAAAGGAAACGTTGGGTCTGAGATAATGCAATAGCATTAGCATAAGTATGATTTGTACTATTAAATTGTTACCAAGAAAACAATAGCATAACGCTTAAGCAACCAACCAAACAAGTGTGTGCATCAGCATCATGATTAGCATGTGTTACATATATAATTGGGACATATTTCCATACTTTTTATAATTCTCTGCACACCGGAAATAGTTTGCTTGTTAATGTTAGGTAGCTAGCTAACGTATGTTTAGAGAAAGATGTAACGTTGGCCCTGCAAATTTAGCGATTATACGAGGTTGTGACATTTACGTGAACATTTACGCCATCAAAATGAACACAGAGGCCGTTTCATAAGACTCAAATTGAATTAAATTCAGACAAAACATTTTAGGTTTTACCTAACCTCCTGAAAACCACGGAGAAAGAGCGACGAATGGCAGCGGTGGCAGATCAAAACATTTAAAAGATTGATATCACCATTTCGTTGGCGTTTACAAAGATGGGACTACGCAGCGTGATTGGCTGTCAAAATTATTGACTTCAACATTTGATTTGCTTGCAAAAGATTGACCACGCTACATGACTGGTTTTCAAATGATGGAATTTGTGATGCAGACAAGCGGTCAGGTACTCGAAAAGATATGTAAGGTAGGGTGAGCTGATTGTTTTTAAAATAGAAATGTAGACGAGAATTTCCTACAAGATGCAGAGGTCAATATGTCTTTTTTTTTATTTTATTTTTTAATTTAATATCTCGCAGAAGTTTCTTTTTTATAGAACTCTTGTCTATGTTAGGGATCAGCAACCTGCAGCTCCGGAGCCACATGCGGCTCTTTAGCCCGTCTCCAGTGGCTCCCTGTGGATTTTTTTAAAAATAAGTTGAAATTGATAACTATTTTGTTTAAATTTTCATTTTTATTTATCATTGTTGTAGATCTATGGTACGACGGTACGACGGAGTATTAGGGCCACATTGAGAAAAAAATGAAGAGAATTTCGAGAATAAAGTCATAATATTACGAGAATAAAGTCATAGGTTTACGAGAAAAAAAATTGTAAAATTATGAAAATAAAGTCAGAATATTAAAAAAGTAGTTATTTTACGTGTTTTTTTCTTTTTTTTCCAGTAAAGTTTTGACTTTATTCTCATAATATTACTTTTTTTCTGGTAAAATTATAACTTTATTCTCGTTATATTACGACTTTTTTTCTCGTAAAGTTATGATTTTTTTCTCGTAAAGTTATGACTTTATTCTCGTAATATTACGACTTTTTTCTTGTTAAGTTATGACTTTATTCTCGTAAAGTTATGACTTTATTCTCGTTATATTACGACTTTTTTTCTCGTAAAGTTATGACTTTATTCTCGTTATATTACGACTTTTTTTCTCGTAAAGTTATGACTTTATTCTCGTTACATTACGATCTATTACCTCTGATCTATGGCTACTAAAAATTAGAACAACACAACAAGTAAGTTTCATTCTTTATTTTGTTCTTGTATTAATCACCCATACTCCAGCAATTATTTTTTGCAATATGTACACTTTGCTGTTGATGCTCTCTCTCTCCATACCAGCACCTCCCCCACCCCCCCACCCCTCATAAACATGAAGACAATGTCACGGAAGGCCTTCATCCACAGACGTTCAGTAGGGATCAGAACTGTTCATGGGAAAGAAATCCACATTTAAAGAAGGGACATGGCGAGTTACTAGTCTTAGCCGTTTGCTGCACTGCTCACGTGGCTTCAGACACTGCACACCATGGATCAAAACCTCGAGGTTCAAGTTAATAATTCATCACTTTTAAACCTCACAATAAACAACTCGTGGCCAAATCAGACTCCATTCATCCAATTCATAAAGTCAAGAGAAATAGTAATAAAAAAACCCCCAACTATTTATTTCTTGTTCATTGTTTAGAAATGAAAAACATTATTTTAATAATAACAAAAAAGACAAATCAACAATCAAGTAAGTGACTTACTGGTCATACAAAATCAGTGTTTCCCCCGAAGTCATTGTGCAGTGTTTGGGCCAACAGAGCAAGAAAACTGCAACAACGCAGGAGGGGTATTGTAATTTTATATTTTACAATATTTAAAATAATAATTTTCCTCATGCCACCTGCAATTCAACCATTCTGCTGCCGAAAGAGGGGCGGGGACATAAGACGAAGAGCAAAATGTCCATCCAACACGTCGACTACGAAAACCTTCCATGTTCACAAATGTTGAGAGCTCTGGTCGGCCGACGAAGGCTCAGTGCAGAACAGCAGCAGGACAGATGATATGTAGAAAATAAAAGCATCGTTTACTCCACGGAAGAGCAAGTGTAGAAGGGTTTGACTTGCTATTAAAAATTCACACTCATAAAAGTCTACCATCAAATTCCTTTTTCCAGAAAAGATTCAGACATAATTCAGCTTAACTTTCTGTACACAATGAAAAAAAAAACAATTTTATCGAATGAAAAAGGGGGTGAAATTAATACAACATACAAAATGAAAAAAGGCAGTTTACTCTATGATAGTGTCAAGAGAGATGCTATTAAAAAACAAAGGCATAACTACATTTCATATTAAAATAACATAATGAAGAAGGAAGGGAGTACCGTCATCAATAATCATCATCACAGTTAAAGGATGACGTGATTCCCGTTAAGTACCAAAATAATACCGTAAACTGGGAGCATACACACACACACACACACACACACACATGCATGCACGCACGCACACACACACACACACACACACGCACACAACATTGTGATAAGGGGTCATTTACAGACCCAACTCAAAGACTGGGCAGTGTGTTATCAGTCAGGAGAGGAAGAGGTAAGAAGATGTGTTGAGATCAGAACGATGCTACTGATCTCCAACTGAGGTCAACAAGTCAGAGTAAAAATGTCTAATATAATAATGTGTAATAATTAAAATAACATCACCACATAGAGGACTCACATCGCTGATTGGCTGACACAGCAGCTCGTCCACAGAATGACGGCCTTCTGGTCCAGATGCTGCAAACTGGCCTTACGGGACGGATTTCAGCTATTTTTTCACGTGATGCCGGCCAATCCGGAGCGAGCCCCGTTGTGATGCGTTTCCTGTAGTTGGTCTAAAAATTGTTTTGGGGACTTACCGGTGTTAGACGGTGGTCGGGCACACGCCGATTACATTACGTACCCACCGCCCCCCACCGTAGTTTTGCTTCCTTTTTTTTTAAGAATTAAAAATTAAGTTAATTTTGGCGTATCAGCGGCGCGTTATCAATAGATAGTCGGACGACGGACGCTACAAAAAGACAGTGAATGCATCTTAAGGAGTCTCAGCTCAGAGCAGCAGGAGTCAGAGCGTTGACAGACCGACATCCCTACTTGCAATAAGACATTTTAAAGGTGCTGAATGCGAGCTTGGGAGTATTTCTATTGCCTCCGCACGGCCCTCAACATGGCGACGGCTAGCAGCTAACGGCGCTAACAGCGGTAACAACAGCAACAGAGCTGACAGAGATAACGGCGTTAACCTGGAGGGCGGGTGCTAGGTTTCCGACTTGAGCTAGCCAGTAGGGGCACGCTCACGTGCGCGAAAAAGGCAGGTGCAGGCCGGCCCGGCTATGTCAACAAAGCACAGAGGAGCTCTGATTACAGCGCACACACGCACACAGAGGGAGAGAGACTTCATTCTCTGCTCAGGTAGACATCATTCCTCTATATCTTTACATAGACGATAGTTGAACCGTTAAGTAAAAATGGGGAAATATTCATTTACTATTTATCTTTGATGACACATAAGAGGAGGATTTACATTTACAGTACATAAGTATGGGACTGTTTAATCATGTTTTTTTCCTTCTTTATTGTGTGTTTGTGTGTCTTCATTCGTAATGTTCTACTAGTTACTAACAACCACATACGGAGGCTAAGTTAGGGACGCACCGATACCGACACCGGATCGGATATCGGGCCGATACTGACTCAAATAGCTGGATTGCGTATCGGTGACAAAGGGGGTGAACTATACTACTCAATTCTGTGTTTATAGACTACATACATTAGAGAGTTTTGACCTATTTGTTGCCGCATTAAAAAGGTTTTTATTATTTATTCCTGATAATTTTGACGATTTTTTTTACCAAGTTGCTGGATTTATTATTTTAATAATAAATAACAATTCAGTGAATTTATATCTATGTATTTATTTGTTACACATGAAAGAATGATCCCAGTCACCGCCACACAGCGAGGCATACAGCTTATTAATTAAACACTGGTATCGGATCAGTACCCGGTGGGACCGGTTCATCCCTAATCCCAGCGTCCTTGACAAATTGACCAATTTAAATGAGTGTTTTTTGTATGTGTCTGACCAGGTCGTGACCTCTGCTTCAGGTCTACCGCTCTCCATCCTCCCCGACCCTCTGCCCAATCTGAGAGGCTTCCTGTCTGTGAGACCAGCCCCCCCCACCAGTTCATTTCTCTTCAGTTTAAGCACTGACAGTGAAGCTCGTTCAACTAGAACTAAACACTTGAGGCCTTGAAGCAAAATCCTCATCACTTCCAGGCGACACCTGAAAAAGGTTTTTATTCCCACCCTCACCTTTTTCTCACTGTGTTGACAAGGATGCAACAGCATTAACGCCCACTGAACACAATGCGAACCGTCAAAAAAGGGACAAAATATAAGTAAATAGCGGTACCTGTGTATCTAAGGTTAACTTGTACCACAGTGGCTCAATAGTAAGACTCCCAAGTAGGACCAAATGACGAGGCCTTAGTTTGGTCTTTTGTCATTTCACACACAACCATGAACATACAGAGAGCCTACAGGTCATATAAAAACCAAGTCAAAAGTAGGAGGTAAAGTATGAAAAGGCATTAAATGAGGATTATAGCAACAATGATAAAAAAAAGTGTGGATAACTCATAGTAACATGTTGATTTGTTCCAGTAGCTTGCAGGCTGAATCGTAGTTCATCAGCAGCACCACAAGAGGGAGCGACGGAGCTAAACTTCAACCACAACAACAAGCAGGTGGTTTGAACAAAAGCCAGCACAGAGTCCATCTGTCTTTCCCTTCATCGCTCTCCGTTTGCTTTTTTAATGACAGACAAAGTACCTGTTAACGTACCTTTACAAGTTAGTTTTACTCTACTCCTATCCTACGCTACGTTCATACACCATCTTTGTCTCTTTCTGCTACATCATTCCTGCGTTCGCTCCTCCTGATCCCCTCCCCCCACTACTCCAACTCTCTTTGTCCTTTCTCTTCCAGTTTTCATTGAACTGCTCTTTTACCTTCTTTTTCTGGTTACTCTCTCAGTAAAGTGAACTTGTTTTTGTCCTAAATATTAGTACCATTTCATTCTCACTTGTTGTCATTTTAGTACCTAGCTGTCTAGTAGATAAAAACCACGAGTGCCGTCGTACTTCTTCTTCGCCTCCTCTTTTTCTGCGTTGCTTTTTTTATTTCTGTGCTTGCTTGTGAATGTGTGAAGTTTGGACAGACTTGCATTGACAGGTGAACCCAGCAGTGACTCTTGAAAAGTGGTTCCCAAATCTTCTAGAACCCAAGATGTCCCCCTGCATCCCCTTTTAAGTGCTGGCAGAGAGAGTGCGTCTCTTTTCCTCCTCCTCCTTCTTCTTCTCTTATTTTCATGGTCTCTTTCCTCTACTCCTCGTCCTCCCTTCCACTCTTCGCTGCCCTCACACGGATGTCTCCTCCTCCTCCTCCTCCTCCTCCTCCTCCGCTGCCTCGGTCGCTTGTCCTTTCACTTTTCCATCAGTCCGTCGTCCTCTGTGATGCCCTGAGCTCGGAGCTCCTCCAGAACGTTGTTGAGGTGTCCCGGGTCGGGGAAGCCGTGGCCCGTCAGGTTGGAGCCAAACTCTGTCTTATGGTGGACCTTGAAGAGATGGACACAACTGTTTTCTTTTGTTTCTGTTATAGATATCACAAACTACAGTCCATCAAATCCTGAGTTACAGTCTAATGCAGACCTCAGCAACCTTTACTATCAAAATAAAAAAGAAAAAAATCTGTCTTGAGCCGCAAAACATTATACAGCTTATAGTCTAAGTATATAGTATATAAGTGTAATGCAGTGAGGGCCAAAGTGCAAATGTACTACAGAGTATTAGGACCATATTGAGAGAAAAAAAAATCTGAGATTTCGAGAATAAAGTCGTAATATTACGAGAATAAAGTCATAACTTTACGAGAAAAAATTCGTAACATTACGAGAATAAATTCATAACTTTCCGAGAAAAAAGTCGTAATATTACGAGAATAAAGTCATAACTTTCCGAGAAAAAAAGTCATAATATTACGAGAATAAAGTCATAACTTTCCGAGAAAAAAGTCGTAATATTACGAGAATAAAGTCATAACTTTCCGAGAAAAAAAGTTATAATATTACGAGAATAAAGTCATAACTTTACGAGAAAAAAATGAAAATAACACGTAAAATTACTACTCTATAATATTATGCCTTTATTCTCGTAATATTATGACTTTTTTTTTTTTTTAACAATGTGGCCCTAATACTCCGTCGTACCGTCGTACCATAGACCTACAACAATGATAAATAAAAATGAAAATGTAAACAAAAAACAGTTATTCATTTCCATTTTTAAAAAATCCCCAGAGAGCCACTGGAGAGGAGCTAAAGAGCTGCAGGTTGCTGACCTCTTGTCTAATGTTATTGCGTCTGTACCTCATTCCAGATGACGGTGTCAGACTCTCCGGTCGTACTCGAAGTCCCAACTGAGAAGATCAACCTGCGGTCCCACGCCACCAGGAGCAGTCTCAGTACCTGATGACACGTTCGGGGTAAAAAATAAATACCTTTAAGGGGACTGTATGCAAGTTTTGACACATCAAGTGCGAGCAGAAGAATGGATCTACTGTACGTGGGTCTGTAACAGGACGTGGATTGTGTTTACCTTGCGTCCTCTCTCGCTGTCTGGGAGGTAGCAGTGTCGGGGAAAGCCTCTGGCAGTGAAGGGCTTCCCTGGGTTCGGATGCTCTGGTCCCTGAGAGGAGAGGGAGGAGGTCCATATTAGTAGACAACCCAACTCTGACCATGTAATACCTCATATGGGAATAAAACCAACACTAGCGACTACATCTACATGCACAAAATATTCCAGGCTTTGCCCTTATTCCCAAAAGGACAATATTCCTGCTAAGTAGTGAACATGGCTAAAGAAAATGTTTCACTAATATTCCCGTTTACATGCAGCCGTGCATGCAACAATTTAAATAACTTAAATTTCCCTCCTTTTCCAACTGCAGTCATGTTGCAAGTTTTGCAAAACTGTGTTCTTCAAGCTATTCTTTTTACAGCTATGCACAACAACGTTTACACGTACATCCTGCTAATGTACAAATATTTGCATCAAAATAACACTGATCCTTACTCACAGTTGCATCTCCTAGAATCAAAATAACAATTGTACCAAAACGTTTCACTCAAATTAAATAAAACAGAGCAGAACTGCTTTCACTTTCACATTGTGCAAATCTCTGCATCAAAAATAAGACTTAAAAATAAGGTTCTTCACCTGAGTTTAGTTCATTTTCGTTTAAAACGAGTAATATGCAGGCCGGCTGGCTGTTAGTTTAAGAAGCGCTTGATTTAATACGCAGCGGACTTTTCTACGAGCTGAGCATTTTAAACGATCGTGTTCATTTAATTGTCGGAAGCCAAAATTGTGATCCCGATTAATATTCGATTAATTGTGCAGCCCTATTGTGAACTATTACCTGAAGGCCTGGCGGTATGTTGTAGATGATGCGTACGCTTTTGCAGTCAGGGTGTCCCGGTAGAGAGTGAGGGATGACGTGGTACTCCATCTTCCCTGCCGGTTGGTTGCCCGTCTTTACGCCGTAGATGGTTTTACAGGTGGGACACTGAAGACTGCAGAGAGAGAAAGAAAATGAGCTAAATTTCAAAAACAGTTAAGAGACAAATGACGAGTCTCTCTGTCTTTGAACCTACCTGCCATCCTTGTTGCCGTTGTTATACATGGCCACCAGACACTGGAAATGGTACTGGTGTCCACACTGTGCTAGTCGCCCGACTGACTCCGCCCGAGACACGGGCCCGACCCCCGGACCTTTGTATCCAGACGGCCCCCCCAACGGCTCCATACAGATGGTACAGTCCTACGAAAGAACAAGAAAACTCCTTATTCTATATCGTGTAATGAGGCGGCACTATGAAAGATGTAGATCCAAATACTGTTCATACCTCCTCTGGTGGACTTTTTACTTTCTGCAGGTACTTCTTCACCACCTCCTCTGGAGTTTTACCTGCAGACAGGAAGGAGAGGGAACAGAAGGAGGGGGATGAAACGGGGTGAGACCCTCAGAAACTATTGCATTTGTGGAGGTATAACAATGGTTTTTTTTTTTTGCATTTCTGTGGCTGGTCTTCGACTTGAGATCTTACCCTTGCGAGCCTGTTTCTTAGTGGTCTTCCTACAGCAGTGGCCGAAGCCCGGCACGGGTTTGATGTCGCTCTTGCTGACAGGCGGAGGGTGCAGCACGAGTTTTGGAGGTCTAGTCAGACACACAGGCAGAGCGGCGGCACTCATCAGGATACCTGTGATCCCTGAGAGAGAGAGAAATCAAGTCTGGGTTAGAACAGACACAAAGATCTCAAAGAACTTGTTCTATCGGTCGCCCATTAGCAGTCCGTCGTTAGTGAGAGTGTGATTTTACCGGCGAGTGCAGGGTGAACAGGACTGGATCCATTGAGGTTCTTCACTGGGACAGTGGGCACACTGCAAGAGAAGACCAAACTGTTTAGTATAGTTGTGTTTCCAACGCTTAATCTCAGGCCGACAGCGACAGATCAGACATAAGAAGCTGGCAAATACTTTGAGGTTATCGCGCACTTACTTTGAAAAACTGATGACTGTCATTTTTACACTAAGAGGTCACAATAGTGCAACCGAGTTTGACAAAAAAGACGACAAGCAACTCAGCTTAATAAATTATTATCCAATCAAATTTCTGGAGTTGAAAAAAACTGAAGAAGAAAATTGTCAGAAAAAGCGACTGAGTTCTCCCTCCGTGTGTCTACGTGTCCTTTTCCTCTCTTTGTATCTCCTTGTTTCTCAGCGTGCTGCTTCGCTCGGCGACTACAGAGCGTATGAATGAGCGTGCACGGCTGTCTGTGTGTGTTTATCAGAGCTAATCCACAGAGTTTCCATCTTCTCAGTGATCTCAGAGAGATAAGACGTCACGAGGATTACCTGCCTCGTCACAAAGCCCATCATCATCACCTCTAAGTGACAAATGCGTAACACACACAGACACGTCAACAGATTTAGTACAACTGTGTAGGGGTCCAGTATATATGTGATGACATATATCAGCGTGTGGCGGCGGCGTTCATGTTAACAGGTTAGAGCAGCCACACGCGCAGCTCGGCTGCGTCTCTTCCAGAGATTCGAGGCCTCGCCTATTTTTACAGTAGCAACACACAGTGAAAGTGATCTTTTGACTGTATATTGACATCCTATCAGCAACATTACCACAGTTTTAATGTCTAGACATCTGTGGAATGAAAGATTTATTTTTCAAATCAACACTTCCTGCTTCCATTACAAATAAAAAGCATTTTTTCCCCCCCTGTGGACAGAATTCCTTCATTTGTTAAAACGAGGCTTTTATTCTGAAATATTTGCAGGACAGTGTTGTAGAACATGCAGTGACTTGCACGGCTCCATGAATGAATAAAGTACGGGGTTTTAGTTGTGGATTATTACTATTATTTACAAATGAGCACACGCTTCTTAACCTTTTTCTGTCTAAAATAAATATAAATTACATTTAAAATTAATTGAAATGGTCGATATGAAAGGTAAACTCTGTAGAAAGAAAGGGCTGATAGCAGCAGAAACGCTGCCGGTGTGGACGACACACACGTGAGACACGCAGCCGTCACGCACTGCTCACGCAACCCGTCTGTCCCGACCAAGTACGGACTGTGTACTGGTCGCTGGAGAGGTGCCGGGGTGCCCTTGAGCAAGGCACCAGACCCACAAAACTGCTCTACGGGCGCTATATAGTAGCTGCCCACTGCTCCTTACACTAGGATGGGTTAAATGCAGAGAGTAAATTTCACTGTGTGTTCACTGATTTACATTTACAAACGCTAGTACGCTCTATGAGCTCCGTGGATGCTGAAGATATCCGGGGTGATTTTATACTCGGCTATCGAGCATTTTGGCTTCATGCACCACTGAGCGACTTTCAAACGCCTCCAACGCTGTAATCCAGTTCACTTTATACATCCATGAAAACACACGTTAAGGATGTCTGCAGACTGTGTTCAATCTCTGAGCGTCTGGTCACAGATACGCTATTAACTCAAATCTGAGACAAAAATGTGCCATTGTTGCCGAGTGAGTGAATGTAAAGATCAGCTGTTGATCTGGGGAGCAATGAAGCCTCTCTCTTCATTCAACTGCAAACACAATCACTCACTCATACTAGCAGACTACTTCAGGCAGTGTGACAGCCAGAAGGACAGTGATGCTGTGATGATCTGTTGTTTCCTGTTGTTGCTTTAGATTTAACAGGCTTTCTGTCAGCGCACTAAGCTGCTTTAACTTAACCCCACTCAGTGTGACACATGACGACACGTGAGTGAATGACTCACTGGGATGTGTTTACGTCTGCACTAGTGTGGATGAGGGAAAGAGTACAAGAGAATGAGTTAGTTGTCTGAAAGGAGGTGTTATGTATCACACGCTTCAGAGAGGAAAAAAGCAAAACAGAAAGTGTGAGTAGGAGAACGTACAGAGTGAGGTGTAAACAACAGAAATAACTCAGCTGCCATCAATACTGGTGGGTTTCCTTCTCTGCCTATAGCTATGATTACCACAGAGCGTCAGATGAGTTGATCAAGACACATTAAAACCAGCCACCTTAATTAAAATGTCCACAGTGAACCAGTCCAAGCCTCGGCTCTAACAACTGAGCTGCAGAACTAAAACTAGAATCACCGCATCGTGTTTGTGATCTTTAAATCACTTAAACATAATTTTCTTGTTTTCCTGTACATGTTTATTCTAAAAATGGACATGCAAAGTGGACCCGCACACGGTTCTGTTCACACTTCATTGGGTGCCTGCACTGGGGCGGTTCGCAGCCGTGAAGAGGCCACGGTTCTGTCGAAAAACGGTGGATTGCTCCCTCTGGATTGGGAGTGCGTTACTGCCCCAAGCGAGGGAGTTCAGGTATCTCTGGGTCTTGTTCACGAGTGAGGGTAAAATGGAAAATGGCGGTTCGACGCGGCATCAGTAGTTATGAAGGCGCTGTACCGGACCGGCCGGAAGGCAAAGCTCTGGATTTACCGGTCCATCTACGTTCCAACCCTCACCTCTGGTTCATGAGCTTTGGGTAGCGACCGAAAGAATGAGATCGCGGATACAAGGTGGCCGAAATGAGCTTCCTCCGTAGAGTGGCTGGGCTCAGCCTTAGAGAGAGGGTGAGGAGCTCAGACATCCGGAGGGAGCTCGGAGTAGAGACGCTGCTCCTTCGCGTCGAAAGAGGCCAGCTGAGGTGGTTCAACATCTGATCAGGATGCCTCCTGGACGCCTCCTTTTAAAGGCTCCGGGGTAGACCCAGAACACGCTGGAGGGATTATATATCTCGTCTGGCCTGGGAACGCCTCGGGGTCCCCCAGGAAGAGCTTGCTGGAAAAGGGACTACTGAAATACTTAGCGTAGCCTGCTGCCCCCCCCGCGAGCGGGCCCCGGATCAGCGGAAAGAAAATGGATGGATGGATGGATGGATGCATTTTGGGCTGCACACACACAGTCCGCTCCGACCCTCCTGGACACGGACTGATGCTGCTCCGTGGTGAGAGAGACACAGTTGGGTCGGTAAAATTTCCCATCTAACACTATGAATTAAGGGTTTATTCGACCATATTATTGGAAGTGTTTTACGATGTTCCGCGGCTCGAACAGCTGATCTACCAGTTGAAACCGCGGTGCCTGTGACGGTTAAAACAAGGGGAAAATATGTTTTTTAAGATATGATGATAGTTGCATAACGATTTTTTTTAATAATTGAATGACTATTTGAAAAATTGAGAATCCTAACCCATCCCTAGACTTTAGTGCTATAAGCCTTTAGGTACTGTAGGCCTATATTGTTGTTTTTTTAAATGACAAAGATTACAGTTTTAAAACAAAGTAAATACTAGTTTATTGTTAAATGCAGAACACAGAAGGGCAACGAGGCGCAGCGTTTCTTTCAGCTTTGAATATCCGCAGAATTAAAAATGTACTAGCTCTGGGTGAGGGGAAGGCTGAAGCATGTAGGGAGGGAGGACGGACCCGCCAGCGTGTGTGTATTATTTCTCCTCCATTCTTGTTGTTGTTGTTCGGCACTTGTAGCCTCCAGGTCGGATGTGGTGGTCGGTCTTTGTTATGTGAGCAGTAGTTGTTCTAGTTTAACCAGACTACTACCCATCACATCTTAATCACATCACATTTCCATCTATAGTACGTTGATCAGATTAGTCTGAGCCTCGCTCTGAATATGAGCGCTCAAAGGAGTTTAAAATCTTAAATTTGTCATAAAGATTTATTTATGACAACATGAGACAGACAGACAGCCTCCTCTGTTATAAATAGGCTATCAGCTGATGACGGAGGGGAAACACCTATTAGTGAGTCGGTGAGTGACGACGACGGTGATCACACGCTAACCGCTCGTTGCCAGTCACCGGATCTATTAATATTTAATAGGCTGCAGCGTTAGCAAGGAAGGCTTTACTGTAAGGAATAGAAAGGGGAGTGTTGAGTTAAGTCTGATCCTGGATAAGCTTCATGCAGCTCATTAACACACTTACCAGCTGCCCCATTGATGTTCTATTGACACGTACATATACACACAGCTCCTTTGTTAACCCCCTGAGACCCGTTTATTTGTCTTTTTTAGGGGGGTCCAGGGGGTCTTTAGGGGGGTCCAGGGGGTCTTTAGGGGGAGATCGCAGGTCAACAGTAGATGTCACATAGAAGTGGTGTACATCATCTGAAAGCTGAGAACCTGAAGATTAATTTGCAGCTCAGCACTGTGTGTCAAGTTGTTCTAGTCATAAATCACAAAAGAAATCAGATAGAAATCATTGTAAAAGTGTATAAGGGTTTAGAGCATTAAGATAGAAGTATGTGATGATCATCCCCATGCTCTATTATGTCTCAGAAGTTACTGCAGCAATTTTTTGGGTTGATACCATTTGTTCCACAGATTTGGTGCTAAATTTAAAAAAATTTTACCACTTGAGAATTGATAAAAAATGATCAATAATCCCTCCAGAATACCACATTAAGACAGCAAGACCTTGAGGAACACCACAGAAAAAGCCATGCTGTGATTTGGGATCAAAACCTTTGACCTTTGGAGATTTCTGCAAGAATTGCATTTTTTCGACACTTGTGTTGTGTAAACTGCTCAGAAACCCCCTTATTGTCAATCTAGCTAGGAAAGCCATCCATCCTCTGAATGCTCTAGGTCTCTAGTTTGATCCATCCATCCTCTGAATGCTCTAGGTCTCTAGTTTGATCCATCCATCCTCTGAATGCTCTAGGTCTCTAGTTTGATCCATCCATCCTCTGAATGCTCTAGGTCTCTAGTTTGTGGTTGTAAAGTTTAATGAGACTGTGATTATCCTAGAAGTCACCAAAGGTCATTTTATACAGTGAGGCAGCCAGGTAGAAACAAGCCCAAAAGAAGTGACCTTACCTACTGACCACAATATGCCACTTGATCACTTCATATATATGTATGAATTTATTTTGGATTGGATGCATTTCATTTAATTTTTGCATCCAGTTTTTTTACTTTACATTTTTCTTGTTATAATCTTAAAGATAGGACTCGACGATGTTGGAAAGCTAGCATTATTTGAATGTAGCATCGCCTCAGGAGCTCCGTCTAAACCCCCCCCCCCTCCCCTCGGGGCTCCTTAGAAGGCAACGCCCCCCCCCCCACACACATGCACGAGCACCGCCGCATCGTAACTACTTCACATCGTCAACCCTGCCTTTAAAGATGTTGAACGTTTCATTGCATCTTTGCATCCATTTTTAGCTTGTAACTTTACATTTTTCTTGCTAACTAAACTTAAAGTTGAACATTTAATTTTTGCATTTTTGCAAAGACCGTGAATCCAGTGTTGGTAAGCCTGATTGAGGAGAACGGTGTTGCGTTCCTTTTACGTTTCTCAGTGCTATAATGTTGAACCAGATCAGCATGATTTGCTCGTATATCACACTCACAAAAACAGAAACCTGCCCCTCGAATCGTCCCCCAACTCGAGGGCGAATCCGATCTTTAAATTCACTCTTTTCCCAGTCTTTGTTGTACTTTTTGCCGTATTTCACCCACTTGGTACCTGGCATGTTAAACTCCATCAACCATGCAAAGATTTGTCTCACAACAACACCAACACTCAGTTATGTGTGTGTGCGTGGGTACGGGGGAAGGGGAGGGGTGGAGGGATATCAGGGTTGTGTACGGATCCTGCAGGACAAACTAGACCGGTCTAGAGGAGAGAGACAGGAGCCCAAATAAGCCCCAAAAAAAACGCAACCTACGACTACCAATATTTGTGAGCCACTTTTAAGGAAAACAAGCCCAGGACTTGGCAACTCCGGTGAAGAGAGTCAAGGCCCCAATAATAGGAAAAGATCCCGTCCCTGCCTGGGGGGGGTTGGGGGGTTGGGCTGAATGGGACTCCAGTCTCTTGACCTCCTGCGACCTCTCAAACCCGCCCGCCTACCCTCCGCCTGCTTCCCACAACATCACACACTCCCTCAGCTTTGTCTCACACACTCCCTCCACTACTCTCCCCACCCCCCCCCCCCGGGCCAGATGGACATCAGCTGGACTGATTTAGACACCACACAATAACACACTCCCACACGTTCTCACAAACATATTGTCACACACATAAAGCTGCACCCACAGCCTCACACACATTCTTATGAACTCATCACACACACTGTAACTTCCTCTGCTTTAATGAAACATGATTTGATGTGGACAGGTGTCCGTTTCCTAAAACGATACTACATTTGAAACGCAAGCTGGGAGTTTCTTTTTGTCAATAAACAGAGAAGGATGTGCATTTGTTGAATAAATAATGACAGGCTCGATTAGCCCGACAAATATGTGCTAGAAAACATATTGTACAACAGTTCAAAAAGTGGCTGTGGATGTTCAGAAATGTTCATTATGAAAAGAAATTAGTTGTTTGGTCTAGCTGTCTAGCTCCTCGAGGTTAACTTGCATGTTTTCCCATTCTTCATCTTCTATTATTGTTCTAAAAAGGAAGATTTTCTTTTTCCATACACCTGAACAAACTAAGTTTTTTTGGCCCCGATCAGAGTCCTTTAATATTGTCTGATCCCATACTTATATTTATATTTATATTTAAGAGTGTAGTTCCTCGTGTTAGGAAGTTAAACAGGTCATCTCTAATATTGATTTTATATTGCTGTGAAAACATCTTCAAATTGTACTTATTCAAGTTTCTCACCGATTTCATTTTAACACATCATGATAACGTTATAATTTACATTCGCCAATACTCATTTTTTACTGGAGATTGCATCGCAGATCGAACACATCCTAATGTAACTCAATGGAACCTTAACGTTAACGTTAGCCGTTAGCCGTTAGCTCCGCTAGTTAGCTGCTCTCCTCCTGCCGATAATCTGTCTCACACACTTTGTAATAGATTCACACCGCCAACATGTTTTGTTTTGTTTTAATAGCATGTCCCACGCCCGAGCAACCATTAGGCTTCCACCTTGCACGGTTAAGGTCAGGTATTGGTTTTAGGGCGGGGAGTCTCACGAGAGTTTTTGCATGTGTTCACAACTTGTGGGTTACCTTCTAGACATGACCGTTGTTGCTCTCATGCGTCTAGTTTGTCCGGATATAATATTTTTATAGATTTATTCATAATATACAATAAATATGTTTTAACAAGTTAGAGCTATACAATTCATACATACATGCATACATATGATTTCAGTATTTCTCCTTCATTTATATTCAGTCATTAAAGGGTTTATAAAAAGATGCGGGGTGTCGGTGGCCTACAGGTTAAAGTTGCTGACCACGTTAACAGCAAAGTCTCCGGGTCGAGTCCAGCTGGGAACTTTTATTACACGTCACTGCACAGTTGCTGTCCAATAAAAACGTAGAAACATAGTCAAAAAAAGCTACTGAACTAACATTGAGAGGCCTGGAAAACTGAACTGAACAAACCGAATTTCTATCTTTTGTTGTTTATTGCTAAATCTCTAAAAAGTGGTGTTTTTTTTGTTCGTTTTTATTGAACTCTGGACTCTTTATGTGAATGTTAGTGAATGTTATTGGTGAATGTTATTGGTACTTGCAGTGAATCCAGTGAATGTTATTGGTATTTGCATTTGATTATCTTACACTTCCCAACTCCCCAGATCCACGTTGTTTGAACCGATCCAACATCATCCAATCAAGGTTTCAGGAGAAAAACCATGAAGGAGAACTAACGTTTCGTTACTGAGCACCAGTTGGATCCAGTTACTCTGCTGATAAAACAACGTCACATTTGGTGAAGAGCTCATACGGCTTGTTTAGGACTCAAGACCTGAGTCGGGACTTGAGTGCACAGACTTGAGACTTGCAAAACAATGACTTGGTCCCACCTCTGGTGGCCTTTACCTCTGTCATGTCACCATGTTACAGCTCCCTCTATGGACCACACATGATTACAGTTATACCTGCGGGTAAGCTGAACAGGTGGCAATACATTCCCACAGCTCTCTCTTCTTATCTCTCCCCCCCAAATACAGTGAGATGTTTAGTCATGGAGTTCTCTCTTTCTCACACTCCTTCCTGTTTATTTAGCTTTTCCTCAGTACGCTGTCTGTGCTGCCCCCCCCCCCCCCACACCCACACACACACACACTCATTAATTCCTTTTGTCTCCTTCCTATAATCCCCCACTGGGGAGAGAACAAACATTCTTCACTGCATCTCCCGTTAGGATTGTCAATATTTACTGTGTTTGTGTGAGAGAAGGACAATGTGTGTGTGTGTGTGTTAAATGCCTCAACAGTGTGAGTGTGTCACCTCCCTCCCTCTCTCTCTCTTTCTCCCTCTCCCTCTCTCTCTCTCTCTCTCTCCCTCTCTCTCCCTCTCTCTCTCTCTCTCCCTCTCTCTCTCTCTCTCTCTCTCCCTCTCTCTCTCTCTCTGGTGTTCTTGCACCATTGTGTGATCAATCTTTGACAGTTTGCTGACTCGTTCTTTGTCTTGTAACCCCCCCCACCCCATTCCCAGAAGCCCTTGTCTTGGGCGCTGTCTGAGTCTGAGTCTGTCTACACACACACACACACACACACACACACACATAAATAAATCTATCTACACACCCCTCCCCTCGTCTGAATTGTGATTGTCTGGGGGGGGGGGGGGGTAGAAACAATGCTGACTGGACCAGTATCATTGTCTAGCTCTCCCCCAACCACCTGAAAAAGATATTGCATCTATATGATGATGGGGGGGGGGGGGGGATTCCTCCACATCCACCAATCACCTACGACATCTTTACTAGTCATGTTTAAAATAGCCCCAAACTCTACAAGCTGCTAAAACAGGAAGCAGAGCCAGAGAGATTAACACAGTGAGAAATACGGAGGAGGTTAAGAAATGGTGGGAAAAAGAATATAGACTGGTGTGAGCAGAGAGAGAGAGAGGAGGGGGGGAAGGAGAAGAGAGTAGAAAGAAGAGAAAAGTAGCTCAGCATTGTGCTGCTAATGCAGTCCAGGCTCGGGTAATCCAACAAAGGTTACTGTGGAAACCAACAATGAGGCTCTGAGGGGGCCCGACTGAGGAGACGCGACAGGAGAGGAGCCAAGGAAAGGAGAGGAGGGGGGGGCCGGGGAGGAGGGGAACATCCGACCACCACCAAAAAAAAATCTCAAAACTATCTGACCCTGCTTTCAGTTTTTAACACGATTATCGGCGAGGATCCCACTCTCACTTCCTGTACAGCAGGAAGGAAACACACAAATAAAATCACTATAAAAATCAAGTTTATTCTTTCCGGTTGCAGAACTGAAGTTGTGACTGGAAGCTGATTAAAACCGGCCTCTGTGGTGAATGAGCAACACCTCCCCCCTCCCCCCTCCTTGGTGTGACTGTGTTTAAGCAGAGCAAAGCTGGACAACAACAGCGAGTGCAATCACTATTACTCCGGCCCTGTTCACACCTGGTTATTAACGTGCTTCCTCAGTGATCGGATCACAAATGGATCAGCTACAGGTGTGAACGCACTCAACACCAGGGTATCTGCAGGTTTCAACAAGTCAAATTGAAGACCTTTTTAAGACCACTATGAATGCAATTTAAGACCTTTACTTCACGTCCATACTGGCAAGAACGTACTGAGGATATGACAGAAAATTGGAACCCCGTAATTACTTGCAAAGTAAATTAATTTATTCACTGAAACACTTTCCATTCCAGTTGTTGGGAGTTGTAGATTTAGTTGGAAAGTGTTATAGCTCAGAAGAAAGTCAGAGAAAAATATGATGATAAAAAGAGAGATGACGAGGAAGATGAGGAGGAGGTTAAGGGCTTGAGAATGATCGGAAAAGACGAAGGAGTTCAAGGGTACTTGGGGGGGGGAGGGAGAGCCGGAGAGAGAGAGTGTTCAGGCTGAGAGGAGAGCAACGTGGGAGGAGAGCGGGGGGGGAAGGCTGGAAGTTTGTTTCGTCTGCACACGTCAAGCTTGCGATCGTTTTTCATACAGCTCATTCATCGTCGCTCCAGCTGTTATCTGCAGCTGGTTAACGATGTCAGTCGGTTCAGTGTGTTTTTGTATTTGTGTTTCCAGTTTACTACGTCTCCTCACACTGTGCTGCCATCAAACAAGAAGACCTAAGAAAGACAGGTTTATCTTTTAAGTGTTGTTTTTGACATCTGACTATCTTTGTCCCCCTATAGTGAGATTCTCATGGTTCAGAGAACGGGGATTACAGGCTCGCACATTTATCGTTTTTGTTCGTCCACCTCTTACATTTTGAGAAAATTTCAATTCAGCAAGTGTGTGTGACGTTTCCACAGTGGCTTCCAATATGAGACTGTTAAAGCCCCCCCCCCCCTCTAGCCAGTTTTACTTCCTGTTTTTTGGTTCTTTCTCAAACAGAGAATGGGGGTGTGGTTAATAGTCAGATGTAATTCATCACCACGGCAACCAGATTGCATCGTTTTTCAACCCAGTTTAGATGAATTTACTGTATATAAGACCACAAATGAAACCAGAATTATCTCAACACACGACTCTCTCTGACTCTCGCTCTCTTCTTCACCGTCTCCTCCTGGCGAGGCGGCCGTCTGGCTGCTGCTGCACCGAGGAGCCGCACCGCCGCACGCCGGCCACAGAGCACCGGAGGACGGATAGACATGTTGTAGATGTCCGGCATTTAAAATGCAGTTTCGGGACGTTTTGGAGCTTCACCATCCACCAGCACCGGGCTGCACTGTGATTCCTTTATTTCTCTAACGGGGCTTTTTCTCTTGTTTTCTGTTGGGCTGAAAGTTGTGCTCCCTGTCGTTCGGACCTGTTAGAGGTCCGTAAACCTCCGTTAATTTATCTCCAGCAGGAGGAGACGGTAAAGAAGAGAGCGAGTGAGAGAGAGACAGTCAGTGTGTTGTGTTAATTCTGCTGGTGGGATTTTGTGTAATTCACTGTGTTGATTTCACCCGTTCACCGCACACACAAAATGCCGTTGGGAAAATAAACACACTAAACTAAGGTGGAGGAAACTAAACAATAAAATGAAAACCCCTCAGTTAGCTAATGCAACAAGTTGGGCTACTAGCTACACCTAACTAGTTAACTACAGCTAACTACAGCTAACTACAGCTAACTACAGCTAACTAGTTAACTACAGCTAACTCCAGCTAACTAGCTAACTAACTAGAGAGACAAACTGACAGATAAACAGATTTATCAGTTTGCTGTTCAGACTCAAACGATCATGAGTGCTCCTGCAGCTTGGACGATGACCTTTGACCTGCAGCTTCTACTATAGTCAGACGGCATATTCACATTTTAGCAACAACCTTCTTTCTTTTTTTTTTTTTTTTTTAACTTTGAGCACAAAATTAAGTTATTTGTCAAAAACATTTTGGCAACTTAGTCAGGAAACGACTCAAATAAATATGAAATATCATAGAAATGGACGGGGGGGGGGCTTTAAGTGGCCACTCGCAGAGCTGCTCTCTGTTCGGACCTTTGCACCGTGCACACCCAAATAGCTTTAGAGAGAGGGAGGTGCTGCTGACCCATGGCCTTCACACTCGCTCGCCTGTCTTCTCACACAATCCTCCCCCCCCCCTCTACAGATGCCACTTCACAGATGGACAACACACAGAAGGCTTGGCTGACTTTAGACACACACACACACACACACACACACACACACACACACACAGGCATAGACACATATTGCAAGTTAACAGTTACAAGTTCAGTTTACCATTTTATAACATCAGTTTGGCCAAAAACTATTTTTCCGAGTTCTTGTAAATTTGCCACTTTAAATCTCAGCGTCTGAAATCAGCAGTTTTTTAATACTCCCTCATCCCCTTCCTCCGGCTTCATATTTTTTTATTTTTTTTTTAAATACAATGGCCCTAATATGACGTCGTATAACAGGCAATTGAATAAGTGTTTCAAATTTGAAGGTCACCAGAATTCACTAGGACGTAGTAGGTACTACTGAATCTCATTTGTCTCAGTATTTAAAATTCTTCCTCACAAGGCCTGTCACTATAATTACACTCACATACAGACATGACATGACCTCGATCACTTTTACGTTATCGACTCATCGTACGATATACGGACATGACCTCAAACATTTTTGCCGACCTCGATATCGCCCTTTGTGTTTACAGATAAACAGTAACACAGATCTGTGTGAAGTCCTGGGAGCTTGTGATCACTGTTCTGGGGACAGTTTCATTTCACCAGGGGTTAAAGTAAAACAAAAAGTTGAAGAGAAGGCAGGTGGTAAAGAAAGTAAATTAAAGAAAAATATGGGATTAAGGATCTTATACTGCACTATAACTTTTACTCTTGTGTGTTATACTCTATTTTAGCTTTTATTTTTAGCTTGTTTTTATTTTCTACTCTTTAACGTTTTTATGTTTTTATGACTGTTTTAATTATGTCTTAATGCTCTTTTGCACTTTGAAAGCACTGTTGCTGAAATGTGCTCTAGAAATAAAGCTGCCTTGCCATTACAGGCATGTTTTTTACATAAAACCAACCAAACATTTTAGCATATAGACAGCAGGGTTTTCCCTACCATTATAAGACGTGGGCATTGCACATTGTGGGTGCATTTTATTAATGTATTATTTATTTAGAATATTTTAATATTTTTTAGAATTCACATTGCAATGTCTGATAACTTCTGTAATTCTTTTATCCTGTTCTGCTTTTGCGTGTAAAGCGGAGTTGGAAATTAGCACCGGCCACCAGCCAGATGCTTGTAAAATATGCACGGCTGCATATATGGCTGCTAAATTTGCTAATTTCCAACACTGGGATAAGGAGTTGGCCTGCAGGTTGTTTATTCCTCGTCCCGGTGATCAGCACATCTGGGTGATGCCGTTGAATGTGCGTTAGCATGTTTGATGTGCTAACTTTCCATTCACATCTTAATATCTTTAACCCCCCCCCACCATGGCGTATTTTGCAGAAAGGAGACAAGTCAGTGGTCTTGTTGTGTGTATGTTTCATTTACTCACCCTGATGCTATGAGCGCTCTGGACTGGGCCATCGCAATCCTCTGTAACGCTGGTCTGCTCAGCCCGGCTAAGCTCGATCTCTGTGGCAACGGGGCGTGGCACACCGTTGCCGCGGACGGCAGCGGGCGCTGCGGCTTCAACACCATCTGCGATGGAGATGGCACGGGAGAGGGGGGCGTGGTCACGCCGTTGGCGGGGGTAACTAACGTGCCGGTCGGCACCGATTCACCGGCTGAAGACGAGGAGTGCTTGGTCGGAATGGACGGAGGGATCAGGTTGGGTTTGGACGACGGAGGCTGAGGAGGCGGGAGGGACGGCGGGGGGGGCCTGTTGGAAGACGAGGAGATACCCAGAGAGGTGGTGCCCGCGGTGAGGGCGGCCAGCGACTGAGCAAAGAGCTGGGCGTTCCTTCGAGGAGAGGCGATGTTCCTGGAGATGGCGAGGCCGTGCGGCAGCGTCTGGTAGTAGTTGGAGTTGGAGTTGGTGTTCTGCTGCTGTCCTCGACCCAGAGTGGCCGATTTCGACGGACTCAGAGGTTTAGAGGCGATGGGTGCTAAGTTCTTGGGCCGCTGCATGGTTAGTGAGCGTCTACCTAGAGTCTGAATCCCTGCTCCTCCCGTATTGGTCTTCACACTGAGAACCAGCATGCACTGCTGGCAGGAACAAGGCTGGCTCAGTCCAGTAGCCGGTAAGCCCCCATTGGGGTAGACGGAGCTTCCGGTCCCCATGCTGGCCCCCGACACCCCGACACCCAGCAGAGCTCCTGTTAGGCCTCCGCCTCCTACACTGCCTCCTTTGGATATGGGGAGAGGACCGGACACGAGAGGGTAAACCAGGTCAGCACGTCTCTGGAGCCTCCGACACCTCTGGCTCTGTCTGTTCACCTGCAGGACGACACAACCAAACATTAGATTACTAATCAACCATTATTAATTAATATCACCCATTTAGTAAAAGAATTAAAGGTATGGAAGAAGGTGATTCCGTCACTGATGTCCATGTAAATAATTTAAACACACCTGTGTCATGTTCTGAAAATCGATGAGGTAGCAGAAGCCGAGCGGCGTCAGGTCGAGGCACTGCTGCTGCCGACTGTGGGCGCTCTCGATGGCGATGGCCACCTCCATGTCGTACGCCGTCCACGAGCCCGCGTCGTTTTCCCACTCCCACTGCCAGCCCTGACCCGGGGCCGAGGCCGGGTCATAAAAACTCCTCCGCACCGGACGGATGGTTCCTGAAATGGAAAGAAACGTCCGACTGTTAAAAAATATGCACAGGCGACTAAGCTTTAAGTTGCATGGTTTCTGATTGTTATCAAATAGGCTAATAGACTGTATAAAATGACCTGTGGTGACCTCTAGGATAATCACAGCCTCATGAAACTTTACAGCCACAAACTAGAGACCTAGAGCATTCAGAGGATGGATGGATCAAACTAGAGACCTAGAGCATTCAGAGGATGGATGGATCAAACTAGAGACCTAGAGCATTCAGAGGATGGATGGCTTTACTAGCTAGATTGACAATAAGGGAGTTTCTGAGCAGTTTACACAACAAAGTGTCGAAAAAATGCAATTCTTGCAGAAATCTCCAAATGTCAAAAGTTTTTGATCCCAAAATCACAGCATGGCTTTTTCTCTGGTGTTCCTCAAGGTCTTGGTGTCTTAATGTGGTATTTTGGAGGGATTATTGATCATTTTTATCAATTCTCGAGTGGTTAAAAAATGGTTAAATTTAGCACCAAATCTGTGTAACAAATGGTATCAACCCAAAAAATTGCTGCAACAACTTATGAGACATAATAGAGCATGGGGATGGACATCATATACGTATATCATAATGTCCAAAACCCTTATACACTTTTACAATTCATTTTAATTACTTCATTACTTCAATTACTACCGAGCTTTCAGATGATGTACACCACTTCTATGTGACATCTACTGTTGACCTGCTATCTCCCCCTAAAGACCCCCTGTACACCCCTAAAAAACGGGTGTATTGTGGGTCTCAGGGGGTTAATTTTCTTTACAGAACCCAAAACATAAATAAACATTTTTTATGATTTTTTTGTTTTTTATAATTGTGACCTAGAAATGTCACTACTTTCTTGTTTCAAAACAAATCTTTGACATCCCCGTACTTCAATTCCATGTCATTTATTGGCTGACATATAAGCCTTAACTGATATATCTGCAATGAACCATTATTGGGTATCCCATATACAATACCTTGAAAAATATCGATATTCAATATCCATTTTCGATATCATGATTAGGTTTTTATTAAAAGATTAACAGGCCTATAACAAGGCCAGTGTTTCCCACAGGAGACTATGTTGGGTGGATGCTCCTCCAGAAGTTATAGTTATAGCTGTGGGACTGTGTGTGTTACACATACATAATGTGCATAAGCTTGTCCGTGTATTGGGACACAACTATACAGCAAAAAAAGCCTTAATCACAGTACCTGGCCCCTTCTTAATGTCTCATCTGTCAGAGCTGGATCAACAAAAGGCTGCTGCTGCTGCTAGTGCTACTACTGCTGCTGCTGCTGCTAGTGCTACTACTGCTGCTGCTGCTAGTGCTGCTGCTGCTAGTGCTACTGCTGCTGCTGCTGCTGCTAGTGCTACTACTGCTGCTGCTGCTAGTGCTACTACTGCTGCTGCTGCTAGTGCTACTGCTGCTGCTGCTGCTACTACTACTGCTGCTGCTAGTGCTACTACTGCTGCTGCTGCTGCTGCTAGTGCTACTACTACTGCTGCTGCTGTTAGTGCTACTGCTGCTGCTGCTGCTGCTAGTGCTACTACTGCTGCTGCTGCTAGTGCTACTGCTGCTGCTGCTGCTGCTAGTGCTACTACTACTGCTGCTGCTAGTGCTACTACTGCTGCTGCTGCTGCTGCTAGTGCTACTACTGCTGCTGCTGCTAGTGCTACTACTGCTGCTCCTGCTAGTGCTACTGCTGCTGCTGCTGCTACTACTACTGCTGCTGCTAGTGCTACTACTGCTGCTGCTGCTGCTAGTGCTACTACTGCTGCTGCTTCTAGTGCTACTACTGCTGCTGCTAGTGCTACTGCTGCTGCTGCTGCTACTACTACTGCTGCTGCTAGTGCTACTACTGCTGCTGCTGCTGCTAGTGCTACTACTGCTGCTGCTGCTGCTGCTAGTGCTACTACTGCTGCTGCTGCTAGTGCTACTGCTGCTGCTGCTGCTGCTAGTGCTACTACTACTGCTGCTGCTAGTGCTACTACTGCTGCTGCTGCTGCTGCTAGTGCTACTACTGCTGCTGCTGCTAGTGCTACTACTGCTGCTCCTGCTAGTGCTACTGCTGCTGCTGCTGCTACTACTACTGCTGCTGCTAGTGCTACTACTGCTGCTGCTGCTGCTAGTGCTACTACTGCTGCTGCTTCTAGTGCTACTACTGCTGCTGCTAGTGCTACTACTGCTGCTGCTGCTATTGCTGCTGCTGCTGCTAGTGCTGCTGCTAGTGCTACTACTGCTGCTGCTTCTAGTGCTACTACTGCTGCTGCTGCTAGTGCTGCTGCTAGTGCTGCTGCTGCTACTGCTGCTGCTGCTAGTGCTACTACTACTGCTGCTGCTGCTGCTAGTGCTGCTGCTGCTGCTAGTGCTGCTGCTGCTAGTGCTGCTGCTGCTGCTAGTGCTGCTGCTGCTAGTGCTGCTGCTGCTGCTAGTGCTGCTGCTGCTGCTAGTGCTGCTGCTGCTGCTGCTATTGCTGCTGCTAGTGCTACTACTGCTGCTGCTCCTAGTGCTGCTGCTGCTGCTGCTATTGCTGCTGCTGCTGCTAGTGCTGCTACTGCTAGTGCTATTACTGCTGCTGCTGCTGCTGCTGCTGCTAGTGCTGCTGCTGCTGCTGCTATTACTGCTGCTGCTGCTAGTGCTGCTGCTGCTGCTGCTGCTGCTATTGCTGCTGCTAGTGCTGCTGCTGCTGCTGCTATTACTGCTGCTGCTGCTAGTGCTACTGCTTCTTTCAAATGTCAGTCCCAGTGTTAATCTGGGTGTAGCCACACCGGTCAGACTGTGTGTTTATATGTGAATGCGTTGTTTTAAATAATGAACTCGTGGTCTATCCTTAATCTACTGAAAAGAAAATAGTTGTAAGTCGTTTAACGACACCAAGAATATACAGTACACCCTTGATCTGAATGAACTGTAAACTGTTAACACTAGACCATGAAGGGAAAAAAGTTGAATCATACACTTCTAGGGACTTTTACTATAATAAATATCTAAATTAATAAAGTAAAAATGTTTGATTTCCAGCATGTATGTAGTCAGAGAGGTCCTGAAGTCAAATATATCAGGATCATTGTGAGGAATTATTATTATTTTTTTTCCAGCAACCCAAAAATCAAAGAATAAAGACATTTCTATCACAAATTAGTGGTATTTTCTTTTTAATTTATAAGGGACATGTAATGTTTTATACTTCTGGTGAATATAATCCATCAATCTTATTTCCATAGATGTATTTTGTATATACAGTTCCCTTTTTTAACACCTTATTTTGAAAGCGGACGTAGTCCCACGTGTCTACTTCCTCTAACTTCTCCAAGTCCGTCTCTAGCTCTCCCGTCAGCTCCGTTCTCTTTATCCATCCAAGGTCAGCTCCATCGGGGCCGTTTCAATGCATTTAACATAAATGTCAGTATATGGGTGCTCTGCAGTTGTAGCGTCGGCCCATTTGACCACGGAGACGAGAGCGACGGCCGGCTCGACCGCACGTTACCGCGATACGATGACGTTTCCTGTCCGTGACGGAGTTAGCATGCAGCTTTAGCCGTGATGTCTAGCTCTGCTTTTCCTGCAATGTGTGAAACTCAAAGTGTTTCCATCCTTTACTGGATGTGTAGTGTTTACCACGTTGGATTTAACATGTGAGGGTGCAGGTCGTATCCACGACGACCCTCCAACGTTTTCTGCTTTTTCGTTTCGGCTCGTGGCGGCCGGCTGGTATGTTTTGGTGGACGGATACGGAACGGATATGACGTCACGTTACTCAGACTACAACAATAAAAGCGGTAACTTCCTTCTACCTCTGCATAGACTCAAATGAAGCAAATATATCGATTCTGGTGTTAAAAAATCAACTTCAAAATCGTGTGAATATTTAAGATTTAAGAGCACCAGTGAGAGAACCTGAGTGAACTGCATGAGAGGGACCGAGAGGACAAAGAGGCCTACGGCAGGTGGAGAAAGAGACCGGCCATCTGGGCCTTATTGTTCTCTCACTGACCGCTCCCTGCACACACACCACCAGCAGGCGAGCTCATGTTAGTCTCGGGTCATGCTTGATGCTTCATGCAGGAAGGTGTTTGTGCTCCTCTCACTTCTCACGAAACCTTCAACAGCCGCGGCTCTGTGAGAAAATTCAGCATCCGATATGAGCCGACCACTTCCTCTTTTTCTTCCTCCGTTTAGCTGATTCTAGACATTATGGCACACTTGGCTATAATGCACGTATCATGTAGACTTTAAAAGGTGGAGTCAGTAATTATAATACAATAATACACTTTTTGTCAAACTTTTTTGTGCTCTGAAAAAAAAAGCAGCTCATGGCTCTGCAGACTATGGGAAACAAACAAAGTGGCATCCTTCTTACGTTTAGGATGGGTTGCTGTAAGCGCCCGGGGAGCAGCTTGGACATGCTTCTTCGACATGCAGACAGTAGGAACCGGGGATCAAACCGCCAACCTCCATATACTGTGGTATCAAAACCACAGCGCCGGGCGCACAGACAGCACCTACTGTAGGGTGCTGCTGTGCAGAAACTAAACAAGAATGACATAATAAAGCAACACTATGTGCAGCGCACTGATAGAACATGAACATGAATCGGCTAAACTAAAGATTAGTGCCTTGCATGCAGAGGTGCTGTGGGTGAAGTGCCGCCCAGCTGCAACGATAACCCGACGCACAAAACAAGCAACTGAGTCCCCAGATCACCCGTTCACCGTCGTGGACACCTGCAGCCACTTTAGTCTCCGCCGCAACAATTGGTTTAGCTTCGAGGTTGTCAATTTCTGCCTGATTATTTATCCATGAATAAATGCTACAACTCCTCAACACCCAAGGGGGGGGGGGGGAGACCCACACTGAAGTGGTTTCATGTCGGGGTGTGAATCTTTCGGTTTCTCACGATTCTATTTCGATTCTCGGGGTCGTGATTCCTGATTCAACACACAAAGGCAAAAAGATACTATTATTCATGCTAAACTTGCATTGATAAACACAAAACATTCTTCTCAGTGACTTCAAGAAGTTCAAGTCATACAAAAAATAAAAAAAATGCTGCCTGTTACATAAATAAAATTGGTTGCCACCTTTTTATTTCTGAGAAACTTGCCAATTTCAAAAATAAATTCTACACAAAATAACACAATAAAACTGGTATTTTGTGTGATTTTTCAACAAATCATACAGTAATGCTTGGCATAATGTTGACTTGGTGTATAGGATTACTGTCCATCAGTAGCAGTATCTTATTTGTGAAAAAAAAAATTATTTGGAGGTTGTGAATCGATTCAGAATCTTAGAAGATAGGAATCTCGATTCTTACATGAATCTATTTCCCCCCCACCCTAGTTTCATGCCCATAGCTGGAAGTCATCTGACGATTCAAACACGTTGCCCCCGACAGTCCAAACTCAAACATTTAATCGTGTCGCAGCCTGGGAAAACACTGGAAACAGAAAGCTAGTGACAAACGCATTGTGAACTATCCATGTTGACCATCGCAGTGAGAGGTTAATCACGGCAAATCAACCCTCTAAAAATTGTGATGTGCTTAGTTTTAACCATGTTCTTCATGAATCACTTACTTTTGCATAACAGCATCAAAGCCGGCAAAATGTAACGTCAAACTATCATTTTGGGCTCTTTCGACTTTCCTAAATCAGCCACACATGCACATGAAAACTGTGTGACCTCATGACTTTGTGATTTTGTATCCACCCATCAGAGGAATAACAACATTTCCCTCGCCATCTCTGTCATGTTTCTTTCCCATTTCTGGGCCCTGAGACATGAGAAGTGTCCCAGTTTGAGCCCAGAATGATTTCTGTCCAAACCTGAACTAAAGCTCGAGGCGAATCAGATGAAATTGCTATTTTCACTAATGATAATTTAAAGCACTTCTCACAAATATTCCCTGACCTCCAGCTCCACCTCTCTGCTCATCATCCTCAATCAGACCTGAGTTCCCTCGAGCAGCCGAGGGATGAGGGACGGGCGAGGAAATGACCAAAACTCCTATCTAGTTGGTGTCGGGTAACGTTTGGATTTTAACGATTCCGGTTCTGCTTATCGATTCCGGTACTTAACGGTTCTTGATTCTGATTCTTTGAGGGGGCTGTAACAGGTCAAATGCTTATTTCACAGGGGAAAAAAAAAACTTATTTATAAAATTCATATTCATTCATATTCACCATGCACTTCAAAAGGTTTATATATATACTGTATATATGTGTGTGTATATATATTAGGGCGGTCAAAGTTAACGCAATAATAGCGCGTTGACGCAAATTAATTTTAACACCACTAATTTCTTTAACGCATTAGCGCAATCTGCGCTGCGCAATAAAACTTTGAATACATTCGAATATTTCTCACCAAAGCTTCGAAGCCCAAAACATCCCGAGTCTCTATCGAGGTTAAATATCTTTAAAAAACAATTATAATCTAAAAATGTGCATTAAAGACTGTAAATTATAATCTAAAATGTGCATTAAAATTCTGTAAATTATAATCTAAAAAATGTGCATTAACATTCTGTAAATTATAATCTAAAAATGTGCATTAAAATTCTGTAAATTATAATCTAAACAAATGTGCATTAAAATTCTGTAAATTATAATCTAAAAAAATGTGTATTAAAATTCTGTAAATTATAATCTAAAAATGTGCATTAAAATTCTGTAAATTATAATCTAAAAAAATGTGCATTAAGGACTGTAAATTATAATCTAAAAATGTGAATTAAAGACTGTAAAGTATAATATAAAAATGTGCATTAAAGACTGTAAGAATTCTCTAAATGTCTAAAATGAAAATGACATCCCTGAAAACGACATACACAGAAGATTTTGTGGTAAATGTTAACACCAACAACAGAAAAATGAGAACTGACACTGAGATAAAAAGGCTCAGCTTCGGTCCAGACAAAGCTGAATCAAAAGCATTGGGATCGTTCTCTCAAAGGAAAAAAAGAGGATGGAGCGAGGAGGAAGAGAGAGTCGAAAGACGAAGTAGAAGCGTGAGATTAGAGACTGAAACAGAGACGATGAGCTCACTAATTATCTAGAGGGTCAAGCTGGCCCGGAGTCACCATGACTAAATCTCCCAGCATATACTTTTTTTTATAAACTTCTTTCAGACACTCACTTCACTTCCTCTTGTTTTGTTTCCTTTTTTCATCACTTTCCTACATGAATAGAAACCCTCTTCTCTGATTTTCCATCCACTTCTTCACAGCTATATTTCCATACAACTGTCAAGACAATTTTACACCAACTTTTGTGGTGGGATATAGATATGTTTCCATCAGCGTGTTGAAGAGAATAAATCATCTTGCTGAACATGAAAAATCAAAGCTGAGTCTGTCAAAGGCTGATGAACTGATCACTGTGTGGAGTCTACAAATGTTGTCCTTTAGCAAATATTAGTCTTTCTTCATGGCCTGGTTCCAGCCCTCTGAATCACCGGCCATATCTCAAATACATGCATATACCGTACGTATGTGTTGGTTGGAGGAACAGTTGACCAATCAGAGCTCAGACAATAATACAAATGGGTACATCATAAAGTTGTGGAACTTACATCAGCCAGATTTTATTAAAGAATGGATGGAATATCTATCTATCTATCTATCTATTAGGGGTGTAACGATACGTTTTTACAACGATACGATACGATACGTAGCACTTTCCATGGTTCTGATACGATTCAAGGACGATATTTGGCTCATCTGTTTCCTATACAAGCGCTGTTTAAATAATTTGTATATAGTAATCAAGTAGTCCGCTTACAGTGTTCATTTGGGGTCTTTTCACACATGAAAACACGGAAAATTATTTTTAAAACTACGTTACAGGTTGATTTCTGTTTTGTTTTTTACTTTACTCCCGTGATAATTTGCCTCGCGGACCGTCTGGATACCTGATGCACATAGATATTATAACAGGAAAAAGGTCATTTTCTCTGAATAAAATAAACTATGTGTACGGAGAAAGCATCTCTAGTTGAAGCCGCCCTCGTCAAGCAGATCGATAACACCTCGTCACGTAATGACCCCCAAAGTGAAAACTCTGCCGAGCGGCTCCTCTCATGCAGACCGGCGCCCGTCTCCCTCCACGCCGCTACCGGGTGAGAGAGCAGAGCGAAGAGTCCCTTGCAAAGTTCATCTGCATGCACGCTCGTGCTGCAAAGCCGGCCGAGCTGGCAAGCTAGTGCATGTTGATGGTGTTATACAACAGGGAGAGTGAGCCGGAGTAACGTTTAACATTTCGTTACTAATAAAATTGCTAAAAAATACATCCATGTAACGTTTGTGGTGCTTAAATACAAGGTGCAAATTCTTAGTATCGATACAATCGATTATTTACCTTGCAAATCGATTTTATATCGGTATACGTCCCCCGTGAAGGACAACTTGCTGAGTACCTGTCGATGTAGTTGGATCGTAGGAATATAAATCGATACATCGATGTAGTAGATGAATCGTTACACCCCTACTATCTATTTATTCATTCTCTGGCACTAATTCTGTCTTTGCATTTCTTTTGTTGCATTTCATCTCTTTGCCTCCCTGCGAGCCTCGTCTAAACCCCGTCACATGAGAGTCACCAGCCGTAGGCTTTGCTGCCTCTGCCTACTCAGTGTTTCACAGACAGGAAAATGTGACTGGTGTGGTTGAAGTGTGAGCGCGTTAGTTAGGGTGAGTTTAGGTTTAAAGGAACTAGAACTGAGAAACTCTGAGGCAATCTGCTGTTGCCCATAACTACAGTGAGATGCACGATACTGTAAACGCAGCAGTGACATAAATATGTATTGATGCCCTTACATGCTTTCATATACATCCACTGCTTGTATGTGTGTCGACCCCCTGGAGTACACAGTAACCACGGTAACCAGACATGCAACAACTCCAGTCCACTAACTTGAAGCTAAGTTAGTTTCTTCTAATCAAGGAATAGTGTGATTTATATAAATGATGTTGAAAGATAAAAAATAATTCATATTTTAGTTTTCATGAATCTGCCTTGACAACTGGATGCCAAAAAATAGGTTACAAAAGTTAAACACATCTTAATGTTCAGCATTTTAAGTAAAAACATACATCATTATTTTTATGGTTTCAAGAAATCCCACTTGTCTAACGCCAGGATCAGACTACACGATATTTGTGACGGTTACGATGGTCACTATGTCAGATTAGACGATTGAGAGTAAAGCAAAGACAAAGACGCAACGGCGTCTGTGGTGTTTTTTCCTCCGACACAACCTAGATTGAATATCCTACTGCGAGGTCCGATGACATCATTCTGCATAATAAGTAGCCTTCTGTTTACAGCTGTGTGCGTCTGTGCTCAGGCGGTCAAATGCACGGCCATTCACAGAACACGTCGTGGAAAGCAAAAAAAAAAAAAAAATCAAACATGTTAGACTTTCTGTCAGGACGTCGTGAGGCGTCCCAGACGCGGCGCTGGTTGTCGTGTACTATGACACGCACACGAGATAAAACGATCGATTTTCGCACACGACACTCATTTATCGTTCCCGACACTCTACGACGGTCGCGTCGGGCTGTAACCGGGCTGATATCGTGTAGTCTGAACCGGGCATTGATGAAAGTCACACAAGCTTTTATCCTTTCATTCTCTCCTCTTGATTTTTCTGTCAAGTCTTGTCATCTTTCATTCACAGTCACTCATATCTTCCTCCTTTCCTCCTGACCTCAGCTCCTTTCTACATCTTTCCTTCTTCCGGTAATATCCTTCCTTGCTGTTTAACTTTCTGTTGCCCTCTCCACACTTTTTTTTTCACCCCTCTCTCTCTCCTCCGACTCTGTCGTGCCGCCTACTCCCTTCAGCTCCCTCTCTGTCTTTGTCTCCACTTTGTCTCACCTTGAAAGAGTCGACTCCCCTGAGTTTTGGTTTCAGAGTCAATTTTCAGCTCCATAAGAGTGTGAGAGAGGAGAGCAGAGAAAGAGGGTGATGGGAGGAGAAAAGAGAAAGAGGTGGCGAGAGATGGATATCAGGTGGCGACATAAAGCGGAGGCTTCAAGACAAAAGAAGAAGAGACCCTAACCTTCACAGTCAAAGTCAGAAACTCTGTCCAGGGTAGGGCTGACCGATAAATCTGATTTTCATCGTCGCGGCGATATGAACACGCGTGATTAACACATCGCAAAAGGCCGTCTGAAACGCGATGAATAAGAAAAATCCTTATATTTAGGGGTGGTTACTGAAACCCGTTATTAAACGGTCTCCGGGGTTAAAGACTGTAGTATTTATTATCACGCTGCAGCCTCTCACACATACATAAACACACACAGTGACGTCAGTGAACAGCTGATTGGAGAGGAGGAAGAGAAACAGGTACTAAGCCTGTTACTGTAAGTGTAAAGCCAACATATGTTATCAATACAACTGTTCGACAAGCATAAACACGATGAAACGATTCAACATGTAGGTAAGCGATATTTAATCTGCTCTGTCCGTAGTCTCTCATCCACCGCTGCTATGCTAACACAAGCACAGCGCGTTAGCTCGGAGGCTAACAGCTAACTGTAAACAAGTTATTAAGTTGAGTTGTGAATGACTTTAGTTCCCTCTAGTGAGCCGTGTTCCAGTGTTTGTGTCCGGGGAGTTTATTGTGAAGGAACGGAAGACGTGAAGCGTTGAAGTTATTGACGAGGGTGCAGACTACGGAGGCTCCGTGTTATTAATTTATTATCTTCATAAAGTATGGGAGCAGCGTAACTTGGCTACACAAGCTTATGTAGTCTAACTGTTCAGGTTAGTTTGCCAACGTATCTTACTGGTAAATTTATCTGCTGGCTGAGACAATTCATTCTAATATAACGAGTATTTTTCTTTCAACTCTCGTCCCAAAATTAATTTTCATCCTCCCCGATCATATTTTTTTTCCGGCCCCCTGGGGACGACGGGGACGCTCTTAAGCTCGAGATGCGATCCCGCAATTCTCACGTGTTTCTCGAGACGTTGCGTGAATCCGGCTGCCGTACAAGATCGGTATTTTTGCCAAACCTGGAGCTGGACCCGGAGTGGAAGTGACTATCGGAGCCCAACGTGGACTGCTCTCCGACTTCCTTCCATCCTCCACTTTTACTGAACTTGTAACAACGAGCGACCCCCAAAAACCTAACAACCCCCCCCCCCTCTGCCTCCGAGGGCTTTTCTGCTTCTCAGACTTTCACTTTCCTCTGTGTGTGTGTGTGTGTGTGTGTGTGTGTGTGTGTGTCTCACAGCCACAATGGAATAACTCACATCTGTTCGACAAAATCCAACAATGGTGGAGGAGTGAACGACAGAGAGAGAGAGAGAGAGAGAGAGAGAAAGAGAGAGAGAGAGAGAGAGAATACAGACTCCCCAATCATCTCACTCCTTCTGCAACAACCACTCCCACTCCTTCTACCCCCCCCCCCCCCCCCCCTTGGGACTTTTGCCAATTGACGAAACTTAACACTTGCACAAGAGAGAGGGAGAGGAAGGGGGAGAAGGTGAGAGACCCCAGGGAGAGGAGGGAGAGAGAGAGAGAGAGAGAGAGGGGGGGGGCTACAACTAAAGTGAACTCTCTGCTCATCAGGCCTTGAAATATTCCTTTCTTTCTTTCTCACAGAATCAAGGTCTGTCTGTTTCTTCGTGTCTGGAGTGTGCAGCTGCTGTGTGTGTAGTGCTAATGGATAATGGCTAAAGAATACAGCTAACTCAGCGGTGTGATGGTCATTTGCAGCTGCTCCACACCATCATATTGTTGAATTTCAAACCACCACACACACACACACACACACACACTTTCTCTCTGTTTCTGACTGACAGACGTTCCACAAGGAGCTGAACCAATACAAGAGCTTATAAAGCAAATCAATAGACTTTATCTGGTGTAGACACTAAATTACTGCATATTAGCATTTTCCACTGCATCAGAGATTTTATCTAAATCCGAAAAAAAACCCCCAAAAAACGGTGATGGTATTGGTGGCAGGGTCTGAAAAGTTTTACTTTGTGACGGTGGTTTTGGTATGCTAATGTTGAGCCGGTATCTAGCTAGCTAGCGGAAGCTACATGTCAACAAACTCTATAACGTGGGCTTCTGAATAAAGGGGTTTTTTGGGCGTTTATTTTCTTAGCGACCCTGTCTTTTGACGTTCTGAATGAGACAGCAGAGGAGGAGAGACAGGTGATCAGAGAGGGGAGAGGACGGGAGATGGAGAGAGAGACAGGTGATCAGAGAGGGGAGAGGACAGGAGATGGAGAGAGAGAGACAGGTGATCAGAGAGGGGAGAGGACGGGAGATGGAGAGAGAGACAGGTGATCAGAGAGGGGAGAGGACGGGAGATGGAGAGAGAGACAGGTGATCAGAGAGGGGAGAGGACGGGAGATGGGGAGACAGACAGGTGATCAGAGAGGGGAGAGGATGGGAGATGGAGAGACAGAGACAGGTGATCAGAGAGAGGAGAGGACGGGAGATGGAGAGAGAGACAGGTGATCAGAGAGGGGAGAGGACGGGAGATGGGGAGACAGACAGGTGATCAGAGAGGGGAGAGGATGGGAGATGGAGAGACAGAGACAGGTGATCAGAGAGGGGAGAGGACGGGAGATGGGGAGACAGAGACAGGTGATCAGAGAGGGGAGAGGACGGGAGATGGGGAGACAGACAGGTGATCAGAGAGGGGAGAGGATGGGAGATGGAGACAGAGACAGGTGATCAGAGAGGGGAGAGGACGGGAGATGGAGAGAGAGAGACAGGTGATCAGAGAGGGGAGAGGACGGGAGATGGAGTGAGAGACAGGTGATCAGAGAGGGGAGAGGACGGGAGATGGAGAGACAGACAGGTGATCAGAGAGGGGAGAGGACGGGAGATGGAGAGACAGACAGGTGATCAGAGAGGGGAGAGGACGGGAGATGGAGAGACAGACAGGTGATCAGAGAGAGGAGAGGACGGGAGATGGAAGCTGCAGTGGGTAGAAATGGAGCAAATATGATTAAAAAAAAGTTATTTTTATAAAAACTATATCCTGATAGTAGTGCATGCATGAGTATTTGCATCCTCAAATTTTTTCAGAATCATCTTGTAGTGTACTGTTTAGCTGTAAAATGAGAAAGTTTGTGACCCGGCAGCCATGTTGAGGAAATACCAAGCACCGCCCACCAGCCGGAGCACAGCCAATAGGAACGCTCTCTCTCTGAAATGACCTGTGATTGGTCAAAGTCTCACGTCACGGGCTAGATTTTCTAAACCCTGAAAACAGAGACATGAGGAGGAGCAGAAGTCTAGTTTTCTCTCAGAACACTTAAATTACAATATGCTGAAAGGTTATTACCGGATTTTTTGCCCAACGATGCCAAAAATATACTGCCTACTGCTGCTTTAACTTGGTTGACTGCTTCACGTCCACTTTAAAAATATATATATGCTAACTGTTTTCTCTGACTTTGTTGACAAAGGTAATCACCTCCCTACTTTGAGCAGCGCTTTCACAAGTCGTCAAATCAGTTTACAAAACTATATCATTCTTATCGTCCCACATTTTAATCAAAACTCACCACAGTAGTCGATCTGGTAACAATAATCAAACTTCAATACCCAGATGTGGTACTTTGCAGTCTACATTCAGCCTAATATCTTAGACCTAACACCCAGAAATGCAAGATGTTATGCTTGGAAAACAAAGTTGGGTTCTTTTGAGGATCACAGCCGGGCAGATTGACTGAATCTCAATAATATTCTTCGTTTCTATATGAGGGGTCCAGACAGCAGAGATTACACCTTTATCTTCTATATAGTATTTACGCAGTGGTATATTTTTTGGTCAATGACTTAGTTAAAAAGCCATGACCATAATAAGCAGCAATCACCACACCAAAGAAGCAGATTGCACCATAATGCACACAACACCTCAAAGCTAACACCATTTAGAGCCAGTTATAGCACTCTTTGTTACAAAGGGGGGTTGTATGGCCCTGAACCCTCAATAATAAAACACCCATATGCACCGTGCATCCTCTCCCCCCCCCCTCCTGTCTTACCTGTGTCCTGTCTGAACTGGTGCATGGACTGGAGGTCTATGATGTAGGGCGAGAGCCGGCTGTCCACCTGGCCGAGGACCACGCTCCCTCCGCGGGGGTCGCTGCTCCGGATGGCCGCCTCTATCTGGTGGGAGACGGCCGGGCTGTAAGGCCGCCACCGGCCGTGCTCGTTCAGCCATTCCCACACCACCACCACGGAGGCCAGGAGCATGTTGTTACTGTTGGCCCTGGAGAGGAAACGGAGGATGAAATGCCAGGAAAACACCTTTATTTATTTTAGCTAGAAGTGTCGCTATAAGCCCATCGGAGGGTTTGTTGTGCCAAAATAAAGCCTCCAAACAGAGGCCAACCACACACCACACACATGCACATTTATGATCAATTTCAATCTGGGTGTCTTTGTTGTGATAAATAAATATAGGCCGTCTATACCCCCCCCCCAAAAAAACAGAACAAAGCCATTTTCTCTTCCTTACATGGAGCCTCGGCTGAGCTACCGCCGGGAGAAGGAGACGCATTGTTTTACGCAGATCCGAGCTGCTCGCATGTCCAGGCGGGGAGGGGGGGGAAGGAAATCACGGTGCTCTCCTCGGACTGTCTTTGATAATAACACCGTTAATACGTCGGTTATCCACAGCAGCAGCGAAGGAAATCCACATACAAATATCGTTTATGTGTTGCTAGTCCTCTGCTCCAGATTTCCAGTGACGGCCTTTTGGAGGATTTTTTTTTTTTTTTTTTTTGCCCTCAATGGAAGCAAACTCCTCGTTGTGTGGGTTTAAAAAAAAAAAAAACAATATTCCTTGTAGAGATAGATGTGTGTAAATCCCGACAGGATGGAGATGTAGCAACACGCTCCTGTAGTTTTGGGGCGCAGCGTTTCCGAAATGTTGCAGAAAAGTAGAAGCGTCCAACAGCGCAACCTCAGAAGAGTAACCGCTCTGCAACCCGGGTCACCAGAAGAACAGGCTCAACCGGTCTCGAACCCGGGTTCTCTGAACAACACTGCATATTTACTGCACACAAAATGTAAACAAGTTGGGGCCCGAGGCGGTGTTTATACATTATTATTATTATTATTATTATTATTATGAATTTAATGAATGAATGAATTATGAATTAACTAATTTTACTTTTTAGTTTTTTTGCATGCAGTGTTGTTATTGGTGGTATCTGATACTATCAGGGTGTGCACAGGTTTATCTGTTCAAACATGCACAGCCGTTCCCCTCCAGTGCACAGAGAGAGTCAAACATTCACCTGTTGATAGGAACTTCTGGCTCCTCTCTCCTGCTGCAGGACACTCAGCAAAATCCAGGATCCTCTTCATTAAATAAATCAACCATGGCTCTTTCTTTCGCACAAAGCCAGACTATCCCCCCCCCCCCACACACACTTCTTTGTCTTTATATTAAAATGCAAAGAGATGAATTAGACACCCTGTAATGGGTTAAAGGTATAAATGGTACGTCCATGATGCGTGGAAATAATAAACTCCATGTTTAAGATGGTGTTATCCTCTCTCCGTCCTCTTCACCCAACCGGTGGGGGAATTTGGTAAGAGGCACATAGAGAGTAGGGGGGGGGGACAGCTGCCCCCTTCACCACGCCCTGTAACCCCCCCCCCCCCCCCCATAGTGATGGGGGGCCTATAACCAATAGAAAGAGCCCCCCCCTGTCTATTCATATGCCTTGGTTTGACCTATTGGATGTTTATTTGACGTCGTGTTTTGTTTCTGCACTGTAATCCATCATTATGCACTAAAATATGATTTAAGTCGTGCTGTAAATGTGTTGCAATAAAATAAAATAAAAAAAAATGTCTTGACGGTGGTGAGATGCTGCCACCTGGTGGATGAATGTGACATCTCACATAGGTCATACAGCAGGCGACGGTAGAAACCATTACAGGTAATAATGGCAGTTTTTAACCGCGCTTATTTAATTTAATGTCGTCAATTAATGCTAATTGACTACAGGTGTGCCTACCTTTATTACATCAGTTTAACAGATGCGGTATATAGTTCTGTTGAGGGGAATGTCGGCTCACTGGGGGGTGCAGGGGTGGGCCTGAAGCGTATCCCAGAGTGCATTGCGTGCCAGAGATTGATTTCAGTGGAACGATATTAAAAAAAATACATTGTAGCAATAAAACAAAATTCCATATGACGCAACTATATAATCAAGTGTGACGTCATACGCGAATAACACGGGCTCCATAGCTCAGGGGTTAGAGCACTGGTCTTGTAAACCAGGGGTCGCGAGTTCAAATCTCGCTGGGGCCTAAAATACTTTTTCGTTTTTTGCAATGGACATTGTTTGCGCAGACACTACATACATTGTGGTAAACGATTTTAAACGATCATTTCGGGAACTTAGAAGCCTGTAAAAAAGAAAAAAAAGTACAGAGCAGCAGTTGCACAAACATGAATACAAGAAAATACAACATACAATACCTCATAGCCACTTGTTCACAAATACCTAATTGACAGTTAGGCAAACTCAGTATCTTCCTTTAAATCTCTTCTTAAGACTCACTTTTATATTATGGCTTTTTATTAACTGATGGTGCATTGTTGTAACTATTTATGTGATTTTATTTTATATTTATTTTTTTATTTATATGATATATTTTGTTTAGTTTCAAGTTCTGGGTGTTATTTCTTTTATCATGCTTTGGTAAGCACTTTGTAACCTTGTTTCTAAAGGTGCTATATAAATAAAATTATTATTAATATAGTTAAATTAACATTAAATTTATACATAAGGAAAAGATTAAGTTTACTGTCATCGTTATAAAATGTACATTCATTAGGCGGCTCAGGAATTAATTATCAAGACTTCATTTCGTACTATTTCCATTTTAGGAGGAAATGTGAGATATGTATTTTTTATAGTTTCCTTCCTTGTAATTTGTTTGCAGCAACAAATTAGACAGAAAGAGGAATTTTGTGATTGCTAAAAATCATTTAGTTATTATATTTCTCCATCTTCTGCGAGATTATCGACATATCCTTTCAGGTCATGTTTATTTTTTTTTAAGTTATAGTGGAGTTTCTTTTATTATCCTATCAGCATGCCGGAGACTATGCTTGATAAATCGGTCCCTTACATTACTCTTAACTCAAAATAATTGCCTCTGTTTTAAGAATCTCGACACATTCTGCACTTTTCCTGTTAATTGTTTTTTACTAATAAAATATTACCAGATGACTTTTTGAACTTTGTGGATGATTATAAATTGTAAGAGGCATTTTGTGACAAGTTGAATTAGTTCTTTGCGGTTCAGTATCTTGCTCAAGGACACTTCGACATGTGGACCGGAGGAGTCAGGGATCGAACCACCGACCTTCCGATTGGTGGACTCTGCTCTAGCCGCCCCATTACCGAAGCAATTCAGCAGTATTTACTCATTATGTAAGCCACAGTACAGACAAATGGACAAATGTTTTAATGTAGTCCCTTAGATATACTGTATTTTGTAAAATTCCGGTCTGTTGTATTTTTGGTTTACAATATCCAGTAAAATCATTTTATTTATTTATTATTATTATTATATATTTTTTAAAGATTTCTTTTTATTAGCAAAAGGCTTATTTTACAATTCAATTCAAACGTGTATCAACAATTATTTTTGCTTTTAAAACAGATATTAAAGCTAGAATAATAAAATAAAATAAGAAAATAATAATTATAGAAAAAAAAAAAGTGGTAATGATATATTATTGATAATGAACCTATCCTTGTATCAAATATAATTTAACTACATAATAATAATTATTAGTATTATAATGAGTAAATTAAAGTATAAAAATATAAGATATATTCAAAGTAATAATTAAAATAATAAAGAAAAATTATTAGAAAATAAACGTTGTCGCAGGGGGTATAATAATAATAATAATAATAATAATAATAATAATAATAACAATAATACATATTGAATAAAATTTATATAAATAATAAACACACATATCTAGTGCACATACACGTTTATAATCTGAATTTGTGGCCATCTAGTTCCAAAGAGGGCAAAATGTTAAGAAAGGGTCCCCAAATTTTATTAAAGCTTTCAGGGGTTTTTTTCTTACCTTATACAATATCTTTTCAGGTGTGCAGTAAGACACCTGTTCATTTATCTATCGCCTTACTGATGGCGAATCTTCAGACTTCCAGTTGGTTAGAATGCATTTTTTTCACTGCAGTGGTAGCAAGTAAAATAAAATATTTCTTGTGTTAACAGAACTCGTATCCCCTAATATCCACTGTTTTAGGTAATGCTCTATTTTATATCCTATTACCTTTGATTGTTTTACATCTTTGACACATAGGAGATATATTGCTTTCAATTTGATGTAATCTGTAGGGGGTATAATATGTTCTGCGGAGTATATTGAATTGACTTTGCCTATGTTTTGTGGAGATTAATACTGTCTGCCTGCTCTAATAAGTGCTGCCGATCTTCCTCATCATAGACAAAGCCTAGGTCTGTTTCCCATTTGTCTTTAATGGTTGTTAGGTCGTAGCTGGGTAATTTCCCATTAATAATACCATACATGGATGACAAAAAGAGTCTCTTTGGGGATATCAGGGAAAATATCTTTGGATTTTTCTTTAACCAACTGTCTTATTTGTAGAAATTTGAAAAAAATGCTTCCTATTGAGGTTGAATTTTGCAGCTGGCTGTTGGAAGTCGGCAAACGATTGATTTTTTTTGTCCTTCCACCTTTGTAATATTCCATCAGCAATATGACTTGAGAGACTTGGGTTACCCCATAATGGAGACTTCCTGAGAAATTAAATATCTATATCTAGGAGCGCTTCTTGCCAGGCACCAAATGTGGTCAGAATTATAGGAGTCTTTTGTAAGAGTGGCTAAATGTTTCTTCGTGCCTAAAAATGGAATCACACTTAAAAGTCTGTGTAAAGCAAAAATAAATATGCATTCTGGGTTTCGTAACACCACAGAAAAATGTGTTACTAACCACCAAGCCAAATTTGAATGATTAAAAAAATTGCCAAGTATATTAAATTAATATACACAGGACATGGGATGGATTACAATCATAAAAATACAAAACAAAAACAGTGATAAAGGTGTGACTTCCCAACGTGGGGCTCGAACCCACGACCCTGAGAGTATAAGTTTCCTGCTCTACCGACTGAGTCCGCTGAGATAACTCTTGATAAATTCATGTGTTTCTGTTTTGGCTTTCTAAAACCAGGTTTCTGAGGACGGGTGAGGTTATGTTAAGGATTACTCCACTGCGTCATCGAGCCATGATTTCAGCCCCGCCTAAAAAATCCTGACCACAAAACTGGCAAAAAAACAGTTGAACGGTCTAACTCCACAATCCAGAACTACAGTGTTCACAGTCTCTTCACATGTTTCCAGTCATTATTTTCCAACATTTATATCTCTGAATTTCCTTTACACGACCTTTAAATCACCGTGGATACTCCAGCAACTGCTGTGATTAGGAATGAACTTTCATAACAGTTTTGAACACGTGTTAGGAGACCAGAGGTGAGGACCAGACAGGGAAAAATAATGTGTAAGTCTATAAGCTTCTTATCCTCTGATAAGCTAAGTAACATTGGCCCCTCAGCATTTTAAGTGTTATTACACAGCTTTTAGGCTGCTTATTGAACAATAGTTAAATATCTGTAGGAGAATAAAAAGCAGTCCCTTCAATAATCATGGCCCAAGTTATTATAAATGAGAGGAACAATAATAACTTTTTGAAGATATGATAATACACCAGTCTCAGCTCTTTTCATGTGAGTCTATATGTCGCTTAACAGTCACTTTGGTTATTGTTACCTCCTTCAGGAACCTTTCAGCTTCGGCTGGAGTGGAGAAAAAGGTGAAAGTTGTCTGGTGTTTGAACTCGACATCTCTCTCCTGCAGCCTCCTCCACCTCGGCCGAGAAGTCGTCTCTTTCCTGCGCTGCAACTCTGCACAAAAGCACATCCATCCCCTCGTTGTTGTTTTAGGTTAATCTCTCCCTTGTTACCAAAAAGTGATCATTGACCATCCGCGGGAGCGCGCACACCCTCTTAAAGCTGTATCGCCCAGATTATATACAACTACAGCTGCTTTTTATCTGGATCAAACAGCCTCAACCAGCAAATACACATCACTTTATGTCCGTGGTGATAGCAAAGGTATTTAACGTTTCTTGTAATAATTACATTAGAAGTGTTTTCAGTTTATAATGTAACCAGACCTTTACCTGAGACAGGTAAGCTACTAGGCTACTCCCTGTGGCTTTGACAAAAAAATTATATAGAAATGAATAATGGTTATTTTTTAACATTTTAACTTTAATTTATCATTGTTGTAGAGCCTAAAGTGATTCTTGCATTCTCCAATTGCAAAAATGTGCAGCCTATATTAGGGATGCACCAATACCCAAAGCCCAGGTATCGCTATCGGTATCGGGACCGAAAAAGTGGGATTGGTGCATCCCTAGCCTTTACACTGAATAATAAAATAAGTTTGAACATTTCAGTAAACTACACTGTGTGTCATAGCCTACGTACGTCTTGAGTTTCCCTATAGCTACAGTAGGTTTCCAAATCCCCAAAAAAGAAAATTCTTAGAGGAAAATGGAGAATTTAATAGTGCGTGGACAGATTTGTTGGCGAAAAATTAGCAAACAACAAAAAAAGACATTTCCAGAACAAACACACTGGAAGCTGCTGCTTCCGGTTCCAGACAGATTTTTTTATTTATATTTTGGCCAAAAATGTCTCTTTTGATAGTAAAGGTTATTAGTTTAATAGCTAGGCTATTGTTTCCCATGTTTATACGTGTTTGGTAGGCTTAGCTACGTCTAATATCATTGTTTTATTTTGAAACTAGACTTTAATTAACATGATATATACGGATGGATTATATATAAAATAAAGAAAAGATCTCTTTTGCAATTATGACTCTTCATTATTTTACCTACAAACCATGAAATGTTGTGACTGAAAGGTTTTTTGTGCCTCAGAATGGCTCGATTTCATTCATGAGGATTATATTTGACAGATTATAGCCCACTCAGTCCTTTTTACCTGATGAAACTCCTTTAAAGGGCCATTACAAACCATAACATACAGTTCTATTTCATTCTTCATGACCGCCAGAGGACGGTGATTTAGCACTGGATATCTCCATCTCGCTGTATGTTATGTAATGTTAGCCCGTGTGTAGGGGACCGAGCTGTGGGGGAGTAGAAAGGGTGTATGTGGATGGCACTGTGGCATTTCTGCGACCTGAACTGCCTTAAGGTGTGTGGAAGTGGGTAGATTTTCCGGTTGCAGTGTATTGATTGCATTATGGTGTTTGTAGTATAATCTGCCCTGTTTGCTGTGTGCTTTTAAGTTCTTAGCCTAGTTATTGGGTTTGTAGTTTAACTTCCCTTGTGTGTTTAAACTCCCAACGAGTGGTATCTGCAGTCAGGTGGGGAAGGTCATAGTTTGCGCCCGTCACTACCCAACCACAGCAGTGATTCCCTATACATTTTTTTTTTTTAAATATTTGACTGTAGTTCATGAAATAAAGATAATTTATATTTTGTACTCCGAGTCTGGTGTTCATCTTTTCAGCCTCTCAACCGAGTAAAACGGGTAACCCACGGCCCGCTATTTACAAAACAAACTTTATTACAGTATTATGGAGATTAACTAGCAGCTAACGTTACACAAGTTAAACGCCATCAATTTGTCGTCAACGTTGGGTTAACTTTGGACACAGAGGTAAGTCAAATTATTAGGTGTAACACTAGCTTGGTGTTGCTGACTAAATAAATGATCCTGTAAGAGCTTCCTCTCCTGGGCTGGAAGGTGCTGAGTCATCCTCTATGGTCCAAGAGGCCTTTTCTTGTAGAGCACATTGAACTGGATACGTGTGCCAAATTCAATCAGACTCACTGTGTGACGGGCGTGGCCTTTCCAAATTTGCATTTTTAGTGTGTTCATTTTAGCGCAACCACCAGGCCGATTGGGGTCAAATTTCTTGGTAAGCAGTTGCACCATCATTTCCAGTTATTTGACCAAGGTTTCATGTTTCTAGCTCATTCGAGCTCACGGCATTTTGAGCCGTGGCGAAAGACGCCAAATAATAACACAAACTCAATAGGGTTCTACCCCTTCAAGGTTTGAACCCTAATAAAGCTGATTGCCTCGGTGTAACACAAGCATTCAAGGACAGCAGCTCACAAATAAGTTTTTTTTTTATTGTTTAAGAATACATACAGTTTTTTACACTCAGATACAATAGCAACAATAAAATAACCTTTATAACAGCCTTACATTCCAAACTGCTCTCATGAAAAAATACATATAATAACAACAAAAACCCCACTCGACTGAGTCTTTTGTGCTGAAATGTATGTTACAGACAGTGTGTATGCAGTCGTATAAAGAACAGCAGCATCGAGTATCATCCGTAGAAGTCAGCGGTAGCATCGCACGCACTGTGACGACTAGCAGTCTGACTTAACCTGACAGACGAATGGGAAGCGCATGCTGCAGCCATGATTGGACCAGCCAAGGGAACCTATAAAAACATCAACATCAGCATTATCAGCTATGGCAACAAAATTACATCAATCAAGTTTAATGGTAGAAGTAGGCCTTGTGGTCCTGTCTCTGTGCTGTTGCCTACGATATGTTCAAATTTTTTTTTTTTTTTTCCATGACCAGTAAATGACTGTGTGGGTTTTTCTATTCTTACCTTGAGAGTTGATCTGCAGGCACTGGTAATGGGCATTGGAGCTCGGTGATTCCCAGTTGTGATAGTTAAACACTGAGCCATCTTCCCATCTCCAGTCGCCCTGGGGGAAATCACAGTTACAGTCCCCTTTAGTTTTTGTTCAGTGTCTCTACATGTACACGTTTAGTTTAAAGCACCTTTGTGTAGGATTTGAACATTTCTGACTAAAAAAATCAAAACAAAAATTGCAGCAATTTTCACTGAGATTGTTTCGCTTTCCTAAAACGAACTGTTATTGCCAACTATCAATTATATTCTACAAAACTAATTTTAACCAAACCCAATTCTTCAAAAGCTTAGTTTAAGGTTAACACAACGTGCAAATTCTTTATTAATCTACTTCAATTTCTATTTGAAGATTAAGTTAAACAGTAATAAAGCATTAAATACGTTACAGTTTAGGTTTTCTAAAATAAAGGCTTTTTTAAATGTTTGAACAAACCTGGAAGTAGTAACCTCCAATCCAGGCTAAAGTGTGACCCCCAGTCTTGACCATACGCTGGAGGAAGTTATACTCCCAGATGTTGTGCACTGAGGCCAGACTGCCATCATAGCCAGCACAGTAGCTCTGAGGATGAGACAAGAGGAAGAACATTGTACTGTTGTAATTCTAAACAAGAGCTCTAAACTTTTCTGTCTTAATGAATAATATGTTATTACCTCTGCGCCGCTCCAGGTATCAACATGGTTGGCTAAATAGTAGCATTTACCACGGTAACCGAGCCAACCATCAAGGCAGAAATCAAAACGAGCTGGAACGATTTGGAAAAACAATAATTAAATCAATCGTTTTTACTCATTATTTTTTGGGGAATTTATTCAGTATCTCTTTTTGTCTTCTCTCTCCCGCAGCAGCAGCCTCATGCTGCTGTGAACGTGAGTCGTGTGATTTTCTAACCTTGAGGTAGAGCAGCTTCCCCGCCAGCAGCGACAGCAGCGTCAGCATCCATCCCTGTAAAATGAACATGAGAAACACCCAATGTGTTGACACAAGATGCTTCATATTACAGCAACAATATCTGAAGCGAAGTTAAGTAAAGATGAGAAATTTTGAAGAAAAAAATAAGCCAATTACCTGATTTTGGTGTAGGTTTGTGTTCCTGTTGTACTGCAGCAGCCTCAGCTGGAACAACTGAGGGAAAAGAAAGTTAATGTAGATCAGTTTTTTTTACACTTATGTACTAGACAAGTACCAGTGAGTTCAGTGGAGGCTGGAGCCGATTCCAGCTGACATTGGGCGAAGGCGCGGTAAACCCTGGACTCTGTGAATATTATACTGTATATATACACCGATCAGCCATAACATTATGACCACCTGCCTAATATTCAGTAGGTCCTCCTGACCCGTGGAGTCATGGACTCCACTGGACCTCTGAAGGTCTGCTGTGGTATCTGGCACCAAGCTGTCAGTAGCAGATCCTTTAAGTCCTGTAAGTTGCGAGGGGGGGCCTCCGTGGATCGGACTTGTTTGTCCAGAACATCCCACAGATGCTCCATCGGATGATGATCTGGAGAATTTGGAGGCCGAGTCAACACCTCCAACTCGTTGCCATCCACATGATGTAAAAGAAAACGTGATTCCTCAGACCGGGCCTCCTTCTTCCATCGCTCCGTGGTCCAGTTCTGATGCTCGAGTGCCCATTGTAGGCAGTTTTGGTGGTGGATACGGGTCAGCACGGGCACCCTGACCGGTCCCCATACGCAACAAACTGAGATGCTCTGTGTGTTCTGACACCTTTCTATCAGAACCAGCATTAACTTTTTCAGCAGTTTGAGCTCCAGTAGCTCTTCTATTGGATCGGACAACACGGGCCAGCCTTCGCTCCCCACGTGCATCAATGAGCCTCGGGTCTGACGCTGTCTCCGGTTCACCGGTTCTCCTTCCTTGGACCACTTTTGGTCGGTCCTGACCACTGCAGACCGGGAACATCCGACAAGAGCTGCAGTTCTGGAGATGCTCTGACCCAGTCGTCTAGCCAGCACTATTTGGACCTTGTCAAAGTCGCTCACATCCTTACGCTGGCCCATTTTTTCTGCTTCCAACACAAAGTTCAAAGTTCAAAATGTTCACTTCCTGTCTAATATATCCCCCCCACTTCCAGGTGCCATGGTAACCAGATAATCAATGTTATTCACTTCACCTATCAGTGGTCTTAATGTTATGGCTGATCAGTGTATATAAATATATATATATAATGTTGTGTCCTACCTGTTGCAGCCCCGATGATCAGAGCATCACAGAGGATAACGGAGAGGATCAGTAGAAGCTTCATGATGAAAGCTAATGAACGTCTGGAGGCAGATCTGAAAAGTGAAAGCATTGAAAAGGTGAGAGACAGGTATAAACGCACAAAAGAAGCAACACTGAAGCACGATGACTTACAGAGAGAAGCAGCAGTAGTGTTCTTCAGGTACCAGAAAGTTAAGTGATGACAGGAGGCTAAGTGATCTTTATATACACACTGAAATGCATTGACTCATCCTCTTCTTCTCGTTAACAGTAAAACTTGTGGACTTTGCCTCCTGTGTCAGTATCGAGGTGTGTTGCAGGAAGACGGAACTGTTTTTCTTTCACTTCCCACCAAGGTGACTAAATAACATCAATCAAACCGATATTGGTCAACAAAGTGGGGACATTTTCATGGATAGTAGGCTATACATATCCACTGTTTGACCCTGCTGCCTGATCTTCAATCTTCTGGAATTGCAATGGATGTGCAGGACGAATTGGCTATAACTAGAAAAGGAAGCATAGGCTTCATTAAGACCACTTGAGGTTAGGCATTGATCTGGAATAGTTGATGTTAGGCATTGACTTCGAATACTTAAAGATAGGGTCCATGGTGTTGGAGAGCTAGCATAATTTGAAAGTAGCATCTCCTCAGGAGCTCCGTCTAAGCCCCCCCCGTCCCCTCGAAACTCCTTCCAAGGCAACGCCCCCCCCCCACACATGCACGAGCACCGCCGCATCGTAACTACTTCACATTTTTCGTAGCTATTTCATCACTAAATTCACTTCTGAAAAAGTTTGAGGCAAGAAATCAACTGTGTAGATTTAGAATATTGACAGTTTTACGATATTAGATGGCGAATCGAACATTTGCTCCGACGTTTTCGGAGTTTAGAAGCTCCACAAACTGCCGGCACAGCTAGCTAGCTCCTGCCGGGATCGCCACCTCTCCACCTGGGCATTCACTCTCACAGACCGCTATGAGCTGGAGCTCTCTCAAGAGACCGGTCTCAAAGACGAGGGGCTTTTATTTCCTTGTTGACGGATAGTTCTTTTAAATATCACAACACAAATGTCCATTATAAAAATAACATGTGTTTATCTGCCTTTTTGGAGTTGAAAAGCTCCACAATCGCCCGCGGAGAGCCGGCCACAGAGCAGCAGAGTGGCGAGGGAAAGAGAGAGATACCTGCTGAGACAACACGACCCTTTTTAACGTTACTCTAATATCTGGAGGGAGATCAGTCCACTCGTTTGTTTCTGTAACTGAGAAAGCAGTTTGAGTAACGTAAATTTTGTGGATCAATATTTTATACTTCCTGTCTTCCCTCGTTGATAATCCTGTTTGTCTGACTTCACTATGAACTGTTAGAATAAATAGTTTAAACCTGCAGTATCTTATAAAGTAAACAAACAGAACATAAACAACTAAATCTAAGTTGTATTTTTCGATAATATTGTAATAGTGGTACGAGTTTGTGCTCGTTGTCCAGTGTTTTAAGAGCTGGTTTAAAGGCTAAAGCCTCATCTAGCACACTGCAAATACATCGCTTTAACCGTTTCATACTACATACTACTCAGGAACGCAGTATGCAGTATACAGTACATACTGCATACTGTGTTCGTCAGTAGTATGTAGTAGGCGGTTTCGAATACAGCCTGCAGAGCGGAGAGAGGACCTCAACTCAACAACGCTTCCTCATGACAGTAACCTGTGCAGTGCTACTGCAGAGCTGAGTTTTCTCTTCCATTCTCCAGTAAACGTGCGGCGGCGACGCGCTTTGAGTTCAGGCTGGTGCACGCCAAGGGTAGAGAACGTGCAGGGAGGCATCTGATTGGTTCTTTACAACTGTGCACAGAGGCAGTGATTGGTAGACGTTTTGACAGGATTACAGCAGCTACAGATGACGGATCTTTTCTGGTCCTTTTTCAGAGCTCATCAGTAATGGATCGCTGTCGGGGGGGAAAGACCATTTCAACCAATATAACAAATAGTGTCTACTGGAGAACATCGCCAACCCTGCCTTTAAGGTTAGGATAGGTCGTCGAGCAGCGAGTCTCGTAAGAGTTTTTGCAAGTTTTTGCAGATCTCAGATCAGATTTCACAATTTGCAGGCTCCCTTCTAGACTTGACCGTCCTAATGCCCAAATTGGTCTTAATCTACCTCGAACATTCCCAGAATGCACTGTAAAAAGCAACATGCTAAGAATAAAAAGGGATTTAACTTAAAGGAATCCTCTTGTTTGCTGTCTTTCCTGGAGTCGGATGAGAAGACAGATATACAGTAGTTGATGACATCATAGTACAGAGTTGCAGTAGGTCAAGGACATGTTTATCTCAGCTTAGAAAAAGGACTAGAAGAGAGACACAACACACATATTTACAGCCATGAAACACACAGAGCAATGATTGATTCAATGAAATGATGATTGGAAATCTTCTTCTCAGTCATCATGGCTATAAAATGAACAGGTTTTACTGGAAGCCTGTTCTTTAGTACAATAAATCCTTTACTTTATCTTGTCTTCCAAACTAATTATCTGTTATCTCCTCTTCCTTCAGTGAGAGAGGTCAGCACTCCGCCCTGCTTTTCCAAACACTCCACACCCTTTAAATCCCTCCATCATAAATCTGAATCTGAACCAGGAAACAACATCATATAGTTTCTATATCTATCTGATAACTGTAGTTAACATTAGTTTTATTATTAAAACAAATGTTAAGAATATAACGTTCCACTTCTCCCCCCCTCTGTTTCCAGAACCGCTGCACCGAACTTCCTTCAAAAACCTTGTGATTTTAAGGATGAAACATCTGCCCCAAGCTGAGCACAATCTTCTCTGAGAAAACACCAACTACAAACTGGTTAAAGACACATTTCAAGCTCACAGAGAGTGAGCGCTTGAAGATTTGGGGGCCAAGTATAATTTTAATTCAGCTCATATAGAAAAATCTAAACATTTACATTATATCTGCAGCATTTTTTGCCTTATTTACATGGACAGCAACGGGGCAAATGTAGAACATTAAAACAAAAAGAGCAGATTATTATGATGTTATTTTGGTTTCAGGTAAAAAGTAAAACACATGATCAAAATCAACACGGTCTACAAATTAGCAGTGAGTGTCTCTCCATTCAGCAGCATTCACACTGACATCATCAATGACATCTGTTTTGTGATAAATTTCGCTCTCTACATACGACTGCATCCCAACACACCCCTCAAACACACAATCATTACATTTGCAGATGACACAACAGAGGTGAGACTGATCTCAGATGGAGACGAGAGGTGAAGTCTGTAAACTGGCAGGATGATGCACGGAAAACAATCTGTCACTGAACATCAAAAAAACAAAACAAAGAAGTCATCATAGACTTTAGGAGACACCGCGAGGACCCCTCTCCTCTGAACACCACCGGAGTAGAAGTGGAGAGGGTTTCCAGCTTTAAGTTTCTAGGAACACACATCACAGATGAACTCAGAGACACAACCAACCCCACTGCTCTGATAAAAGAGGCTCAACAGCACCTTTATTCATTTTAGGACACGTAGGAAAAGCAACCTGTGAGCTGCACATACTCTCCCACTGCTCTACAGAGTGTATAGACACTATATTACAGGATGGGATGCCAACTGTTCAGCAGCAGACAGAAGAGTTCTCCAGAGAGTCATAAACACAGCACAGAAAATAGTTGGACTTTCCCGTCCTTCCCTGTCCTTCCTGGAAGACAAGTTCAGGGGGGGGGGGGGGGGGGGCTCCGTTTAAAACAAGGTGATGGGTTAGAGAATGGTAAAGTGGGTACACTTCAACCAAAATACGGGAATAAAACCATGACAGCGAGCTGGGAATCCAGTTATCTCTTTTACACTGCAGGAACAGCATCATTGCCAGCAGCCAGACTTCAGTGTAGATTCTGACTCTACCTTCATATGAAATAATAATTAATCTGTAAACTCTTGAGAAACAGACAATAAAACATTGTGTTATTTCCTTTTAAGTGATGAAAGGTACAATGATTCACTAGAGACTTACAAGAACGATAAACAGGCTCAACACTTCTTTTATTCCACTATGATCCTTCAGATGTGACAGAGGCCATTCCTCCTGCACAATGACTACTTTAACTTAGTAGTTTACAAAGTACATTATTCTGCCCATACTTCTGTACTTTTATTTAACGGTGCAATGTGTAATGTCTGGTTGAGCTGCACAATTAATCGAATAATAATTAATCTAATGTCCGGTCAAATTTCATCTCTACTACTGGGTCCATACAATCTAAATTCACAGTCATCAGTTATTACAAAAAGCCAACTACTAACTAACAGCAGGGTAAGAATACAAACACAATACAGAGACGTCTTAAAGACATTTTAACCTCTTCACATTCTGTTGATAATGTTGGTTAACTTGTTGAATGTATTAAACTAAAATGATGTCCATATCTTACACATTGCACCTTAAATGTTGAACATCACAACTGTTCATATGTCCTTTAAAAGTGTTGTCGTGTCATTGTTGTAGGTCTATGGTACGACGGAGTATTAGGGCCACATTGAGGAAAAAAAATAAATCTGAGATTTCAAGAATAAAATCGTAATATTACGAGAATAAAGTCAGAATATCATAAAGTAGTAATTTTCCGTGTTATTTTCTTTTTTTTCTCATAAACTTCTGATTTTATTCTCATATTACAACTTTTTTTCTCGTAAACTTCTGACTTTATTCTCGTAAAGTTATGACTTTATTCTCGTAATATTACGACTTTTTTTCCCGTAATACTATGACTTTATTCTGGAAATCTCAGATTTTTTCCCCTTCAATGTGACCCTAATACTCCGTAGTACATTTGCACTTTGGCCCTCACTGCATTAGACTTATATTCTATATACTTAGACTATAAACTGTGTTACCTTCATCACAATGATCAAATGTTTTGCGGCTCCAGACAGATTTTCTTTCTTTTTGCCTAAAATGGCTCTTTTGATAGTAAAGGTTGCTGACCTCTGTTTTAAACCATTAACCTGATCTGAGATCACAACAACAGAGAGAGTTTGTGCTGCAACTGTTTTCATGCTGCCAGGACACAGATCAGAGTTCAGGTTCATATCTTTATGTGCAATCGTCTTCCTGCATACAGGGCTGAGTCAGAGACACGTCCTGACATCCCCCCCCCCGCATGAACGTGACCTCAGTGGTTCAGGTGTGTATATAAAGAGCAGAGAGACGTCCTCATCATCATCACTGCATCCATCACTGAGCTGACACCTGAAGAACATAACCTTACATTTACCTGACAAGTAAGTAAGACACCTTCTTTCCATTCAGTGGAGCTCATGGTTCTGCTCTCCCTCTCCATATTTATGGACAGATTTTTCTTCTCCACAGTTGATCATCACCATGAAGACGGTCCTGGTCCTCTCCATTCTCCTCTGTGCTGCATCTGCAGGTGAGATTCAACACACACTATCGTCCGTGTGCTCATGAGTCAGTGAGCAAGCCTCCATCATAGTGTGTTGCTCTGCTGCTGTAAAGCTCTGTGTAGTAGTAGTGTGCATCTAGTTTACACCGTGAGGGACAGAAGAGGAACCAGTGCACTGATGTTACTGACAGTATTGTGTTCTTCTCTGCAGCTCCAGGTGAAGTCAAACAGAAGCAGGCTCCAGGTCAGTATTGAAGGTCTTTGCTTTAATACACACACACAGACAGTCAGACCTGCATCTATCTAACACCAACATTAATGTGATTCATCCACAGAAGCAGCAGTAAAGGTCCTGAAGGAACAGGCGGTTCCTGCACCTGGTTAGTGTCCTCTTTAAATCTCATGCAGCTTTTTTTCTTGTTTGGTTTCTTGTTTTATTGAGCCTGCAATGTGACAGATATTTGAGAAAATTAACTAAACAAATGATCAAATAGTTCAACTAGTCAACTAATATCCAAAGCTAGGATAAACAAGTTCCACAAGTATATGCTCAATCTGTGAAAAATAATTCAAGATAGATTCTCCCTGAATAAGATAGCTGTGTAGGATTTGAACCAGAGGACACATGATGACAAACTGCAGTTTCAACAGTTTGTGTGGTTACATTTGAAGGACAGAGCAGAACAACTACAACTTAGTCTGGTACATGATATCTATACAGGCTGTGGTATATAACCCACCTAATCAATTCGTTATATAATCGACGTAATCGTGAACCAGGACAGGTGACGTAGTATAAAGAGCGACAGAGTCTGCATAGGGAGGAGGTCACGGAGGATGGGTGGGTCTAAAAGTACCAGACCTTCACCCAGGAGACACTGATCGTGTCCCGTGTGAAACCAGAAGTCAACGTTGACTTATTTGTCTCGTAACTTCCGTACTTAATTAACTTCCGTACTTAATTAACTTCTGTAGTCATTTTAACCCAAACCTCTTTTCCTAAACCTAACCAAGTAGTTTTGTTGCCTAAACAGGTTTCTGCAATGCAGGAGCTTTTTATCAGATATCATCCGAGCCGTTGTATGAGGATACGTTGATCTATACCAGCACAGCCCTCGAGGAGCTCAAAGAGCACCTTTGTAGAGTTTCACAACTCGTAGCTACCAGATTAGAGCTGGTGTGTTGCTGAGACTCAAGACCAACATTTGGTTCCCTTTCCTTTAGGTTCTGTCCAGTCATAGGTTTGCACACTAAAAGAATAAAGAAACCATCACAATTTGAAAGTAAATGTCAAATTGTGGCATATGGGAAACTTGGAAGTGCAGCTTTGTCAATCTAGTCAGAACTTGCCTACTTTTTAGTCACGCTTGCAGCATTCGATGAAGGGACGGCAATGTACGACTAAACTAAACTAATGACATTCCCATCAGCCTCAGCTATGCTAACTAGCTCATGTTAGCATGATACTGTAACGCGCTAAACTAAAATGGTAAACATGGTAAACATACCTGTTAAACATCAGCGTGTTAGCATTGTCATTCTGAGCATGTTAGCATGCTGACGTTAGCATTTAGATCAAAGCACAGCTGTGTCTTATGGTGCCTTCAAATAAAACTCGTGAGCTCGTGTTTACAACATCGGAAGTCGTGTTCGCAAAATGGTTGGCATTCGAGTGGTTAAGTCGTGAGAACGCCGTTGCTTATTAACGTTACTGTTGGCTAGAAGCCACAGAGGCTAACGATTTAGCAAGCTAGCAAGCGGGTAATGCACGAAATGCAAAGACATAAAGACAGAGGAGAAAGATTAGTCAGTTGGGAATATCAACATTTTCCTCAGACCTATTATAAAATTACAAAGAAAAACAAAAATATACGTCTGAAATTACAATATATTAATTTATTATGTACCTAAAAATTACGTCAGTTTTGATGTTAATATGATTTAAACCGGACATTCTTGACTTTTTGTAGTTGTGACACACTGTAATGTCAAATACTCTCAACTAAAAAGAGTCTGATGAAGCTGTTGATGTTTCAGAGATGAAAGACGAGCTGATGAAGAAAGATGAAGCATCAGTGCCAGAAGATTTTGTCCCTGTTCCCAGAAACGGTAATCAGGAAGGACACACACACACACACACACACACACACACACACACACACACACACACACACACACACACACCACTCTATATTCTGAGGTTGCTCGTAGTCAACTAAGCCGTGAAATAAATATTTCAGTTATCACAGTTATACTTCATCAAGTACTCCCTTACTGTCCACATGTTGTTGTACTATAGAAAAAAGTTCAATTAGATTAAAGACATTTAAACAACAATATGCACAAAAAAAAATGTATTTTTATACTACATCTCTCTCTCTATGCAGTATATATACTGAATATAATATACTGTATATACACTACAATATACAGTATATAGTACACTGTATATATGTATTTTAATCATTGTGTTGACTGTTTCTGTGTTTGTGCAGCACATCAGTCTGAGGAGGAAGCAGCACCTGAATGTAAGATCCACTTCACTGTTTTAATCTTTCCTTTTTGTTCCTTCATGACTGAGGTCGTCATGGCAACAACAATGACACCAAAAAATAAAAGTCAAACACCTCTCTCCAAATATCACAAATGTCACGTAGAATGTCAAATGTCTAAGTATAAGCATGACGTGCTTTAAAGGACCAACGCGGTATTTTTTGCACGTGTTAGGTTATTAACTACTTAACAACACGTCTGTTATATTCCACTACTAACTGTTCTCCAACATACAGCAGATACATACAGACAGATGTTGGTGTCATTAGAACAGCTGTAAACAGTGAGATTAGAAAGGAGCTCTTCTCGTTGTGTTTCAGTCAGTCAAACTGCTCTGTTCTCTCTCTTCTGTCTCTCTGTAGCTCGTTTTAACTTCTGTCCAGACGGCTGGTTCAGTCTCGGAGCTCGCTGCTTCCTCTTCGTCAATACTCCCATGACCTGGTACAATGCTGAGGTACTGCTGCTGTAATACTTCTATGTTGGTACAGTGCTGAGGTACTGCTGCTGTAATACTTCTATGTTGGTACTGTGAGCAGCCTTTTCTGTCATCTGATAGACTTTGTTATTAACCCTCCTGTAGTCTTCCCGTCGACTGTGCATCTTTTGGTCTGGTTTCATGGTTAATTAAGCAAAGGTATAAATTATCATCCAATTCTGTGTTACACCTTTGTAGCCAATTCATTACAACTAATTTTTTACACTTTTTATTTTTTTGTAATTTATAGTTAATAAACATTATTTCCATGAAATTACACCTAATCTTTAAGTAAAAGAAGCAGAAATTATTAATTATTTTGACTATAGTTAGTATCAGAGGAACATAATGTTGATGGATTATCACAGACTGGTATATGTCAAAGTTTAGTCAGAATATTATAAATATTATAATATAAAACATTTTCAATGGCAGCACATAATGACACCTTTTTAGCTAACTGCTTTCATTCATTTCTCATTACCACAAGTTTTACACTTTTTTCTTTGAAATTTATGGTCAATAAACCTCATTTACATGAAATGATACCTAGCTTTTGAGTGAGAAAACCCCCCAGAAATTATGAATTACTTTCATCCGTCAAATTTGACCCCGAGGACAACAGGAAGGTTAATTCAGTTAGACTACTCGTTAACCATCAACATGTTCCACTGGATGGTGACGGTAGGTCAGTCAGTCTGTCACCATCAGTCCATGAAGAGATGAGCTGCTCACATCGAAGCTAAAGACAATTAAAGAGAATGACTATTTAGTTTTATAGCCTTAACGATCCTGATGTGCTTCCTCTGTCTGACAGGAGCACTGCAACAGCCTGGGTGCCCACCTGGCCTCCGCCACCAACCTCAGAGAGTACAGCTTCCTCCAGCAGATCACACGGACCGCCAGTCAATCCATCACATGGCTCGGAGGCTTCCGTCTGCAGGTCTGGATTTAGGAAGAAATACCACTCAGTCAGTCCAGATCAAGCTCAGGACCTGGTCCAAATGGGGTCTAGAGTTACACAAGACTAAAACAACACTTCCTCACACTCTCTGCTCTTTGTCTCTTAGGGCCGGTGGATGTGGATCGACCGTGAGGGTTTCTATTACACCAACTGGGTCTCCCAATCCTCCTCCAGCAGCTCGGCCTGCGTCTACTTACGCACCACCGGTAAGTCCACCAGCTACACGAGTTAAACTTCTCACTACTTTTACCTGTTTTCAATTGTTATTTTCTCACAGTGAAGCAAACACAGCCTCAGCTAATGTGTTAGTTCAGATCAAATTTACTCCGTGGCTATCTGTGAAGGTGCTGCCTGCAGAGGGCAACATCACACATTTAGCATTTTTTTGTCAAATTTGACAGTGATATTGGAACATTTTTTTCCATCCCAGTTATAATCAGTTTAAGTTAAGTTTCACTCACACTTAACCCCTTGAGTGCAACACGCTCTCCATCTCTTTTCAGTCCAAATAACATTAACGTATATAAATACAGTTGTAAGAGGTGTGAATGTTACACCTGGATTTCTGTCTTGGTCTCAGAGAGTGGATATCTGTATTTATATGTCTTGATAGGGAACAATGCCTAGATCAGAGTTAAAGTGACATTAGAGTATACAAGTCTTCAATCTTTCACCTTTTTTTTGGCTGATTTATTCAATTTTCTGTGGAAAAAAGGCAATTCAGTGATATTACAGTGAACATTATGGTGTATAATATTGTTATTTTCTTAAATCTAATTTCAGGTGGTTGGAGTAACACCAACTGTGGCTCTTCTTATCGCTTCACCTGCTCCAAGAACCCGTTCAGCTGTTAATATACAGACTAAACATCTGGGGCCTCGGGACGGATCGGCCGCTCTATTTCTTCTGTTTGAAGCCAACTCATGAACTTTGTTGTGTGTCTTACTGAATTATAGATTCAAGTATTGTACAACAGTTTTGATCTTGCAGTTGAGCATCTGTTAATCACGTTATTCATGTAGTCTAGTTTTTATTCCTGTAATAAAATGTTCTAAGTTTGGTGAAATAAAATAAATGTTTAGAGAACATGTTGGTCTGGTGTCTTCATCTGAATGCTGACTGAAATATTGTGGAGTCAAACTTCTTTACCAAAGTGTTTCATCAAACATGTTCGATGTAGCATATACAGTAGAGGTCGACCGATATGGGTTTTTTATGGCCGATGCCGATGCCGATTTTTTATAGAATCAGGACAGCCGATGGCCGATATATGATGCCGATTTTGAACATTTATTGAACAACACTTATGGTCTGTCTCTCCAATTTGCACTTTGTGTCTGCACTGCAGTGCACTTATATTTTAATTTGTGCATGATGGTTAATAGTAGTAATAGTACAGGGCTCAAAACCTTTTAAGCACCTTTCCAAAACTGTCCTAAAGCAGGTTTTTTATTTATGTTTGTTGACAGACACTGTTACAAGCTATATGGCCATAATCTAAGTGATCAAAACATAATAATAACTTTGTTCACTCGTATTACACAGCCTGCTGCTCATATCTGCTGCGGACTACACAGGCCAGCGGTGACGTCATATAGGCTCTGTAGGACCCGTAGACCGTAGACACGTTTAATGAGGAAGTGAACTTTTTGCTAAATGTTAGACAAATTGCTCGTGTTTCCGTCCTCACACGCAAACTTGCACTTATGACAAGCATTGTCTGCATCAACTCTAGTAAAGTGTAATCACGCTTTATAAGTTTAGATTTCTCCGCCATAGTTACTAAGAGTAGAAGCTCTGTGTGTGTGTATGCGCTGCAGCAGCGTGCATGTGAGAGCTGCTCCGCCCCGCACACAGCTAACGTCACCGACGGAGAGAAATTCTCCGTTACCAAAAACAGAATTGATAACGTCGGATCATTTCATATCTAACCAATTAAATATATAGGGCTTTGAAAGAGAAGAATTTAAGCCTACCGGTTTCTCCCGGCAGAATGGCAATTTGATTGACACACAAGGGGCGGTGTCACACGTGTTCCACAGCAACAACAACACTGGGCTGCCCGCAGATGTGGGCCTGTTTGATAAAATGTCAAATAATCGGCCGACCGATAAATCGGTCGACCTCTAATATACAGTATATGTATTAATTAGTGCAGAGTTATGAAATAATTCAGTGTTTCTCTCATTCAGATGATGATCATAAAAAGTAAAAAAAAAAAAAAAAAACATATTATAGTATGTTTTAAAAAATAAAAAAAACACAATTTAGTATGTCATTAAAAAAATATTAAAAATAATTTAGAATGTGATAAAAAAGTAGAAAAAAACAACAAAAAAACAGTGTTGTATGTCATACAAAATAAAAACATAGTATAGTATGTCCTAAAAAATAAAAAACATAATATAGTATGTCATTAGAAAAATAATAAAAAAATAGTATAGAATGTGATAAAAAAGTAAAAAAAGAAAAAAAAGAAAAAGTGTACTATGTCCTAAAAAATAAAAAACATAACATAGTATGTCATTAAAAAAATAATAAATAATAGTATCGAATGTCATAAAAAAGTAAAAAAAAAAAAAAAGAAATTGTAGTATGTCATGAAAAATATAAAACTAGTTGACTTGAGTTGAGGACACACCTGCACATATACTGTAGTTTCCCAGTCAAGAGTCATATCCCATTTTGGATCATTTATGATGATGTCATAATAATATGGAACATAAGTAATCTAGTCGTTCATACATGATTCATATACAGGGTGATGGTAAATGGCCGACACTGATAAAAGCGAGGAAAATTGGAAATGTGATGATAAAGATGTGAAATGTTGCTTGGGGAAAATAGAGTTAAATGATTAATTGTGTGCCAAGAACTAGTACCAAGTTGAGGTATATTTTGATCATCAACAATGCTTTTACATCATTAAAAAAAAAAAAAAGAAGAAAATAAAGAATTCATATAATTCCTAATTTGAATGTGGATGTCTATAATCATCAGAATTCAGAATTCTACATTGACATCACTCAAAAGAGGTTCCTGTTTAGAGCACAGAGAGAATCCAGATCCTGTCTAATTTGCATATGGAAGTCTATGATGTCACACAATGTTTGTGACATGTTTGTGACATCACGAAGGACAGTGTACCAATGTAGGACGTGAGAGTTTCCAGATTCAGTCTCACTAACGACGACTATTGTGTGAAATCACTCCGTTTTGGTTCTGCGATTTTGTGACATTCCAGCGGTATTTGTCCAGATAGTCATGGCTTGTTTCGACGCACTGAATGAATTTGCACCACGGTGCAAAGTGAAGAACGGCAAAGAAGAATCTGATGTAAGTCACCAACTCTATCGACCTCCTTCTAATAAATAAATGTTACAAATATTTTCAAATCATACTACACAAATGTAGTGTCTATACAAATATCGGTAGTATGTATTTTGTTAATGATTACGACATTATTTGTGAGCCTTTAAGAAATCGTTTATAAAGCATCTATAAACATTACATATATACATGGACCAGATATTTGTAACACTTTCCTAATGGTTAATAATTGGTTTGTAAAGCATCTATAAACATTATTTGGATGACTATTATAAAGTTGCAACTGATTATTATAATACTTTCTTATATGGTTTATAAACACTTTGTAAAGCATCTATAAACATTATTTAGATACATAGTTAATGATTTGACAATGTAATAATTGTTTTCTGGTCCATTTATCTACGTATGCTTATAGATGTTTTACAAACGATTTCTTAAAGATTTAAAAATGTATAGAATTTATATATTTTTATGTATTAATATTTTGTAATCATTAACAAATGCTTAATATAGTATGTAAAATCTTGTGTGCAACAATAGTTTACTAATGTAATCAGAATGTAATTGTTGTCGTCTCTCTTATAATTTATGAACTAATTATTTCATATTACACAAACACATGATAAAACAACAGAAATTATAGCATTGCTAAAAATTTGTAAACATTATTAGTTATCATTTCATTGTTTTTTAACAGTAAAATACTAACTAATATATTAATTAAGTTTAATAATATTAACTAAGGTTAGTCAACTATCAATTTACCATTTATATGGTTATTATAAAGTGTTACCCAAATGTCTATATATTTTTTTTCCACAGCCACCAGAGAGCTTCAGCAGTCAGTCCAGTATCCTGGACTCAACACCATCACCTGCCCCCCCCAGCAGAGGAGGAGGACCTCGCCATGGGACCTTAGTTATGACAACCAGGTCTCCGGCTCCTCCAGCAACACCTGCCCCCCCCAGCAGAAGAGGAAGACCTTGCTATTGGCCCTTGTTGATTACAAACAAGGTTCCGGCTCGTCCATCAACACCTGCCCCCCCCAGCAGAAGACCTCGCTGTGGGACAAACCAGCGCCCTGCAACGGCTGTCGCAGTTGACAAGGACCCGGAAACAGTATTGGTTTGCCTACGTGGGCATGTACCTGTACTGTGCACACAGAAGGACATACTATAACTTGTCCAACATCATCCAAACAAGTTTTTAAAGTCTCTGATTAAAAGTGTTTTTTTGCATAACTGCTACAGCTGTTACGATTCTGTTAGTTTGGTTTTGTTTGTTGTTTTTTTGTGTTTAATCTCCCCCTCCTGGGGCCGGTTTCACCGAAGCAGTATAAAGATATCTGGGATAAGAGAGAAGGCGAGGCTGTCATGTTTATGATAAAGTCATTTCGATCAATTTTGAGTTAAATATTGTGGGAATTTGCCAGTAATTCCAAAGAAATGTACTTGCTAATTATCACCTAGTTACCATGAAATTTGCGGACCTGTAAAATGAAATGTTACCACTTTTTGTTGTTGTTTTTTTGGCCGTTTTATGCCTTCATTATAGTGACAGTGATGGTTGCCTAGCTACCGGGGCGCCCCTGCACGCGCGTGTTCTATGTTCTTAGTGATGGCATTCTAGAACTCTTTATGACGCATTAAGACTTTGTGGAATTCTCTTTAGACTTCAACATTGTCTCACCTTTTCTCTCATAACAGAAGTTAACTCGAGACTTCTAGCTGACTCTCACTCTGTTCGTCTAACAGACTTCTCAGTGAGCTCAACGCAAAACTGAAAAAACAAAACTCAACGCAATTCATCAACGTCTTGATTGACTCTGTTATCTCACAGGCAAAGTGAAGGTAAAGGATTGCTTCTATCACAGATCTGTAAAACACACACTCACTCAGCAGAGCAACAAAACCTCTGTATGGTTTCTGTTAGAAAATATTCCTATGTACCGTGATTAATCCTTTGGGAGATTAATATTCAGACTGTGTGAGAGAGATGTTTCTCATAATTTTGTCTAATGGAGTTTGACAAAATTATAGAAACACCTTTCAAGAAAATGTAATCCAGTCATGGACATGAATTCCCTTTTGCACATTTCCTAACATAACTGCAAAGTTTCTAATTGTGCAAAAAACAAAACAATATTTTCAACTTGATGTTTAGTTTTGTTTAATTACTTTCATGCACAGGTGGGTAGTTCCTGTAAGCCTATATTCAACTGGGTTAGGCAGTAATGTAGCACTGATTGAATTTATACTTATTCAAAAACTGACTTTGAGAAAAGTAATAAAAGAGGATACATATAATTATTTATATTACAAATATAATTATAAAAAGTTACTTGTGTGACTATGTTGAAAATAAACATCAGTCTATATTCACAAAAAGAAGAGAAGATGGTTAAAAGGCTCATCCAATACAAACTGCATCCTCAAAAATGGCTTTTAGTTGAATCAACACATCAATCAAGTTATGAAATAACTTGTGTGAGTGACTGACCGACTCCTCTGCTCTCTGGTTTACAGTCATGTCACGAAGAAGCGCTAGACTAACCGCGGCGGGATATTACAACCTTCAAGGAGAACCAGTCGTCTCCTACAAGGAGACTCCTACCAACAAGTAAGCTGACGTGTGTGTGTGTGTGTGTGTGTGTGTGTGTATATGTTCTGTACACAGGCTATGTACAGTATGTGTTTAACAGTCATAAGTTCTTCATTATACATCTTCAAAGCTCTCACTCTTTTCTCATTTTCATTATACAGAAGATCTAGGTGGTTTTCTCCAAGCAGTCGGAGAGAGACCACCAGCAAGAAAACTGTCAGGTCTAAACCTGAGGATTCTGTTAACAACCTCAGGACCAACTGGGTCAGCTGGACCAGCAGGAACAGCATTAGTCGCTGGCTGTACTACATGCTGCCCGTGTGTCTTGGTAAGCGATCTCTCCTTCTACAAACAATCATATCTTGTTCATCAGCTTGTGCGTTTTTACACTGTAGAGTGTCTGTCTTTTGAATAAAACATCCCTGACCTGTTTCTACAATACTTTCTCTCCATCCATCAGGAATTGTAATCTTCACCCTGGCTCTCCTCGTGCACACCAACTCTCTGGGCTCCGGACGCTCAGCGTCACCTGGACCACCAACAGCGCTCAATACGGTATGACACTTTAAAGCAGCTTGGCTTTCTCTTTTACTTCTTTTTATTCTTAATGTGCACCTATAAACACAATCACAGCCCAAATATGTTCTCACACAACACACAATGATGTCAATATGCACCATTAAAATTAATCTCCTGTCACGTACAGGTCTTGAGCCCATATGAGGAGCTGGAGAAGCAGGTGAGAAGGTTGCAGGACGAGGTGAAGAGGTTGAAGAGGCTCAACGAGCCGCCACAAGTGGACAATATGGCCAACTTTGCACTGGAGTCACAAGGTGAGACATCTAAATCACGCTCATCATTTTCATCTGTCAGATTGTGATTTGCAAATGTGCTTTTTAGTTTTGAGATCTCACTTTCTTTGTGTGTGTTTTCGTGTGCAGGGGCCCGTGTGTTACCACAGTGGTCCTCGAAAACTCGCCAAAACAGAGAACCGATGATTTCCATGTGGGATGTCCTGGTTCCTTTTTGGCCACCACAAGCCGTCGACCCAAGGATTGTCACTCAGGTAGGAACTAGGAACTACACACACAGAACACATGGCTAGGCGGTATGGCAATATTATATAATGGTTTGGATTGTTTCACTGTCTATTTTGTTATACCACATACCATCTAAACTCTTTTTTATACTCTTTCTGTCTTCAGGGAGGACCAACCGTGGCCGGACGCTGCTGGCCATTTGATGGTGAGCGTGGACATTTAATCCTCGCCCTGTCCCGACCAGTCACCATCAGCCATGTGACACTGGGTCACATCTCAAAGAGCTTGACGCCAACTGACAACATCTCCATCGCCCCAAAGGTGTTTGCAGTCTATGTAAGTCATAAATTTAAAATTGTTCCACTGCAGACGTCCTGTGTATTTCACTGTCACATGCATGGAGAACAACAAGGTGTTCAACTGCATCTCTATCTTTCTCTCTTGCAGGGCATGAACTCTGAAGAGGATGAAGGTACCCGACTAGGAACCTTTCTCTATGATCAGAACGGGGAGTCGGTGCAGACTTTCAAACTGTCTGTGAGTATTACATCAGGCAATGAAACACATGCATTTTTTAAATTTCACCCACAAGCTAATATATCACAAGAATTACAGTTTGTCTGTCCTCATTATAGGCTACTTATTATATCCCTTATGTCCCATCCTCTCAGTTTTTCCTCAACTAACTCTCTCTGTTCATTTCTCTATGTCTCAGGATCAGCAGAAAGGTGTCTTCAGCCACGTGAAGTTGCAAGTGGAGAGCAACTGGGGTCATCCTGACTACACGTGTGTGTACGATTTCAGGGTCCATGGGGACACAGAGGAGCAAACACCATCTTCATGGTGAGAAGGTATTTGTTCCAACAACCATCTGTGAATAAGTAGGAGACGTTGTGTTGTGGAATTTGCAGTGATACAAATATAAGAAAATGGCTAGTTGGGGCATCTGTGCTGGTGTAGCCACAGGATGGGTGGGTGTGGGGGGGAAGTGTGTGTACCGTGAGTGTTCACCATACTTCCTCCCAGCGAACCTCCTCCCTGCTGGAGGCTCCATGTTACATGGCTGTCTACAATGCAGTGTGAGGGGGAATTAGCCATTTGCTGGTATTTTCTGTCACTCCAAATTCCACAACACAACGTCTCCTACTTCTTCACAGATGGTTTGAGGGCTGCACGGTGGCAAAGTGATTAGCACTGTAGCCGCGCAGACGAAGGACCGGTGATCGGTCCTCTCTGTCTGTGTAGAGTTTGCATATTCTCTCCGTGCATGCATGGGTTTACTCCGGGTACTCCGGTTTCCTCCCATACACATAATAATAATCATAATTGGACAATAAAGATCAGGGAAATTATTTCTGCTTGTTTTATCATCTATTTGAAATTCATAAGTGCAGTGAACACAATATAAGTATAAAATAAAATACAACATAAATGCCAGGGGATCAATAAAGTGCCTTCTTTTTCTTCTTAAAATTAGTCAAAGTGGATTTTGGTTTCACACGGGACATGAACAACAGTCACCTGGGTGAAAGTACGGTATTTGTTTGACTCATCCATCCACCCCGACCTCCTCCTTACACAGACTTTGTCGCTCTTTATTCTACGTCAGTTGTTCGGACTGTCTAAAGCCCTGTCTATGTATTGTCACAGAATGAGACAGACACGAGGTGGCGGCAAAAGAAAACTTGATTTATTTTACAAAACACAACAGTAATGGTACGTGTCCACAGCTCCTTCCTTTCCACGCTTGCCATTCATTGTCTATGTGAACGGCCGCGCAATGCATTCTGGTAGCGTGGCGGCGCGATTCGAGAAACGGAGCGTCGCGTCGCGTCGCCCGCTCCTCATTTGCATAAAGTTGAGGGCTAGTCTACTTTATGCAAATCGCAGGCGTCCGACGCGACTCGCCGCCTCTCGAAACTCCCGAGAATCTTTTAAAATAAACGTTGTCGAAAATAAAAAATAAAGACAGATTCAGCAACTGCATGGCTTATATCTCGCCTCAAATGTTTTCAGAAACACATTTCGGTGAACTATTTTCGTGAAATAAGAGAAAGTTTCCGAACGAGCCTCCATGTTGGTCCGATTTGAAATCCGTGAGCGGACCGCCCACAAGGGAAGCGTTCGTCCAATAAGGTGCAGCCGGAAGAATTTGCGCGGTTTTAGGAGGTTTAGTTTTCTTTGTTGTGGGTCAGAAGCAGGTCAAGAGATGGAGGAAAAATTAATTACGGTAGTTTCGGGGTTTAACATTCTCTATGATGTTACGTTGCCCAGTTACCGCAACAACTCCCAGAGGAATGCAGCTTGGAAGAGAGTTGCAGAGATTGTTGGTGTTTCCGGTGAGTTTAAAAGATATATGTGTCTGTAGCCTGTATGTTTAGTTCTCAGTAATTGTAACTGATTACAATTACATGTATTTTGTAATTTAGCTATTTTACTTCGTTACATGTAACTACAGTTATTCCCCAACACTGACTATCACACAAAAGGAAAAGGTCAGATGATAAAATTGTATTCATAAACACTGACGTAAAAGACACAGTAAATTGATGTGCTTTCTTCATCCTATGTTCTCATTAGAGGACATCTGCCGCACAAGGTGGAAGAGCCTCCGGGATACATTTAAAAAAGAGAGGAACAAAGATCAGGAGAGACACAGGAGTGGGGCTGGGGCCTCCTCACACCGGCCATGGCGCTTCATGGCCGTGATGGAGTTTTTGAGGCCATTTGTTGACAATAGGTCAACTGCCTCCAATATAGCCAGGAGGGTCCCAGCCACTCCAGCCACTCCATCCACTCAATCAACTATCCTCCCTGCAGCACAGCCTGTATCCCCTATTCACACCCCCTCCCTGCAGCGTCCAACCACCACCGCCCTCCCTGCAGCACAGTCCCCCCCCAAGTGCAAGCTGCACCCACTCCACGGCCCCCTTCCAAAAGAAGGCGTACAGAGCAGCAAGCTCCTTTCATAATGAGTCCCTTTGAGAGGAGACTCATCCTTGCCCTGGATGATGAAAGCCCCCCATCCACACCCCCACCGCCAACATCTGATATAGATGAACTTTTTTTTAAAAGTCTCCTGCCACAACTAAAGCAGCTTCCGGATAGGAAGAAGGAGGAGGTCAAGCTGAAGATACATCAGCTTCTCTTTGATGCAGGGGCAGAATAGTTTTTCAGTTTTCAAATAGTTTTTCAGTTTTCAGTTCCATAGGTTATATGTTCAGTTCGTTTTTATAGTATTTATGTTACCGTTGTGTTATGATGTTTTTGAATTTATGTGTTATTAATAAATCTCTTTGATCTGTATATTGGTTATTATATAATCCGCTGCTTATAACACAATGCTACAGTTCTTCATTATAAAAAGTTGCACTATAGTATATGCAGACAGTATGGTTGATAACAACTATACAGTATAATTGTGACAGTATAGTTGTGACAGTATAGTTGTGCTTGTGCAGACAGTATAGTGAAACATTGCTCTTTATGCATTATATACGTGGCTCTTAAAAGAGCCTTTTGGGTGTGTAGTGCTCTACACGTTTTCTTGCCATGGAACAGCACCCTCTTGGCAAAAGTGTGAGGTGAAGCTCTCTCTCAGACGAATGGCCTCCCTTGTGGCGTTGGTTGACCCCATCGTTGCAACATCCTGGAGAACAGCAGCAGCAGTGTTTTCAGGCAAATGGTAATGTGGTTCTGCCTCCCTCATGTCTGTGACCCTCAGGAAGTTGTGAAGGACACAGGTGGCCTGAAGTTGAAATTAAAGTATTACCTAGTTATGTAGTGCCTACAGGACACTTAATGGGCCCAACTACATTATTCCAAAGTATAAGGATTTAATAACAAAAGTAATACTGCACAAAATAAAGCTGAGTACAACACTATGCCTATAATTTACTCTATACATCTTGATAATGTAATTTCACCGCTCCATTTATAAAATAGGAAAGCTGAAACAGGAACAGGTAAAGTAGGCTATAGTTGTAACGTTAGCTTGTTATATTCACAGTTTGCTCACAGCCATTATGGCAGTAGGACCGTGGAACTTCGTGCCAGCATGTTATTTAAACAACAGGACAATTAACCACCGAAACAGAATGGATGTATGGACAGAAATCAATGCAGTTTACCGTAGGCAAATGGCGAGGCCATCGGTGGACCTATCGCCTCGCGGTAGCTGGTGTCCATCCGAGAGATTCGGTCTCCAATTTTAGTCAGCACCTCATCAAACTGGCCTCTGGTGAGTCTGAAGTACTGCTGGAACATCGTGTCATCCAGGCGAAGTTCCGCGACCAAGCGATGGTATTCACCGTGCTGTTTGCGGGCCTGGAGGATAGGTTTCCTTCTTCTGTTCATGGCAGCTGATAGTGGGTTATGATCAGCTATCCCTCCAAAACTTGAAATAAAAGCGGGGAAAACGTGACCGCCCAGTATTGGTCAATCATCTATTGTGTCACCGCCTAGTGACACGCCCACCAAGCCCAAATGTTGGGAAGCTTGCGTCCCCTCGTGATAAAAAACGCCCGTGGACACGTACAATCACACACATCCACACAAGTATCTCTCTGCTCTCATAAGGAGGCGGGGTCACGTGTCATCAACGCTCCTTAAAAAAATTGTGCTATTAATTAACCTACCTCCTTCAACCTGCTCCTCATACCTTACACTACAGTAGAGAACTTAACGTGGGGGAAACCCTTTCTCCTTAAAAAAATAAAGAGAGAGCCTGTAGCAGTTATACCGTTTAATTAATTTAACACTGGAACTACGGAGGCAGTCATTTTGACCGTTTTTAAATTTTGAAATGTAATAACTTTGTTGAAACAAAACCCACGTGACCTTAGGACCCTGACTTTTCCTAAATGTGTCTATATTTTAATCTAACATTGTTATTTTATTAATTACTTTATTATTATTATTTATTTTATACATTTTTATTTATTACAAAACACAAACTAGTTATTTCTTATTACTAGAGTATTTCTACTTTGAATTGCTAGCGTATGCAATATCAGTGTACGTATATACGTTAATAATAATAATAATATACGTTACCTGTTGTTTTTTTATTTCGGCGTCCGTGTTAACAGGTTAGAGCAGCCACACTGTCCGCGTGAGACGCGCGTCTAGAGATTCGAGGTCTCGCCTATTTTTGACTCGAGCCGCGCGGTTCACAGCAACAGCAGACAGAGAACGTGATCTATTGACTGTATATTGACATCATATCAGCAACATTACTACAGTTTCAATGTCTAGACATCGGTAGAATATGTCCTAAATTTAAAGCTTTCCTATACTCTAGCTTTGATGTCACGCGCTCTAGATTTTAACGATCCATCCCATCCCATGTCATAAATCAAACTCTGTAAAACTTATCAAAAAGCTGAATTGTAGCTTAATAGTTCAAATACTTGTAACCTGTTTAAAGTCTAAATGAAGTCTTTAGCTGAAAGTATGTGGAAGCAGTAGCATTTCAAAGTGGAGTATGTTTAAGAGGATTTGAAGATTTTCTCCATTGAGTTACATTGTAAAAAAAAAAAAATGTGGAAAAAGCTTAATATTTAAAAAAAGTATAAATAGTTGAAACAAGAAAAGTCATAGCACTAATGTCCTTAAAGAGCTGAATATATTCATGGGTGAACGGTTTCTGTAGCTGAAAGTATGCAGGAGTAGTTAAAGTCCAAAATACGTAAGGAAGAAATAGAAGTTGATTAAAGATTCGAAGAACAATACTGGGAATGCTGAATCATTTTCACAAATTTGACTGATATTGCAATTGCGATATGATTCATGATATTAAAGGGAAAGTTTCTAACCTATACTAACCTGGCCCAGACTTTCTCCAATCTACTAACAAGTACCTTTTACAATATTAGATACACCACAATCAAGTACCTCAAGTCCCTCAGCGGAAAACATACTAAAAAGGTACCGAGGCGAACTGTTCACATCAAATCACAGCCGCCGCGACTGTCGGGCTGGCCAAGCATTTAAATCTTCCTCAGCTGATTGTAGCTCCTTGGGATAGCGAACCGTGTGCCGCTCCAATCCGGAACCTCCAGCTCGAAGAGGGGCGGCGCCTCGGCGGGTGGGACCAATCCCTCCTCGGAGACCACACATCCTAATTTACATACACAGACACACAGTGTGTTTCAATCCACCTACTTCCGGAAGTACACTTCAATGTAGTGCACTGTGTGCACTCTCTACTTACTTGAGTAGTGCGTAAATTTCAACGGGGTAGTGTCGTCTCAAATCGAATACTCTGCAGCGCCCTTACCGGAAATGACTATCGCAAAATTTCACCGCCAAAATATCTTCTTCTTCGGGGGTTTTACTGCAGCTGGCATCCTTTGTGTTGCATTGCTGCCTCCTTCAGATTTTACCCGTCCGCTACCCGCCAAAATATCTGCCTGATTTGTTGATCAAGAAAACAGAAAATGCAAGCAAAGTAGAAATTACTTCAACTTCGTCGGCTACAGCCTACGATGCGTCCTCCTGTTGGCTGAAAGTGCACCGGTAAGTTTATGTATTGTATTGTTTTATTCTGTTATCTACGTAGTCCATAGACTATTGTTGAGCAAGAGTTTACAATTTACTTTAAACACACACATGAACAAGCAGTCATCTAAAGTTGTATTTGTGCTGTAATTAGACTCATCATTACATAAAAGAAGAGAACAGAAATAATTTATGCCAGAATACATCTATAAATACTATTTGATTGTAAGTTTGTGTAGCCATGCAAAGTGTAAATGCAAAAGAAAACACATAACATAAAAAAAAATGACAGTTTAATAAATATTAAATTCATGTCAAAGAACTTAACCAAAATACATAAATAAATAGATAGATAAAGACATAGATACTGATAGATTGTCCTATTTGTCTTTCTCCAGCCTCCAAACCCCAGGCAGAACTGCCAGATAAATGCCACAGTGCCAGATCTGGTGTGACCACACAGCCAAGTTTATCGATGTTTGCGTTGGTTACACCTTGCATGACGCAAGACCATGCACCAGACCATGATTACATGTAATTGATTAAATAATTTGGCTAATTTGAACACAAATTCTTGTCTGAACATTTCTTTGTGATATTTTTGTGAATGACTTAAAACCTCAGTTACAACAGTAACAAAGTCTTCAGAGTAACAACAATAAAAAACAGAATGAATAATATTTATTTATTTATATTTACAAAAGTTATTTTTTGAGCAACTTCCCGAGGATCGCCAGGAAACGCTCCTCACTTGCAGCAACCTCCCTGTCCCTCATCTCATCAAAGAGACGCTGCTCCCTCTCTGCTGTCTCGCGGTCTCTTCTGTCTTCCCTCTCTTGAGCCTCGCGATGGCGTCTCTCCTCCCACTCAAGCATCTGATGACACCTCTCCTCTTTCTCTGCCGCCTCTCTATCACGTCGCCCTTCTCTCTCCCTGTCCTCCGCCTGTGACCTCCTAAACTCCCGGTTGTCTCTCTCCTGCATCTCTTTAACAAACTTTAACAACATCCACCCGCTTCCCTTTTGGGGTGAATGTTGTGGAGTCTGTTTCAATATCTGTGTCCCCTTTTGGGGTGAGTACAGAGGAGGATGTGACCACCACCGCACCCTGGGAGGATGAGACAATGAGGACAGGCGGCGTCACTGACGGCCTGCCCCCAATTGTGTAAGTGAACCTGCATGTGCTCCTTCCATGTGGTGGTGTACACAATCAGGTCATCTAAATAGGCATTGCAATTTCTCACATCAGCCAAAACGGTGTACGCTAATCGTTGAAAGGTTGCTGGGGCGTTGCCAAAAGCCATAACGGTGTATTGCAGAAAATGGTCAGGAGTTACAAATGCAGAAATTTTGGACGCGCGGTCAGTTAACCTGCCAGTAGCCTTTGAGTAGGTCTAATTTGCTAACGTACTGGGCGGTGCCCAGGTTATTAACGCAATCCTCCATCCGCGGCAGAGGGTAAAAGAGTCTGGGACATTGACGACATTGACGGCATTTACTTTCCGAAAATCCGTTAAGAAGGCACGGAGAACTCCAGGGGCTTGAGGTGGGCGAATCCCACGCTTAACGGGGTTTACGCGGTATGGGTGTCGCTCAATGGGCCCGGCCTCTTTCATCAATGTCGTGTTGGAGAACGGTAGTTCGGGTCGGAACATCATTAAAGAGACGGGGGAAACGGGACTATTAAATCAACAACGTCCCGCTGCTGCCCATCAGATAGGTGGTTTAACCGAGAAGGTAACTCTTTCAACATCTCGGAGTTCGGCAGTCGAGCACCTTGATCATCACCGGGCGTATAAGAGGCTTCTGTCACAATCAGCGCGGAACTACGCGTAACAACAGGCATCCGGGGCGCTGGTGGACTACTTTTGGGCGCTCCTCTGGAGTGGTACCGTTTCAACATATTAACATGACATGTAAGTTTTCCGTTGGCGTAATCTGTGACATCATAGGGGCCAGAGAATTTGGCCGAGAGGGCTGAGCCAGGAATAGGCGGTAAAGACAAAACTTTATCGCCCACCTGGATGTGCCGCGGAAACAGCAGGGCGGTCGTAATGACGCTTCATCGCGGTCTGTGAAGCGGAGAGAGATTCTTTTGCACACTGTAACCGCTCACGGAACTGGCTCACGTAGTCTAATACATTTTTTCTCAGGCGAGTTTTCCGTCGACAGGAGTTTATCCTGCAGAGACTTAAGTGGACCGCGGGACGTGTGACCGAAGACGAGATCGGCGGGACTGAATCACAGGGATTCCTGCACGGCCTCGCGGGCTGCAAACAACACATTCTACTATTACCCGTTCGAATGGCTCTCGTAACAGCTGCAATATTTAGCGACGTCAGCTTTCAATCCTGGCCAATAGAAATGTTTTCTCCTCTGCTTCAGCGGGTGGGACCAATCCCTCCTTGAGATACTACACTATGTTTATATTCATATTTATTTACTTTTTTGTCACACACATACTATACTATGTTTTCATTTTTTATGACATACTACCCTGTTTTTTTTTACTTTTTTATCACATTCTATACTATTTTTTATTATTTTTTTAATGACATACTATATTATGTTTTTTATTTTTTAGGACATACACTTTTTTTGTTGTTTTTTTTAAACTTTTTTATCACATTCTTTACTATTTTTTATTATTTTTTTTAATGACATACTATATTATGTTTTTTATTTTTTAGGACATACTATACTATGTTTTTATTTTTTATGACATACAACACTGTTTTTTTGTTGTTTTTTTCTACTTTTTTATCACATTCTATACTATTTTTATTATTTTTTTAATGACATACTAAATTGTTTTTTTTATTTTTTAGAACATACTATACTATGTTCTTTTTTTTTAAAAACTTTTTATGATCAGCATTTGAACGAGAGAAACACTGAATTATTTCATAACTCTGCACTAATTAATACATATACTGTATATGCTACATCCAACATGTTTGATGAGACACTTTGGTAAAGAAGTTTGACTCCACAATATTTCAGTCAGCATTCAGATAAAGACACCAGACCAACATGTTCTCTAAACACTTATTTTATTTCACCAAAACTTAGAACATTTTATTACAGGAATAAAAACTAGACTACATGAATAACGTGATTAACAGATGCTCAACTGCAAGATAAAAACTGTTGTACAATACTTCGATCTATAATTCAGTAAGACACACAACAAAGTTCATGAGTTGGCTTCAAACAGAAAAAATACAGCGGCCGATCCGTCCCGAGGCCCCAGATGTTTAGTCTGTATATTAACAGCTGAACAGGTTCTTGGAGCAGATGAAGGGAAGAGAAAAGCCACAGTTGCCGTTACTCCAACCACCTGAAATTAGATTTAACAAATAACAACATTATACACCATAATGTTCACTGTAATATCACTGAATTGCCTTTTTTCCACAGAAAATTGAATAAATCAGCCAAAAAAAAGGGTGAAAGATGGAAGACTTGTAGACTCTAATGTCACTTTAACTCTGATCTAGGCATTGTTCCCTATCAAGACATATAAATACAGATATCCACTCTCTGAGACCAAGACAGAAATCCAGGTGTAACATTCACACCTCTTACAACTGTATTTATATACATTAATGTTATTTGGACTGAAAAGAGATGGAGAGCGTGTTGCACTCAAGGGGTTAAGTGTGAGTGAAACTTAACTTAAACTGATTTTAACTGGGATGGAAAAAAATATTCCAATATCACTGTCAAATTTGACAAAAAAAATGCTAAATGTGTGTGATGTTGCCCTCTGCAGGCAGCCCCTTCACAGATAGCCACGGAGTAAATTTGATCTGGACTAACACATTAGCTGAGGCTGTGTTTGCTTCACTGTGAGAAAATAACAATTGAAAACAGGTAAAAGTAGTGAGAAGTTTAACTCGTGTAGCAGGTGGACTTACCGTCGGTGCGTAAGAAGATGCAGGCCAAGCTGCTGGGGGAGGGTTGGCCGTACCAGTTGGTGTAATAGAAACCCTCATGGTCGATCCACATCCACTTGCCCTAAGAGACAAAGAGCAGAGAGTGTGAGGAAGTGTTGTCTTAGTCTTGTGTAACTTTAGACCCCATTTGGACCAGGTCCTGAGCTTGATCTGGACTGACTGAGTGGTGTTTCTTCCTAAATCCAGACCTGCAGACTGAAGCCTCCGATCCATGCGATGGACTTATCGGCTTCTCGTGTGATTTGCTGGAGGAGGCTGTACTCTCTGCGGTTGGTGGCGGAGGCCAGGTGGCCACCCAGGTTCATGCAGTCCTCCTGTCAGACAGAGGAAGCACATCGGGATCTTTGAGGCTATAAAACTAAATAGTCATTTTATTTAATTGTCTTTAGCTTCGATGTGAGCAGCTCATCTCTTCATGGACTGATGGTGACAGACTGACTGACCTACCTAGACTACAGGAGGGTTAATAACAAAGTCTATCAGATGACAGAAAAGAGTGCTCACTGTACCAACATAGAAGTATTACAGCAGCAGTACCTCAGCACTGTACCAACATAGAAGTATTACAGCAGCAGTACCTCAGCATTGTACCAGCTCATGGCAGTATTGACGTAGAGGAAGCAGCGAGAGCCGAGACTGAACCAGCCTTCTGGACAGGAGTTTGAACGAGCTACAGACAGACAGAAGAGAGAGAACAGAGCAGTTTGACTGACTGAAATACAACGGAGACGTCCTTTCTAATCTCACTGTTTACAGCTGTTCTAATGACACCAACATCTGTCTGTATGTATCTGCTGTATGTTGGAGAACAGTTAGTAGTGGAATATAACAAACATGTTGTTAAGTAGTTAATAAACTAACACGTGCAAAAAATACTGCGTTGGTCCTTTAAAGCACGTCATGCTTATACTTAGACATTTGACATTCTACGTGACATTTGTGATATTTGGAGAGAGGTGTTTGACTTTAATTTTGGTGTCATTGTTGTTGCCATGACGACCTCAGTCATGAAGGAACAAAAAGGAAAGATTAAAACAGTGAAGTGGATCTTACATTCAGGTGTTGCTTCCTCCTCAGACTGATGTGCTGCACAAACACAGAGAAACAGTCAACACAATGATTAAAATACATATATACAGTGTACTATATACTGTATATTGTAGTGTATATACAGTATATTATATTCAGTATATCTACATACAATATATATACTGCATGGAGAGAGAGAGATGTAGTATAAAAATAAATAAAGATACTGTACATGTATTGTGTGCATATTGTTGTTTAAATGTCTTTAATCTAATTGAACTTTTTTCTATAGTACAACAACATGTGAGACAGTAAGGGAGTACTTGATATAGTATAACTGTGATAACTGAATTATGTATTTCACGGCTTAGTTGACTATGAGCAGCCTCAGAATATAGAGTTGTGTGTGTGTGTGTGTGTGTGTGTGTGTGTGTGTGTGTGTGTGTGTGTGTGTGTGTGTGTGTCCTTCCTGATTACCGTTTCTGGGAACAGGGACAGAATCTTCTGGCACTGATGCTTCATCTTTCTTCATCATCTCGTCCTTCATCTCTGAAACATCAACAGCTTCATCAGATCTCCTTTTAGTTGAGAGTATGTGACACACATTACAGTGTGTCACAACTACAAAAAGTCAAGAATGTCCAGTTTAAATCATATTAACATCAAACTGACGTCATTTTTAGGTGCATAATAAGTTAATATGTTGTAATTTCAGTTGTATATTTTGGTTTTTCTTTGTAATTTTATAATAGGTCTGAGGAAAATGTGGACATTCCCAACTGACTAATCTTTTTCCTTCTTTATGCCTTTGTATTTCGTACCCGCTTGCTAGCTTGCTAGCTTGTTAGCCTCTGATATCTGATAAAAAGCTCCTGCAGTGCAGAAACCTGTTTAGGCAACAAAACTACTTGGTTAGGTTTAGGAAAAGATGTTTGGGTTAAAATGACTACAGAAGTTAATTAAGTACGGAAGTTACGAGACAAATAAGTCAACGTTGACTTCTGGTTTCACACGGGACTCGATCAGTGTCTCCTGGGTGAAGGTCTGGTACTTTTAGACCCACCATCCTCCCTGACCTCCTCCCTATGCAGACTCTCTCGCTCTTTATACTACGTCACCTGTCCTGGTTCACGATTACGTGGATTACATAACGAATTGATTAGGTGGGTTATATACGACAGCCTGTATAGATATCATGTACCAGACTAAGTTGTAGTTGTTCTGCTCTGTCCTTCAAATGTAACCACACAAACTGTTGAAACTGCAGTTTGTCATCATGTGTCCTCTGGTTCAAATCCTACACAGCTATCTTATTCAGGGAGAATCTATCTTGAATTATTTTTCACAGATTGAGCATATACTGGTGGAACTTGTTTATCCTAGCTTTGGATATTAGTTGAGCTATTTTGATCATTTGTTTAGTTAATCTTCTCAAATATCTGTCACATTGCAGGCTCAATAAAACAAGAAATCAAAGAAGAAAAAAAGCTGCATGAGATTTAAAGAGGACACTAACCAGGTGCAGCAGCCTGTTCCTTCAGGACCTTTACTGCTGCTTCTGTGGATGAATCACATTAATGTTGGTGTTAGATAGATGCAGATCTGACTGTCTGTGTGTGTGTATTAAAGCAAAGACCTTCAATACTGACCTGGAGCCTGCTTCTGTTTGACTTCACCTGGAGCTGCAGAGAAGAACACAATACTGTCAGTAACATCAGTGCACTGGTTCCTCTTCTGTCCCTCACGGTGTAAACTAGATGCACACTACTACTACACAGAGCTTTACAGCAGCAGAGCAACACACTATGATGGAGGCTTGCTCACTGACTCATGAGCACACGGACGATAGTGTGTGTTGAATCTCACCTGCAGATGCAGCACAGAGGAGAATGGAGAGGATCAGGACCGTCTTCATGGTGATGATCAACTGTGGAGAAGAAAAATCTGGAATGGCCTCTGTCACATCTGAAGGATCATAGTGGAATAAAGTAGGTCTAAAGTCTGTAGTGAATCATCTTACTTTTCTTTACTGCCTCAATCAAGGAAGCAAGATGCCTACTTAAAAGGAAATAACACAATGTTTTATTGTCTGTTTCTCAAGAGTTTACAAACATTAATGAATACACAGATTAATTATTATTTCATATGAAGGTCGAGTCAGAATCTAAACTGAAGTCTGGCTGCTGGGAATGATGCTGTTCCTGCAGTGAAAAAGAGATAACTGGATTCCCAGCTCGCTGTCATGGTTTTATTCCCGTACTTTGGTTGAAGTGTTCCCACTTTATATCACCTTGTTGAAAACGTAGCCCCCCCCCCCCTAGCTCTAATCAGCTGCTGCTGGCTCTGCAGTGATCTGAACAAGTCTTCCAGGAAGGACAGGGAAGGACGGGGAAGTACAGCTATTTTCTGTGCTGTGTTTATGAATCTCTGGAGAACTCTTCAGTCTGCTGATGAACAGTTGGCATCCCATCCTGTAATATAGTGTCTATACACTCTGTAGAGCAGTGGTAGAGTATGTGCAGCTCACAGGTTGCTTTTCCTACGTGTCCTAAAATGAATAAAGGTGCTGTTGAGCCTCTTTTATCAGAGCAGTGGGGTTGGTTGTCTCTCTGAAGTCATCTGTGATGTGTGTGTGTTCCTAGAAACTTAAAGCTGGAAACCCTCTCCACTTCTACTCCTGTGGTGTTCAGAGGAGAGGGGTCCGCGCGGTGTCTCCTAAAGTCTATGATGACTTCTTTGTTGTTTTTTTTTTGATGTTCAGTGACAGATTGTTTTCCGTGCATCATCCTGCCAGTTTGCAGACTTCACCTCTCGTCTCCATCTGAGATCAGTCTCACCTCTGTTGTGTCATCTGCAAATGTAATGATTGTGTGTTTGAGGGGTGTGTGGGGGATGCAGTCAGATGTAGAGAGCGAAATTTATCACTAAACAGATGTCAGTGTGAATGCTGCTGAATGGAGAGACACTCACTGCTAATTTGTAGACCGTTTTGATTTTGATCATGTGTTTTACCTTTTACCTGAAACCAAAATAACATCATAATAATCTGCTCTTTTTGTTTTAATGTTCTACATTTGCCACGTTGCTGTCCATGTAAATAAGGAAAAAATGCTGCAGATCTAATGTCTAACGTTTAGATTTTTCTATATGAGCTGTTTGGCTGAATTTAACAGAACTATAATGTTTGGTAGGAGTCTCATGTTTCATTTTTCTCTCGGTATGTTTGCCAGTAAGCAAGGCAGAATTAAAATTATACTTGTCCCCAAATCTTCAAGCGCTCACTCTCTGTGAACTTGAAATGTGTCTTTAACCAGTTTGTAGTTGGTGTTTTCTCAGAGAAGATTGTGCTCAGCTTGGGGCAGATGTTTCATCCTTGAAATCACAAGGTTTTTGAAGGAAGTTTGGTGCAGCGGTTTTGGAAACAGGGGGGGAGAGGAAGATATTTCATAAAGTTAAATTCTTAACATTTGTTTTAATAATAATAAAAAAAACTAATGATTAACTACAGCTATCAGATAGATATGGTGGAATAAAAGTGAAACAATATGATGTTGTTTCCTGGTTCAGATTCAGATTTATTGTGGAGGGATTTAAAGGGTGTGGAGTGTTTGGTCTCTCACTGAAGGAAGAGGAGATAACATATAATTAGTTTGGAAGAAAAGATAAGGTAAAGGATTCATTACACTAAGGAACAGGCTTCCAGTAAAACATGTTCATTTTATAGCCATGATGACTGAGAAGAAGATTTCCTATCACCGTTTCATTGAATCAATCATTGCTCTTTGGGTTTCATGGCTGTAAATATGTGTGTTGTGTCTCTCTTCTAGTCCTTTTTCTAAGCTGAGATAAACATGTCCTTGACCTACTGCAACTCTGTACTATGATGTCATCAACTACTGTATATCTGTCTTCTCATCCGGCTCCAGGCAAGACAGCAAACAAGAGGATTCCTTTAAGTTAAATCCCTTTTTATTCTTAGCATGTTGCTTTTTACAGTGCATTCTCGGAATGTTCGAGGTAGATTAAGACCAATTTGGGCATTAGGACGGTCAAGTCTAGAAGGGAGCCCGCAAATTGTGAAATCTGATCTGAGATCTGCAAAAACTTGCAAAAACTCTTACGAGAACTTATCCTAACCTTAACTATTCAAGGTCAATGCCTAACCTTAACTTTTCAAGGTCAATGCCTAACCTGAACTATTCAAGGTCAATGCCTAACCTTAACTTTTCAAGGTCAATGCCTAACCTGAACTATTCAAGGTCAATGCCTAACCTGAACTATTCAAGGTCAATAGCTAACCTGAACTATTCAAGGTCAATGCCTAACCTTAACTATTCAAGATCAATGCCTAACCTTAACTATTCAAGATCAATGCCTAACCTTAACTATTCAAGGTCAATGCCTAACCTTAACTATTCAAGGTCAATGCCTAACCTTAACTATTCAAGATCAATGCCTAACCTTAACTATTCGAGGTCAATGCCTAACCTTAACTATTCAAGATCAATGCCTAACCTTAACTATTCAAGATCAATGCCTAACCTTAACTATTCAAGGTCAATGCCTAACCTTAACTATTCGAGGTCAATGCCTAACCTTAACTATTCAAGGTCAATGCCTAACCTTACAGGCCGTGTAAAGGAAATTCAGAGTTTTGTTTTTGAACACATTATAAATGTTGGAATATAATGACTGAAAACATGTACAAAGACTGTGAACATTGTAGTTCATTGTGGAGTTAGATCGTTAAACTGTTTTTGGCCAGTTTTGTGTTCAGGATTTTTTAGACGGGGCTGAAATCATGGCTCGATGACGCACTGGAGTCATCCTTAACATAACTCCACCCGTCTTCAGAAACGTGGTTTTTGAAAGCTGAAATAGAAACACAGAATGTCGTCAAAGGTTATGTCGGCTAGCGGCACCTGGAGAACGTTAGTTTGGTTCTGCCTGTCATGGTCTGGACATTTGGACTCTCTTCTTGTTTGTTATAAGTTAAGACTGTCTTTGTTCCTCCTTTTGGTTTATTAGTTCTGTTATATGTGTTTTTGGTTCATTGGGTTTTCTGTTTTATTGTCTGCATTGTGTGTTTCCTGTTTTATTTGTTAATTCACCTGTTGTGTCATGTCTTGTTATTTCCTGTCATGGTCCTGGGTTTTTGTCATAGTTTGTTTCCTGTTTTATTTTGAAATTCACTCGTCCTGTGTCTTGTCTGGTTTCACTTCCAACCTTTGTTTGTTTTCCCGCCTTTTTTGATTGTCTGCCCCTCCCAGATTTGTTCCAGCTGTCTCTAATCACCCCTGTGTGTGTTCCCCCTGTTTCCTTGTCAGTTCGTCGTCGTTTTTCATGTGTTGTGGGTCATCTGAAAGAGTTCTTCTTGTGTGTAGTACCACCAACCTGGCACGGCTGAGGCGGTAATTGAAGACCCTCTGCTCCCTGCTGATGTTGGAGCCTGGGAACGGCCGCATCAGGTTCCTGCGGAGGGGAAAGGCCTCATCTCCCACAAAGACATGTGGCAGTGAGCCTCTGTGCTCTGCTCCTGGAACCACAGAATCTTGTGGGAGGTCCAGGGTGCCATCTCGGAGGCCCTCTCCAAAAGCGGAGTTGTGGAGAGACCCACCGTCGCTGGTTCTCCCGTATCCGCCGATGTCAACCAGCCGGAAACAGTACTGTGCATCTACAACTGCCAAGAGGACAATAGAATATGTCCCCTTGTGGTTGTAGAACAGCGAGCCGGAGTTGGAGGGGGCCTTGATGACAACATGTTTGCCATCTATGGAGCCAACAGTTAGGGAAGTTCCAGCGATGATGGGACTCCTCTGCCATGGTCCTCCAGTCCTCCATGGTTGGAGTAGGCATCACCTCACTCACCATGGACTCCCAGATAGCTGCTGCCACATCCCTCACGATCCTGCTCACTGTGCAGACCCCCACACCATAATTTAAGGCTATCGTGTGGAATGAGTCGCCCGTAGCCAGATATCTGTAAATACATATATGAAGACATTAGCCTTGTATTAACTACAATATGTCGCTGTGTGGCATAAACAGTATTACTGTAATTCAAACAAACATAATGGCTAAAGACTACAGGAAGGCTCATGGGGTCTAGTACAACAACTTTCTGTTGACATGTCCTAACTAATGTTAAGTTGAAATTAAAATATTACCTAGTTATGTAGTGCCTACAGGGCACTTAATGGGCCCAACTACATTATTCCAAAGTATAAGGATTTAATAACAAAAGTAATACTGCACAAAATAAAGCTGGGTACAACACTATGCCTATAATTTACTCTATACATCTTGATAATGTAATTTCACCGCTCCATTTATAATATAGGAAAGCTGAAACAGGAACAGGTAAAGTAGGCTATAGTTGTAACGTTAGCTTGTTATTTTCACAGTTTGCTCACAGCCATTATGGCAGTAGGACCGTGGAACTTCGTGCCAGCATGTTATTTAAACAACAGGACAATTAATCACCGAAACAGAATGGATGTATGGACAGAAATCAATGCAGTTTACCGTAGGCAAATGGCGAGGCCATCGGTGGACCTATCGCCTCGCGGTAGCTGGTGTCCATCCGAGAGATTCGGTCTCCAATTTTAGTCAGTACTTCATCAAACTGGCCTCTGGTGAGTCTGAAGTACTGCCGGAACATCGTGTCATCCAGGCGAAGTTCCGCGACCAAGCGATGGTATTCGCGGTGCTGTTTGCGGGCCTGGAGGATAGGGTGGACCCAGAACCTGCGTCGGAGTTGGTACCTCTGGTACCGCAAATAAAGCAGGGTAATCGCGAAGATCCGTTTCCTTCTTCTGTTCATGGCAGCTGATAGTGGGTTATGATCCGCTATCCCTCCAAAACTTGAAATAAAAGCGGGGAAAACGTCACCGCCCAGTATTGGTCAATCATCTATGTGTCACCGCCTAGTGACATGCCCACCAAGCCTCAAATGTTGGGAAGCGTTGCGTCCCCTCCCGATAAAGAACGCCCCTGTGGACAAGTACCATCACACACATCCACACAAGTATCTCTCTGAGAGACTAGCAGTTATACCGTTTAATTAATTTAACACTGGAACTACGGAGGCAGTCATTTTGACCGTTTTTAAATTTTGAAATGTAATAACTTTGTTGAAAAAAAACCCACGTGAGCTTAGGACCCTGACTTTTCCTAAATGTGTATATTTTAATCTAACATTGTTATTTTATTAATTACTTTATTATTATTATTTATTTTATATATTTTTATTTATTACAAAACACAAACTAGTTATGAGTATTTCTACTTTGAATTGCTAGCGTATGCAATATCAGAGTACGTATATACGTTGTTAATAATAATAATAATATACGTTACCTGTTGTTTTTTTATTTCGGCGTCCGTGTTAACAGGTTAGAGCAGCCACACTGTCCGCGTGAGACGCGCGTCTAGAGATTCGAGGTCTCGCCTATTTTTGACGCGAGCCGCGCGGCTCACAGCAACATCAGACAGTGAAAGTGATCTATTGACTGTATATTGACATCATATCAGCAACATTACTACAGTTTCAATGGCTAGACATCGGTAGAATATGTCCTAAATTTAAAGCTTTCCTATACTCTAGCTGTGATGTCACGCGCTCTAGATTTTAACGATCCATCCCATCCCATGTCATAAATCAAACTCTGTAAAACTTATCAAAAAGCTGAATTGTAGCTTAATAGTTCAAAGACTTGTAACCTGTTTAAAGTCTAAATGAAATCACAGCCACCGCGACTGTCGGACTGGCCAAGCATTTAAATCTTCCTCAGCTGATTGTTGCTCGTTGGGATTAACGGACCGGCCGTGTGCCGCTCCAACGGGAACCTCCAGCTCGAAGAGGGGCGGCGCCTCGGCGGCTCGGACCAATCCCTCCTCGGAGACCACACATCCCAATTTACATAAACAGACAAACAGTGTGTTCCAATCCACCTACTTCCGGAAGTACACTTCAATGTAGTGCACTGTGTGCACTCTCTACTTACTTTAGTAGTGCGTAAATTTCAACGGGGTAAGGTCGTCTCAAATCGAATACTCTGCAGCGCCCTTACCGGAAATGACTATCGCAAAATTTCACCGCTACCCGCCAAAATATCTTCTTCTTCGGGGGTTGTACTGCAGCTGGCATTCTTTGTGTTGCATTGCTGCCTCCTTCAAATTTTACCCGTCCGCTACCCGCCAAAATATCTGCCTGATTTGTTGATCAAGAAAACAGAAAATGCAAGCAAAGTACAAATTACTTCAACGTCGTCGCCTACAGCCTACGATGTGTCCTCCTGTTGGCTGAAAATGCACCGGTAAGTTTATGTATTGTATTGTTTTATTCTGTTATCTACGTAGTCCATAGACTATTGTTGAACAAGAGTTTACAATTTACTTTAAACACACACATGAACAAGCAGTCATCTAAAGTTGTATTTGTGCTGTAATTAGACTCATCATTACATAAAAGAAGAGAACAGAGAATTTATGCCAGAATACATCTATAAATACTATTTGATTGCAACTTTGTGTAGTCATGCAAAGTGTAAATGCAAAAGAAAACACATAACAAAAAAAAATGACAGTTTAATAAATATTAAATTCATGTCAAAGAACTTAACCAAAATACATAAATAAATAGATAGATAAATACATAGATACTGATAGATTGTCCTATTTGTCTTTCTCCAGCCTCCAAACCCCAGGCAGTACTGCCAGATAAATGCCACAGTGCCAGATCTGGTGTGACCACACAGCCAAGTTTATCGATGTTTGCGTAGGTTACACCTTGCATGATGCAAGGGTGCTGAAAAACAGCCCCTTCTACTATGAGCAGAACTACCCTCCGCCATGTTTCTGCATCATTGGGCATGGCGGATACCCCTGCGTCTCAAACCCAATGACCCTGATCACACCATACCGTGCGCCTCTCCACAACCAGCTGCAGGCTATATTCAACAGCCGTTTGTCGAAAGCCAGATGTGTTGCGGAGAGGGCGTTCGGCATACTGCAGACCAGGTGGAGGGCCATCTTCCTGAAGGCGCTGGAGGTGGACATCTTCTATGTTCCGGAGGTGATCACCTGCTGCAAAATCCTGCACAACATTTGCCTGAGCAACGGGGACCTGTTGGACCCAGACGGTGGTGTGGACGGAGCAGCAGGGGACCATCCAGACCACAGAGAACCAGAACCTTCAGGCGCCATCTGTGGAGCGGAGGAGAGAAACAGGATGGCGACCCTGTGTTATGCACCAGACCATGATTACATGTAATTGATTAAATAATTTGGCTAATTTGAACACGAATTCTTGTCTGAACATTTCTTTGTGATTTTTTGTGAATGACTTAAAACCTCAGAGTAACAACGGTATCAAAGTATTCAGTCAGAGTAACAACAATAACAAACACAATGAATAATATTTCTTTCTTTATTTACAAAAGTTATTTTTTGAGCAACTTCCCGAGGATCGCCAGGAAACGCTCCTCCCTTGCAGCAACCTCCCTGTCCCTCATCTCATCAAAGAGACGCTGCTCCCTCTCTGCTGTCTCGCGGTCTCTTCTCTCCTCCCTCTCTAAAGCATCTGATGACACCTCTCCTCTTTCTCTGCCGCCTCTCTATCACGTCGCTCTTCTCTCTCCCTGTCCTCCGCCTGTGACCTCCTAAACTCCCGGTTGTCTCTCTCCTGCATCTCTTTAACAAACTTTAACAACATCCACCTGCTTCCTTTTTGGGGTGAATGTTGTGGAGTCTGTTTCAATATCTGTGTCCCCTTCTGGGGTGAGTACAGAGGAGGATGTGACCACCACCTCACCCTGGGAGGATGAGGCAATGAGGACAGGCGGCGTCACTGACGGCCTGCCCCTAATTGTGTAAGTGAACCTGCATGTGCTCCTCCCAGGTGGTGGTGTACACAATCAGGTCATCTAAATAGGCATTGCAATTTCTCACATCAGCCAAAACGGTGTACGCTAATCGTTGAAAGGTTGCTGGGGGCGTTGCCAAAAGCCATAACGGTGTATTGCAGAAAATGGTCAGGAGTTACAAATGCAGAAATTTTGGAGGCGCGGTCAGTTAACCTGCCAGTAGCCTTTGAGTAGGTCTATTTGCTGACGTACTGGGCGGTGCCCAGGTTATCAACGCAATCCTCCATCCGCGGCAGAGGGTAAAAGAGTCTGGGACAGTGACGGCATTTACTTTACGAAAATCCGTTAAGAAGGCACGGAGAACTCTAGGAGCTTGAGGTGGGCGCATCCCACGCTTAACGGGGTTTACGCGGTATGGGTGTCGCTCAATGGGCCCGGCCTCTTTCATCAATGTCGTGTTGGAGAACGGTAGTTCGGGTCCGAACATCATTAAAGAGACGGGGGAAACGGGACTATTAAATCAACAACGTCCCGCTGCTGCCCATCAGATAGATGGTTTAACCGAGAAGGTAACTCTTTCAACATCTCGGAGTTCGGCAGTCGAGCACCTTGATCATCACCGGGCGTATTAGAGGCTTCTGTCACAATCAGCGCGGAACTACGCGTAACAACAGGCATCCGGGGGCGCTGGTGGACTATTTTTGGTACCATATCAACATATTAACATGACACACGCAAGTTTTTCGTCTCCTCTCTGGAGTACCGATGGCGTAATCTTTGACACTGAGGCGGTCGCAGACATCATAGGGGCCAGAGAATTTGGCCGACAGGGCTGAGCCAGGAATAGGCGGTAAAGCCAAAACTTTATCGCCCACCTGGATGTGCCGCGGAATCAGCAGAGCGGTCGTAATGACGCTTCATCGCGGTCTGTGAAGCGGAGAGAAATTCTTTTGAACAGTGTAACCGCTCACGGAACTGGCTCACGTAGTCTTAATACATTTTTCTCAGGCGAGTTTTCCGTCGACAGGAGTTTATCCTGCAGAGATGGAACGCGGGACGTGTGACCGAAGACGAGATCGGCGGAACTGAATCACAGGGATTCCTGCACGCCTCGCGGGCTGCAAACAACACATTCTAGCGGGTGGGACCAATCCCTCCTTGAGATACTACACTATGTTTATATTCATATTTATTTACTTTTTTGTCACACACATACTATACTATGTTTTTATTTTTTTTGACATACTACACTGTTTTTGTTTTTTTAACTTTTTTTATCACTTTCTATACTATTTTTTATTATTTTTTTAATGACATACTATATTATGTTTTTTATTTTTTAGGACATACTATACTATGTTTTTATTTTTTTTATTTTTTTACTTTTTTATCACATTCTATACTATTTTTTTATTATTTTTCTAATGACATACTAAATTATGTTTTTTTTATTTTTTAGAACATACTATAATATTTTATTTTATATTTTTTTTTACTTTTTATGATCATCATCTGAATGAGAGAAACACTGAATTATTTCATAACTCTGCATTAATTAATACATATACTGTATATGCTACATGGAACATGTTTGATGAGACACTTTGGTAAAGAAGTTTGACTCCACAATATTTCAGTCAGCATTCAGATAAAGACACCAGACCAACATGTTCTCTAAACACTTATTTTATTTCACCAAAACTTAGAACATTTTATTACAGGAATAAAAACTAGACTACATGAATAACGTGATTAACAGATGCTCAACTGCAAGATAAAAACTGTTGTACAATACTTGAATCAATAATTCAGTAAGACACACAACAAAGTTCATGAGTTGGCTTCAAACAGAAAAAATACAGCGGCCGAAAAAATACAGCGGCCGATCCGTCCGGAGGCCCCAGATGTTTAGTCTGTATATTAACAGCTGAACGGGTTCTTGGAGCAGATGAAGCGAAGAGAAGTGGCACAGTTGACGTTACTCCAACCAGCTGAAATTAGATTTAACAAATAAAAACATTATACACCATAATGTTCACTGTAATATCACTGAATTGCCTTTTTTCCACAGAAAATTGAATAAATCAGCCAAAAAAAAGGGTGAAAGATGAAAGACTTGTAGACTCTAATGTCACTTTAACTCTGATCTAGACATTGTTCCCTATCAAGATATATAAATACAGATATCCACTCTCTGAGACCAAGACAGAAATCCAGGTGTAACATTCACACCTCTTACAACTGTATTTATATACGTTAATGTTATTTGGACTGAAAAGAGATGGAGAGCGTGTGGCACTCATGGGTTAAGTGTGAGTGAAACTTAACTTAAACTGATTATAACTGGGATGGAAAAAAATATTCTAATATCACTGTCAAATTTGACAAAAAAAATGATAAATGTGTGTGATGTTGCCCTCTGCAGGCAGCACCTTCACAGATAGCCACGGAGTAAATTTGATCTGGACTAACACATTAGCTGAGGCTGTGTTTGCTTCACTGTGAGAAAATAACAATTGAAAACAGGTAAAAGTAGTGAGAAGTTTAACTCGTGTAGCTGGTGGACTTACCGTCGGTGCGTAAGTAGACGCAGGCCGAGCTGCTGGAGGAGTATTGGGTTGACCAGTTGGTGTAATAGAAACCCTCACGGTCGATCCACATCCACCGGCCCTAAGAGACAAAGAGCAGAGAGAGTGAGGAAGTGTTGTTTCAGTCTTTTAGTCTCTAGACCCCATTTGGACCAGGTCCTGAGCTTGATCTGGACTGACTGAGTGGTATTTCTTCCTAAATCCAGACCTGCAGACTGAAGCCTCCGAGCCATGTGTTGACCTGACCGGTGCTACGTGTGATCTGCTGGAGGAAAGTGTACTCTCTGAGGTTGGTGGCGGAGGCCAGGTTGGCACCCAGGCTGTTGCAGTGCTCCTGTCAGACAGAGGAAGCACATCGGGATCGTTAAGGCTATAAAACTAAATAGTCATTTTCTTTAATTGTCTTTAGCTTCGAAGTATTACAGCAGCAGTACCTCAGCATTGTACCAGGTCATGGGAGTATTGACGAAGAGGAAGCAGCGAGAGCCGAGACTGAACCAGCCGTCTGGACAGAAGTTAAAACGAGCTGCAGACAGACAGAAGAGAGAGAACAGAGCAGTTTGACTGACTGAAATACAACGAAGAGACGTCCTTTCTAATCTCACTGTTTACAGCTGTTCTAATGACACCAACATCTGTCTGTATGTATCTGCTGTATGTTGGAGAACAGTTAGTAGTGGAGTATAACAGACATGTTGTTAAGTAGTTAATAACCTAACGCGTGCAAAAATACTGCGTTGGTCCTTTAAAGCACGTCATGCTTATACTTAGACATTTGACATTCTACGTGACATTTGTGATATTTGGAGAGAGGTGTTTGACTTTTATTTTGGTGTCATTGTTGTTGCCATGACGACCTCAGTCATGAAGGAAAACAAAGGAAAGATTAAAACAGTGAAGTGGATCTTACATTCAGGTGCTGCTTCCTCCTCAGACTGATGTGCTGCACAAACACAGAGAAACAGTCAACACAATGATTAAAATACATATATACAGTGTACTATATACTGTATATTGTAGTGTATATACAGTATATTATATTCAGTATATATACTGCATAGAGAGAGAGATGTAGTATAAAAATACATTTTTTTTTGTGCATATTGTTGTTTAAATGTCTTTAATCTAATTGAACTTTTTTTCTATAGTACAACAATATGTGAGACAGTAAGGGAGTACTTGATGAAGTATAACTGTGATAACTGAAATATGTATTTCACGGCTTAGTTGACTATGAGCAGCCTCAGAATATAGTGGTGTGTGTGTGTGTGTGTGTGTGTGTGTGTGTCCTTCCTGATTACCGTTTCTGGGAACAGGGACAAAATCTTCTGGCACTGATGCTTCATCTTTCTTCATCAGCTCGTCTTTCATCTCTGAAACATCAACAGCTTCATCAGACTCTTTTTAGTTGAGAGTATTTGACATTACAGTGTGTCACAACTACAAAAAGTCAAGGATGTCCAGTTTAAATCATATTAACATCAAAACTGACGTAATTTTTAGGTACATAATAAGTTAATATATTGTAATATCAGTCGTATATTGTTTTTCTTTGTAATTTTACAATAGGTCTGAGGAAAATGTTGATATTCCCAACTGACTAATCTTTCTCTTCTGTCTTTATGTCTTTGCATTTCGTGCATTACCCGCTTGCTAAACTGTTAGCCTCTGTGGCTTCTAGCCACCGACAGTAACGTTAATATCGCCGTTACTTAGCAACGGTGTTCTCACGACAAAACCACTTGACTGCCAAGCATATTGCGAACACGACTTCCGATGTTGTAAACACGAGCTCACGAGTTTCATTTGAAGGCGCCATGAGACACAGCTGTGCTTTGATCTAAATGCTAACGTCAGCATGCTAACATGCTCAGAATGACAATGTTAACACGCTGATGTTTAACAGGTATGTTTACCATGTTTACCATTTTAGTTTAGCGCGTTACAGTATCATGCTAACATGAGCTAGTTAGCATAGCTGAGGCTGATGGGAATGTTATTAGTTTACTTTAGTCGTACATTGCCGTCCCGTCATCGAATGCTGCAAGCGTGACTAAAAAGTAGGCAAGTTCTGACTAGATTGACGAAGCTGCACTTCCAAGTTTCCCATATGCCACAATTTGACATTTACTTTCAAATTGTGTTAGTTTCTTTATTCTTTTAGTGTGCAAACCTATGACTGGACAGAACCTAAAGGAAAAGGAACCAAATGTTGGTCTTGAATCTCAGCAACACAACAGCTCTGATCTGGTAGCTACGAGTTGTGAAACTCTACAAAGGTGCTCTTTGAGCTCCTCGAGGGCTGTGCTGGTATAGATCAACGTATCCTCATACAACCGCTCGGATGATATCTGATAAAAAGCTCCTGCAGTGCAGAAACCTGTTTAGGCAACAAAACTACTTGGTTAGGTTTAGGAGAAGAGGTTTGGGTTAAAATGACTACAGAAGTTAATTAGGTACGGAAGTTACGAGACAAATAAGTCAACGTTGACTTCTGGTTTCACACGGGACTCGATCAGTGTCTCCTGGGTGAAGGTTTGGTACTTTTAGACCCACCCATCCTCCCTGACCTCCTCCCTATGCAGACTCTGTCGCTCTTTATACTACGTCATCTGTCCTGGTTCACGATTACGTGGATTACATAACGAATTGATTAGATGGGTTATATACGACAGCCTGTATAGTTGTAATTGTTCTGCTCTGTCCTTCAAATGTAACCACACAAACTGTTGAAACTGCAGTTTGTCTTCATGTGTCCTCTGGTTCAAATCCTACACAGCTATCTTATTCAGGGAGAATCTATCTTGAATTATTTTTTCACAGATTGACAAGTCAGAAAAACTGAAAACTTGAAATCTGAGCATATACTGGTGGAACTTGTTTATCCTAGCTTTGGATAATAGTTGAGCTATTTTGATCATTTGTTTAGTTGATCTTCTCAAATATCTGTCACATTGCAGGCTCAATAAAACAAGAAATCAAACAAGAAAAAAAGCTGCATGAGATTTAAAGAGGACACTAACCAGGTGCAGCAGCCTGTTCCTTCAGGACCTTTACTGCTGCTTCTGTGGAGGAATCACATTAATGTTGGTGTTAGATAGATGCAGGTCTGACTGTCTGTGTGTGTGTATTAAAGCAAAGACCTTCAATACTGACCTGGAGCCTGCTTCTGTTTGACTTCAGCCGGAGCTGCAGAGAAGAACACAATACTGTCAGTAACATCAGTGCACTGGTTCCTCTTCTGTCCCTCACGGTGTAAACTAGATGCACACTACTACTACACAGAGCTTTACAGCAGCAGAGCAACACACTATGATGGAGGCTTGCTCACTGACTCATGAGCACACGGACGATAGTGTGTGTTGAATCTCACCTGCAGATGCAGCACAGAGGAGAATGGAGAGGACCAGGACCGTCTTCATGGTGATGATCAACTGTGGAGAAGAAAAATCTGCCCATAAATATGGAGAGGGAGAGCAGAACCATGAGCTCCACTGAATGGAAAGAAGGTGTCTTACTTACTTGTCAGGTAAATGTAAGGTGATGTTCTTCAGGTGTCAGCTCAGTGATGGATGCAGTGATGATGATGAGGACGTCTCTCTGCTCTTTATATACACACCTGAACCACTGAGGTCACGCTCATGGGGGGGGGGGGGGGATGTCAGGACGTGCCGATATGTGTCTCTGACTCAGCTCTGTATGCAGGAAGACGATTGCACATAAAGATATGAACCTGAACTCTGATCTGTTTCCTGGCAGCATGTAAGCAGTTGCAGCACAAACTCTCTCTGTTGTTGTGATCTCAGATCAGGTTAATGGTTTAAAACAGAGGTCAGCAACCTTTACTATCAAAAGAGCCATTTTAGGCAAAAAGAAAAAAAAAATCTGTCTGGAACCGCAAAACATTTGATCATTGTGATGAAGGTAACACAGTTTATAGTCTAAGTATATAGAATATAAGTCTAATGCAGTGAGGGCCAAAGTGCAAATGTACTACGGAGTATTAGGGTCACATTGAGGGGAAAAAAATCGGAGATTTCAAGAATAAAGTCGTAATATTACGAGAAAAAAAGTCGTAATATTACGAGAATAAAGTCATAACTTTACGAGAAAAAAGTTGTAATATTACGAGAATAAAGTCATAACTTTACGAGAAAAAAAGTCGTAATACTACGAGAATAAAGTCAGAAGTTTGCAAGGAAAAAAGTCGGTATATGATAATAAAGTCAAAAGTTTACCAGAAAAAAATAAATAAAAATAAAATTAGAAGTTTACGAGAAAAAAAAGATAAGAACACGGAAAATTATTACTTTATAATATTCTGACTTTATTCTCATAATATTATGACTTTTTATTCTCGTAATATTACGACTTTATTCTTGAAATCTCAGATTTATTTTTTTTCCTCAATGTGGCCTTAATACTCCGTCGTACCATAGACCTACAACAATGACACGACAACACTTTTAAAGGACATTTGAACAGTTGTAATGTTCAACATTTAAGGTGCAATGTGTAAGATCATTTTAGTTTAATACATTCAACAAGTTAACCAACATTATCAACAGAATGTGAAGAGGTTAAAGTGTCTTTAAGACGTCTGTGTATTGTGTTTGTATTCTTACCCTGCTGTTAGTTAGTAGTTGGCTTTTTGTAATAACTGATGACTGTGAATTTAGATTGTATGGACCCAGTAGTAGAGATGAAATGCTGACCTGACATTAGGGCTGCACGATTATGGCCAAAATGATAATCCCGATTATTTTGATCAATATTGAGATCACGATTATTATCACAATTATTCATAGATTTTAGAGACAACATATTTTTTATTGCAATTTCACATTTAAATAAACAGAGCGCTGCTTTCACGTCCACGTTGTGCTGCGTTCCAACCGTCAAAAAATCTAAATATCTTTCTACTTTGTTATTGTCATCTATGCTGGTTATTTGCATAAAAACACACAATTAGGAAATGAATGTACTTTTATTTAAATTTTTGCTTTGATTTAAAAAAAATCTTGGCATTAGTAGTTTTAATTATATATTATAATCTGCTTAGAGCTAGTGTTTGGAAGTTAAACGGGTCATAATTCTCTATTTTATATTGCAGTGAAAACATCTTCAAACAACTGGATTTATTCAAGTTTCTCGCCTAAAACTACATTTTACAAGATCGCATTTGAAGGCATCATGATAGCGTTAGAAGTTACCATTGCCCAATACTCATTTTTAGTGATTAGAGCTTGAACGCACCAGAAAAATGTACTTTGTAAACTACTAAGTTAAAGTAGTCATTGTGCAGGAGGAATGGCCTCTGTCACATCTGAAGGATCATAGTGGAATAAAGTAAGTCTAAAGTCTCTAGTGAATCATCGTACTTTTCCTCACTGCGTCAATCAAGGAAGCAAGACTGCTACTTCAAAGGAAATAACACAATGTTTTATTGTCTGTATCTCAAGAGTTTACACACATTTATTAATACACAGATTAATTATTATTTCATATGAAGGTCGAGTCAGAATCTAAACTGATAACTGGCTGCTGGGAATGATGCTGTTCGTGCAGTGTAAAAGAGATAACTGGATTCCCAGCTTCGCTGTCATGGTTTTATTCCCGTACTTTGGTTGAAGTGTACCCACTTTACCATTCTCTAACCCAGGGGTCAGGAACCTTTTTGACTGGGAGAGCCATAAAAGCCAAATGTTTCTAAATATATTTCATTGAGAGCCATATAGTATTTTTAACGTATAATAAATTAAATATGTCTTACTTTTAATGCGACTTCTGGTGCTGCATGGTTTTGCTGATGGCCTTGTAGTCTGGTTCATACGTGGTGAGGTTGAGCTTCATGCAGGCGTTGAGGCTTCCATCAGTTAAACGTGAGCGTAGGTTGGTCTTAATGTTCCACATATGCGAGAATGACTGTTCACATGCATATGTAGAGCCAAACATGGTCAATACGGCAATACTCACACGCTGCATTGTGTGGTATGTCACAGGAAGCTCGTTCCAAGTTTTAAGAATCAGCTGGTCTTCAGGTTGAAGATTTTTCATTTCTGTCCACTTGTGTTCCCTCGCCAGCTCTGCTCGCTGTCGCGCAAGACTTTCCAACTCTCCATTAAGTGACTTGAACTTACTCATCCACAAGTCTGATGCCTTCAGGACAGCAACTTCCAGCTCAAAGTCTCCGATAAAGACCCCGGGGATGCATGTCAGGTCGATTTTGTCCACTGCACACTCATGTGGATGAGTGATGAACTTGAAAAGACCAGTGCGCGCACGAAATTCTCCAAAACGTGCTTTGAATGACTGCAGGAGATTGGACGTAAAGCCAGCTAGCAGCTGGAGATCCAGATGTTGAGTGGAGTCACTTGCTAAGCATGCATCTCTAAATTGTTGCAGTCTTTCAAAGTGCAGAAGACGACCTGTTTCAATGTCCCTGAGAAAGACTTCCAGCTTGCTTTCAAATGCAAACACTGCTTGTTGAAGGGATGAGATTGTATTTCCAATACCTTGCATTTTCACATTGAGCTGGTTCAGATGATGGCCAGTTATGTCCACGAGATAGTGAAACTGCAGGAGCCAGTCAGTGTTGTCTAGCTCAGGATGCTTGACGCCTTTCATTTCAAGAAAAGTCCGGATTTCACTCAGGCAAGCTGCAAAACGGCTGATCACCTTCCCCCTTGACAACCAACGCACGTTGCTGTGTAAAAGCAGACCGGGATAATGATTCCCAACTTCTTCTAACAGAGCTTTAAACTGGCGATCATTTAAAGCTCGGGCAACAATAAAGTTGACCACTCGAATGACCAGCGACATCACCTCACCAAGCTCCTGGCCACACGTCTGAGCGCAAAGCGCCTCCTGGTGCAGGATGCAATGAAAACTTAGGATGGCTCTCTTTTCATGTTCACGGAGAAGCGCTACAAATCCTTTGTTCTTCCCCAACATACAGGGTGCACCATCAGTACAGACAGAAATAAGTTTATCCATCGGTAGTTTTTTTTCTTTAGCAAACTCCATAAAAGACGTGAATAAATCCTCTCCTCTTGTTGTCCCTTTCATTGGCAAAACAGCCAAGCTTTCCTCACGCAGTGTGTCACCTGCAGCATACCTGGCAATTATACTGCAATGATAGATGGCTAACGTCTGTTGACTCATCTAACGCCAGAGAAAAGTATGTCCCGGCGTTTATGTCCTTAATTTGTGTTTCCTCGACTTGATTTGCCATCATGATGCTACGATCGTGCACAGTTCTTGCTGACAGGGGCATGTCTTTTATTCGTTTGATTATCTTGTCTTTATTTGGGAAGTCATCAAACAGTTCATTGGCCACATCAAGCATGAATGTTTTGGCATACTCGCCATCTGTGAATGGCTTTCCATTCCTTACTATTGCCAAAGCACCCGCAAAGCTAGCGGAATTCCCGTCACCTTGCTTGGTCCACACACGTAGTTGCTGCTGAATCGTCTGCGCTCTCCGCTGTAGCTCCTCGCATGCCCTTTTCCTGCTGTCCCCCGCTGGATATTTCGATGCAAATGAAGCATGGTGCGTATCGAAGTGCCGCTTTATATTTGACCGTTTCATCGATGCAATTTTATCATTGCATATTAGACATACCGCAGATCCTGCTCTCTCCACAAATGCAAATTCCTCTGTCCACGCAGCCTGGAATGCACGGTAATCATCGTCTTATTTTCTTTTCGACATCTTTTCCGTTACAAGGGTTGAAGCGGATAAACTAGTTGGCTATCTGATATAATTGATTTCCTCACCTTTACAATGACCCGGACATGCTCGCGAGCCATTGGTTCCCGACCCGACCCACGGGTGACCCGTGAAATTTATCTTCAAAACTAATTTCTGTTTACTTTAAAATGACACAGTATTATTAAGAAATATCATAAGTATTTTAAAATCAGTTCCAAACTGATTTTTTTTTTTTTTAATTTTTTTTTTTCAACTCAAAATTGTCTGGGAGCCATATGCCGTCACCGGAAGAGCCATATATGGCTCGCGAGCCATAGGTTCCCGACCGCTGCTCTAACCCATCACCTTCTTCTTAACATTTGTTTTAATAATAAAACTAATGATTAACTACAGTTATCAGATATAGTGGGATAAAAGTGAAACAATATGATGTTGTTTCCTGGTTCAGATTCAGATTTATGATGGAGGGATGTAAAGATTGTGGAGTGTTTGGTCTCTCACTGAAGGAAGAGGAGATATCATATAATTAGTTTGGAAGAAAAGATAAGGTAAAGGATTCATTACACTAAAGAACAGGCTTCCAGTAAAACATGTTCATTTTATAGCCATGATGACTGAGAAGAAGATTTCCTATCACCGTTTCATTGAATCAATCATTGCTCTATGTGTTTCATGGCTGTAAATATGTGTGTTGTGTCTCTCTTCTAGTCCTTTTTCTAAGCTGAGATAAACATGTCCTTGACCTACTGCAACTCTGTACTATGATGTCATCAACTACTGTATATCTGTCTTCTCATCCGGCTCCAGGCAAGACATCAAACAAGAGGATTCCTTTAAGTTAAATCCCTTTTTATTCTTAGCATGTTGCTTTTTACAGTGCATTCTGGGAATTTTCGAGGTAGATTAAGACCAATTTGGGCATTAGGATGGTCAAGTCTAGAAGGGAGCCCGCAAATTGTGAAATCTGATCTGAGATCTGCAAAAACTTGCAAAAACTCTTACGAGACTCGCTGCTCGACGACTTATCCTAACCTTAACTATTCAAGGTCAATGCCTAACCTTAACTTTTCAAGGTCAATGCCTAACCTGAACTATTCAAGGTCAATGCCTAACCTTAACTATTCAAGGTCAATGCCTAACCTTAACTATTCAAGGTCAATGCCAAACCTTAACTATTCAAGATCAATGCCTAACCTTAACTATTCGAGGTCAATGCCTAACCTTAACTATTCAAGATCAATGCCTAACCTTAACTATTCGAGGTCAATGCCTAACCTTAACTATTCAAGATCAATGCCTAACCTTAACTATTCGAGGTCAATGCCTAACCTTAACTATTCAAGATCAATGCCTAACCTTAACTATTCGAGGTCAATAGCTAACCTGAACTATTCAAGATCAATGCCTAACCTTAACTATTCAAGGTCAATGCCTAACCTGAACTATTCAAGGTCAATGCCTAACCTGAACTATTCAAGGTCAATGCCTAACCTTAACTATTCAAGATCAATGCCTAACCTTAACTATTCGAGGTCAATGCCTAACCTTAACTATTCAAGATCAATGCCTAACCTTAACTATTCGAGGTCAATGCCTAACCTTAACTATTCAAGATCAATGCCTAACCTTAACTATTCGAGGTCAATGCCTAACCTTAACTATTCAAGATCAATGCCTAACCTTAACTATTCAAGATCAATGCCTAACCTTAACTATTCAGGGTCAATGCCTAACCTTAACTATTCAAGGTCAATGCCTAACCTTAACTATTCAAGATCAATGCCTAACCTTAACTATTCAAGGTCAATGCCTAACCTTAACTATTCGAGGTCAATGCCTAACCTTAACTATTCAAGGTCAATGCCTAACCTTACAGGCCGTGTAAAGGAAATTCAGAGTTTTGTTTTTGAACACATTATAAATGTTGGAATATAATGACTGAAAACATGTACAAAGACTGTGAACATTGTAGTTCATTGTGGAGTTAGATCGTTAAACTGTTTTTGGCCAGGTCTGTTCAGGATTTTTTAGACGGGGCTGAAATCATGGCTCGATGACGCACTGGAGTCATCCTTAACATAACTCCACCCGTCTTCACAAACGTGGTTTTTGAAAGCTGAAATAGAAACACAGAATGTCGTCAAAGGTTATGTCGGCTAGCGGCACCTGGAGAACGTTAGTTTGGTTCTGCCTGTCATGGTCTGGACATTTGGACTCTCTTCTTGTTTGTTATAAGTTAAGACTGTCTTTGTTCCTCCTTTTGGTTTATTAGTTCTGTTATATGTGTTTTTGGTTCATTGGGTTTTCTGTTTTATTGTCTGCATTGTGTGTTTCCTGTTTTATTTGTTAATTCACCTGTTGTGTCATGTCTTGTTATTTCCTGTCATGGTCCTGGGTTTTTGTCATAGTTTGTTTCCTGTTTTATTTTGAAATTCACTCCTCCTGTGTCTTGTCTGGTTTCACTTCCAACCTTTGTTTGTTTTCCCGCCTTTTTTGATTGTCTGCCCCGCCCAGATTTGTTCCAGCTGTCTCTAATCACCCCTGTGTGTGTTCCCCCTGTTTCCTTGTCAGTTCGTCGTCGTTTTTCATGTGTTGTGGGTCATCTGAAAGAGTTCTTATAGTGTTCATTTTTGGCATTTTCAAGTTTATGGTGTTGGGAAGTTTTGGGATCCTGCATGCCGGACCAGCTGCTTTTTGTTTTCCAGTAAGTTCATTAAAATCATTAAACTCTGCCTGCTGCCATCTCCTCCTCCCTTCTCTGCATCTGGGTCCTCACTTTAAACCACAACCTTGACACTGTCAAGGAATGAGCTTCCAGGATTTCCATTTTCTCTCAACAAATCATGTGGCGGCTTTCCGTCACGTCATCCATTTTTGAATCGGAGAAACTGGCCAATCACAGCGGACGCCGATGCAGAGGAGGGACTTTCAACCCTAACCCGTTGTTGCAATAACTGCAGTTCACCAAAAGTCAGGTAAATATCGTTATAAACATTATATGACATTGATATTTCAATTTTCTTAACCAATATGGATTGAAGGTATTTTTTTTATACTAAAGAAAGCTAGCTTTCTGGCGTTTTTAATGTTGGCTGATTAAGATTCGCTGTGAAATCAATAAATGGGTTTGTAACATTGAGATAATAATAATACTAATAATAATATAAAGTAATTATTGGTGCCTTCAAATTAAATTCGTGAGCTCATGGTTATGACATGGGAAGTCATCTACACAGCAACAAGGCAATATTAACGTTAGCCACAGAGGCCAACAATTTAGCAAAAGCTAGCAAGTGGGTAACATAATGCAGTAAATGTATAATGTATAATGACTGAGGAATAAGATGAGGCGGTTGGGAATATCAACATTTTCCTCAGATATAAAATATATTAACCTATTATGCACTGAAAAATTAACTTCCATGGCCTCCGCCTTTTCTGACAACGTCAACAAACACGTCAAAAGAGCGGAACTTTTTAAAATTTTCCACTTAACAAGGTCGGCGTTCATATGGACCCTTCTCAAGAACACGGTAAACACGACCCCATTTGAAGGCACCATATCCCGGCGAAACTTCAAATTAATTATCAATAATTTTTTTCAACTGTGATGGTACGTGTCCACAGGCTCCGTCGTTTCCACGCTTGCCATTCATTGTCTATGTGAACGGCCGCGCAATGCATTCTGGTAGCGTGGCGTCGCGATTCGAGAAACGGAGCGTCGCGTCGCCCTCTCCTCATTTGCATAAAGTTGAGGGCTAGTCTACTTTATGCAAATCGCAGGCGTCCAACGCGACCCGCCGCCTCTCGAAACTCCTGAGAATCTTTTAAAATAAACGTTGTCGATCCAAAATAAAGACAGATTCAGCAACTGCATGGCTTATTTCTCGCCTCAAATGTTTTCAGAAACACATTTCGGTGAACTATTTTCGTGAAATAAGAGAAAGTTTCCGAACGAGCCTCCATGTTGGTCCGATTTGAAATCCGGGAGCGGACCGCCCACAAGGGAAGCGTTCGTCCAATCAGGTGCAGCCGGAAGAATTTGCGCGGTTTTAGGAGGTGTAGTTTTCTTTGTTGTGTGTCAGAAGCAGGTCAAGAGATGGAGGAAAAATTAATTACGGTGGTTTCGGGGTTTAACATTCTTTACGATGTTACATTGCCCAGTTACCGCAACAACTCCCAGAGGAATGCAGCTTGAAAGACAGTTGCAGAGATTGTTGGTGTTTCCGGTGAGTTTAAAAGATATATGTGTCTGTAGCCTGTATGTTTAGTTCTCAGTAATTGTAACTGATTGCAATTACATGTATTTTGTAATTTAGCTATGTTACTTCGTTACATGTAACTACAGTTACTCCCCAACACTGACTATCACACAAAAGGAAAAGGTCAGATGATAAAATTGTATTCATAAAAACTGACCTAAGACACAGTAAATTGATGTGCTTTCTTCATCCTATGTTCTCATTAGAGGACATCTGCCACACAAGGTGGAAGAGCCTCCGGGATCAATTTAAAAAGGAGAAAAATAAAGATCAGGAGAGACACAGGAGTGGGGCTGGGGCCTCCTCACACCGGCCATGGCGCTTCATGGCAGTGATGGAGTTTTTGAGGCCATTTGTTGACAACAGGTCAACTGCCTCCAATATAGCCAGGAGGGTCCCAGCCACTCCATCCACTCCATCCACTCCATCCACTCAATCAACTATCCTCCCTGCAGCACAGCCTGTATCCCCCCAAGTGCAACCCAGTGAGCCAGCTGCACCCACTCCACGGCCCACTTCCAAAAGAAGGCGAGCAGAGCAAGATCCTTAAGTGAGTCCCTTTGAGAGGAGACTCATCCTTGCACTGGATGATGAAAGCCCCCCATCCACACCCCCACCGCCAACATCTGATATAGATGAACTTTTTTTTAAAAGTCTCCTGCCATCACTAAAGCAGCTTCCGGATAGGAAGAAGGAGGAGGTGAAGCTGCAGCTACATCAGCTTCTCTTTAATGCAGGGGCAGAAGTTTTTCAGTTTTCAAATAGTTTTTCAGTTTTCAGTTCCATAGGTTATATGTTCAGTTCGTTTTTATAGTATTTATGTTACCGTTGTGTTATTATGTTTTTGAATTTATGTGTTATTAATAAATCTCTTTGATCTGTATATTGGTTATTATATAATCCGCTGCTTATAACACAATGCTACAGTTCTTCATTATAAAAAGTTGCACTATAGTATATGCAGACAGTACGGTTGGGAAACAACTATGCAGTATAGTTGTGCTTGTGTAGAGAGTATAGTTGTGACAGTATAGTTGTGACAGTATAGTTGTGCTTGTGCAGACAGTATAGTGAAACATTGCTCTTTATGCATTATATATGTGGCTCTTAAAAGAGCCTTTTGGGTGTGTAGTGCTCTACACGTTTTCTTGCCATGGAACAGCACCCTCTTGGCAAAAGTGTGAGGTGAAGCTCTCTCTCACACGAATGGCCTCTCTTGTGGCGTTGGTTGACCCCATCCTGGCAACATCCTGGAGAACAGCAGCAGCAGCAGCAGCAGCAGTGTTTTCAGGCACGTGGTGATGTGGTTCTGCCTCCATGGTTGGAGTAGGCATCACCTCACTCACCATGGACTCCCAGATAGCTGCTGCCACATCCCTCACGATCCTGCTCACTGTGCAGACCCCCACACGATAATTTAAGGCTATCGTGTGGAATGAGTCGCCTGTAGCAAGATATCTGTTAATACATATATGAAGACATTAGCCTTGTATTAACTACAATATGTAGCTGTGTGGCATACACAGTATTACTGTATGGCTAAAGACTACAGGAAGGCTCATGGGGTCTAGTACAACAACTTTCTGCTGACGTGTCCTAAGTAATGTTAAGTTGAAATTAAAGTATTACCTAGTTATGTAGTGCCTACAGGGCACTTAATGGGCCCAACTACATTATTCCAAAGTATAAGGATTTAATAACAAAAGTAATACTGCACAAAATAAAGCTGCGTACAACACTATGCCTATAATTTACTCTATACATCTTGATAATGTAATTTCACCGCTCCATTTATAATATAGGAAAGCTGAAACAGGAACAGGTAAAGTAGGCTATAGTTGTAACGTTAGCTTGTTATTTTCACAGTTTGCTCACAGCCATTATGGCAGTAGGACCGTGGAACTTCGTGCCAGCATGTTATTTAAACAACAGGACAATTAACCACCGAAACAGAATGGATGTATGGACAGAAATCAATGCAGTTTACCGTAGGCAAATGGCGAGGCCATCGGTGGACCTATCGCCTCGCGGTAGCTGGTGTCCATCCGAGAGATTCGGTCTCCAATTTTAGTCAGCACCTCATCAAACTGGCCTCTGGTGAGTCTGAAGTACTGCTGGAACATCGTGTCATCCAGGCGAAGTTCCGCGACCAATCGATGGTATTCACCGTGCTGTTTGCGGGCCTGGAGGATAGGGCGGACCCAGAACCTGCAACGGCGATGGAGTTGGTACCTCTGGTACCGCAAATAAAGCAGGGCAATCGCAAAGATTCGTTTCCTTCTTCTGTTCATGGCAGCTGATAGTGGGTTATGATCCGCTATCCATCACACACATCCACACAAGTATCTCTCTGCTCTCATAAGGAGGCGGGTTCAGGTGTCATCAACACGCCGGCATCTATAAAAAAATGTGCGATTAATTAACCTACCTCCTTCAACCTGCTCCTCATACAGTACACTACAGTAGGGAACTTAACGTGGGGGAAACCCTGTCTCCTTAAAAAAATAAAAAGAGAGAGAGCCTGTAGCAGTTATACCGTTTAATTAATTTAACACTGGAGCTACCAAGGCAGTCATTTTGACCGTTTTTAAATTTTGAAATGTAATAACTTTGTTGAAACAAAACCAACGTGACCTTAAGACCCTGACTTTTCCTAAATGTGTCTATATTTTAATCTAACATTGTTATTTTATTAATTACTTTATTATTATTATTTATTTTACACATTTTTATTTATTACAAAACACAAACTAGTTATGAGTATTTCTACTTTGAATTGCTAGCGTATGCAATATCAGTGTACGTATATATGTTAATAATAATAATAATAATAATATACGTTACCTGTTGTTTTTTTATTTCGGCGTCCGTGTTAACAGGTTAGAGCAGCCACACTGTCCGCGTGAGACGCGCGTCTAGAGATTCGAGGTCTCGCCTATTTTTGCCGCGAGCCGCGCGGTTCACAGCAACTACAGACAGTGAAAGTGATCTATTGACTGTATATTGACATCATATCAGCAACATTACTACAGTTTCAATGTCTAGACATCGGTAGAATATGTCCTAAATTTAAAGCTTTCCTATACTCTAGCTGTGATGTCACGCGCTCTAGATTTTAACGATCCATCCCATCCCATGTCATAAATCAAACTGTAAAACTTATCAAAAAGCTGAATTGTAGCTTAATAGTTCAAAGACTTGTAACCTGTTTAAAGTTTAAATGAAGTGTGTAGCTGAAAGTATGCGGAAGCAGTAGCATTCAAAGTGGAGTATGTTTAAGAGGATTTGAAGATTTTCTCCATTGAGTTACATTGTAAAAAAAAAAATGTGTAAAAAGCTTAATATTTAAAAAAAAGCATAAATAGTTGAAACAAGAAAAGTCATAGCAATAATGTCCTTAAAGAGCTGAATATATTCATGGGTGAACGGTTTCTGTAGCTGAAAGTATGCAGGAGTAGTTAAAGTCCAAAATACGTACGGAAGAAATAGAAGTTGATTTAGGATTCGAAGAACAATACTGGGAATGCGGAATCATTTTCACAAATTTGACTGATATTGCAAATGTGATATGATTCATGATATTAAAGGGAAAGTTTCTAACCTATACTAACCTGGCCCAGACTTTCTCCAATCTACTAACAAGTACCTTGTACAACATTAGATGCACCACAATCAAGTATCTCGAGTCCCTCAGCGGAAAACATACTAAAAAGGTACCGAGGCGAACTGTTCACATCAAATCACAGCCGCCGCGACTGGCCAAGCATTTAAATCTTCCTCAGCTAATTGTAGCTCCTTGGGATTTGCGGACCGGAGCTGGCATCCTTTGTGTTGCATTGCTGCCTCCTTCAGGTTTTACCCTTCCACTACCCGCCAAAATATCTGCCTGATTTGATGATCAAGAAAACAGAAAATGCAAGCAAAGTGGAAATTACTTCAACGTCGTCGCCTACGATGTGTCCTCCTGTTGGCTGAAAATGCCACGGTAAGTTTATGTATTGTATTGTTTTATTCTGTTATCTACGTAGCCCATAGACTATTGTTGAGCAACAGTAATTTACTTTAAACACACACATGAACAAGCAGTCATCTAAAGTTGTATTTGTGCTGTAATTAGGCTCATCATTACATAAAAGAGAACAGAGATAATTTATGCCAGAATACATCTATAAATACTATTTGATTGTAACTTTGTGTAGCCATGCAAAGAGTAAATGCAAAAGAAAACACATAACAAAAAAAAAAAATGACAGTTTAATAAATATTAAATTCATGTCAAAGAACTTAACCTAAATACATAAATAAATAGATAGATAAAGACATAGATACTGATAGATTGTCCTATTTGTCTTTCTCCAGCCTCCAAACCCCAGGCAGTACTGCCAGATAAATGCCACAGTGCCAGATCTGGTGTGACCACACAGCCAAGTTTATCGATGTTTGCGTTGGTTACACCTTGCATGACGCAAGGGTGCTGAAAAACAGCCCCCTCTACTGTGAGCAGAACTACCCTCCGCCAGGTTTCTGCATCATTGAGGATGGCGGATACCCCTGACTCTCACACCCAATGACCCTGATCACACCATACCGTGCGCCTCTCCACAACCAGCTGCAGGCTATATTCAACAGCCGTTTGTCGAAAGCCAGATGTGTTGCGGAGAGGGCGTTCGGCATACTGAAGACCAGGTGGAGGGCCATCTTCCTGAAGGCGCTGGAGGTGGACATCCTCTATGTTCCGGAGGTGATCACCTGCTGCACAATCCTGCACAACATTTGCCTGAGCAACGGGGACCTGTTGGACCCAGACGGTGGTGTGGACGGAGCAGCAGGGGGACCATCCAGACCACGGAGAACCAGAACCTTCAGGCGCCATCTGTGGAGCGGAGGAGAGAAACAGGATGGCGGCCCTGTGTTATGCACCAGACCATGATTACATGTAATTGATTAAATAATTTGGCTAATTTGAACACAAATTCTTGTCTGAACATTTTTTTGTGAATGACTTAAAACCTCAGAGTAACAACAATAACAAACAGAATGAATAATATTTCTTTCTTTATTTACAAAAGTTATTTATTGAGCAACTTCCCGAGGATCGCCAGGAAACGCTCCTCCCTTGCAGCAACCTCCCTGTCCCTCATCTCATCAAAGAGACGCTGCTCCCTCTCTGCTGTCTCGCGGTCTCGTCTCTCCTCCCTCTGTGCTGTCTCGCGGTCTCTTCTCTCCTCCCTCTCTATAGCATCTTGATGACTCCTCTCCTCTTTCTCTGCCGCCTCTATCATGTCGCTCTTCTCTCTCCCTGTCCTCCGCCTGCGCCCTCCTAAACTCCCGGTTATCTCTCTCCTGCATCTCTTTAACAAACTTTAACAACATCCACCCGCTTCCTTTTTGGGGTGAATGTTGTGGAGTCTGTTTCAATATCTGTGTCCCCTTCTGGGGTGAGTACAGAGGGGGATGTGACCACCACCGCACCCTGGGAGGATGAGGCAATGAGGGCAGGCGGCGTCACTGACGGCCTGCCCCCAATTGTGTAAGTGAACCTGCATGTGCTCCTCCCAGGTGGTGGTGTACACAATCAGGTCATCTAAATAGGCATTGCAATTTCTCACATCAGCCAAAACGGTGTACGCTAATCGTTGAAAGGTTGCTGGGGCGTTGCACAAGCCATGACGGTGTACTGCAGAAAATGGTCAGGAGTTACAAATGCAGAAATTTTGGAGGCGCGGTCAGTTAACCTGCCAGTAGCCTTTGAGTAGGTCTAATTTTCTGACGTACTGGGCGGTGCCCAGGTTATCAACGCAATCCTCCATCCGCGGCAGAGGGTAAAAGAGTCTGGGACAGTGACGGCATTTACTTTACGAAAATCCGTTAAGAAGCCACTGAGAACTCCAGGGGCTTGAGGTGGGCGCATCACACGCTTAACGGGGTTTACGCGGTATGGGTGTTGCTCAATGGGCCTCTTTAACATCAATGTCGTGTTGGAGAGCGGTAGTTCGGGTCGGAACATCATTAAAGAGACGGGGGAAACGGGACTATTAAATCAACAACGTCCCGCTGCTGCCCATCAGATAGGTGGTTTAACCGAGAAGGTAACTCTTTCAACATCTCGGAGTTCGGCAGTCGAGCACCTTGATCGTGATCATCACCGGGCGTATTAGAGGCTTCTGTCACAATCAGCGCGGAACTACGCGTAACAACAGGCATCCGGGGCGCTGGTGGACTATTTTTGGTACCATTTCAACATATTAACATGACACGCAAGTTTTTCGTCTCCTCTCTGGAGTACCGATGGCGTAATCTGTGACACTGAGGCGGTCGCAGACATCATAGGGGCCAGAGAATTTGGCCGACAGGGCTGAGCCAGGAATAGGCGGTAAAGCCAAAACTTTATCGCCCACCTGGATGTGCCGCGGAATCAGCAGAGCGGTCGTAATGACGCTTCATCGCGGTCTGTGAAGCGGAGAGAAATTCTTTTGAACAGTGTAACCGCTCACGGAACTGGCTCACGTAGTCTTAATACATTTTTCTCAGGCGAGTTTTCCGTCGACAGGAGTTTATCCTGCAGAGATGGAACGCGGGACGTGTGACCGAAGACGAGATCGGCGGAACTGAATCACAGGGATTCCTGCACGCCTCGCGGGCTGCAAACAACACATTCTAGCGGGTGGGACCAATCCCTCCTTGAGATACTACACTATGTTTATATTCATATTTATTTACTTTTTTGTCACACACATACTATACTATGTTTTTATTTTTTTTGACATACTACCCTGTTTTTGTTTTTTTTACCTTTTTTATCACATTCTATACTATTTTTTATTATTTTTTTAATGACATACTATATTATGTTTTTTATTTTTTAGGACATACTATACTATGTTTTTATTTTTTATGACATACAACACTGTTTTTTTGTTGTTTTTTTCTACTTTTTTATCACATTCTATACTATTTTTATTATTTTTTTAATGATATACTTAATGATGTTTTTTTTATTTTTTAGAACATACTATACTATGTTTTTTTTGTTTTTTTTTACTTTTTATGATCATCATCTAAATGAGAGAAACACTGAATTATTTCATAACTCTGCACTAATTAATACATATACTGTATATGCTACATGGAACATGTTTGATGAGACACTTTGGTAAAGAAGTTTGACACAATATTTCAATCAGCGTTCAGATAAAGACACCAGACCAACATGTTCTCTAAACACTTATTTTATTTCACCAAAACTTAGAACATTTTATTACAGGAATAAAAACTAGACTACATGAATAACGTGATTAACAGATGCTCAACTGCAAGATAAAAACTGTTGTACAATACTTGAATCTATAATTCAGTAAGACACACAACAAAGTTCATGAGTTGGCTTCAAACAGAAAAAATACAGCGGCCGATCCGTCCCGAGGCCCCAGATGTTTAGTCTGTATATTAACAGCTGAACGGGTTCTTGGAGCAGGTGAAGCGAAGAGAACTGGCACAGTTGGTGTTACCCCAACCATCTGAAATTAGATTTAAAAAAAAATAACAACATTATACACCATAATGTTCACTGTAATATCACTGAATTGCCTTTTTTCCACAGAAAATTGAATAAATCCGCCAAAAAAAAAGGTGAAAGATGGAAGACTTGTAGACTCTAATGTCACTTTAACTCTGATCTAGGCATTGTTCCCTATCAAGACATATAAATACAGATATCCACTCTCTGAGACCAAGACAGAAATCCAGGTGTAACATTCACACCTCTTACAACTGTATTTATATACGTTAATGTTATTTGGACTGAAAAGAGATGGAGAGCGTGTGGCACTCATGGGTTAAGTGTGAGTGAAACTTAACTTAAACTGATTATAACTGGGATGGAAAAAAATATTCTAATATCACTGTCAAATTTGACAAAAAAAATGCTAAATGTGTGAGACGTTGCCCTCTTCAGGCAGCCCCTTCACAGATAGCCACGGAGTAAATTTTATCTGGACTAACACATTAGCTGAGGCTGTGTTTGCTTCACGTGTAAGAAAATAACAATTGAAAACAGGTAAAAGTAGTGAGAAGTTTAACTCGTGTAGCTGGTGGACTTACTGGTGGTGCGTAAGTAGACGCAGGCCAAGCTGCTGGAGGAGGATTGGCCGTACCAGTTGGTGTAATAGAAACCCTCACGGTCGATCCACATCCACCGGCCCTAAGAGACAAAGAGCATGAGAGAGTGAGGAAGTGTTGTTTTAGTCTTTTAGTCTCTAGACCCCATTTGGACCAGGTCCTGAGCTTGATCTGGACTGACTGAGTGGTATTTCTTCCTAAATCCAGACCTGCAGACTGAAGCCTCCGAGCCATGTGATGGTCTGACCGGTGCTACGTGTGATCTGCTGGAGGAAAGTGTACTCTCTGAGGTTGGTGGCGGAGGCCAGGTTGGCACCCAGGCTGTTGCAGTGCTCCTGTCAGACAGAGGAAGCACATTGGGATCGTTAAGGCTATAAAACTAAATAGTCATTTTCTTTAATTGTCTTTAGCTTCGAAGTATTACAGCAGCAGTACCTCAGCATTGTACCAGGTCATGGGAGTATTGACGAAGAGGAAGCAGCGAGAGCCGAGACTGAACCAGCCGTCTGGACAGAAGTTAAAACGAGCTGCAGACAGACAGAAGAGAGAGAACAGAGCAGTTTGACTGACTGAAATACAACGGAGACGTCCTTTCTAATCTCACTGTTTACAGCTGTTCTAATGACACCAACATCTGTCTGTATGTATCTGCTGTATGTTGGAGAACAGTTAGTAGTGGAGTATAACAGACATGTTGTTAAGTAGTTAATAACCTAACGCGTGCAAAAATACTGCGTTGGTCCTTTAAAGGACGTCATGCTTATACTTAGACATTTGACATTCTACGTGACATTTGTGATATTTGGAGAGAGGTGTTTGACTTTTATTTTGGTGTCATTGTTGTTGCCATGACGACCTCAGTCCTGAAGGAATACAAAGGAAAGATTAAAACAGTGAAGTAGATCTTACATTCAGGTGCTGCTTCCTCCTCAGACTGATGTGCTGCACAAACAGAGAAACAGTCAACACAATGATTAAAATACATATATACAGTGTACTATATACTGTATATTGTAGTGTATATACAGTATATTATATACAGTATATATACTGCATAGAGAGAGAGATCTAGTATAAAAATAAAAATTTTTTTGTGCATATTGTTGTTTAAATGTCTTTAATCTAATTGAACTTTTTTCTATAGTACAACAACATGTGAGACAGTAAGGGAGTACTTGATGAAGTATAACTGTGATAACTGAAATATGTATTTCACGGCTTAGTTGACTACGAGCAACCTCAGAATATAGAGTGGTGTGTGTGTGTGTGTGTGTGTGTGTGTGTGTGTGTGTGTGTGTGTGTGTGTGTGTCCTTCCTGATTACCGTTTCTGGGAACAGGGACAGAATCTTCATCTTTCTTCATCAGCTCGTCTTTCATCTCTGAAACATCAACAGCTTCATCAGACTCTTTTTAGTTGAGAGTATTTGACATTACAGTGTGTCACAACTACAAAAAGTGAAGGATGTCCAGTTTAAATCATATTAACATCAAAACTGACGTAATTTTTAGGTACATAATAAGTTAATATATTGTAATATCAGTCGTATATTGTTTTTCTTTGTAATTTTACAATAGGTCTGAGGAAAATGTTGATATTCCCAACTGACTAATCTTTCTCCTCTGTCTTTATGTCTTTGCATTTCGTGCATTACCCGCTTGCTAAACTGTTAGCCTCTGTGGCTTCTAGCCACCGACAGTAACGTTAATATCGCCGTTACTTAGCAACGGTGTTCTCACGACAAAACCACTTGACTGCCAAGCATATTGCGAATACGACTTCCGATGTTGTAAACACGAGATCACGAGTTTCATTTGAAGGCGCCATAAGACACAGCTGTGCTTTGATCTAAATGCTAACGTCAGCATGCTTACATGCTCAGAATGACAATGCTAACACGCTGATGTTTAACAGGTATGTTTACCATGTTTACCATTTTAGTTTAGCGTGTTACAGTATCATGCTAACATGAGCTAGTTAGCATAGCTGAGGCTGATGGGAATGTTATTAGTTTACTTTAGTCGTACATTGCCGTCCCTTCATCGAATGCTGCAAGCGTGACTAAAAAGTAGGCAAGTTCTGACTAGATTGACGAAGCTGCACTTCCAAGTTTCCCATATGCCACAATTTGACATTTACTTTCAAATTGTGTTAGTTTCTTTATTCTTTTAGTGTGCAAACCTATGACTGGACAGAACCTAAAGGAAAAGGAACCAAATGTTGGTCTTGAATCTCAGCAACACACCAGCTCTAATCTGGTAGCTACGAGTTGTGAAACTCTACAAAGGTGCTCTTTGAGCTCCTCGAGGGCTGTGCTGGTATAGATCAACGTATCCTCATACAACGGCTCGGATGATATCTGATAAAAAGCTCCTGCAGTGCAGAAACCTGTTTAGGCAACAAAACTACTTGGTTAGGTTTAGGAAAAGAGGTTTGGGTTAAAATGACTACAGAAGTTAATTAGGTACGGAAGTTACGAGACAAATAAGTCAACGTTGACTTCTGGTTTCACACGGGACTCGATCAGTGTCTCCTGGGTGAAGGTCTGGTACTTTTAGACCCACCCATCCTCCCTGACCTCCTCCCTATGCAGACTCTGTCGCTCTTTATACTACGCCACCTGTCCTGGTTCACAATTACGTGGATTACATAACGAATTGATTAGATGGGTTATATACGACAGCCTGTATAGTTGTAATTGTTCTGCTCTGTCCTTCAAATGTAACCACACAAACTGTTGAAACTGCAGTTTGTCATCATGTGTCCTCTGGTTCAAATCCTACACAGCTATCTTATTCAGGGAGAATCTATCTTGAATTATTTTTTCACAGATTGACAAATCAGAAAAACTGAAAACTTGAAATCTGAGCATATACTGGTGGAACTTGTTAATCCTAGCTTTGGATAATAGTTGAGCTATTTTGATCATTTGTTTAGTTAATCTTCTCAAATATCTGTCACATTGCAGGCTCAATAAAACAAGAAACCAAACAAAAAAAAAAGCAGCATGAGATTTAAAGAGGACACTAACCAGGTGCAGGAACCGCCTGTTCCTTCAGGACCTCTGCTGCTGCTTCTGTGGAGGAATCACATTAATGTTGGTGTTAGATAGATGCAGGTCTGACTGTCTGTGTGTGTGTATTAAAGCAAAGACCTTCAATACTGACCTGGAGCCTGCTTCTGTTTGACTTCACCTGGAGCTGCAGAGAAGAACACAATACTGTCAGTAACATCAGTGCACTGGTTCCTCTTCTGTCCCTCACGGTGTAAACTAGATGCACACTACTACTACACAGAGCTTTACAGCAGCAGAGCAACACACTATGATGGAGGCTTGCTCACTGACTCATGAGCACACGGACGATAGTGTGTGTTGAATCTCACCTGCAGATGCAGCACAGAGGAGAATGGAGAGGACCAGGACCGTCTTCATGGTGATGATCAACTGTGGAGAAGAAAAATCTGTCCATAAATATGGAGAGGGAGAGCAGAACCATGAGCTCCACTGAATGGAAAGAAGGTGTCTTACTTACTTGTCAGGTAAATGTAAGGTGATGTTCTTCAGGTGTCAGCTCAGTGATGGATGCAGTGATGATGATGAGGACGTCTCTCTGCTCTTTATATACACACCTGAACCACTGAGGTCACGCTCATGGGGGGGGGGGTGGATATCAGAACGTGCTGATATGTGTCTCTGACTCAGCCCTGTATGCAGGAAGACGATTGCACATAAAGATATGAACCTGAACTCTGATCTGTTTCCTGACAGCATGTAAGCAGTTGCAGCACAAACTCTCTCTGTTGTGATCTCAGATCAGGTTAATGGTTTAAAACAGAGGTCAGCAACCTTTACTATCAAAAGAGCCATTTTAGGCAAAAACAAATAAAAAATCTGTCTGGAGCCGCAAAACATTTGATCATTGTGATGAAGGTAACACAGTTTATAGTCTAAGTATATAGAATATAAGTCTAATGCAGTGAGGGCCAAAGTGCAAATGTACTACGGAGTATTAGGGTCACATTGAGGGAAAAAAATCGGAGATTTCGAGAATAAAGTCATAACTTTATGAGAAAAAAAGTTGTAATATTACGAAATAAAGTCATAACTTTACGAGAATAAAGTCAGAAGTTTACAAGAAAAAAAGTCGTAATATGAGAATAAAGTCATAAGTTTACGAGAAAAAAAGTCTTAATGTGACAATAAAATCAGAAGTTTACGAGGAAAAAAAGAAAATAACACGGAAAATTACTACTTTATGATATTTTGACTTTATTCTCGTAATATTACGACTTTATTCTTGAAATCTCAGATTTATTTTTTTTCCTCAATGTGGCCTTAATACTCCGTCGTACCATAGACCTACAACAATGACACAACAACACTTTTAAAGGACATTTGAACAGTTGTGATGTTAGGTGCAATGTGTAAGATATGGACATCATTTTAGTTTAATACATTCAACAAGTTAACCAACATTATCAACAGAAAAAAATCTAAATATTATCCTTTTACTTTGTTATTGTCATCGATGCTGGTTATTTGCATAAAAAAACACAATTAGGAAATAAATGTATTTTTATTTAAATATTTGCTTTGATTTAAAAAAAAATCTTGGCATTAGTAGTTTTAATTCTATATTATGAGCTGCTTAGAGCTAGTGTTAGGATGTTAAGCAGGTCATAATTCTCTATTTTAATATTGCAGTGAAAACATCTTCAAACAACTGGATTTATTCAAGTTTCTCGCCAAAAACTACATTTTACAAGATCGCATTTGAACGCATCATGATAGCGTTAGAAGTTACCATCGCCCAATACTCATTTTTAGTGATTAGAGCTTGAACGAGCTTGGGATGTACTTTTTAAACTACTAAGTTAAAGTAGTCATTGTGCAGGAGGAATGGCCTCTGTCACATCTGAAGGATCATAGTGGAATAAAGGAAGTCTAAAGTCTGTAGTGAATCATCGTACTTTTCCTCACTGCCTCAATCAAGGAAGCAAGACTGCTACTTCAAAGGAAATAACACAATGTTTTATTGTCTGTTTCTCAAGAGTTTACACACATTTATGAAAACACAGATTAATTATTATTTCATATGAAGGTCGAGTCAGAATCTACACTGAAGTCTGGCTGCTGGGAATGATGCTGTTCGTGCAATGTAAAAGAGATAACTGGATTCCCAGTTCGCTGTCATGGTTTTATTCCCGTACTTTGGTTGAAGTGTACCCACTTTACCATTCTCTAATCCATCACCTTTTTCTAAACAGACCCCCCCCCCCCAGCTCCAATCAGCTGCTGCTGGCTCTGCAGTGATCTGAACAAGTCTTCCAGGAAGGACAGGGAAGGACGGGAAAGTCCAACTATTTTCTGTGCTGTGTTTATGACTCTCTGGAGAACTCTTCTGTCTGCTGCTGAACAGTTGGCATCCCATCCTGTAATATCGTGTCTATACACTCTGTAGAGCAGTGGTAGAGTATGTGCAGCTCACAGGTTGCTTTTCCTACGTGTCCTAAAATGAATAAAGGTGCTGTTGAGCCTCTTTTATCAGAGCAGTGGGGTTGGTTGTCTCTCTGAGGTCATCTGTGATGTGTGTTCCTAGAAACTTAAAGCTGGAAACCCTCTCCACTTCTACTCCTGTGGTGTTCAGAGGAGAGGGGTTCTCGCGGTGTCTCCTAAAGTCTATGATGACTTCTTTGTTTTGTTTTTTTGATGTTCAGTGACAGATTGTTTTCCGTGCATCATCCTGCCAGTTTGCAGACTTCACCTCTCGTCTCCATCTGAGATCAGTCCCACCTCTGTTGTGTCATCTGCAAATGTAATGATTGTGTGTTTGAGGGGTGTGTTGGGATGCAGTCGTATGTAGAGAGCGAATTTTGATCACAAAACAGATGTCAGTGTGAATGCTGCTGAATGGAGCGACACTCACTGCTAATTTGTAGACCGTTTTGATTTTGATCATGTGTTTTACCTTTTACCTGAAACCGAAATAACATCATAATAATCTGCTCTTTTTATTTTAATGTTCTACATTTGCCCCGTTGCTGTCCATGTAAATAAAGCAAAAATGCTGCAGATCTGATGTAAATGTTTAGATTTTTCTACATATGAGCTGAATTAAAATTATACTTGTCCCCAAATCTTCAAGCGCTCACTCTCTGTGAGCTTGAAATGTGTCTTTAACCAGTTTGTAGTTGGTGTTTTCTCAGAGAAGATTGTGCTCAGCTTGTGGCAGATGTTTCATCCTTAAAATCACAAGGTTTTTGAAGGTAGTTCGGTGCAGCGGTTCTGGAAACAGAGGGGGGAGAAGTGGAACGTTAAATTCTTAACATTTGTTTTAATAATAAAACTAATGATTAACTACAGTTATCAGATAGATATAGTGGGATAAAAGTAAAACAATATGATGTTGTTTCCTGGTTCAGATTCAGATTTATGATGGAGGGATTTAAAGATTGTGGAGTCGTTGGTCTCTCACTGAAGGAAGAGGAGATAACATATAATTAGTTTGGAAGAAAAGATAAGGTAAAGGATTTATTGTACTAAAGAACAGGCTTCCAGTAAAACCTGTTCATTTTATAGCCATGATGACTGAGAAGAAGATTTCCTATCACCGTTTCATTGAATCAATCATTGCTCTTTGGGTTTCATGGCTGTAAATATGTGTGTTGTGTCTCTCTTCTAGTCCTTTTTCTAAGCTGAGATAAACATGTCCTTGACCTACTGCAACTCTGTACTATGATGTCATCAACTACTGTATATCTGTCTTCTCATCCGGCTCCAGGCAAGACATCAAACAAGAGGATTCCTTTAAGTTAAATCCCTTTTTATTCTTAGCATGTTGCTTTTTACAGTTCATTCTGGGAATGTTCGAGGTAGATTATGACCAATTTGGGCATTAGGACGGTCAAGTCTAGAAGGGAGCCCGCAAATTGTGAAATCTGATCTGAGATCTGCAAAAACTTGCAAAAACTCTTACGAGACTCGCTGCCCAACGACTTATCCTAACCTTAACTATTCAAGGTCATCGCCTAACCTGAACTATTCAAGGTCAATGCCTAACCTTAACTATTCAAGGTCAATGCCTAACCTTAACTATTCAAGGTCAATGCCTAACCTTAACTATTCAAGATCAATACCTAACCTTAACTATTCAAGGTCAATGCCTAACCTTACAGGCCATGTAAAGGAAATTCAGAGTTTTGTTTCTGAACACATTATAAATGTTGGAATATAATGACTGAAAACATGTAGAAAGACTGTGAACATTGTAGTTCATTGTGGAGTTAGACCGTTAAACTGTTTTTGGCCAGTTTTGTGTTCAGAATTTTTTAGACGGGGCTGAACTCATGGCTCGATGACGCACTGGAGTCATCCTTAACATAACTCCACCCGTCTTCACAAACGTGGTTTTTGAAAGCTGAAATAGAAACCCAGAATGTTGTCAAAGGTTAGGTCGGCTAGCGGCTCCTGGAGAGCGTTAGTTTGGTTCTGCCTGTTATGGTCTGGACATTTGGACTCTCTTCTTGTTTGTTATAAGTTAAGACTGTCTATGTTCCTCCTTTTGGTTTATTAGTTCTGTTATTTGTGTTTTTGGTTCATTGGGTTTTCTGTTTTATTGTCTGCATTGTGTGTTTCCTGTTTTATTTGTTAATTCACCTGTTGTGTCATGTCTTGTTATTTCCTGTCATGGTCCTGGGTTTTTGTCATAGTTTGTTTCCTGTTTTATTTTGACATTCAGTCCTCCTGTGTCTTTACTTCCTACCTTTGTTTGGTTTTCCCGCCTTTTTTGATTGTCTGCCCCGCCCAGATTTGTTCCACCTGTGTCTAATCAACCCTGTGTATTTAAGCCTTTGTGTTACAAAGTTTACTATCACAATCACTGTTTTTAGCTCAGACAGGTAACTGTAAGATAACTGTAGTGTAATATTAATGTTCATGATTATTAACGTTATGTTAAGTGGTAATACTAAAGCTATATAAATATGACTTGTGACTTGCAATAGTCTATTGTTTAAAACATAGCTATTAAACTGTGAACATGAGGTTGAATTATTAAGGCCTCTACAGTATAGGAACTGTGTTTTTTTCAGTTTGTGATGACTCTAAAGTTATAGAAATTAAGTACATGTATGCTTATGCTTGATAGTGAAGAAGGCTTCCATAAGTCACAAGGGCATGGGGGGGACGGTGAGCGGATGTCCCGCTTGAAGAGATTTACTGCCTCTGGTGTCTGGCCCTCTGATGCTGGAAACCGGCCTGCTCCCAGACAGAAGAAGTGGTATGACCTCTTTAATAAGGTAAGGCATCCTGTAGCAGAATTATTGTAGAATTATATCAGTTTAATAGATGTGGAAAAAATGGTGTATTAAAAACCTGAAGATTACCAAGTGTTCACTACAATCCCGTGGACAAAGGACCACAAAGGACTCGGTTTGGTGGGTCACATTGTGCAGCTGCCAAACCTAATTTAGTGGCCCGGAAGACTGATCAGGTACATCTGATATGATAGAGCACTGTATTTATGAGGCAATTAATATCAACCACCATAGCTTTGTGTCCAATACATTTGTCTAACGTGTCTTGTTGTATATGGGAATCTGCCATATTTTGCAGCAACTGCCCACCTCTTCTATTAGTAGTAGTGCCACCGGTATCACCACCATTATTGCCATCACCGGTAGTCCTGCTATGTCCTCTGTGAGGACCATACCGAGCACTCCAAGCCCTGCTAAAACCTCCGTGAGGACCACATCGAGCACTCCCAGTCCTGCTAAAACCTCCGTGAGGACCACCACCCCAAGCCCTCCCACAGTGTCCGTCCCAATGTCTCGAGACACCACCACTTCAGTTGTAAGTTTTTGCTTTACCATAAAATGCTTCTATTTAAATCACCTGATAATAATTTATTCAATTCCTCTTTCATCTTTATTTTAAACTGTGCAGGATCAGAGGTGGATTGTCTCCACTCTCTACAATGCCGGAAAGCAGCGGACAAATTTAAAGCTCTGGTATGAGCCCCCAGCCTCTTCTATGATTTACCACCAGGCTCCAACACCAGACCGTTTTTTCAGCCACCGGCTCAGGGTGTGGATGCCCTATCACCAGTGGAAGGTGCGGGTGCTGTGCCCGACCTGTGGGAAACAACTAACAGGGTACGGTGTACATAAGAAGGTCCGCAAAGTGCTGGACATTGACAGTTTTTATCGGCTGGTGACGGAGATCCTCAGGTGCACTGTGTGTCTCCACCAGACTGTTCGACCTGCCCCATCAGAGGATGTTCTGCCCGATCCTGACACAGAAGTAAGAGTAATCGGCAAGCTTAAAAAATCTATTGAGTGGCTTTAAATTATCTATTATTAATGTAACCTGAAGTAAGTGTAGGTGCATGTACGTACATGCAATTTAGGATTAAATGTACAAACACAAAGTGATTATTAAAATTTGTTTCTACAAAGATATGCATGTGACATTCGACCGGACTCTTGGGAGCAGCCCAACACGACTGGTGAAGCAGCTGAAGGAGAATCATGGGGAGGAATGGCTGAACTGTTTAGCCCATTACCTGGAAGAGTGTGCCAGCTTTGTGGACCGTCCCAGTCTGTTCCCCGTTGGCCTGCCAGGAGCCACCTGAACCCACAGATGTACCCACCGATCACTGGGTATTATCTGTGTATGGCAGGGATATAATCAGCCGCCTGGATCATATCAAGGCCACCATCACTTCCACCTTTGGATCTATTTTGAAAATGGACTCAAGCAAAAAGGTATTAAGCAGTAGTGAAAGAACTAAACATGGCAATAGCACATCATGAATCTAGTATAATAATATATATAATATATTATTGGATTGTTACTGATATGTGAACATCAAACCAAGATTTTCATGTTGCAGTTTGTTGTAAAACTGATCACGTTACTTTGTAAAATCTTGAAATAACCACTAACTTTAGCTGTCAAATAAATGAAGTGGAGTGAGAAGTGCTCGAGTAAATGTACTGTGTTAAGTTTACATAAAGTAAACTAATAATAACTAACATTTTCTCAATCAGTGCTTTCTTTTGTGTGTCAATCCAGATCACAAAGAAGTTGGCAGGAATAGGCAAGGGGACTACATGCTGGAGGACCTCTGTGGGCAACGAGATCGGCCAGATCCTCATAAGTGTCCTTCACTGCTGAGGAGGGAGCGGGTCTCGACCTGATGGTGGCGGACCTAATGAAGAGGTACAGCCAGCCTTGCGTTCCTCCCCCAAAGGTCCACTATGTGGACTGCTACTGCTGTGCGGAGACAGGACAGAGCGCGTTGCAGGCGAGGTTTGGAGAGTGGCCAGATCTGATAGTCAGACTCGACATTTGGCATTTCATGCGGAGGTTGTCTGCTGGGTGCACCACAGACGCCCACCCACTGTATGGCACATTTATGTCCTGTCTATCTGCCTGCATTTTTGAGTGGGACCCAGAGGACATTGCTCTGTGAGCAGCCCAGGCAGGAGGGTGTCAGAGTCGTCAGTGTTGACTTGGTGGACAAGAACATCGCGAAGAAAGATCTGGCCTTGTTCTGCAGATGGAGAACTCGTGGAGAGGACACTACTATCCGCCTTATTGATCAGCAGCTGCAGGAGCTCATGACTGACAAAGGGAAGATACCACATAGGTGTCCAGCTGCTGGACAGTGTGAGGATGGATCACATCTGACAAACAGCGAGTCTTGTTTGCTGCCAGACACCAGGACAAACTCAACCCAGGGCGGTTTAGGTCACCCAAAAAGAGGGCAGAAATTACACCTGGGGTGGACAATCTCAAAAATCTCCTCAGCGTCGCTTGCTCAGTGGCCAGACTGTTGCCGTTTGATTGAGGCAATCTGTATTCGACTTTGTAATGTTCATAGATATCCAAAGAAGATGGGAAAGACCTCTCTCACAAGGGAGTACGACAGTTGATCTTCAACAACGGAGCAGTAATGAGGGACACTTCTCTGTAGTTGGTCGAGGTTAATCAGACCACACTTGAGCAGTGGCACAACCAAAGGGTGAAGAGGCAAGAGCATAGCATGGTGTTACAGGGAATCAACTTGCCCTGCAGGATTCCTGGCTGCCGCGGAGCTGCTGTCTGTCCTGCTGTTGCTCCACAGCTGCCGGGAGATGTGCATACTTACAGTGTACCTCAAAGTACTGCAGGACAAGCAGTCACTAGGAGGAAAACCACTGCTGTCCCAGCATCTGCTTGACCACAGAAACAGCTTCTCCCAAAGCCTCCCACCTCGAGCCCTGCTCAAAGGGACGTCTTTTGCTCCCATATCAACACACCATTCCTTGCTCCAAGTCCCTGGTACCACACCACATCCTCTGCCACTACTTCTGCAAATCTATCTGCTCCTCAAAGGAAGTACACAAAGAAGGTGAAGAGTAATACCTGCAGAAAGTGTGGTCGATACAGGACCTCGGAAACTGGCCACAGCCAATACAAAGGCACAATTTACTGAACCCCTCTACTGAAACAACGTCCGAAGAGGAATGACAATGAAAAAGAAATAATGGTGGGGTTAGGGATGCAATTGTTTTATTATGCTATTTGCAGTGGAGAAAGTAGCTGAAGGAGTCTCTACGAAAGTTACGAAATTATTTGTTCTTGTTGTCTCACGTGTTCCACACCGAAAAAGACAATACAATTAAAACTTTAATATCAAAACTGTCTCAATTCATGTTTAATTAATTACATACAGCAGGTCCATCACAATTAAAACACATTGCACAACTTCTCCAGTACGTTAAGCTTTATTCATCTAACATTTTGGGCTATCTTGCATTCATCAGGTTTGGTGTCTGAGGCTGTTTCCGATTTCCTAACTGTTCATTAAAAAGTCATAAGAAGTCATCCTTTACTATTCTCATAAAAGTAATGATGATGATGATAACGTTTTGAATATAGGGTATCTGTGATGATCTACCAGTTATATGACTGTATAAAGAAACCTGAAACAGCCTCAACACATTTATTTTTTACAGTTATCCTTCAAGGGAACACGTAGCAAAAACTGCCCCGATTAAAATATTAATCAATGAACTTAGAAGACATAAAGAATCTATGCATGGATTGTACTGTGGAAGTATATAATCAGAGAATATAGGGACGTTTTTCAATTCTGATGTATTAATTGTATTGTACAAGTCTTGCATAAAAACCAATATCTTGGCCTTGTGCAACTAGGCCTGCATCTCTTAACGTAAGGCATGGCTCCTCTCCCAACTGTTAAACGTGTTCACATTGCCAATACAGTAGTACAGCTCCAGGTCTCTCTCCTCAACACTAGTGATCCTAAGTGCCAGAGATCGGTTCATCACCCCCACTGAGAAGGCTGAGTATAGAGAGGCGAAGTCCCGCCCCTTCCGATGGGCCACCATGGGACCTCATTTCGGAAAAAATATGTACGGTAGTCAACGGAAAGACAAATATTTTTTTGATCCCATTTAGGGATGTAATAATTAACCATTAACCAAATTTAGGATTTTAACCAATTAACGGTTTGTCCGGGACTGTCCCGGTTTCAAGCTGACGTGTCCCGAGTCCCGACACATATCTGTAAAACACTCAAATGTCCCGGTTTTCAACAGTCACTAACAAATTGTCCCGGTTTTCACCACAATTAAAATAACATTATACTTACATAGACGTTTAGCAAGTTCCACTCATTAATTAATTTGTGCGCATAAGTATACAGAGAGCCAGCACAGTGCACCGCTGCAATAGAGTTGATGTTGCTCGCGGTCAAGCCACGCGGAAGATCTGCTGGTTACATTTAGTGTAGTTTTGAACCACAGAACCCTCCGTGCTGATGTGCACATCAAACGTGTCGTTGTTTGATAAAGTTATGCCGCGCTCACTGGTACGCCAGGCAGACAAACTGCTGACAACCTCGAGGCTAAATAAATGCGGTGGAGACTTTTACCGGAACAATACACGCAGCATAATGGCTGCTACAGTAACTCTCCCAGACGGGTGAACTGGGGACTTAGTTGTCTGTTGTGCTTATATACCGCATTCGGTGATAAATGATGGATTTAACATGATTGTGCATCGGCTTTTCGTTGCAGCTGGGCGGATTATTATAGGCACTAAAAATAGCAGCGCTGCATGAGACTCACAAAACATAGCTACGTTAGCTAGCTAGCTGTGGGGACGTATATCGTGCGTGACGAGAGATGTTGTTCACTGAGCGGTTTCACACAACTAAATGATACTACGACAAACTGAGACTTTCTTGACTTGCCAAATTATCTTTTAAATTGACAAACATCATCTGTGCGATTAATGGAGCAATTTAAATGGGATCAAAAAAATATTTTCTCTCTCCGTTGACTACTGTACATATTTTTTCCGAATAATGTCCCATGGGGTCAGCTGATAAGGTACTGTTTATCCAAGGCTTCCAATCAAATACTCAATGTTTTCTGTTCTGTGTTCATAGTTTTAGTTTTTGTTACCCACAGTTTCACAACACATCTATCACTAGTAGTGTTATGTAGAGTGCCCATTGCTTCTAAGTTTTATGCTCTCTATAGTCTCAGTTCAGTTGAGTTTAACATAGGGTGGCCATATTTTCAAACCCCCAAACGGGGACACTTAAGTATACCGCGCGTTCATGCACGCACCATAGGCGTTTTCATCAGGATGGCTAACTTGGTGCACCTGTGGCGCATTTGAGCATGAAGTGGGATCATAAAGAAGGTATTATTATAGGGGGGTGCATTAGAGGCTGTGACAATCATGACTTATCACATTCACTACTTTCACCCCCTTTAATCACAGGACTATCCCCGCCATGATTTTCAAATCAAATTATTTTTCAACTTGTTTTGTCCCAGGCTGTTATAATTAAAATTGTGGAGCTCAGACGACATTTTGTCCAGGATATAGACGGGAGTTATAAGAGGAGTGAAATGCCTGTTGATGCGCAGAAGGAACTGTGTAGAATAATTAATCAAAACGACAAGTTTGATGTGCACTTAACCACGGAGGGTTCTGTGGTTCAAAACTGCAGTAAATGTAACCAGCGGCTCTGCCGTGTCCGTGCGTAATTGTGGCTTGACCGCGCACAACATCACTCTCTATAGAGACATCAGCGGTGCACTGTGCTGCCTCTCTGTATATACATTTATCTCATGCTCACAAATTAATTAATGAGTGGAACATGATAAACGTCTATGTAAGTATAATATTGTTATTTTAATTGTGGTGAAAACCGGGACATTTGAGTGTTTTACAGATATGTGTCAGGACTCGGGACACGTCGACTTGAAACCGGGACGTCTGGTCACCGCAGTTTAGAGCTCAGTTTTTCATGCTTCCATATTTGTTCAAATCAGCATTTGAGAAAGAGATGTTGGTTAGTCACCAATGACTAGTGTTAATATGACTGTTCTTTAGGACTGTAAGCTTTAACATGCACTGTTTTATGTTTTCATCTAAAGCTATCTCCCAGCGAGTACGTACAGGCAGACTGTGCACAGTAATCAACAGGGCTTTCCACGAGGATATGGAGTAGCCAGCCAGTGGGAAAAAGTAGCCAGAAAGGGGGAAAACTTTGGCTGTAAAGCCCGAATTTGGTTCCTCTGGCACATTCTAACGCCACTATTCCATCATATATACTGATATTAATTATTGCATGTTTTCATGAGTTAAAAACACTCAAATCCATAGGATTTATTAACAAAGAAATACAAACAAAACCATAGGCTGAGTGGCAACAAAACCAGCAGTCCCCACACACCAGAAGCCTCTCCCTTCTGCTGCTGGCACAGGAGCTTTTAAGCACTTCCTTCCCAACCTCGAGCAACGCAGCACACCTGGCCACCTCGTTGAGCAGTGCAGCACACCTGGCCACCTCGTTGAGCAGTGCAGCTCACCTGGCCACCTCGTTAAGCAATGCAGCACACCTGGGCAGAGCTACTGGAGAGGGAAAAGGGACAACAGCACAGAAAACACATACAGACGTTAACAAACATGTATGAAGCAGAAAGACAAAGATTGCAGGATAAAGTCAGAGAGGCTGGACGGGAATGGGATCTTATTGGGATACCGGGAATAGAAGGAGAAGGAGTAGGAGTTGTCAGGAGGCCCATGAGCCCATGAGCCGTCACATGAAAGGGGAGGTGTTTGCAGCATCTGACCAATCACACACATGGACAAGTCCACGGACTTGCCGACAGACCGGCAGAGCAGCACATTTTACAAAGGAAGAGTGAAACTATATTAGAAAATTGGAAGAAGTTAAACACATAATCCAGACTAAAAGTAGGAAGGACAGCTGGCAAAAGAATGCCGATGAGTGTGAATGCGTAAATGAACAGATTTATTAATTTAACGGAACACTCAAAAGTCCGACATAGTCGTGTAGATGGGGCAGTGGTATTATAAATGTCATTTAGAAGTGTAATGGATGAATAGACCACACTTCTTTATGCCCTTTGACAAGGTTACAGTGTGCGTAACTATTTCAGCCTTCTTTCAGCTGCGTCTCCGGCGGTGTGAAACGGACTTGAGAGCAAGAAAAAAATATATATATAAAAACATAATTCAAAGCAGTAAACACCCACAGCACACAGCCAGCTGTCCTTCCTGCATTTTTCAGTTTAAACTGTGTTGATTTCAGCCTGGATTATGACTTAAACTTCTTCGTATTTGTGTAATATTATCATACGATCTGAGCTCTGATTGGTCAGTAGGTGGTGCTTATATACGAGTTGATCTCTTATCTGGAACATAACCTGGAGCAGGTTAGCTGTTCAGCATCAGTTGATAACATCAATTTTTCAGTCAAATCGTGCAAATAGTGATACAAGCACCAAATTTGGCATGATGATTGCCGAGGGGTAACTAAGTAAATATAAACAAGTGGCCACTTGAAAATCCAAGATGGCGGCCATTTTTTCAAGATGGCCTTCAAATTGACCTGCCGTTAATGGTTTCTCTCATCGAAATTCATCTACTTGGTCGATTTGAGTGATCTTGGTGTCAAATTATATGTTTTCTAGCATGCTGGATCTAATTTTGATAGTTTTAATCATTTTTAACTGCAATATGGTGGCCATTTTTCAAGATGGCTGTCAAATTTACTCGCGGAGAATGTTTTTCTTAAAGAAATGCATATACTTGGTCAATTTGAATGGTTGTGATGTAGAATTATATGTTTTCTGGTATGCTTGATCTAATTTTTACAGCTTAAACATCCTCCAATAAGTTTTTTCTTACTTTTTGGTTGTCCGGTGAGTCTTTGCTTTGTGGTGTTTGTATAGCTCAATTGGCTTGTAGGCCTACTGTTGTAGATATCACCATGTTGGCTCACGGGCTAAACTAGGTGAGGGTAGCACACAGAGAGTCTCTGTGTGATGGAGTATGTCTAGCTCCAAATTTTGAAGTGCATAGAGTCAACGAACCAGCCATCTTTATCCATGAGGTTCCCACCCAACTGCCAGAATTGTCACAACAGCAGAGAACTGTATAGGACTGATTGTCGGGCACTACCAGGGCACACTGGTGACAATTAACCAGAATGGGGTTCAACGTCAGCTAAGTAGGATTCAGCATCATACTTAGTGTCCCAAATGCTGCCTTCCACCAACCCCAGATCAGTTTTAAGCAGCAGCTTAAGCATGGGAGAGCCGAGCCAAGGATGATGGGGTTTCAGTTATCCGGATGGTGAATAGATCGCACGGGACTTGAATGATGTTGGACGAATGATCGGACTAGGTGTAGGGCAAAAATAATGCATGAACCTAGCTGTTTCCCATACAAGAAAGTGCCCATGATACAGGGTGGTAAAAGGATAAACCCTCGACCCTGAACATTACAATGGCTTTCAACCAAAAATCAACTGAAAAATGTTGGCACACTGACTGGGCCAAGTGTTGCCTTTGTCAAATGGACAAGAATGAGGGCCCTTCTTCTCCACATATAAATCCTAACAAAAGGGTAGGTGTTGGGTACAGCCTCTTGGCGAGGAATATTCCCAGATTCCATGCAGTCAGTCAGCTACCAGTCAAGCTTGACCCAGCAAGACTAGACGATGGTAGTGGGATAGAGGAAACCTTGATGAAAAACAGAGCACAATACCATAAAAGTTGCAGACTCTTGTTCAATAACAGCAAGTTACAAAGAGCTGAAAAGAGATCAACCCCTTCAACTGTTACAGATGAGAGCAGCTGTAACAAATTACCACAGAGGGTCAGAGATACTCTATCCCCCAAGGAAGAAGGGGGCAACTTGAGACAAGCAATGACCATGAAACTGAATTAAAGACTAAATGAATGTGCAAAAACTTTCAATGATGGAAAGCTCCTTTCCAAACTGAGTGCTGGAGATGTCATTGCCCAGGAAATGAATCATCCTGCTTGCTTGGCTGCTCTGTACAACCGAGAACGAGCCCATCTGAATGCCCACAGCTGCAGAAGAAAGAAGAGCTGGCCCAGAAGAAGGAAGCATACCCAGTTGTTTTCTCCGAATTGGTAATTTACATCACTGAGGCAAAAGCTGCAAGTCAGGATTCAGATCCACCAATTTTCCGACTTGGCAACCTGTGTATGCTCTACACGAACAGGCTTGAGCAGCTTGGCACTGAAGCTCCTGATGTTCATGCTACCCATCTTAAGGACCAACTGCTTCTACACATTCCTGAGCTAGAAGCTCACCACCAAGGGCGTGATGTCCTCTTGGTCTTTAGGAAGGATGTTGGTTCAATCCTGGCACAAGCAAGCAAATATGGAGAAGCAGTCCACTTGGCAAAGGCTGCTGAGATGATACGTCATGACATGCTTCAGCATAAATCAGAATTCAACATCACGTTCCATGATGGGTACCTTGAAGATACCGTCCCACCATCCCTGCTTTGTTTGTAGTTTGTATGTATGATTGAACATGGGGCTGATATCAAGTCACAACTCCAGAATGGCGCATCAAAATCTGACCTTGCAATGTCCTAACTGTTACAGTACAGCTGCTTTGCCAAATACAAGGAAGGATTGCAGGTCCACAGGCACTCCAAGGACCGGGAGACACCTTTTGCTGTGTATGTTGGCCTGTCTGTGTTTGCCAAGACCAGAAAGAGGCAACTGATAGATATGTTGGTGTGGGAACCTCATGGAAAAAGATGGCTAGTTTGTTGACTCTATGCACTTCGAAATTTGGAGCTAGACATACTCCATCACACAGAGACTCTCTGTGAGCTACCCTCTCCTAGTTTAGCCCGTGAGTCAACATGGTGTCCCGGGGTGTGGCCGTTGATGTGCACTAGCAACTTCTTGGAGCCATAGGTGAGAGTTGGGCAAGTAGTGAGGACCAGAGCTAGTAATCCATCCTGGAGGATTTGGCTGACTTCTGAAACAAAGGTACTACCTCTACCTCTAAGCCCCTACAATTATGGCACTAGCAGCTGTTGATATCTACAACAGAAGGCCTACAAGCCAATTGAGCCATACAAACACCACATAGCAAGACTCACCGGAAAGCGAAAAAGTAAGAAAAAATGTATTGGAGAATGTTAAAGCTGTAAAACTTAGATCCAGCATGCCAGAAAACATATAATTTGACACCAAGATCACTCCAATTGACCACTAGATGAATTTCTACGAGAGAAACCATTAACGGCAGGTGAATTTGGTGGCCATCTTGATAAAATGGCCGCCATATTGCAGTTAAAAATGATTAAAACTATCATAATTAGATCCAGCATGCCAGACATAGACATACTCCATCACACAGAGACTTTCTGTGTGCTACCCTCACCTAGTTTAGCCCGTGAGCCAACATGGTGATATCTACAACAGTAGGCCTACAAGCCAATTGAGCTATACAAACACCACAAAGCAAAGACTCACCGGACAACCAAAAAGTAAGAAAAAACTTATTGGAGGATGTTTAAGATGTAAAAATTCGATCAAGCATACCAGAAAACATATAATTCTACATCACAACCATTCAAATTGACCAAGTATATGCATTTCTTTAAGAAAAACATTCTCCGCGAGTAAATTTGACAGCCATCTTGAAAAATGGCCACCATATTGCAGTTAAAAATGATTAAAACTATCAAAATTAGATCCAGCATGCTAGAAAACATATAATTTGACACCAAGATCACTCAAATCGACCAAGTAGATGAATTTCGATGAGAGAAACCATTAACGGCAGGTGAATTTGGTGGCCATCTTGAAAAAATGGCTGCCATCTTGGATTTTCAAGTGGCCACTTGTTTATATTTGTTAAGTGTCCCATCGGGAATCATCATGCCAAATTTGGTGCTTGTATCACTATTTGCATGATTTTTCCACTATCCGCTCCACTAAACTGTGCAGTACTGATTTAACAATAATCTAGTGCAATATTCAATTGCACTAAATTCAGCTGTGCAATAATCTGTTTTACTCCGGCATTTACACTGCATTTATTTATACAGTACATTTAAAATAATATTCTTATTTTACACTATTCTTGCATTTTTATTAAGATTCAAGATTCAAGATGTTTATTGTCACGCCGGTTATACAGGTACAATCGTGTGAAATACTTTTTGCTGGGAAGCTCAATTAAGAAAAGAAACAGTAGGTTAAAGATAGGGTCTGCAGTCTTGGAAAGCTAGCATAATTTGAAAGTAGCATCGCCTCAGGAGCTCCGTCTAAGCCCCCCCCTCCCCTCGAAATTCCTTCCAAGGCAACGCCCCCCACACACATGGACAAGCACCGCCGCATCGTAACTACTTCACATTTTTCGTAGCTATTTCATCACTAAATTCACTTCTGAAAAATGTTGAGGCGAGAAATCAACTGTGTAGATTTAGAATATTGACAGTTTTACGATGTTAGATGGCGAATCAAACATTTTCTCCACCGTTGTCGGAGTTTAGAAGCTCCACAAACTGCCGGCACAGCTAGCTAGCTCTCGACCCGGGCATTCACTCACACAGACCCCGCTATGAGCTGGCTGGAGCTCTCTCAAGAGACCGGTCTGTAGACGAGGGGCTTTTATTTCCTTGTTGACGGAGCTCGCTGGAGAGCCGGCCACAGAGCAGCAGAGTGGCGAGGGAAAGAGAGAGATACCTGCTGAGACAACACGACCCTTTTTAACATTACTCTAATATCTGGAGGGAGGTCAGTCCACTCGTTTGTTTACGTAACTGAGAAAGCAGTTTGAGTAACGTAAATGTTGTGGATCAATGTTTTATATCCGCCGTCTCCCCTCGTAGATAATCCTGTTTGACTTCACTATGAGCTGTTAGAATAAATAGTTTAAACCTGTAGTATCTTATAAAGTAAACTAACAGAACATAAACAACTAAATCAAAGTTGTATTTTTCGATAATATGGTAATAGTAGTACGAGTTCGTGCTCGTTGTCCAGTGTTTTAAGAGCTGAGTTTTCTCTTCCATTCTCCAGTAAACGTGCGGCGGTGACGCGCTTTGAGTTCACGCTGGTGCAGGCTGAGGGCAGAGTACGAGCAGGGAGGCAGGGAGGCATCTGATTGGTTCTTTACAACCGGGACCAGAGGAACTGATTGGTAGACGTTTTTACAGGATTACAGCAGCTACAGATGACGGATCTTTTCCGGTCTTTTTTCAGTGCTCATAAGAAATGTATCGCTGTCGGGGTGTAAAGACCATTTCAACCAATTTAACAAAAAGTGTATACTGGATAAATCGTAGACCCCATCTTTAAGTAGCAAAAGAATAACATAATGAAATAAAATAAAAATAATAGTGTATTTACAATAAAACACAGTATAATAATAAAGGAAATATTGGTTTATGGTAAATATATACAAGTATTGCACAGGCATTTTTGTTTTTTTATATTTCACAGAGGTATGTATTGAAGTATTGCACTTTTTTTTTAATGCATGCATTTATACTATTTGCATAGATCCTATTTTTCAGCATTATTATTTGCACTATTGTTATATATATATATATTTCTTATTTATATTTTGTTATGATTTCTCTATTTTTATATATTTACATTTATATTCTAGGAAAACGTCACTCAATTCCCCCCCAGGGATCAATAAAGTATTTCTGATTCTGATATTTATTTCCTTGCCGGAGAGAGGGAAGTTTGTCCCAAAGTGGCTGCTGTATTTATACCCTCCACCTTAAAGAAGGGAGCTTCATTGAGCTGTGAGTGTGACTACAAACAGAGTTCACTCCACCACATACAGATGTCAACGACATAAAGTAAATATATTGTATTTAAGATCAAATACACCCTTGTCCAGTCTAGAAAATGGTAGACATGTTCATTAGATTGTAAATTGTTGAGTATATATATATATATATATATATACATATATGTATTATTTTTTACCTCTTTCAGGAGCTATAACACCATCATGTATTATATCTTAAACTGTGCAATACTGATTTAACAGTACAATAATTTAGTGCAATAATTCAGCTGTGCAAAAATCTGGTTTACACTGCATTTATTTATACAGAACATTTAAAATAATATTCTTATTTTACACTATTCTTGCATTTTTATTAATGCATGCATTTATACTATTTGCATAGATCCTATTTTTTAGCATTATTAATTGCACCGTTGTTATATATATTTCTTATTTATATTTTCTTATGATTTCTCTATTTTTATATATTTATATTTATATTCTAGAAAAACGTAACTCAATTTCCCCCCAGGGATCAATAAAGTATTTCTGATTCTAATATTTATTTCCTTGCCGGAGAGAGGGAAGTTTGTCCCAAAGTGGCTGCTGTATTTATACCCTCCACCTTAAAGAAGGGAGCTTCATTGAGCTGTGAGTGTGACTACAAACAGAGTTCACTCCACCACGGAGTGGGAGGTGTAGGGACCAGATTGTTATGACTTTATTCTCATAATATTATAACTTTTTCTCTTGTAAAGTTATGACTTTATTCTCGTAATATTACGACTTTTTTTCTTGTAAAGTTATGACTTTATTCTCATAATATTACGACTTTTTTTTTCGTAAAGTTATGACTCTATTCTCGCAATATTACGACTTTTTTTCTCGTAAAGTTATGACTTTATTCTCGTAATATTTAGATTTTTTTTCTCGTAAAGATATGACTTTATTCTCATAATATTACACATTTTTTTCTCGTAAAGTTATGATTTTATTATTGTAATATTACGACTTTTTTCTCGTAATATTAAGACTTTATTCTCGAAATCTCAGATTTTTTTTTCCCCTCAATGTGGCCCTAATACTCCGTCGTACATTTTCACTTTGGCTCTCACTGCATTAGAATTATATACTATATACTTAGACTATAAACTGTGTTACCTTCATCACAATGATCAAATGTTTTGCGGCTCCAGACAGATTTTGTATTTTTTTTGCCTAAAATGGCTCTTTTGATAGTAAAGGCTGCTGACACCTGCCCTACACCTTGAAGAAGTGGGAGGTGTAGGGACCAGATTGGAATTGGGCCTCCTAGAGCCCAGGCTGTGAAATGATGTGCTGTTACCCTCCTGTACAGCAGGTGACGGTCTGCACCTTTAAGCTGTGTGATATCTACCAAAAAAGACCCAGCAAAGAAGAAGAAGAAGACGGAAGAGCATGAAGGGAACCTAAACAGCTGAGTGTGTGTGTTGCTGCTGTTTAGTTGACAATAGAGAAACAAGAACAATGGCGGTCTCAGCTGTTTGTGTATAGAAACTGCTTCGGTTGTGAAACCATCAGACTGCGGACTGAGATTTGAGGAAACCACCGGACAGGTGAAGCGTTCACAGGTGAAACAGGCTAGCTAGCATTAGCATGTTTGTTAGCGCGCTACCTGTCAAATCAGCTGTCAAAGTGATTCTAGCTGCTGTTGGCTGATGTTAGCTGTTAGTTAGCTGCCTTTTAGCTGATGTTAGCTGTTGTTAGCTGATGCTAGCTGTTAGTTAGCTGATGTTAGCTGTTAGTTAGCTGATGTTAGCTGATGCTAGCTGTTAGTTAGCTGATGTTAGCTGTTGTTAGCTGATGTTAGCTTTTATTAGCTGATGTTAGCTGATGTTAGCTGTTGTTAGCTGTTGTTAGCTGATGTTAGCTGATGTTAGCTGATGTTAGCTGTTGTTAGCTGTTGTTAGCTGATGTTAGCTGATGTTAGCTAATGTTAGCTGTTAGTTAGGTGGTAAAAGAATTAACCCTCAGTTTAGCTAATCTTTAAGCAGTCTAATGAAACATGTGCTGTCCTGTAAAGTTTACCTCACGTGTTGTTTTGGTCGCCAGCTGATCAGCTAGCATGCTAGCATGCTAACGTGAGGAGTTAAGCTAGCTATCTGAGAGCATTTGATTCTGAGCTGACGTCACCTGAGATAAATAGCATCTCCCTTAAAAGCCACGTCATATTCTGACACAGTGACGCGGTTGCCAAGACAACTGTTAGCTGGAGGCTAGGCTAATGTGTTTTGGGGGGGCCAAGTGTTTTGACTTCAGCTTTAACCCACAAACACTGCTATTTTGACTTGTTTCAACATGTTCTGGATCACTGGGTCAATTGTTATTGTTATTATCACTTGTTAACAGTATATATGGGCTGGGCGATATCAGATATCACAATACTTTTGACCAAATACCTTGATATTGCAACCATAATGTAGTGTTGACTATCGGTGTTGTTGCAAAAATATTTACATAATGACATTTTTGATAAATAATCATCAGTAATGTGGATGTAATGACTAATTGGGTAAAGGCAAATAATAGAACAGTCTGGTAAGTTCAGAAAATGACATCACTTTACTGTAATACAGCCTTTAAAACCAGGAAAAGACAACACTTATACCATAGAATAGATCTTTATTGTCCACTTGCGTGGAAAATTGTCTTTGGCTTCACAGACACGCACACTTCACAGACATACATACACTTAAAAGCTTCCTTTGCCATGGGTTAAGTTACATGAGATTAGGGGAAAAAAGCAAACAAAAAAGACAACAACAATAATAATAGTAAGATAGGTAATAATAATAATAGTAATAAATACAATGATAAATACCAGTATTGGTGGGCCAAACGGTGGGGATGAGAGTGCTAAAATATTAACAGTTAATACATACTGTATCTTAAATAGGCATCATAAAAGAAACGAAACAGCAGCTGTCTCTGATATCTAATGAGATCATTTGTTAAGTAAGATGACAGAGGATGGAATAAAAGATCTCTTAAAGATGTTTCTCTTTGCTGTGGGTACCCTGTACCGTCGTCCCGAGGGGAGTTATGTTACGATATACAAAATCTAAGACGACTTCTAGTCTCATATCACGATATCGATATAATATCGATATATTGCCCAGCCCTAGTCAGTGATATCAGTATTGGTGCATCCCTAGATTAAGCAAACAGGAATCACAGGTTTCTCAGTCACAGCTATACCACTGTAATTTCTGTATGTACAAAAACAAAAATGTTGCCGTGTGGAATTAATCGGGTATTTCTGGGACACTAAATACTAGTTAACATTCAGATTATAGACTGACATATATGTTGTGATCTAGTACCACATTGATGCAAAAATCCTGTAAACCTAATATCTATATAAATCAATTAAACTTGTTGATTTGCCCACAGTGGCCTTATCCATCCGGAGATTTTAATAGGATAATTACCTGTAGAAGTGTAGAAATAAAATGTATTGTTTCCCATCTCATGGTATACATTGTCATATCACCCAATCTAAGACTTAAAACAGACGTATGACATATTGTAGTGTTCCTGTAATATCTGCTTTTTGTTGTTACCATCAGCGTAGAACAAGTCAAAGGCCTATTCGCTGCCTATTGCTCAGGAGACGTGCGTTTCATAGAAATGCTACATTCCTCATTGGGACGAAAGTGTTCGTGAGCCTCTGGTTGGATTGAAAAACACAACAGATTGTTTGACCGTCCAATCTCTGTTTCAGGATGGCAGGAATGTTCGACATAGACTTGGAGACTGAGGACATCAGTGATACAGAGGTCTGTATTCCCTTCTGATTGATAAGACTACTGCTGAGGCCTGTACTAGGGTATCTTCTCCTTATCTGGCTTCACTAACCCTAACAAACGAGATCATGCTAAACAGTCCTACGATGCTGGTTATCAACTCGGTAAATCAACCCAGAGTTTCTCAGTCTGGCTTTGAGCGCGTTCACATGAACGGGGCGTTGTCTGCAGAATGTGACTAATCACAGACATGGACAAGTCAGCAGACTTGCAGACAGACAGGCAGAGCGGCACATTTTACAAAGGAAGAGCTATACCTATATTATTAGACAAATACGAAGACGTTAAACACTCAATCCAGACTAAAAGTAGGAAGGACAGCTGGCAAAAGAAAAAACTCCCGATGTGTGAATGCGTAAATTAACAGACTTATTAATTTAACAGAACACTCAAAAGTCAGATATAAATAGCTTTTAGATGTGTTATGGATGAATGAATTACACCTCATTATGCCCTTTATCAAAGTTGTGGTATGCGTGACTATTTCAACCGTCTCCGACGGTGTGAAACGGACTTGAGAGGAAGTAAAAAAATAAATATAACAACATAATTCAAAGCGGTAAACACCCACAGCAAAAACAAATCCAGCTGTCCTTCCTGCATTTGTCAGTGGAAACTGTGTTGCTTTTAGTCTGAATAATGACTTAAACTTCTTCGTATTTGTGTAATATTATCATTAAATCCCCGCACTGAGCTCTGATTGGTCAGTAGGCGGTGCTTTTATACGAGTTGATCTCTTATCTGGAACATAACCTGCTCCGGAGCAGGTTAGCTGTTCAGCATCAGTTACCATGGCGATCTACCCCGGTAAGAAGTGATCCACCAAAACCCTGAAAGTTACCTCGTTAACGCCAAATCCTGCTTCGTAGTACAGACCTCTAATCAGTTACTTGAAATACACAGGAATGAGAAAACAATGAATTTGCCTCATCACAGGTTGTTTCAGCTTCAGCAACGTTTTGATCGCATAATACTTCCCTGTGCATATTACTTAAAATTACACTGTATTGATAAAGGTCAAGCTTGGATACATTACCACAAACACATGCATTATAAAATGTGGAATACATTCATTATCTTTGTGTTTTTGAGGGACATTAGCTACAGTGTACAACAACTAAGAAAGATGAAAAATGGACTTGCTTTTCTTACTTTGTTTAAACCTCGTTGGCTTTCTGTTCCCCGTCTGTAGGATGATGACTGTGACTTCACCGTGACAGAACCAGAGAAGTAAGTTCAGCTTACCAGTAAATGAAACAAAAAAAAAAACTGATGTTGATAAAGTACACAAATGTATTTATACCAATACTTCTACTTTTGTGTGTTGTGCTCGCCGCAGTGTGCAGACAGAGGAGGTGGAGTTGACCAGTGAAAGTGTCAACAGAGACAGTGAGAGAGTTGGACCTGACTGTTTTGAGCTTCTTACTGTGCTGGGAAAAGGAGCCTATGGCAAGGTGTGTGTGTGTGTGTGTGGGGGGTCTTTTGATTGATTGATTGATTGATTGATTGATTGATTGATTGATTGATTGATTGATATTCACATTGAAATGAAACAAAATGTCTTTTTTCAGGTTTTCCAGGTGAGGAAGGTCCAAGGTGGTCAGACGGGGAAGATATTTGCCATGAAGGTCCTGAGAAAGGTATCTTGTCTCAGCTCACAGCTCCCTCCTTAGACACAAAATGTAGGATTAAAAAGTACATGAAGTTGTTCCTCTCTCTCTCCATGTATTCTTCACGCTTTTCTCTCCACACCATGCCTCTCATTTCTTCCCCCTCTTTCGACACTGTACCGTGCTCACTTGTCTTGTTCGTTTGTCTTTAGGCGAAGATAGTGTGTAATGCTAAAGACACGGCCCATACGCGAGCAGAGCGGGAGATCCTGGAGACGGTGAGACACCCGTTCCTCGTGGATCTGCTCTACGCCTTCCAGACTGGGGGAAAACTCTACCTCATACTGGAGTGTCTGAGTGGTAAGAGAGAGAGAGAGAGAGAGAGGCACTGAGGGATGAACTGATGGATGTGGAGGGTAAAAACATAGGAGGAGAGATAGATGCCATGGACCAATGTTAGTGCATGTATATAAACCTTATGAGATCCCTTCATTTTTAACATGTATGGCCATAGTTGTTTTAAAGGGAAGAGGTGAAGGAAGAAAATGAGGGATGAATGGAGAATTAAAAGATGTGAATGGAGGAAGCTTCTCCGATGCTACTAACTCAGGGATCAGCAACCTGCAGCTCTTCAGCCCCTCTCCAGTGGCTCCCTGTGGATTTTTAGAAAAATTCGTGGAAATGAATAACTGTTTTTTTTGTTTACATTTTCATTTTTATTTATCATTGTTGTAGGTCTATGGTACGACGGAGCATTAGGGCCACATTGAGGAAAAAAAATAAATCTGAGATTTCGAGCATAAAGTCATAATATAACAAGAATGAAGTCATAATATTACAAGAATGAAGTCATAATATTACGAGAATAAAGTCAAAGGTTTACGAGAAAAAAAGTCGTAGTATTATGAAGTCATAAAGTCATAATATTATAAAGTAGTAATTTTTGTGTTATTTTCCTTTTTTCTCGTAAACTTCTGACTTTTTTCTCGTAAAGTTATGACTTTATTCTCGTGATATTACGACTTTTTTTCTCGTAAAGTTATGACTTTATTCCCGTAATATTACGCCTTTTTTTCTCGTAAAGTTATGACTTTATTCTCATAATATTACAACTTTTTTTCTTGTAAAGTTATGACTTTATTCTCGTTATATTACAACTTTTTTTCTCGTATTGTTATGACTTTATTCTCGTTATATTATGACTTTTTTTCTCGTAAAGTTTCGACTTTATTCTCGTAATATTCCGACTTTTTTTCTCTTAAAGTTATGACTTTATTCTGGAAATCTCAGATTTTTTTTAATACTACGTAGTACATTTTCACTTGGGCCCTCACTGTATTAGACTTATATACTTGGACTATAAGCTGCATAATGTTTTGCGCCTCCAGACAGATTTTTTATTTTATTTTTGCCTAAAACTGCTCCATTGATAGTAAAGGTTGCTGACCCCTGACCCCTGACCCCTGCACTAACCCATCTGTACTGTTGTTTACCACCAGGAGGGGAGCTGTTTATGCAGCTAGAGAAGGAAGGCATCTTCATGGAGGACACTGCTTGGTAAGGACACATACTCCCGGGTAAATGCTTTCTGGAAAAACCAGCAAAAGCTTCAAATTTATGCATAAAATTAGAGATGCACCGATTGCAATTTTCTTTGGCGATTCCAATTTTCTTTATTTCTAAGAACTATAATTGACAGTATAAACAAACATTTTGTAACTCGATCGGTGCATCTACATAAAACTTAAGTGTGATAAAGATCCATTGTTTGATTCCTAGTTAGTCACACTTGTGTAGTTTAGGTCAGATCATTCTGCTTCACTCATAATACTCAAAATAATAATACTCAAATAATGTATGTTTGTGTGTAGTTTCTATCTAGGAGAGATCACATTGGCTCTCGGTCACCTCCACTCTAACGGGATCATTTACCGAGACCTCAAACCTGAAAACATCATGCTTAATCACCAAGGTAAGTAAATGTGATCAATACGGAACAATTGAATTTAAGGTTGTTGAAAGTAAAACATTTACTATGTCAACATGAATGGTCATAATTACATCTGAGTATGTTGGGGGTGCTGAAATCTTTTACTTGTGTTTTGGCTCAAACTTATCGACTGAATCACTTGTAAAACATTCAATAAATGAAATGTGATCTTGCAGCTGAGTTTATCCCTGAATGATAACAAATTGAAGCTTGTGTATTTAAAAACATAAATAAAAACACGTCCATAAGTGTTTGCAAATGGGAAAATATCTAGATTTATCGAAATCAGAATATAGCTCTCAGTCATAAACTCTTTGCAGCTTTGAAATTGATTTTTTTTCCAGGATTCCTCGAATTTTGATCTCACCTCCCTCAAAATATACCACTTTTGAAAGCTTCAATTTGACCAAAAACTTGACCTTAAAGGTCAAGTGTGTAGGATTTAGGGGGATCTATCAGCAGAACTGGAATATAATATTCATAACTATGTTTTCATTAGGGTATAATCACCTGAAACTAAGAATCGTGCTTTCGTTAGCTTAGAATGAGCCCTATATAGGGAGCTGGTCCTCTTCACAGAGTCCTCCATGTTGCTCCTCCAAGTTTCTACAGTAGCCCAGAACGGACAAACCGAACTCTGGCTCTCAAAAGGGCCTTCTGAGTTTTTCGTTACCTGAAGGCCACCGTAGTTCTCCGACATACTTGGAAAGGGAGGGAGGGGTGAGCGGAGGGGTATTCAGGTGGTTGCAATCTGCAACCTCACCGCTAGATGCCACTAAATCCTGCACACTGGAACCTAAAATACCCCAATGAATGTGAGCACCGTGTGGTTGGTTTGTGTTGTTTCCTTTTCTCCCTTTGCTTCATTGTTGAAATATAGAGTGTAATTTCCTCTTTCTTCTAATATAAATGTTGCCTCACACATTGACCACGGATAGTTTTACTTCAATACGTTGTTTTTCTTTTTGAAGGACACATCAAGCTGACTGACTTTGGCCTCTGTAAGGAATCGATTCACGATGGAAGCGTCACACACACCTTCTGTGGCACCATAGAGTACATGTGGGTAACACTGCACTCACTCTCACATAAACACACAGTTCTCACGCACACTTTTCTCCTCCGTCAACATGTTGATGCAGGAGTATCTCAAGAGATTGTAATCATTTATAAACTCTGTACCATAAATGCAATAATAAACGTTAAACCTTTGTGTGTTTCATAATTAGAGTTGTATCGTTATGAATATTAACTGTGATTTTTCCATTTTCCCCGCTCACACACACATATCCTCACACATTTTTTTTTAACTCCGATAACACTTTCTGTGTTTGTGTGTGTGTTTTCCTTTCTCTGTGTATCTTTTTCTGGACCAGGGCTCCAGAGATCCTGACCAGGACGGGTCACAACAGAGCGGTAGACTGGTGGAGCCTCGGGGCCCTGATGTACGATATGATGACCGGATCGGTAAGTTAATGTATTAATTATGAGAAGAAATCTGTGCCTGGAGATGGTGACGGGCTGTAAAAGTTTCAGTATTTGCCTTTTTAAGCTGATATGTGTGGAGAGAAGAACTTGCTCGAGATCTCCCTGCAGACCGAGGCCAAAAACTGGGTGCCAACATCACCCCATTCTGCTCCTCGTATAGTGAAGGAGTAGCTGCTGGAGCCTGAGGTCTTCACCCCCCCACCCTATTCCACAGTACCTAAAGCGTGTGGCAATAGATGGGGGTTTGAAAGAAGACTGATCTATGTCATGCCTTCCCCTCCTGAAAATAGGTTTTTCAGAATTTCTTTGGAGCCCTTAAAGTATTTTTTATAACCTTAATTTTGAAGATTTGAAGAGTTTCTCCTTTGAGTTTTACATTGTGAAAAAAATTTGAAAAAGCTTAATATTTTATAAAAGTATCAATGGTACAGTAGAAAAAAGAAAAACTATAGCAGGAATGTCCTTAAAGAGCTGAATATTTTTTATATTTGAACGGTTTCTGTAGCTGAAAGTATGCAGAAGTAGTTACAGTCCAAAAAATGTACAGGCGAATAATAGTAATCTGAGCCCAGCTTTAGCAGCGACCATCCCCACGGCAACCTTTGATTGTTGCTATGCAGACACGGGTGATTGAGATTAGCTAATTACTGCAGTTTGACACACATAGAGACACACACACATACAAACACTCAGGATTTGGGAGATTTTTAGGCAAAGGACCTTTTCCTATCATACGCCCTTCTAATGGAATAACCTCCCTATGGACATCAGACAGTCTGATTCTGTGTCTCTCTCTCCCCCTCTCTCTTCCCTGCCCACCCCTCACTCCTTCAAAATAAAAACCCTATAGAGTAACTGTATCTTAACAGGAGGCTCAGGATGAGGCTTATCATCCCCCCCCCCCCCCCCTTCAAATTAAAAGCCCCATAAAGTTACTATCTTAACAGGAGGCTCAGGATGCATTCACACCCACAGTGCATTGTCTTGTGTCTAGTGTTGCACTCAGTCAGTAGGTACATTTTGTTGTTGTCCAGGCTTAAAGCTGGGGTCTGCGATCTTGGAAAACTAGCATAATTTGAAAGTCGCATCGCCTCAGGAGCTCCGTCTAAACCCCCCCCCCCTCCCCTCGAAACTCCTTATAAGGCAACGCCCCCCACACACATGCACGAGCACCGCTGCATCGTAAGTTTTACGATGTTAGATGGCGAATCAAACATTTTCTCAACTGTTGTCGGAGTTTAGAAGCTCCACAAACTGCCGGCACAGCTAGCTAGCTCCTGCCGGGATCGCCACCTCTCCACCCGGGCATTCACTCACACAGACCCCGCTATGAGCTGGAGCTCTCTCAAGAGACCGGTCTCGTAGACGAGGGGCTTTTATTTCCTGGTTGACGGAGAGGGGAGGGAGGGGGGGGGTAGCAGCAGCTCGCTGGAGAGCCGGCCACAGAGCAGCAGAGAGGGGAGGGAAAGAGAGAGATACCTGCTGAGACAACACGACCCTTTTTAACATTACTCTAATATCTGGAGGGAGATCAGTCCACTCGTTTGTTTCTGTAACTGAAAAAGCAGTTTGAGTAACGTAAATTTTGTTCGGCAATGTTTTCTATCCGCCGTCTCCCCTCGTTGATAATCCTGTTCGTCTGACTTCACTTTGAGCTGTTAGAATAAATAGTTTAAATCTGCAGTATCTTATAAAGTAAACCAACAGAACATAAACAACTAAATCAAAGTTGTATTTTTCGATAATATGGTAATAGAGGTACGAGTTCGTTCTCGTTGTCCGGTGTTTTAAGAGCTGAGTTTTCTCTTCCACTCTCCAGTGAACGTGCGGCGGACACGCGCTTTGAGTTCACGCTGGTGCACGCTGAGGCTAGAGTACGAGCAGGGAGGCAGGGAGGCATCTGATTGGTTCCTTACAACCGGGACCATTTTTACTGACTGGTAGACGTTTTTACAGGATTACAGCAGCTACAGATGACGGATCTTTTCCGGTCTTTTTTCAGTGCTCATAAGAAACGGATTGCTGTCGGGGTGTAAAGACCATTTCAACCAATATAACAAAAAGTGTATACTGGATAAATCGCAGACCCCATCTTTAATATTGCTGTAAAATGTTTAGTAATGCATAACCCAACCAAACAAGGCGTATTAGTGATGGAGTAGTAACTACTGACTCCTTCCTGTGATTTGTCCACCAGCCTCCATTCACAGCTGAAAACAGGAAGAAGACCATTGATAAGATCTTGAAGTGTAAACTCAATCTGCCCCCATACCTGACCATTGATGCCAGGGACCTCATCAAGAAGGTCTGTAAAACACACACAAAAACACAGCAACAATTGAGATTGAATGTAGAGTTGGATGATTTTTTTTATTCTTCTCTTTTAATTATGGTTTTACACAATTGGCAGGAGAAACATTTTGTACACTGTTTTATCACCCACCCATAGGTAGAGCTGTCACAATCATGATTTTTTGTTGACAGTTATCTTTATTTTGACATGTGAAATATTATCATTATTATTATTATTATTATTATTATTAGTTGTAGTAGTAGTGGTATTTCAAATGTTTTCTTTTGCAGCTGAACAGATGGTATGTGTGCATGCCAATATTTGGTCTTGAATGTCACTATTATTATGTTTATATTATTTTATATTATATTATGTTTATTTTTTGTTTATATCTTATATTGTATATTGGTAGAATTTCAATTTTTGTATTATTATTTTATTCTAACATTTGAATTATTCTATTGTTATTTTTACTGCTTATTTGCACCAACGAACCAAAGCAAATTCCTAATATATATCTGATGCACCTGGCAATAAACAAGATTCTAATTATAGCAAATACTGGTTTTATTAACATGAAAATAAAAGTCCTTCCATATGAATTAAAATCAGTTAAAGTTACAGTTTCTTTACTATACAGTCAGTGGGGACAGATTCATTAAACTATCTGTCCCTCTATTTTAATTTAGTTATTTTCTTGAAACAAAACAATATTATGAAAAACTAAATTCAAACAACTGATGATTAATTCAAAACTTGGGTACTATAGCACACAATCATCAGTCTTTATAGTGACATGCGTGACTCTTTGTTTTTTCAGCTGTTGAAGAAGAATCCAACCCAAAGACTCGGCTGCAGTAAAACAGACTGTGCTGATATCCAGGTATCTAAAAGCATTCACTTTATCACTCACGCTCATTCTCCAGTAGTGGTGGTAACCACGACTGACGTTCTACCTGATGTTAACATGGTTTCCTTATAACTGGACAAGCTAAAAAACGCCAAATCCATGTGTAAAGGCACCTAAGATATATTGAAGATGTGGTGATTCAAAACAATTCAAAACGATATTTTGAAGTGGACAGGAGTACCAGCACGGAAGCTAAGCAATGCACTGCTGTGGACGGAGGCAGCAGATTCACATGATTTGAGTCAAGTGATTCACATGTTTTGTTATTTTAGAGTTATTTTTGGTATGGGTTTATTTTATAAATAATTTAATTTAATAACAATACATGGGCTAGATAAGACTTGGGATTAAGAACGTGTCCCCCCTTAAAATAACCTTGTTTATTTTCACTGAATAAGAGTCCATTTATGTTTCTAGTAAAACAATACGTTAAAGGTCCCATATTGTAAAAAGTGAGATTTTCATTCTTTTATATTATAAAACCGGTTTAAGTGCTGTATAAATACTGTTAAACTATCAAAACACTCAATATACGGAGAAATACACACAGCCCGTATTCAGAAACTGTGCTTTTGAAACAAGCCGTCAGGATTTCTGTCTGTATGTGATGTCACAAATATACAATATTTAGACCATTACACGGTTTTAAACGTAAACATTGTAAATGTGTCCCAGTTTATTTCCTGTTGCAGTGTATGTAAATATGATCAGCTGACAGGAAGTAAACATGGACCCAAGCTGTTGCCTAGCAACGCAATTCCGTTGAAATGCACTAAAACGGAGCGTTTCAGACAGAGGGTGAATACAGGTATATTCAGGCAGACAGTATGAGGAAAATAAAGGTGTTTTTGAACATTACAGCATGTAAACATGTTCTAGTAGAAACACAAAATAAAAGTATGAACCTGAAAAATAGCACGATATGGGACCTTTAACCATTATTGTGGCATGTCTTGATAAACCTAACAGAAAATGTCAATAAATAAGGAAGAGGTGTGGTTTTAGATATTAATAGCTGTTTATAGACTGTGTTGATTATTGTAATTCTCATTTACAATAATTCACTAAATGTTTACAATCGGGTAGGAAACTCATTAAAATATGTAATGATTAGTTCAAATTCAAAATATTGGAGCCGTGTCCCGTCCGCTCCTCCAGTGTGGCTGATAGCAGTTTAGCTAGTTAGTGCCCACCGCCATCTACTGTAGATATATACATCCCCACCTCAAGAAACTGAACTATCCCTTTAATGGATGTGGAGAAAGGCAGACAAGCTGTTAACTGCCAGTTAAATTATGTGCAGTATTGAGAGGACAATGACATGATGAAGAGAGACATGGACTCCCTGGTTTCCTGGTGTTGAAGGATTCATGTACATGTCAGCTAGAAATGATGCCCATAGAGAATATATATAAATTAGCTCTTTTGTTCCACTGCAGAAACATCCGTTCTTCAGACACATCAACTGGGACGACCTGCTGAACAAGACAGTGGAGCCGCCGTACAAGCCACGACTGGTAGGTCATCAGTTGTCATTCTGTGCCCATTATGTTATCGAATGGCTTGTTAATGTCTGGGTAAAGAAACGGACCGTCGCGTCCATCGCTCCTCATTTGCATAAAGTTGAGGTATTGGCTACTTAATGCCGCCTCTGGAAGACAGATTCAGCAACTGCACGGCTTATTTCTCGCATAAAATGTTTTCAGAAACCCATTTCGGTGAACTATTTTCATGATATAAGAGAAGGAAGTTTCCAAAAGAGCCTCCATGTTGGTTCCGGTTTGAAAGCTGGGAGCAGCAGCAGCTCACGGAGGGAAAGCGTTCGTCCAATCAGGTGCCTCGTGTCTAGTCCAATGCTGGGAGGCGAGGTGATCCCTCGCGATAAAAAAACGCCCCTGTGGACACGTACCGTAACACTATATAAGCATCATCATCGTGAGTTACAACGTTTACTTACCACAGCCTAGAGTTTTTCTAGCAGTGGTGTTCTGGCCATCTGGCGTACCGGGACAAATCCCTGTGGGCCGTATTTTTGGCTTTACCTGGACTTTAACTTAATATTATGCTTGTTATTCTGGGCTAAAGTCAATTCAGCAAACTCAACTCTCATTCTTTCATTACTTCTTTTCTTCTCAACCACAACCTACTCTACAACTCTTTCATGTTCACGTTCCATTCTTGAGGCCTTTACGCAACGGGGGTGCATTTTTCGTGCTATTAATTTGCAATATATTTTTTTTCGAACTGTTGTTTTCAAGAATACTTTCACACAGAACGCGAATATTATGCTAGGGATGTTAATAATTAACCGTTTAGCCGTTAACCGACATTAAGAAGTTTAACCGATTAATGCTATCGGTTAAATGGTTAAAAGAAATATTAAAAAATAGCTAAAAAGCTGAGCAAAACTCAGAGGAGCAGCTCGTCACTTAAAGGAGAAAAGCTGGTCCACCTTAACAGCACACCTTAAGTGAGTCTGAGCTGGAGTTGCAGATACAGGAAGCTGGCTCGAGTGTTGAGGAGTTGTAGCATTTATTCACCGACTAATAAACTGTACATACACACACTGCTACAGCTTACTGGGACGATACACGCAGCATGATGGCTGCTACAGTAACTCTCCCTGACGGGTGAACTGGGCGCTCTGTTGGATGTTTTGCTCGTACACTGCAGCTGGTGATAAATGATGGATTTAACCTGTTTGTGCATCGGCTTTTCGTTGCAGCTGGGCGGCTTGTTAGGCACTAAACCGCTGCATGAAACGCACTAATCTTGTCGGTTAGCGGATGATAATCAGTTAACGAGGGTCGATAATCGGTAAGAAAAAAAATTCTAAATTAGCATCCCTAGCATTAATCAATCACGTTGTGCGGAACGGGTTGAGTGGTGCATGAAATAACAACACAGAGGCTCCGTAGTCCGAATCAAGATGACAAACTTTATTACTCCGTTCATACCTTTCATAATAAAAGCCCTAGACATATAATATTTACAGGGAAGTATTTTGCATTTACGTGTTGTTTATTCGTTACGCCCCCCCCCCCGGCCTTTACACGCCTTCATATCTACATACACGTTAATAAATCTATTCTTTTTCAGTCACTCTTTTTTATCTCTAACTTTTTGTCTGCCTCTGTTTTCCCATCTGTCTCTGCAGCTGTCTGATGAAGATGTGAGCCAGTTTGACACCAGATTCACCAGACAGACACCAGTGGACAGTCCGGACGATACATCCATGAGTCACGGTGCAGAGCTTGCGTTTGCTGTGAGATTCTCTTCTTTATATTTAGGCTATAGAAACCATAGTCTACTGGCAACAAATAGTTCATTAATAATTAGTCAATGCACGCATGCAGTCCTCTCTTTTAATATTTGTTTTAATGAGGAAGCCAGCAACATGGTAACATCATCCGTCTATGATTGACTGTGGTGAAGGAATGATCATTTTCCTCAGGGTTTCACCTACGTGGCTCCATCGGTCCTCGAGAGTCTAAAAGAAGGCTTCTCATTCGAACCCCGAACACGAGCTGTACGCAGACACAACAGCAGCCCACGCACACCCATCAGGTAACACACACACACACACACACACGCACACACACACACACACACACACACACACACACGATACCTTTTGTTTACTTTGTTCTCTTAAAGGGACTAAATGTAAGAATCAGAAATTGCTCGTTAACAGTTTTTTTAGGTTAGGTTACAACCTGTTCACACAATGGCAATAAAAAACGATTCATACGTGTAAAAAGTTACATACAGTCCCTTTAAAGAAGATAAATAAAATTATAAATCACAAATCATTTTATTTATCTTATATTTCTTATAACTTCTCCGTGTTTTTCTCCATCTATTTCTTTCAGTCCTCTGAAATTTTCTCCAGCTGGACCTTTCAAGTGCAACACAGACGGAGAGCAGGACTTTTTCTCTCCCACCTTTCCACCGGCAGCTCCAGCTCCAGCTCCGGCCTCGCTGGAGAACGGAGCTGCCAGTCAGCCGATCAGGACGCCCGCAAGGAACAAGAAGCAGAAGGGACATCGGAGATGAGGAGGAAGCGTTACTCTGCAAGACCGTGGTCAGATTAACATATTTCATAGTAATATCGTAAGTGTTGAGGCACAGAGCTGAAGTGTTTTTGCTGGCATAATGCTTTTTTTTTTTTTTTAAGTGGTTTAACTTAGAGGTCCCTGAGAAGCCAAAATTGGAAAGCTCTCCATTTTCTTTTTTCATATAACTATCTACAGGTACAGTAGATCACTCTTTACAGATCCACTGGATCAACATGGGATTTTCATGCTTTTACTTTCATTTGTCGCAGATGGTCACTATATTGCATATTTCCATACGTCTGCACTTATAGTTCACACTGTGGCACTCATATATATGGGAAACAATGACTTAATATCAATATTTTATATAAAAAGCACTGGAAAGAGGGCAACAGAACCAATGATTCTTCTTCACATACTTCACAGAATCTTTTGTATGTACGTGCTTGTACAATTACAGTAAAGGGAAGCTGTGAGATAAAGCTTTTTGGGTTTAATTAGTTCATCAGTTTGTGCAAAGAGGTCAATTAGACAACTGATGAAGGACCACTTGATCAGGTTATCAAGTAAATCTTGACTGCACGAGCTTAAAGTAGTAATATTTGCAAATGTGTCGGGGACGGGACTTTATCATGTAGAAATCTACTCAATTAAAGGCTGCATCGCACACCGAAGATAATGTATTCACGAATGTCATGTTTGATGAAGTGAACATTTCAGTGTGAAAATACTGGATTCGTCGGTGCTTCTCATTACTCTGAGCTTTCCTAACAGAGAATCTTCATGACTGCTGCCAAAGCTTTAAACACATCCTATCCTCATATTGTACAAACGGACCAATCACACTATGATAGAGTGCACATGACAAGAGGGATATACTGTATTTATTAATTTGGGTAAATAAGGAGGTTGTGATCTATCACCCTTTGATCAAAATAGCCCCTGTATTGTAATCAAAATATTACCATGTGATACCTCCATATAATTAGTACAATGTACAGCCAAAGCAGGAAGCTAAAAGCTGTGCTCTCAGGAAGCAAATTATAATCTTGTATAAAAAAGTATTTTGGGTTACCGAACAAACTTATTTTTACACATGAAAAACGTCAGATAATTTAAAAAAAAAGAAAAAAAAAAAAGTTCTAGATATTTTGAAGTGTTTGATTGCCATCGCCTGACGTACCCGTCAGCGTAAAGTCACTGCAGGCTTAGTCAAACACTAACTCAGCAACTTGGATGGATCACAGAAAGGTTACGAGGTTCATTTGATGCCAAAAATCGTTCAGCTTTTTTATTTTATTTTCTTAGAATAAATGACTCGTATGTTGAGGTAAATTGAACCAAATCCTGGCCCGTGTCACTAAATCTTCTTACAGGACAATACACACAACGGTTAAAGGGCCAGTGTGTTGGACTTAGTGGTGGTGAGGTTGCAGATTGCAACCGACTGCATCCCCCTCAACCGTGCCTTTCCAAGCGTTTAGAAAAACCTACGGTGGCCTTCATGGCGGAACAACATGCTGTAGATATGAAGGGCTCGTTTTAAGTTTACGAAAACACAACGATTCTTAGTTTCAGGTGATTATACACTAAAGAAAACATACTTATTAATATTATATTCCATTTCAGCCAATAGATTCCTCTAAATCCTACACACTGGTCCTTTAAGCGTGCACGGGTCTTAAACACGGTACAGCTCTTCAAGGCAACAGAGACAAACTTATCTTGAGCAGGGACTCAAGTATTACAAATTATTTTAGAGTAACAAAATATAATTGATGTTAAATTCTTGGTTAAAGAGTCTATGAACTATACAGCTTTCAATCATTGCCCTCAATCCAGTGATATATATACAGTTACAGGTAGTGGAGATGGGGCGAGTATTGATTGGAGTAAAGACGGGGGAAAATGGGAAAGTTCCTGCGGTGGAAACAACCATAAATCATCCATTTGTTGCCTGTCTGTCATGGTCTTCACTGTAAAATATATTTTACCAGGTGTAAGCTATGAGAGACCCAAAGTGTTGTAGATAAATAATACATAATGAAATAAAGAATCATATGAATTAGGGCTATCAGTCGATTAAAAATATTTAATCGCGATTGATCACGATGGCCCATAGTTAATTGCAATTAATTGCAAATTAAATTTTATCTGTTCAAAATGTACCTTTAAAGGGAGATTTCTCAAGTATTTAATACTCTTATCAACATGGGAGTGGGCAAATATGCTGCTTGATGCAGATGGAAATCAATTAACAACACAAAACAAGGACTAAAATTGTCCAGAAACCCTCTGCATTTAGCATAAAAAAATATGCTCAAATCATAACATGAATGAATAATGAAACAAAATTAAAAACTGCTGGAATTCAATAAAAAATGACCAGTAAAAACCTATGAAATAACATTTCATAATAATGAGCTTATTAAGAGAGTCAGATATTTTATTTCACAATTTCATGATTATATGTTTTGTCTTTATTTATTCACATGATTATTTCATAATATATTGTTTATATTGAGCACATTGGGTCTCCATTAAATCAGAAGGAAGTCTCTCCTGCTCTCCTGGAAACAGGCACAACACATCATGTCTTCCTACTTTCCTTCATTACCACTGGATGTAAAGTCTGTACAGTACATGTTTGATGCTGAGCTGTGAACCACTGTGTGAATTATACTTGGCTAACTCTTCACATCGCAGTTTGTTTTTGTAATGACATTGTAACTATTACATTATTTGTAATGCCAGATAAAATAACACAGTCTCTACTCCAAGTTGCCACACTTGCGTCACGAAATTAGTTGGACTGCTGAAAGAACTGTTAAGTTGTGTTTTTGTGTATTTATTTACATAATTATACGGTGCTGTGATAAGGATTCTACACCTCCGGAGTTAATGGATATTTTACAAGTTACATTTTTTGGTGATCTTTGCTGATTTTGTTTCTCTTCTGCTAACTGATAAAGAACCATTAATTGCTGAATTGTTGAGTTGAGAATTTATTTATGCATTTAAAGGGTAACTTAGGTATTTTTCCCCATGTTTTTGAAATTGGTCCGGTATTTAACGCTGTAACCGGCAGCCGCTTAACAAGCTACAAGGGCAAGTTCACTAAAAGTGCACTTTGTCTGATAACATTATGGAAAGGACCCGACAGAGAAATAAAAGGTTTTCTTTACCTTTCGCTTGAACCCATCTGTTTGTTATTGTATCCAAGTCCCGCTCAAGTCTCCATAATGCCAGTCATTTATTATAATAATAATCAGAGCCTGTCATGGCAACAACGAGCACTTTTAGTGGACGCAAATGACGGTGCCAGCTTGCCCCAATAGGATTACTATTATTATTTTATTTTTTATTTTTATTTTTTTATCATTATTATTATTATTTTTTTTTACTTTCACTTTGAATTTTTTACTATTTTTTTTTTTTTATTATTATCATTATTATTATTTTTTTTTACTTTCACTTTGAATTTTTTACTATTATTTTTTTTTTATTTATTTTTTTTTATTATTATTATAATTTTTTTTTTTATTATTATTATAATTTTTTTTTTTTCCTTTCACTTTGAATTTTTTACTATTATTTTTATTTTATTTTTATTATTATTATTATTATTTTTTTTTTTTACTTTCACTTTGAATTTTTTACTATTTTTTACTATTATTTTTTTTAAATTTAAAAAATTTAAATTTTAACATTTTTTTTTAAAATTTACTTTTACTTTGAATTATTTGTAAATCATTTTTTACTATTATTTTTTTTTAATTTTTTTTAATTATTATTATTATTTTTTTTTTACTTTCACTTTGAATTATTTGTAAATCATTTTTTACTATTATTTTTTTTTTTATTTTAATTTTTTTATCATTATTATTATTATTTTTTTTTACTTTCACTTTGAATTTTTTACTATTTTTTTTTTTTTATTATTATCATTATTATTATTTTTTTGTACTTTCACTTTGAATTTTTTACTATTATTTTTTTTTTATTTATTTTTTTTTATTATTATTATAATTTTTTTTTTTATTATTATTATAATTTTTTTTTTTTACTTTCACTTTGAATTTTTTACTATTATTTTTATTTTATTTTTATTATTATTATTATTATTTTTTTTTTTTACTTTCACTTTGAATTTTTTACTATTTTTTACTATTATTTTTTTTAAATTTTAAAAATTTAAATTTTAACATTTTTTTTTTTAAATTTTACTTTTACTTTGAATTATTTGTAAATCATTTTTTACTATTATTTTTTTTTTTTTTTTTTTATTATTATTATTATTTATTTTTTTTCACTTTCACTTTGAATTTTTTACTATTTACGACTTTATGCTCTTTTTATTCCAACTTTTTTATTGTAAAGTTGTGACTTTAGTCTCGTAATATTACGACATTTGTTCTCGTAAAGCTATGACTTTATTGTCTTTATATTCCAACTTTTTATTGTAAAGTTATGACTTTATTCTCGTAATATTACGAAATGTTTTCTCGTAAAGTGATTGACTTTATTCTCGTTATATTATGACTTTTTTCCCGTAAAGGTATGACTTTATTCTCGTAATATTACGACATTTTTTCTCGTAAAGTTATGACTTTATTTTCGATATATTATGACTTTTTTCCTGTAAAGTTATGACTTTATTCTCGTAATATTCCGACTTTTTTTTCGTAAAGTTATGACTTTATTCTTGTAATATTACGACTTTTTTCTCGTAAAGTTATGACTTCATTCTCTTTATATTCCAACTTTTTTATTGTAAAGTTATGACTTTATTCTCGTAACATTACGACAGTTTTTCTCGTAAAGTTATGACTTTATTCTCGTTATATTATGACTTTTTTCCCGTAAAGTTATGCCTTTATTCTCGTAATATTACGACTTTTTTTCTCGTAAAGTTATGACTTTATTCTCGTAACATTACAACTTTTTTCTCGTAAAGTTATGACTTTATTCTTGTAATATTACGACTTTTTTCCCGTAAAGTTATGACTTTATTCTCGTAATATTACGATTTTTTTTCTCGTAAAGTTATGACTTTATTCTCGTAACATTACGACCTTTTTTCTCGAAAAGGACTTTATTCTCCTAATATTAAGTCTTTTTTCTCGTAAAGTTATGACTTTATTCTCTTAATATTCTGACTTTTTCTCATAAAGTTATGACTTTATTCTCGTAATATTACTACATTTTTCTCATAATATTATGACTGTCTCAGATTTTTTCTAATACTCCCTAGAACATTTGCACTTTGGCCCTCACTGTATTAGACTTATAAACTATTTACTTAGACTATAAGCTGTGTTACCTTTATCACAATGATCAAATGTTTTGCGGCTCCAGACAGATTTTTTTTTGCCTAAAATGTCTCTTTTGAAAGTAAAGGTTGCTGACCCCTGGGTTAACAGATGGATGGATGAATATTTATTTATACATATTGAAATTCAATGGAATGTTTTTATAGATTTTACATCGTCAACAATAAGTTTGTTGACTTCTAAAGTCACTTTTAAATCGTGTTTATACACATATGGGAACAAGTTATGGGACGGCAGATTAAAACTTTTGGCTTTAAATGGTCAACGGTGTGTTAAGAAATATTTGGTGACGTTTTTTTTTCCAGGACTCAGCAAATACAGTAAATGCCATCAGGTGCACCTTCAGGGATAAGTGTCATGACTTTACTTGTGACCTTCACTAACTGATTAGCAGCCCATTTATTTCATTTCCCAGCAGCCAAAGTCAGCAGGTGCTACTTTAGGTCACTGACTCGCATCATCGCCTTGAAACAAAAAAAAAAAAATCATCCTAATACATGCAAACCTCTAATTTTCAGTCATTGATGCTCATCTTTTAATTGCTGCTCATATTCTATTATACAAATAGTGCACGGCAAACTGAAATTACAGGTTTCTTCCGGGGCTGTCTAACTTCCTGGTGCACAGCAACACATTTTGTTTCCAACAGCTTCTGGGAACTACGTGAACAAACACTGATAGATTGAGATCTGAATGCAGATATGCTGATTAGTTTATCACATGCACGTCAGACTAAGACGTGTTAACGTGATGCGGGACTATAAAGCCCAGAACTGTTCCAGAACCTGCCTGTGGAAGACCATCTCTCCTTCATCACAACCAGGTAAGCCCTTTTTGCTGCCTTCGTCTCCTCATGACCATAATAATAAGGGTTGAAGTGAGTTAACTTTTTCTTTAATGGCAGGAACGCGTCATTCATCACCATGAAGTCATCTCTTGTCCTCTGTGTTCTCCTTGGCGTTGTCTTCTCTGTCAGGGCTGCATCAGGTGTGTATTCTTTATCTACTATAGTTCATGCTAGAATGCAAGTAGGGAGGTTTACTTTTAGTTGCTTCATAGTTTTTCAGAAAGCTTTTAATCGCACGATCCTTCTGACTTTTTGGGTTTTAAGCAGGAGGTGTCAGAAAAGTTACCACAGGGATACCTGGCTTGTGGCAGCCAGGTGTTCACAGCGACGTCGCTTTTTGATCCATATATGTTTAGACCAGGGGTCAACAACCTTTATGATCAAAATCTGTCTGGAACCGCAAAACATTTGGTCATTGTGATGAAGGTAACACAGTTTATAGTCTAAGTATATAGTATATAAGTCTAATGCAGTTAGGCACAAGTGCAAATTTACGATGGAGTATTAGGGTCACAATGAGGGGAAAAAAATCTGAGATTTCGAGAATAAAGTCATATCATTACGAGAAAAAAGTCGTAATATAATGAGAATAAAGTCATAACTTTATGAGAAAAAAGTCGTAATATAACAAGAATAAAGTCATAATTTTATGAGAAAAAAGTCGTAATATTACGAGAATAAAGCCATAACTTTATGAGAAAAAAGTCGTAATATAACAAGAATAAAGTCATAATTTTACGAGAAAAAAAGGCATAATATTACGAGAATAAAGTCATAACTTTACGAGTAAAATTGTCGTAATATTACGATAATAAAGTCATAACTATACGAGAAAAAAAGGCATAATACTACGAGAATAAAGCCAGAACTTTACGAGAAAAAAAGTCGTAATATTACGAGCATAAAGTCAGAACTTTACGAGAAAAAAGTCGTAATATTACGAGAATAAAGCCATAACTTTATGAGAAAAAAGTCGTAATATAACAAGAATAAAGTCATAATTTTACGAGAAAAAAAGGCATAATATTACGAGAATAAAGTCATAACTTTACGAGAAAAAAGTCGTAATATTACGAGAATAAAGTCATAACTTTACGAGTAAAATTGTCGTAATATTACGATAATAAAGTCATAACTATATGAAAAAAAAAGGCATAATACTACGAGAATAAAGTCAGAACTTTACGAGAAAAAAAGGCGTAATATTACAAGCATAAAGTCATAACTTTACGAGAAAAAAGTCGTAATATAACGAGAATAAAGTCAGAACTTTACGATAAAAAAAGTCGTAATATAACAAGAATAAAGTCATAACTTAACCAGAAAAAAAGTCGTAATATAACGAGAATAAAGTCATAACTTTACGAGAAAAAAGTCGTAATATTACGAGAAAAAAGTCATAGGTTTACGAGAAAAAAAGTCGTAATATTACGAAAATAAAGTCATAGCTTTACGAGAAAGAAAGTCGTAATATAACAAGAATAAATTCATAACTTTACGAGAATAAAGTCATAACTTTACGATAAAAAAAGAAAATAACACGTAAAATTACTACTTTACCATATTATGACTTTATCCTCGTAATATTACGACTTTTTTTTACGTAAACCTATGACTTTATTCTCGTAATATTACGAATTTATTCTTGAAATCTCAGACTACTTACTACTTTATAATATTATGACTTTACTCTAGAAATCTCAGATTAATTTAATTTAATTCACTTGCGCTCATTATGTTATTGCTCCTGTTTGTTATGTATACGTAGTGTCTTGTAAGCCCATGTGGGCTGGGAAACTTTTGGTGCATGACACTTTGCAAAATAAATGACTTGCTTTACTTACATATCAGATCAGCATACTTGTCAACCCTCCAGATTTTCCCACCAAATATCGTTTCCCCGAGGAAGAGAGCTGCTCACGACCATAGATACGTTCATGACCGACACAACGTGGTCTCGTGGGCTTTGCTCGATGCAGGGAAAGCCTTCGTGGTGCGGCGCAAGCAGGGGCAAAAATTTATGAATTAAAACTGATGAACATTAGTTTATGCCAGAGATTCACATACAGTAAATTCACGTCAGAGGGGAGATTATTCAGTTTTCTTTCCTGAGAATTAAAAGTAGACCTATTTAACATAAACATGCTGTTGCTTATTTTTTTTATTTTCCTTTTTTAATAGTCACAGGAATGCAGGAAACAAGCACAGTAGCTCCTTCTGTAGAGGCTGTCACTGTTTCAACCCTAGTCCCGGCTACAGTGACAGAGAATTACAATGACACTACTAGTACTCCCACATCGACCACTACTCCACCTACACCTACAGCCACACCTACTTGTTGTTTCACTACTCCTCCAATGATGACAACAACAACACCATTCACTACTATACCATCTTCTCCGTCACCTTCTCCAATGGTGTCAATAACAACACCATTCAGTACTATACAAGCTTCTCCTTCACCTTCTCCAATGATGACAACAACAACACCATTCACTACTACACAAGCTTCTCCGTCACCTTCTCCAATGATGACAACAACAACACCATCCACTACTACACAAGCTCCGACGTCACCGAGCCAGATGGCGTGTCCTAAAGGATGGGAGCTGTTCCTGGGTCGCTGCTACTACTTTGTGAATGACGGCATGACCTGGCCTCAGGCTCAGGTAAACACTTAATAAGACTACAGCACCAAGGTTAAAGGTGCAATGTGTAATAACTGGCCACCTGCTCCAAACAAATATATATATATATATATAAAGCCAACTATTAATACGCAAAATTCAACCAAAATAACACCACTATCTTTGCCATCTTTGTGTTTACTGTGACACTACCTGGGAGCTGTGTGGTCAAAGTCTCTTTTTAAAGCCTGAAAACAGAGCCATGAGGAGGAGCAGAAGTCTAGTTTTCTCTCTTTTCTTTCCCGACCCCCCCAACGCACTTGTCAGGGCGTAACTTGACTGCGATCTGTGCTGCACTGCAGGGTTAACGTTGCATAATGTTGACTTAAAAAGTCAGAATTCAGACTTCAGAGTTTTGAATTTTTTTTTAATATATATTTTCCCCTTTCCTGGCAGAAATGGGCTTCCATAGCTATATTCATAGTAAAAAGAAAAAGTTAAAAATATGATGGCATGTGATTTCTTTAATCAAGTCAAGAAGGATGAATATTTGGTTACCTGTTTCAAATCAACATTTGTACTGTGCACTTTACAGTATGCACAGTACCAACTGTACTGCATGTGCAGTGTTATTTTTTTTAAATTATTATTATTTTAGACTGAAGCAACAATAGAAGCCACCAGAGCAATATATCATGTATCCATTATAGATGTAAGTTAGAAAAATAAAATAATGTTGTTTTGTGTGTTTTCAATGGATAATTTAATACAGTTGATTTCTTACATGCATTTTGATATCAAATTTTAGTTTCAATTACAGGAGAATATCCTCACAATCTGTTCTAACATTTTTTTAAACATCCGACCACCATCTAATTTCTGTGCAGGAAATGTTCTAAAGCAGGACGTTGACCATGTGCACTTCAGGAAGTTGGTCTTCAATGTGTCTCTTTTTTTGTCTTCATGTCTTCTTCTCCTCCACAAGTCGAACTGTGCCATGCTCGAGTCCATGTTGGTCTCCGTCCACAGCGCTCAGGAGTACGGTTTCCTCCAACGACTCACCCAAAATACTGGAAATCAAGAGGCTTGGCTGGGTGGTTTCTACCTACAGGTACCAACCATATCATGATGTGATATCAGTAGCTATGATAATCTACCACACCACAAAGAAATAAAAGCATGAGAGACAAGAGAGGAAGCTGGAATATCACACTGTACAGTATAGTATGTGTTTTGAGATGTGTTTTCCAGACTGAGGGAGTGAAACCTTCAACACTTTCTCACTCCAGACTCGTCAAATAGGGCAGCGTGGTCAGTGGTCAAACTATGACGCTCTATGTAACCCTCTAGCGTCGTTTTTGCTCGTTACATGCCTACACTGTCTTTTCAAAATAAACTTCTGTGTTCACATGAAACAACTTTGTTAGGTTTAGGCAACACAACTACTTGGTTAGATTTAGGAAAAGACTGGTTTGCGTTTAAATGAGTTGTGACGTTGTTAAGTTGGCTAAGTTATGCGACGTAAATTAAGTATGTTATGTAACGTTGCGTAACCAACATAACTTAAAATAAGTCACTGTTGACTTTCCTTAAGCTGACTTTTTTGGTCTTTATACTACGTCACCTGACTTCCTCCCACCATAACAGCCACTAATAGCATCATAGTTTGACACGTAGGTCTTCAGACCAAGCTGCCGCATTTGATGACTTGGGATTGAGATCGGGCTGAAACTCCACACTTGACTACTTGTTTCTTAGATAAGCTGAGAGTTTGGGAACACCTCGCTGTATAAATATGCATCAACGAGGATTAACAGATTTTTTATTAAAGTGTTATAACTCCTTTGCTACATTTGCTAATTACTGCATGACTTTTGGCCGGGCCACACTGGGAACGTGAGCAGTGTGTGTGCAGAACCTGTTGTTTTTTATTTCGGCGTGAGCAGTGCGGCTCGGCTGCATGTCTGCTGCGTCTTTTTAAAGATTCGAGATCTCGCCTGTTTTTTCCGCAGTTCACAGCAACAACAGAGAGTGAAAGTGATCTTTTGACGGTATATTGACATCATACCAGCAACATTACTACAGTTTCAATGTCTGTATATGTAGAATATGTCACGGACATGAAAAAAAGTTCATATTTTTAACTCAACACTTCTTGTTTCCGTTTCAAAATAAAAGCCCTCTAGCATTTTTTTTCTGTGGACAGAATGCCTTTATTTGTTAGCACAAGGCTTTTATTCTGAAAGATTTGCAGGACAGTGTTGTAGGAAATGCAGTGACTTGCACAGGTTCATAAATGAACAGTACCGACTTTTAATTGTGGATTATTACAAATGAGCACACGCTTCTTAACTTTCTGTCTAAAATAAATATAAATGACATTTATAATGAAATGAAATGGCCGTTATGAAAGGCAAAAAGAGAGGGCTGGCAGCAGCAGAAATGCCGTCAGTGTGGACGCCACACGCGTGAGAGACGCAGCAGTTCAGTTGAAAAAGTGGCCTAAATCGCATTTTGAGCACTGAATCTGTCATGGTGATGAAACACCATGAAAGTCATGGAGCTTTACATCAGGGCCACGCTGCAGACCCTGACTCACACACTGCTCCAAAGACACATTTAATAAATGGTGCTGAAGGACCTCAGTGTAGCTGTGGATATGGTCGACCACGCTATTTTAATCATTTGCCGAGCGCTTTGTTTTTTTGTGTCATTTTTTCTCTTTTTGCATCCCTCTCTTCATTTCTATCCAGAACAGAGTTAGACAAAAATAAACAGTCCAATGTTAACCCTCAATCGGTTCAGTTAGTTAGTGTTGTTGGCTCCATTCGACTCACTCTGTTGGGATTATGGGTATTTGCAAAATCAAGAAACAAAGACATCACCTGGAATTAATGTTGAAATGTTTAAAAGTTGAGTGTTTTTGTGCTTTGTGCTCAAAATGCTGTTGCTTTAATGTAATTTCTTCAACTGTGCTCGTTTGCTGTTTGATTTTTATCCGTTCATATTTCAGATTGTTATTTTAAATTAGTCCCCAACTGTACAACAAAGCACTGATGATGATGTTGTGCTTTCCCTCCAGGACCAATGGTTATGGATGGATGGTTCCTGGTTCTACAACAACAAGAACAGCAGCAACAGCTGGAGCAGCGAATCCCAGGACAGCAGCAACCCCTGCCTAATGCTCAGTTCTTATGGTAAGAAAACACAAACATGAAGGTCCAGGGACTCTAATAATCATACAGTCTATAAGTGGGTTTTACAGACTACAGCAGTGAGTCGCAGCAGCCACTAGAAAGCAGAAGATGAGCCAGTTATCATCAGCCCTTGACCAGTGGCTTCAAAATAAAAAAGGAAAGATCTTCACACCGTCACATGACTTTGCACTAGGGGTGGGAAAAAAAATCGATTCACCTATGTATCGCAATTTTTAAAATGGATTTTTTTAAATGCCAGAATCGATATATTTGCTTCATTTGAGTCTATGTGGAGGTAGCAGGAAGTTACCGCTTTTATTGTTGTAGTCTGAGTAACGTGACGTCATATCCGTTCCGTATCCTTCAACCAAAACAAACAGCAAGCAGCCGCTGCGAGCAGAAACGAAAAAGTAGAAATCGCCGGAGGGTCTGCGTGGATACGACCTGCACCCTCACATGTTAAATCCAGCGTGGTAAACACTACACATCCAGTAAAGGATGGAAACACTTTGGGTTTCACACATTGCAGGAAAGGCAGAGCTTGACATCACGGCTAAAGCTGCATGCTAACTCTGTCACGGACAGGAAACGTTATCGTATGGCGGTAATGTGCGGTCGAGCCGGCCGTCGCTCTCATCTCCGTGGTGAAATGGGCCGACGCTACAACTGTAGAGCACCCATATACTGACATTTATGTTAAATGCATTGAAACGGCCCGATGGAGCTGACCATGGATGGATAAAGAGAACGGAGCTGACGGGAGAGCTAGAGACGGCCTTGGAGAAGTTAGAGGAAGTAGACACGTGGGACTACGTCCTGTTTTCAAAATAAGGTGTTAACAAAGATACAAATACATATATAGAAATAAGATTGATTGGATTATATTCACCAGAAGTATAAAACAATACATGTCCCTTATAAATTAAAAAGAAAATACCACTAATTTGTGAGGGAAATGTCTTTATTCTTTGATTTTTGGGTTGCTGGAAAAAATTAAATGAATAATTCCTGACAATGATCCTGATATATTTGACTTCAGGACATCTCTGACTACATACAGGCTGAAAATCAAAACATTTTTACTGGATTAATTTATATATTTTCATAAGTAAAAGTCTGTAAAAGTGTAGGATTCAAGTTTTTCCCAGGGTCTAGTTTTAAAAAGTTAACAAAAATTGCAATAAATCGTGGTATCGAATCGCAATACTTAAAAATCACAATACTTCTTCCTTGGCCCATGCTACGCTACACCCTTCCACCAATGAAAATCAAGCCAGTATTTTGATTTCTGATGGAATGCCCCAGTAGTGACTGTGACAATGATATAGCTCATCACACACAGAGCGGAAAAAATCAAAGCTTTCAGAGACTTGGCGTGAGTTCAGGCATTTATTATCTGCACAGTTACATAACGCTCTGCTCCATTATTCTCATGGCCTTTTGTCTAATCTTCTCTTTCCACAGAGGCATGGAGCAATTCCCAGTGCAACGCTGGTGACTATTCCTCCATCTGTGTGAAGAACTCCAATGTCCGTAAGTCAGTTTTATCTATTCGCATGACAGGAAAACATATAAGGGAGGTTCATAGTGAAGTTACAACATGAGAGAAGATGCATTCAGAATGAGACAGAGGCTTACATTCAACAGAAGTGATCAGTTCAGCCATTTGGTTTTTGGCTCTACTGGAAAACTGTTCTCAATCACACCAAGAGGGAATGAAGTCTGTGAGTTCTCTCTGCTTTGGGAGGATTTTTTAATACTGCCGTGTAAAAAATCAGCCTAAATCAGAGGTCAGCAACCCGCGGCTCTTTAGCTCCTCTCCAGTGGCTCCCTGTGGGTTTTTAAAAATGGAAATGAATAAATGTTTTTTTGTTTACATTTTCATTTTTATCTATCATTGTTGTAGGTCTATGGTACGACGGTACGACGGAGTAGTAGGGCCACATTGAGGAAAAAAAATAAATCTGAGATTTCAAGAATAGATTCGTAATATTACAAGAATAAAGTCATAGGTTTACGTAAAAAAAAGTCGTAATATTACGAGGATAAAGTCATAATATTGTAAAGTAGTAATTTTACGTGTTATTTTCTTTTTTTATCATAAAGTTATGACTTTGTTCTCGTAAACCTATGACTTTTTTCTCGTAATATTACAACTTTTTTTCTCGTAAAGTTATGACTTTATTCTCGTAATATTACGACGTTTTTTCTCGTAAACCTATGACTTTATTCTCGTAATATTGCGACTTTTTTCTCGTAAAGTTATGACTTTATTCTCGTAATATTCCGACTTTTTTTCTCGTAAAGTTATGACTTTATTCTCGTAATATTCCGACTTTTCTTCTTGTAAACCTATGACTTTATTCTCGTAAAATTCAGACTTTTTTTCTCGTAAGGTTATGACTTTATTTTCGTAATATTCCGACTTTTTTTCTCGTAAAGTTATGACTTTTTCTCGTAATGTTACGACTTTTTTCTCGTAATATTATGACTTTATTCTGGAAATATCTGATTTTTTTTCCCTCAATGTGGCCCTAATACTCCGTAGTACATTTGCACTTTGGCCCTCACTGCATTAGACTTATTTACTATATACTTAGACTATAAACTGTGTTACCTTCATCACAATGATCAAATGTTTTGCGACTCCAGACAGATTTTTTTTTTGCCTAAAACGGCTCTTTTGATAGTAAAGGTTGCTGACCCCTGACCCCTGACCCCTGACCCCTGGCCTAGACGTAGTAACCAGCAGTCGAAAAAGGAAAAGAGAGTCAAGACTATCATAGGTGAAAAGGTCATGATGTGGATTTGAACCCACAGGATTGTTTTAAATTGTACGACGTGTATAATTGTCTTTTTTGCTTGTTATTCACAGCACCGTCCATGTTGTGTCCTGAAGGCTGGACGGGGTTCCAGGGCCGCTGTTACTTCCTCAACCAAGAGTCTCTGAGCTGGCCTGACGCTGATGTAAATACACAGTATAACTGCCATGAGAGTGTACCCATAGTCATTACAGTCACAGATTAGAGAAATACAAATTCAATCAATTATCATTTGCTGTTGTAATATTCACATTAACAAGTAGTAGTAGTGACATTTAGTTGTTTTTGGATTTGAGTTTTGATGATCTCACACAAACCTAGATTTTTTCAGAGTAACAAGTCCTGAAGCTCAAAGCTTACTTTGCTGGATCATGACCAAAACTTTCCAAGCTTAACCCCAAACATTATGTTCTTTTTACAGTTAGCTGGATGAAGGAACATTTTAGCAGACTGAAATCATGTTAGCCTGGATTATTTTTGAATAATGGCTGCTGTGCAACGTCTATGAAAAGCTGCGGCGGCCTCCCCCGAGCTCTGCGAGCTGCCGCCGTTTGATTCTGCGGTGAAGTGCGGCCAAACTAAAACTGGGAAAAGTTTAACTTTTAGGGGCGAAGTGCGGCCAGAGAGGACCCGCAGCCAATCAGTAAACAGATCACGTGACTCGTGTGACATGTTGACCAATGTGAGAAAGAGTTTCTTCCCGCCTGAAACACATAAACCTCCCAGCTGCAGAAAAATGTAATTATTGTGGCGAGCTGCACTTCGCTGCTGCCTGGTGTGAGTTTGATGAGTTATTGAAGGTTTGAATTCATCACACAGTTGAAAAAGACGTCTTCAAGTTTAATCCAACAGACACAAACTGAGTTCACTCTCCCTCTGTTTCTCTTTACCTCACACGATCACTCTTCTTAATTCATCCTCGTCTTAATCTGCACCTCGTTATTGTTACTAACCCTTCCTTGGCATCGGTTTCACCTCTTCGTCTCCGTCCGCTCTATTCCGTGCTTCATCCCTCTCCGTCCTCTCTCTCTCCGCCAGGTTAACTGTGCTGGTCTCGGGGCCAGCCTGGTCTCGGTCCACAGCCCTGAGGAGTATTTCTTCCTCTATCAGCAGACTGCTGGTAGTGGATACACTGCAACCTGGCTGGGTGGATTCTACCTTGAGGTGAGATGACTAAGCAACACATTAAGCATTAAGATGTTCTGTGTTGTATTGTTGTACAGAGTATATTAAACTCTGTAAATCAAGTTTAAAATCCAGAAAGTCTGTCCCAAACAAATAAGAGTATTTCCAAAAATGCAAAATAATTCCTTAAGTATTACATGAAAATGATTTTCTTACTGTACTTTGGCACCATATGTTGGTAGTATCAAGGATAACACCCCACTGCACCAATGTTTACCTGGATCATCTTATTTCTTGTACAATCAGTAAAACAATACACACACACACACTGGCTTTAGATACTAATGATAGCGTCACCAACACACTGAGAAATAAGATAAATCCATCAGATCATTAAAAGATAATGTTTCCCCGTCTCACTCCAGGACCAGTGGATGTGGCTCGACGGCTCCTGGTTTTATCAGGGATTCTTTACTCAGATGTCTCCAGACGGTACCTACCCATGCCTTTCAACATACAACAATGGTAAGAAACACACTCGGTGGTTAAAACAATCTCAGTTTCATCCAACCTAAACATGCTCCTGGTCATTTTTTTAATCGAACTTCAGCTTAAAGTAATAATCTCGAAGATATTTGCAGTAACCTTAGGAAGGTTCCTAACAGAGTGAAATGACCCGGAAGTATCTCAGTAGCAGCCATGATGAGAGCTGTTCGAATCCTCTAAATGTTAAGGAAAGGAGCTTCAATGCTTCCTTTCTTATCTCCTTTAGCAGAGGATACACTGGAGCATCCTTTACCAAAGGAAAGGAGATAATGCCGTCCCACAATTCCTTGCGGCTGCAACATTTAAAGCGACGCACCATTATAGCGTTCATGTAAACAAACAATATGCTCATCTTGCATAGATTAATAATCTTCATACAGTCATATACTAATTGGGATTAATTTTAATAAATATGAGTGGACAGCGTCAACCTTTTTTTTCACTTCTTTTCTACTTATTTGTTTTGAACAAGTAACAAATAAGTAAAAAACAAAACAATAAGAACAAATAACAATAATATTACGTCCTGTTACCTGTTACCACCGGGAGACAGCGGTTCGTGTCCCGTGTTCACAACATTCAGTATCATTTTCACTGTACAAACGTAGTAGTTTTAAGCCAAACCATATCCTAAACCTAACTATAGTGGTTTTGTTGCGCTCTTAGAAGAAGAGGAAAAAAAATTAATAATAACAAAAATAAATAAATAAATATAAATAAATAAAAAAAAATATTAATAATAATAATAATAATAATAATAATAATAATAATAATAATGATAATAATAATAATAATAATAATAATAATAATAAATAATGAATAAATAAATAAAATAAAATAAAACAGGAAAAAGAAGATACTACTACTGGCTACTCAGAGATTACTGTAGTAGGTTTTTCAAAAAATTACAAAGAGGGGCCCCACACTTTCTCCACACAGTACTCTCTGTTCCCCGGGTAGTATAACGGATTTTCTCTAAATTATAGACATTGTTATTTGAACACAAACTATGATCTTTTTTCTAAAAAAGTAGTAGTAGTAGTTTGTTGCCTAACCAATCGTTTTACAACGTTAAACACATGGCATTGTGCGTTTCTGCAAGCGTGATACGAGGCTGATATGAAACGTATTTATGAACTGTATTTTTGGTTCAGAAACATCGACATTCAGCATATCCATGGTTTGCAGAAACGTCCAATGCCAACATTTTTTTGTCGAAAATGGGTTGCAATTTAACCAGGACTGAAATCGTACAGATTGTCACTTTAAGTGCAGTAAATGTGGTGGTTGTTTTATGGTGTTGAGAGAAAACTTGTTTTATGATCCACCACCAGCCTGTATGAAGTAGATCTATGAATTATATCTTCTTTTTTTCTCCAACTGATACAGTTTTTTGCAAAAAACCCTTATACTGTTCTGTAGGACATGAGGACATGTTCAGTTTTAGGATCTAACCTCTCTCTGTCTTTACAGATGGTTGGAGCAATTACGAATGTAATCAAGACTTCCCTTCGTTTTGTGTGAAGGATGCGGTCGTGTGAAGGAAATCACACAGGACAGACGTACACATTTACCCCAAATGTATTCTTAAATTCTTTCAAAATGGAAAAAGTATCTGTGTTATGCAAAATTTTCCAAACAAATTAAAGATTCATTTATCATCCCGGAGTTTCAAGGTGGTTATTTATATCATGTAGTTGTCAATTTTTCTACACAATAAACAAAAGGTTCTTATCTCTCTTTTGACTCTTTTGCACACGTTGCAATTTGCTTGAATGAATGAAAAATTCTAATCTGTTGTTAAAAACAAAACTAATTGTTTATAGATTTGAACTTATTTTTTTGAAAAAATAATAATTCTAATTCGAGAATTGAGCCAAAGCCAACGAGAAAAAACTGTGACATTGTTTGCACTGATTGAACCAGATGAGGTGAAATGGTGTGTAGTCGTCCCTTCTGACCAGGCGGGGGCAATATGCAGCCACTGCAGTTACAGCTTGGAGGCACCAAATATTGTCTATAAAGTAGTTTTAAATTTAATCATCAACATCAAAGTTTACCTACCTACCTACTAACCAACTGGAAAACCTTTAACTTGATCAACCAGGTCTTAAGGTGGTCTACCATTAGATCTGGGGAAATGGTGCAATTAGCTCATGATCTCAGTCCTCCTTAATGCCTGCAGCAGCTGAGCCTCGCAGTCTATTCTTAATCACAGCAGCATCTATTTTCAGCTCTGGCCTTAATCTCAGGGTTTATGTCGGGCTATGTTGACAAAGATATGTGCCTCAAATAGCACATTAGCATGTAAGCTTAGTGTACACTATTATATCGTTAGCTGTGTGACCCTGAGGTCAGCTCTCAGTGGAGCTGTCAGAGGTTAACAGCCTTACTTAATGCAAACTTCTGCCATTTATTTTCATTCAAACTTAACTGTGTCCAGATAAAAATCACATTTTAATGAGGACTAATTGCCATATTTAAGATATTGTCTTTATTGCATTAATGACTGGAGTACATTTTTACTCAAGTATTAGGTATTGAGGTATTTGTACTTTACTTGTTTCCATTTGATGCTACTTTATACTTCTACTCCACTACATTTATTTGAAAACTTTAGTTGCTTTGGAAATTTAAATCAATTGTCAACCATCAATACCAATCAACTAATAAATTATGATAAATTATTGAGCTACCCAGCAGTACGTATATAAAGTAATTAGAATGTTTTTTTAACCGGCTGTTACAATAAAGTGATGAACGGTATTTTCATTATCTTAGAATGAGCTCTTCATATAGTATAGGGGTGATTAGCTGATCGCACACAGGTGTGTATGATGAGCAGAGCCGGGAGGACCACATAGTATAAATACAGCGGCCACTTCGTGACGAACTTCCCTCACCGGCAAGGAAATAAATATCAGAATCCGAAGGGGGGGGGGGGGGGGGGGGGGGGGGGGAATTTTGTTACATTTTGCTCCCAATCTAGAATAGAAAGATATATAAACTGTAAACTAAACTAGAAAAACGAAATATTAACATAATAATACAGCAAACCATTTTAGGTAACAATCCTCATTGCAGTCCCTCACGCTGGTCTCAATGCTCTTTTTTCCACAAATATATATTCAAGATTCTTTAGCTGATAATTTGCAGCTTGAGAAAGACCAAAAACTGCTGCTTTAGCATTATGAGGCTGAACGAAGTAGCTGGACGCACTAGTGGCCTTTCTTTGCACATCAAGCAGCTTCAAGAATCAAGAAGCTTTTTTTCCCCTTAAATACTCCATTGTTTCAGTTTTAATCTCATTGTGTTTCTCTGTATTGTGAAGGTTTTGAACCTAGAATTCCTGGTTGCAAATGAAATGAATTATTTTCTATCCACTTTATTCTCGGGTGTGTTGAACTGTAGAAATGATTATGTCCGTAACTTCCGGTGAGGTAGCGGAAGTGGCAGTACGCTAGTTAGTCCCATAGGCTAACCATAGTGGCTAACCACCAACGGCGCTTCTTTTTAAAAGTAATTCACCTTCACTTTATAAAATCCTGCTTTATTTTTAACAGATGTTTAACCAACGTTAAATTGGCATTTTCTAAAATCACCTTGCAGAGCTGTGGTACGGTGTTCCGTACACTTTACGCCCATCAGAGCACTCCTCTGTTGTTAAGTGTTTTTGTGTGCTCATTCTCCGGGGGAATATCCATTAGACAGTCTACATTTTGACTGATGTCTTTTGGACCAAGAGTTTTTGAGAAAAGTGGTGAAAAGTAACGCCTCCGCCTGTGTAGGAAGATCATTAAGCTTAACGGTGTTCCATACAAAGCGCATAACATGATTTCAACGGCGATTAACGAAAATTTTAAATGTCAAAATATTCAATTGATGTAATTAACTTTATTTATGTTTTATTAAATAACACTGGACCACCACCAGCCGGAGCACAGCCAATAGGAACGCTCTCTCTCTCTGAAATGACCTGTGATTGGTCAAAGTCTCCAGCCTGAAAACAGAGCCATGAGGAGGAGCAGAAGTCTAGTTTTCTCTCACAACACTTAAATTACAATATGCTGAAAGGTTATTATGGAATTTTTGCCCAATGATGCCAAAAACTACTACATAAACTGCCTACTGAAGCTTTAAGACAATGGCTGGTAATTCCATCTGATTCATCATCAGTTGTTTTGGTAAAGGAACATTAAATGTAATCATCAACATCATACCTACCTTCCTACTAACCAACTGGAAAACTTTTAAACTTGATCAACCAGGGTCTTACTACCACTAGATCTGGGGAAATGGTACAATTAGCTCCTGATCTCAGTCTTCCTTAATGCCTGCAGCACCTGAGCCTCGCAGTCTATTCTTAATCACAGCAGCATCTATTTTCAGCTCTGGCCTTAATCTCAGGGTTTATGTCGGGCTATGTTGACAAAGATTTGTGCCTCAAATAGCACATTAGCATGTAAGCTTAGTGTACACTATTATATCGTTAGCTGTGTGACCCTGAGGTCAGCTCTCAGTGGAGCTGTCAGAGGTTAACAGCCTTACTTAATGCAAACTTCTGCCATTTATTTTCATTCAAACTTAACTGTGTCCAGATAAAAATCACATTTTAACGAGGACTAATTGCCATATTTAAGATATTGTCTTTATTGCATTAATGACTGGAGTACATTTTTACTCAAGTACTAGGTATTGAAGTATTTGTACTTTACTTGTTTCCATTTGATGCTACTTTATACTTCTACTCCACTACATTTATTTGAAAACTTTAGTTGCTTTGGAAATTTAAATCAATTGTCAACCATCAATACCAATCAACTAATAAATTATGATAAATTATTGAGCTACCCAGCAGTACGTATATGAAGTAATTAGAATGTTTTTTTAACCGGCTGTTACAATAAAGTGATGAACGGTATTTTCATTATCTTAGAATGAGCTCTTCATATAGTATAGGGGTGATTAGCTGATCGCAGACAGGTGTGTATGATGAGCAGAGCCGGGAGGACAACATAGTATAAATACAGCGGCCACTTTGTGACGAACTTCCCTCTCCGGCAAGGAAATAAATATCAGAATCCGAAATACTTTATTGATCCCCGGGGGGGGAAATTTAGTTACATTTTGCTCCCAATCTAGAATAGAAAGATATATAAACTGTATAAACATAGAGAAATCATAAGAAAATGCAAATACGAAATATGTATAACAACACTGCACATAATAATGATGAAAAATAGGATCTATGATTAATTGTGTAAAAATGCAAGAATAGTATAAATACATATGAATATTACTTTAAATGTACTGTATAAATAAATGCAGTAATAATGCCAGATTAAACCAGATTATTGCACAGTTGAATTAATGCACATAATTATTTTACTGTTAAGTCAGTATTGCACAGTTGAAGATATAATAAATTATGGGGTTATAGCTGCTGATAGGGGTAAAACAAAAATAAATATGCAGTATGTTGTGTATATATATATACACAATTTACAATGAACATGTCTAACGTTACCGTTACCGTTACTCGTGTTTACAACACGGGTAGTCGTGTACACGATATGCTCGATGTTCAAGTGGATAAGTCGTGAGAACACCGCTGCTTAGCAACGGCAATATTAACGTTACTGTCGGGCGTCTAGAAGCCACAGAGGCTAACGATTTAGCAAGCTAGCAAGTGGGTAACATGCAGGAAATGCAAAGGTATAATGACAGAGGAAAAAGATTAGGCAGTTGGGAATATCAACATTTTCCTTGGACACATTATATAACTACTAAGAATTACAATATACGACTAAAATTACAATATATCCACTTATTATGTACTGAAAAATGAACTTCCATGGCCTCCGCCATTTCTGAAAACGTCAACAAACACGTCACAAGTCGTGAACTCGGAAATTTCAGAAACTTTCCACTTCCGAGGTCGTGAATACGACATGAGGGGGGGGGGGGGGGCGTCCATATGGGCCCAACTCGTAAACACGGTAAACACGTAAACACGACCCCATTTGAAGGCACCATAAATCCTTCACACTGGTCCTTTAAGTAAAGGATCTGAGAACTTCTACCACCACTGCTCATTTCACAGTCAAACTGTAAACTGAAGCTACACCCAGGGTGATGGCTGCTGCTATATTAAATATGGTAGATATGGTAATATGAGTGCCGTGTAAAATCTTCCCATCCGGTGACCACAACCAATTCCGATGAACTTCCTGAGTTACTGATGTACATTTCTTCCCTGAAACTGTTGAAACCGTTTAGATTATGGTGAACGCTCATAGGCTACATCCATCAGTGAGCTAACTCCATTGTTTCAGTTTTAATCTCATTGTGTTTCTCTGTATTGTGAAGGTTTTGAACCTAGAATTCCTGGTTGCAAATGAAATGAATTATTTTCTATCCACTTTATTCTCGGGTGTGTTGAACTGTAGAAATGATTATGTCCGTAACTTCCGGTGAGGTAGCGGAAGTGGCAGTACGCTAGTTAGTCCCATAGGCTAACCATAGTGGCTAACCACCAACGGCGCTTCTTTTTAAAAGTAATTCACCTTCACTTTATAAAATCCTGCTTTATTTTTAACAGATGTTTAACCAACGTTAAATTGGCATTTTCTAAAATCACCTTGCAGAGCTGTGGTACGGTGTTCCGTACACTTTACGCCCATCAGAGCACTCCTCTGTTGTTAAGTGTTTTTGTGTGCTCATTCTCCGGGGGAATATCCATTAGACAGTCTACATTTTGACTGATGTCTTTTGGACCAAGAGTTTTTGAGAAAAGTGGTGAAAAGTAACGCCTCCGCCTGTGTAGGAAGATCATTAAGCTTAACGGTGTTCCATACAAAGCGCATAACATGATTTCAACGGCGATTAACGAAAATTTTAAATGTCAAAATATTCAATTGATGTAATTAACTTTATTTATGTTTTATTAAATAACACTGGACCACCACCAGCCGGAGCACAGCCAATAGGAACGCTCTCTCTCTCTGAAATGACCTGTGATTGGTCAAAGTCTCCAGCCTGAAAACAGAGCCATGAGGAGGAGCAGAAGTCTAGTTTTCTCTCACAACACTTAAATTACAATATGCTGAAAGGTTATTATGGAATTTTTGCCCAATGATGCCAAAAACTACTACATAAACTGCCTACTGAAGCTTTAAGACAATGGCTGGTAATTCCATCTGATTCATCATCAGTTGTTTTGGTAAAGGAACATTAAATGTAATCATCAACATCATACCTACCTTCCTACTAACCAACTGGAAAACTTTTAACTTGATCAACCAGGTCTTACTACCACTAGATCTGGGGAAATGGTACAATTAGCTCCTGATCTCAGTCTTCCTTAATGCCTGCAGCACCTGAGCCTCGCAGTCTATTCTTAATCACAGCAGCATCTATTTTCAGCTCTGGCCTTAATCTCAGGGTTTATGTCGGGCTATGTTGACAAAGATTTGTGCCTCAAATAGCACATTAGCATGTAAGCTTAGTGTACACTATTATATCGTTAGCTGTGTGACCCTGAGGTCAGCTCTCAGTGGAGCTGTCAGAGGTTAACAGCCTTACTTAATGCAAACTTCTGCCATTTATTTTCATTCAAACTTAACTGTGTCCAGATAAAAATCACATTTTAACGAGGACTAATTGCCATATTTAAGATATTGTCTTTATTGCATTAATGACTGGAGTACATTTTTACTCAAGTACTAGGTATTGAAGTATTTGTACTTTACTTGTTTCCATTTGATGCTACTTTATACTTCTACTCCACTACATTTATTTGAAAACTTTAGTTGCTTTGGAAATTTAAATCAATTGTCAACCATCAATACCAATCAACTAATAAATTATGATAAATTATTGAGCTACCCAGCAGTACGTATATGAAGTAATTAGAATGTTTTTTTAACCGGCTGTTACAATAAAGTGATGAACGGTATTTTCATTATCTTAGAATGAGCTCTTCATATAGTATAGGGGTGATTAGCTGATCGCAGACAGGTGTGTATGATGAGCAGAGCCGGGAGGACAACATAGTATAAATACAGCGGCCACTTTGTGACGAACTTCCCTCTCCGGCAAGGAAATAAATATCAGAATCCGAAATACTTTATTGATCCCCGGGGGGGGAAATTTAGTTACATTTTGCTCCCAATCTAGAATAGAAAGATATATAAACTGTATAAACATAGAGAAATCATAAGAAAATGCAAATACGAAATATGTATAACAACACTGCACATAATAATGATGAAAAATAGGATCTATGATTAATTGTGTAAAAATGCAAGAATAGTATAAATACATATGAATATTACTTTAAATGTACTGTATAAATAAATGCAGTAATAATGCCAGATTAAACCAGATTATTGCACAGTTGAATTAATGCACATAATTATTTTACTGTTAAGTCAGTATTGCACAGTTGAAGATATAATAAATTATGGGGTTATAGCTGCTGATAGGGGTAAAACAAAAATAAATATGCAGTATGTTGTGTATATATATATACACAATTTACAATGAACATGTCTAACGTTACCGTTACCGTTACTCGTGTTTACAACACGGGTAGTCGTGTACACGATATGCTCGATGTTCAAGTGGATAAGTCGTGAGAACACCGCTGCTTAGCAACGGCAATATTAACGTTACTGTCGGCGTCTAGAAGCCACAGAGGCTAACGATTTAGCAAGCTAGCAAGTGGGTAACATGCAGGAAATGCAAAGGTATAATGACAGAGGAAAAAGATTAGGCAGTTGGGAATATCAACATTTTCCTTGGACACATTATATAACTACTAAGAATTACAATATACGACTAAAATTACAATATATCCACTTATTATGTACTGAAAAATGAACTTCCATGGCCTCCGCCATTTCTGAAAACGTCAACAAACACGTCACAAGTCGTGAACTCGGAAATTTCAGAAACTTTCCACTTCCGAGGTCGTGAATACGACATGAGGGGGGGGGGGGGGCGTCCATATGGGCCCAACTCGTAAACACGGTAAACACGGTAAACACGACCCCATTTGAAGGCACCATAAATCCTTCACACTGGTCCTTTAAGTAAAGGATCTGAGAACTTCTACCACCACTGCTCATTTCACAGTCAAACTGTAAAACTGAAGCTACACCCAGGGTGATGGCTGCTGCTATATTAAATATGGTAGATATGGTAATATGAGTGCCGTGTAAAATCTTCCCATCCGGTGACCACAACCAATTCCGATGAACTTCCTGAGTTACTGATGTACATTTCTTCCCTGAAACTGTAACATGTAAGACATGAGTGGAATGTTGAAACCAGGGAGGAGACGTGAAGGATGTTTGTACAATCACTTGGGTGGTATTCCTATCAAGAGTGACTTTCACTGAGAGCTACAGCAGATTCAGGCTCAGCTGCTAGACGGTGTTAGCCTCCCTGGCGTCTGACTCAGATATGGCTGGCATTTATTACTGTGACTGTTGCACCATCCTTCTTCCTGTGAGGCTATGACTATATGCTGGTCACACATGGAGGTCACTTCTCAAAGGAGATCTGTTGTTATGTTTTTGAAGGTGAATTTCAGTGTGCTAAAACATTTTCAGAGGACTGGTGGTTATTTGTTTGTTTGAATGTCCTTATTCAGAGACGACATAAGGCTCTTTACAAAAATGATTCATAATTACTAACTTAGCAGTGTAAATCAAGTACTTTAAAGCTGCAGTGGGTAGAAATGGAGAACATTTTATTGAATAAAGTTATTTTTATAAAACAGTCACTATATCCTGACAGTAGTGCATGTGACAGGTAATCTGAAAAAAATCATGTTCCGCTAATCAAATATGAATCAATATTCTGTTACTGTAATGCCTATTTTTCTCCTCAAATGTTTTCAGAAACATCTTGTAGTTACTGTTTAGCTGTAAAATGAGAAAGTTTGTGACCCGGCCGCCATGTTGAGACCAGCCGGAGCGCAGCCAATAGGAATGCTCTCTCTCTGAAATTACCTGTGATTGGTCAAAGTCTCCCGTCACGGGCTAGATTTTCTAGAGCCTGAAAAAAGAGCCATGAGGAGGAGCAGAAGTCTAGTTATCTCTCAGAACACTTGAATTACAATATGCTGAAAGGTTATTATGGAATTTTTGCCCAAAGATGCCAAAAAAAATGTTTTGCCTTCTGAAGCTTTAACCTGTAGACTCCTTATTAAATGTTATATTATATTTTACTGCCCAAGGATATGTCAAGTCGACCTAAATTACAAAAATATTGAATATTGCACATTAAGTTATATACGGTGTGACATTAGAGGCCTACTTCATTAAAAACATTTAGCATTCAAAAGCATTTATGAGAAGAAATTCTCTTTTTTTTTTATGATGTATAATCTTGACTTTAAAACACACAGAACATGCTGCGGTGAGGTCACTACGGTTCAGTGAGAAGAAGCAGAACAGTTTACTGGGACTGTACATCCGTCTTTATAGAGGAAATTCATAGATTGATGTATTCATCCACGACCTCGACCGATCAATAAAAGTAGAGTTCCAGCCGTGACTTGTGCAGCCACGAGCTGTCTGGATGTGAGATAATGACATTTCCCCATCGACAACCCACTCACTGATCACCTCGTCACCCCCCCTGACCACCGTTTGTCCCTCCTGTTGTTTAGTACATCCCAACCCACATCCACCGTTACAGCCTGACTTTCTCTCTGTGCTCTCACGGCTATAAATGGCTCTGTTGGCCTAGTCTGGCTAATGCATTATAAAAGCTCCCCTGGCCCGGCTTATCCGACAGCGCTTACAGATTCACACCTCCATGTCGCCGCAACATGTTCTGTACATGCTGAGAACCTTAGCAAAAGCACAGTTGACACCCACAGACTGCTGGCATCCCAGGTGAAAATAGAGAGGAGGACAACGGAGCGCTGGCAGAAAGACACAGTGAAGGAATTGCTGTCACAAGACAAACTGTCACAAGAAGAATCACAGTTTCAAGGTGAGTGTGTGTTCGGGTTAAAGTTTTGTAGAGAAGTAGTTCAATATTCCTAGAGAGGGCCTTAGCTACCATTGAGGACACTGAGGTCATGTCCTTTGTATTTTTATTTAGGTGATTTGGGAGTTTTATCAACCTGAGGGGGAGTTTACATTGAACAATTAAAAATGTACAATTTTTTTTAGGCTAATTCTGTTATTTCACCGGATTCGATGGTTATCAGGCCATTAAATAGGCATTATCGGTCGCTATAAGCACCATAGATGTGGGTCATTAGGGCCCTGCTACACCTACTACATTTTAAAAGTGAAAGTGAAACTTAAAAGCAACACCTTCTAACATGTTGTAAAACTGAATGAAACGTCACCTTTTGAACACAAACAAAAAGGCTTCTTTAGGTTTAGGCAACAAAAACAGGTTTAGGCAATAAAACTACAACTTCTTTAGGTTTAGGCATAAAACTACAACTTCTTTAGGTTTAGGCAATAAAGCTACAACTTCTTTAGGTTTAGGCAAAAAAACTACAACTTCACTTCAACTTCTTTAGGTTTAGGCAAAAAAAAACTCTACAACTTCAATTCTTTAGGTTTAGGCAATAAAACTACAACTTCTTTAAGTTTAGGCAAAAAGAACTACAACTTCAGTGCTTTAGGTTTACGCAATAAAACTACAACTTCACTTCTTTAGGTTTAGGCAATAAAACTAAAACTTCACTTCTTTAGGTTTAGGCAACAAAGTAACAATTTCTTTAGGTTTAGGTAAAAGAAAACCATTTGGTTAAGTTTAGGGAAAAACATGTTTTGGCTCAAAATAACTACAAACACAACTACACATTGTTGGTTTCACACAGGATGCAAACTCCGGTCTCCTGCGTGAAATTTCGGTGTTTTGTGTCCCATCCGTCATCCACCAACTCCACCTGTTATGAAGTTTCACACCGTCTATACTACAGCACCTGACTTCTGCTTCTGCTCCTGTTATAATTACTGAGGTCGCTAGGGGTCGCTGTCCTCTTCTTTTATATCTTCTTTCAGTGATATTCATTCATATTTCTCCACAAGGATTCTGTTTCTGCACCAAAATGGACTCTGAAAACACATTTAGGATCCTAATTTTGGTAAAAAAAAATTGTCAGTAAGGTTTCTGGAAAAAAAACTATGTGAAATTGTAAAAATTAAAGGGAAAATAGATACGATGTTTTGAGGAAGTTACTTTAATAACAAGTGAACAAGCTGAGTTTATACACAGTTGTTGATTTGTAAAGAACTGCTCTAATTAGATAAAAGTTGCAGGAAACAATTAAAAGGCTAAAATTACATTCCAACTTCAGGTGCACCCACTTTGGATGTTATCAGCTGATTGAATGGGTGTTGTAAGTGGTTATCAGCCTGATATATATGAGTTAGAAGGGGCCTGCTACACCTACTAGAAGGTTCAGAAGGCTGTTATCATCTATTCACATGGTTGATCACACGAAGATGACGCCGACCTCTAGTGGCCGTAGTGATTATGTCTGGAGCAAAGCAAGGAACCAAAGGAGGACGCTGTTCATGTCCCATATGAAACCAATAGTTATGTTGACTTATTTTACCATACTTTTGTTACGTAACTTACGTATTTCACTAACCTAACCAAGCGTACTTTACACTTTCACAATGTGGTAGGTACAGTTTGGCCTGTTTAAAGCATTAGAATGGTGGTGATAACAGCTGCAATCTTCTGATAACATTTCAAATGGGTTCTTCCCATTGATTAAACCTAATTGACTCGGCCATTACTGCTATAGTCTCAATAAAGAAATGTCTCACAGGAGCACAGGATATCCCTTTTGATAACAAGAGGGAATCACTTTTAATGTTCACATCAAAATAGCAACATTAAAGGACATGCATTTCTTTGCAGGATGAAGCCCAAATGCCTCCTCTCCACAGTGGACAGACTTCCTACCATCAACGAGATGCAGGAGAGCAACACAGAGGATGGAGACTCGGATTATTCCTCACACACCATGGAGCAGTATTTAGACTCTATCAAGGAGCTTTCCCAGCCGGCTGCCTACCCTCTCCACGGGCCCCTCAGAGGTCACCGCCGCTGGATGGTGCGCCCATGCACACCTGTGGCTCCATCCATACTCTTAAATTCCTCGAGGACCTACGCACCCTGGATTCCAGTTGAACTATCAGATATATCTTTTACTTTAACTGACGAATCAAACTGCGACTCATCGCTGCGTTTTAACCAGAACCTGATGGACAGGTTGGTCGCAAAATCCCTGTTTGCAGGCCTTGTGTGAGCCAGAAGGAGGATTAACGGGGTGAACGGATTACCTTCACCACTGGATTTACTCAGTTACCCCTGCAGCGTGCTTTGACATCAGATCCATGTTGCATGACTAATTTATGTGTAAGAAGTAATTGAGTACAGCCACTTTCCAAATGTGATATGCATTCCCTTTGAAGTGCTAAATGAGTGCAACACATGAAACAAAAGATGAAAAGGAAAAAATATCAAGGGCAGAACAAACAAGTGAGCAGCCTGAGGCGTGAGCAAACTAAGTGGTTGCGTAGGGCCACTCAGCCACCAGGGGGCCCCCAAACTAACTGGAAATGTGAACTTTCTTTGGGTTTTGGGTCCCGATTTCAATATTTAAAGATACATTCCCTGATTTTTGAGGCCTACATTAAAACAAACCAAACAAAGAAAAAAGTGAAATACAATACACATTGTTATATAGAAAGAGAGATAACTGGTTGCTCGGTGAACTCAGGATAAAAATCAGGATAGACAGGAAGGCAATCCAGCCAAATATTAAAACAAGTGGCAAATAAGGAAGGAAATATATAAAAAATCCTTATTTAAAGTGGCTAAATCATTAAAAAGCCAACATGTTTCGACCACTGAAGGTCTTCATCAGGGTTTAAAACAAACCGACAAAGCGGATGTGGCCTCGCCTATATGGTATCGACAACCAATGGGAGGCAATCACATGATCATCATAATACTAACAACAAAATATTGATAAGAAATAACACAGAAAAAAGTAATTATATTAGGGCAGTCAATCGATTAAAATATTAAATCACGACACACACAGTGCTGAGCTGCATCTCAAATTAATCTTCAGGTTCCCAGCTTTCAGATGATGTACACCACTTCTATGTGACATCTACTGTTGACCTGCTATCTCCCCCTAAACACCCCCTGGACCCCCCTGAAAAAGACAAAAATTCTATTGTGGGTCACAGAGGGTTAACAGGATTCAAAACATATTCCTTTTCCCACATACACCAAAAGAGACGAGCATAATTAGGAGAAAAAACAGGAGCCCACAAGTACCCCAATCTTTTGTATATACACTGATTCACTGAGAGGTGAAGTGAATAACATTGATTATCTGGTTACCATGGCACCTGGCAGTGGGGGGGATATATTAGACAGCAAGTGAACATTTTGAACTTTGAACTTTGTGTTGGAAGCAGAAAAAATGGGCCAGCGTAAGGATGTGAGCGACTTTGACAAGGTCCAAATAGTGCTGGCTAGACGACTGGGTCAGAGCATCTCCAGAACTGCAGCTCTTGTGGGATGTTCCCGGTCTGCAGTGGTCAGGACCGACCAAAAGTGGTCCAAGGAAGGAGAACCGGTGAACCGGAGACAGGGTCAGACCCGAGGCTCATTGATGCACGTGGGGAGCGAAGGCTGGCCCGTGTTGTCCGATCCAATAGAAGAGCTACTGGAGCTCAAACTGCTGAAAAAGTTAATGCTGGTTCTGATAGAAAGGTGTCAGAACACACAGAGCATCTCAGTTTGTTGCGTATGGGGACCGGTCAGGGTGCCCGTGCTGACCCGTGTCCACCGCCAAAAGCGCCTCCAATGGTGCACGTGAGCATCAGAACTGGACCACGGAGCAATGGAAGAAGGTGGCCCGGTCTGATGAATCACTTTTTCTTTTACATCATGTGGATGGAAACGAGTTGAGGTGTTGACTCGGCCTCCAAAGCATAAAGCACCTTCATTATCCCTGCACTGTTCAAATGCACAGTAACAACCTGTTCTCACTCCCAACTCCGCTCCTTCGGTGTCTGATACCAATGCACCGAGTATGGGCTTTCAACTAACTCCAATGTAAACCCATCCGAGTCATTATTAGATGGTCAGAGCAACTGACATACTATAGTGAGCGAGAAAGTCTGCGTAGGAAGTATGGGAGGGGAGGTTGGATGGAAGTGACGCTTTTTTAGGCAGCCTGATATATATGAGTTAGAAGGGGCCTGCTACACCTACTAGAAGGTTCAGAAGGCTGTTATCATCTATTCACATGGTTGATCACACGAAGATGACGCCGACCTCTAGTGGCCGTAGTGATTATGTCTGGAGCAAAGCAAGGAACCAAAGGAGGACGCTGTTCATGTCCCATATGAAACCAATAGTTATGTTGACTTATTTTACCATACTTTTGTTACGTAACTTACGTATTTCACTAACCTAACCAAGCGTACTTTACACTTTCACAATGTGGTAGGTACAGTTTGGCCTGTTTAAAGCATTAGAATGGTGGTGATAACAGCTGCAATCTTCTGATAACATTTCAAATGGGTTCTTCCCATTGATTAAACCTAATTGACTCGGCCATTACTGCTATAGTCTCAATAAAGAAATGTCTCACAGGAGCACAGGATATCCCTTTTGATAACAAGAGGGAATCACTTTTAATGTTCACATCAAAATAGCAACATTAAAGGACATGCATTTCTTTGCAGGATGAAGCCCAAATGCCTCCTCTCCACAGTGGACAGACTTCCTACCATCAACGAGATGCAGGAGAGCAACACAGAGGATGGAGACTCGGATTATTCCTCACACACCATGGAGCAGTATTTAGACTCTATCAAGGAGCTTTCCCAGCCGGCTGCCTACCCTCTCCACGGGCCCCTCAGAGGTCACCGCCGCTGGATGGTGCGCCCATGCACACCTGTGGCTCCATCCATACTCTTAAATTCCTCGAGGACCTACGCACCCTGGATTCCAGTTGAACTATCAGATATATCTTTTACTTTAACTGACGAATCAAACTGCGACTCATCGCTGCGTTTTAACCAGAACCTGATGGACAGGTTGGTCGCAAAATCCCTGTTTGCAGGCCTTGTGTGAGCCAGAAGGAGGATTAACGGGGTGAACGGATTACCTTCACCACTGGATTTACTCAGTTACCCCTGCAGCGTGCTTTGACATCAGATCCATGTTGCATGACTAATTTATGTGTAAGAAGTAATTGAGTACAGCCACTTTCCAAATGTGATATGCATTCCCTTTGAAGTGCTAAATGAGTGCAACACATGAAACAAAAGATGAAAAGGAAAAATTATCAAGGGCAGAACAAACAAGTGAGCAGCCTGAGGCGTGAGCAAACTAAGTGGTTGCGTAGGGCCACTCAGCCACCAGGGGGCCCCCAAACTAACTGGAAATGTGAACTTTCTTTGGGTTTTGGGTCCCGATTTCAATATTTAAAGAAACACTCCCTGATTTTTGAGGCCTACATTAAAACAAATCAAACAAAGAAAAAAGTGAAATACAATACACATTGTTATATAGAAAGAGAGATAACTGGTTGCTCAGTGAACTCAGGATAAAAATCAGGATAGACAGGAAGGCAATCCAGCCAAATATTAAAACAAGTGGCAAATAAGGAAGGAAATATATTAAAAATCGTTATTTAAAGTGGCTAAATCATTAAAAAGCCAACATGTTTCGACCACTGAAGATCTTCATCAGGGCTTAAAACAAACCGACAAAGCGGATGTGGCCTCGCCTATATGGTATCGACAACCAATGGGAGGCAATCACATGATCATCATAATACTAACAACAAAATATTGATAAGAAATAACACAGAAAAAAGTAATTATATTAGGGCAGTCAATCGATTAAAATATTAAATCACGACACACACAGTGCTGAGCTGCATCTCAAATCAATCTTCAGGTTCCCAGCTTTCAGATGATGTACACCACTTCTATGTGACATCTACTGTTGACCTGCTATCTCCCCCTAAACACCCCCTGGACCCCCCTGAAAAAGACAAAAATTCTATTGTGGGTCACAGAGGGTTAACAGGATTCAAAACATATTCCTTTTCCCACATACACCAAAAGAGACGAGCATAATTAGGAGAAAAAACAGGAGCCCACAAGTACCCCAATCTTTTGTATATACACTGATTCACTGAGAGGTGAAGTGAATAACATTGATTATCTCGTTACCATGGCACCTGGTAGTGGGGGGGATATAGTAGGCAGCAAGTGAACATTTTGAACTTTGAACTTTGTGTTGGAAACAGTAAAAATGGGCCAGCGTAAGGATGTGAGCGACTTTGACAAGGTCCAAATAGTGCTGGCTAGACGACTGGGTCAAAGCATCTCCAGAACTGCAGCTCTTGTGGGATGTTCCCGGTCTGCAGTGGTCAGGACCGACCAGAAGTGGTCCAAGGAAGGAGAACCAGTGAACCGGCGACAGGGTCAGACCCGAGGCTCATTGATGCACGTGGGGAGCGAAGGCTGGCCCGTGTTGTCCGATCCAATAGAAGAGCTACTGGAGCTCAAACTGCTGAAAAAGTTAATGCTGGTTCTGATAGAAAGGTGTCAGAACACACAGAGCATCTCAGTTTGTTGCGTATGGGGACCGGTCAGGGTGCCCGTGCTGACCCGTGTCCACCGCCAAAAGCGCCTACAATGGTGCACGTGAGCATCAGAACTGGACCACGGAGCAATGGAAGAAGGTGGCCCGGTCTGATGAATCACTTTTTCTTTTACATCATGTGGATGGAAACGAGTTTGAGGTGTTGACTCGGCCTCCAAAGCATAAAGCACCTTCATTATCCCTGCACTGTTCAAATGCACAGTAACAACCTGTTCTCACTCCCAACTCCGCTCCTTCGGTGTCTGATACCAATGCACCGAGTATGGGCTTTCAACTAACTCCAATGTAAACCCATCCGAGTCATTATTAGATGGTCAGAGCAACTGACATACTATAGTGAGCGAGAAAGTCTGCGTAGGAAGTATGGGAGGGGAGGTTGGATGGCTCAAACAAACAGGACTTTTACCCATTTGTCCCGTGTGAAGCCAAGTAAAACGTTGACCTTCACCTTACTTTTGTCACGTAAATTACGTAGCTTGCTTAATAATGAGTGTACTTATGAGTGTAGTTATTTTGACCTAAAACATGATCTTTTTCTAAGCCTAACCAAGTACTGTTGTTGCCTAAACCTAACTAATAAACCTAAAAAACTAAGAAAACCTATGTTGGAAGTTTATTTTGAAAAGAGACTGTATACATGTAACGAGCAGAAACTGTACGTTTCCTGTGAACAGGGTTATAAGTTTATTTTGAAAAGACACTATGCATGTAACAGTGAACAAACTGATTAAGAAGGCCGGCTCTCAGTCATACTCGGGGAAACCCCCCAATTGGTCTCGGTAAAGATGAACGTTACTTATTTAGAATACTCAGAATCACAGCACTGAAGCAAATAACAAAACTAAACCCCCAGATTGTATAAAATGAAAACATTTGATGGTATGGAAAAGGGAACTCACAAAATAAGGAATATGGAGGATGTTTTTGAGAAGAGATGGACTCTGACAAAAGGAAAATATAGCTACATAGGTACACGTGGGTTAGCACGCATGCACATATACATGTGCCTGGAAGTAACCTTACATGTGACCTTTCCTTGTGAACTGCACTTAAGAGACTGTTCCTTTAAAATATTTTTCATTTTTAAATTATAGCTATTTATTTTATCCTATTTTAGCGTACTTTTAGCTTATTTATTAGTGCTCTTATTTATTAACTAATTACTTTATAATTTTTACCAATTGTTTTGCTCTGAATTACTGAGAGTTGGATGTGTGAAACACAAATAAAGGAATCTTGAATCTTGAAGGCGGACGCCTGTGTGTGCCCATGTAAATGATATTGCTATATCTCTGCACCCCCCCCCCCCCCCTTTTTTATTTTTTATTAACTTATTTGTTTATTTAATTAATTATTATTATTATTATGTTTTTCTCTTTGTATTATTATTATTATTATTATTATATTTATTTTTTTTCCTTTTTATTCTATCCTTTTTTTAAAAATGTACTTCAATTTTGAATGCTGATGTTTTCTCTAGTGTACTTATTGTGTTTGTTTCTAAGCTCAACTACTTAAAAATTGGTTTATAAACTATTGTAATTACATACATACATACATACGAAAACAACCTTGAAAAAAAGGGGAAAAAATAAAGTATATATATATAAAAAAAGAAAGAAGGCTGGCTCTGTGCTATGGGGACTGCTGCTCTGGAGCCCCTAGGGCTGTTGTTGAGAGGAGGATGTTGCACAAGCTGCTGAGCATAATAGACAACAGTTCACATCCCGTCCACGATCTATCGGTCAGACAGCAAAGTGTTTTCAGTCGGATGCTCCTTCAACTCTGCTGCAGTAAGGACCGCTACAGGAAATCATTCCTGCCAACATATCAACATACAACGAGTCTCCTCTGTGCCGGGAGAGGAGATGTTATGTTCTGGCAAGACACATTCTTCCACTTCAATTTGCACAACACATATTTTACTTTCAATTTGCACAGCAGAGATTCATCTTTCATTCTATTTTACTGTATTTTTTTTATTTCTTTTATCTAGTTTAAAGTAGAGTAGTTGGTATGTACAGTATATATCCATCAAGCGGCGATATTTGACGAGTTGGGAGAGAGGATGTGTTGCTGCAGTACTGTGCACAAGGTTCAGTTATATTCTGTATCTTTAAGGACATCTTGTTCAATATGAAATAAAACAACTGTGAAAAAAACAATGAAATGACTGCACGCTTCAACAATGACCTGACATGTAAACGTCCCAGCGGACTCTAAACACTGCTGTCCTTCATTATCTCTTGTGGCTGTGCTTCATTGTTCAACCATCTACTTTTAGTTTCTCTTTCCCCTGAAGCTTTGTGACCATGTGGAAAGTGTCTTCAGCAGGGTCTTGGCAGGAATCGCCGGAGTTACGTCCAAAAAGGATGTGGTGGGGAGGGGGGGAAAGAGGGGAGCACAGCGGCCCCCATGGAGACGTTTCCACAGAACAAGCCTGCAAGTCTTTTTCTAAATGACCCTAAACTGCTCGCACACATTGTGATACAGAATGTGAAAGCGACTGTATTCCTCAGAAAGATGATTATCCTGCAAAAACCCGAAGACGTATCATGATAGCCTATTCCAAAGAAATACCCTGACTCATGTAGTAAGTGAATGGTGTGCAGATAAGACTTATGAGCCATATGTTAACTTATTATCTACACTCACTATTGCACAACATTTGCAGAAAAGTGCTGCTTTAGCAATGCGTCTGTTGACAACACTGGATATGTTTTTAATTGAATCCACAGTGATGTTGAGGTGCAGATATCATCTTCTCTCCAAAACTCATTAAATTAGAAAAGGAATGAGTAACTGTGAGCGGCGCTCCACAATAAGATATACTGCAGCGTGCCAGAGGAGTGATATAAAACAGATTTGCTGTAGTCGATTCAAAGTTTGGTTGTAATCCCCCAAAGACCCGTGTGATCTGTAAAAACTCAAAAGTGTGGCTTAAATATGAACTGAAGACGGCAGCGAGATAATAAGAGCTTTGTGTCAGAAGATACTGCAAGATCTCAGCATCGAGGCAATATATGTCAAGAGAATTCATCTCACAAACTACAAATATTCTACAGACAATAAAGACAATCTGAACATTAAGACAATATTGAAATTATATCCACAAGCTGCAGTCTCCAGTCTGGACATGAACTGCAGTCATAGCGAAAAAAAAACAGGTTTTTAGTGTGTTTGATTTCACCTGTTTCCCAACAGTCACAGTACGTTTACTGTGTTATTATTTCACAAGATCACAAGAGACTGTTCACGTTAATCTAACCATATCATCTCTAGGTTGCAGTGAGTCCATTGCATCGGCCACTGATTCTGATTCTGAAAGTAGTTGAATGTTTCTTTAATACTGTGAGCATCACAAATGAAATGAACGTGAACGTGTGTCGTGCGAGATGAGAGATGTAGTTCACTGAGCGGCTTCACACAAAACTAAATGATACTACGACAAACTGAGACTTTCTTGAATTGCCAAATTATATTTGAAATTAACAAACATCATATGTATGATTCATAATGTAATTCAAACGGGATCAAAAAAATATTTATCTCTCTCCGTTGACTACCCTTCATATTTCTTTCTCAAAATAAGGTCCCATGGTGGTCCACCGGAAGAGGCGGGACTTCACCTCTTTATCTGCAACCTCCCATCCCATCCTCATCGAAGTACTTCAAGGAACGGTGGCTAGCCGTGATCGTATAGTGGTTAGTACTCTGCATTGTGGCTGCAGCAACCCCGGTTCGAATCTGGTTCACGGCAGTCTATTTTGGGCAGCTGTAGCTTTTTTGGCGTCCTTAACCACAAGGTTGGCAGTTCGATCCCCGGCTCCTACAGACTGCATGTCGAAGTATCCTTGAGCGAGACACTAAACCCCAAGATGCTCCCCGGGCGCTTGCAGCAGCTCACTGCCCCTAAAAATACTTAGGGTGGGTTAAATTTCATGTATGTACCTGTATGTACTATGACAAATAAAGGTTTCTTCTTCTTCTTCTTCACCGCTAGATGCCGCCATTGTTGCACACTGTACCTTTAGGAAACTAGAATGGCACTCGGGGAGCTCCCCCTCTCCGTTCAGCTGGCGCCATCATCCACATGTATATTTGTTTATGATGAGATCAGCTGGACGTAGCGGAGCATCGTAAAACACTTCATTCAAACTGGACAGAAACAAGGTAAAACTCACCTAAACCGTCGTCGTTACTCTTTCCAACAATCACCAAGTGTGCTTTGGTGGAACTCAACTGTAACTTCATCGAGTTTAGTGTGAAAAAACGCAGAACCTACAGTCGTAAAAATGGAGAATACTGTATGTGCACACTGGATTGAAGCTCCAAAAGGTCCCAAGACTCAAAAAGGCAACAGTTGAACCCCACATAAGCTATATAGACACGACAACATCCTGCTGACGTCACAGTCAATTGATGAGACAAAAAAATACACTAAAAATACCACCCTCCAAATATATATATATATATATATATATATTTATTACACTTGTTGAAAGTTAGATCAATACTGCTCCCATAAATATCAGTCTCTGCTGGTTGTTTAGCAACCCCAAGAATCTCTTTCTGCTTCCAGTCTGTCTTTATGCTAAGCTACGCTAATTGCCTCCTGGCTGCAGCTTCATATTAAACAGACAAACATGCTGTGGTATCGAAGCAAATAATATATGTGTATTTCCCAATATGTCAAACTATTCCTTTAAAATAGTTTTAAAGGAAAAGAGTTTGTATTGAATAGGTTTTCCTTGGACAGTGGGTACTTTTATCTGTTAACCTTTGAAGGGGCTCCGTAGCCTCCCTCACTCCTGTAAGTTATTTCCATTTATTTTAACTGGATTCAATTGAAAACTTATGGAACTTTGTAATTTAATCTAATTTGACTGAATGAATAAAATGTATCTGGTGTAGTTGTTTCTTTCAAAAGTACAGCTGCAGCAAAACACTGCGACAGTATACATAATAAAATCTGGTGCACATTATTGAGTAATGAGAAACAAGTTTTGTTTTCAAGTTCTTTTAATGATCAAATCAAAATCATAATAAGATGCTCTCATTAAAGAGATAAAATGTTTGAATATAGTCAATAAAAAGCAGAATTACAACAATCTCATCTTTGTGTTCAGGTTCACAGGCTCGCTCAGAGTCTGATGACTTTCAATGATTCGTATGATATCTTCTGGTTTCACACGGGACACGGACGCCAGTCTCCTGGGCTAAAGTCCGGTATCTTTTGACCCACCCATCCACCCCGACCTTCTCCACACGGCGTTTGCTGCTCTTTATACTTCCTGGTTGATGATTACATGAGTTTGCGATCTTTTCAATAGACACATAACATTGAATAGTGATCCGAGACCTGTAGTGTGCATGTTGGCTTTGAAATAAAGATGTTAATAAAAAAAAGAGGCCTCGAGTAAATTAAAGTATGACTTTCACCGTCTTCTATTATGGATTAACAAACGGAACCAAATAATTAAAGCAGAGAGAAACACCTAATGAGGAGGTGATATGTCAAAATAATGATTTGGTCATTTCTTTTTTTTTGCTGCAATCACACTTTCTGTTCGACAGCAGGATGCAGCTGTGAAGACTTTGTGACTTGGGGTCAGTTCTTAGGACAGAGGATTTGTCCTGCTAGAAACATTTTGTTTCTGTGGTCAGAAAAGTCTCCTTACTCTTATGTGATTTTCTTTCATATTGTTATGAAACAAATGAGGCATGCGCTGTCCTCAGATGACAACAGTTTTTTGACCCATCTCTTTTGTTCTCGGTGAAAACCCGACCACAGAAATAAGCCTGTGGCCATGTTGCTCCCAGCTCCGGACAGATGCTGCTGGCCTTGCTCCAAAATTGTTTTTTTTCCCGTGTGACAATTGTCCCGGTGAAATTCAGCCATTAAAACTGTTATTTTAATCCTTCTAATCAGCAAAAAAGTCCCTGTTAAAGGTTTTATTTCCTGCTACACTAAGAATGTTATTTACATGATGACGTTGGTGAAGAAGCCTCGATCTCTGAACCCATCAGGTCTGACGACGGATAAGCCTCTGGGGGGCAAGAGGCTGTATTTCCAGGCCGAGACTTCCTTTTCCATGCGCTGCTCATTGTTTACAGTCTGATTGGTAAATTGAGATGCGAGACTGCAGTTGGAGTTGAGCGATGATGTGTACGACCGGATTACTATAGCCAGTTTTTTTTTTATTGGTTTAATTTTAAAGTTCTGCCTCTTTTGCTCCCCACACGGACTGTTTACCTGCAATCAACCAAAAACTGCTCGAATGTGATTGGTCGATACTACTCGGACTACAGATGCCAAAACGCTTCAGATTCCGCTACCAAAATATTGTCCCGTTGCCTACAGATTCTGCTACAGATTGTTTTATCCACGATATCCACCCAGTCTTTTCTCCTTTTTTAAACTATTTAGCTGTAATCTAAAAACACCTACACCATTCTGTCCTCCCTGTCCTGCTATTACAGACATTTATGATCGGTGTTTGGTCATTCTGCACAACATACTGGAAGTTCTGGTTTCACTTCGACTCTCAAAACCTTTTTCTGGATTTATACATTAAATTCTTAAAGGAATAGTTAGTGAAATTTTGGGAACACACCTTGCCACTTTGCCCTACACCTGGGGCTCGGAGGTAATTAGCTTAGCTTAGCAAAAAGACTGCAAGCATGGGGAAAAGCTAGCCTGGCTCAAAACTTTAAAATATGCATACCAGCAATCTAAAGGGTAACAATTAGCATGTTGTACCTAATACAATATATATATATATATATATATATACTGTATATACACACATTAGGGCCGCCAGAGTTAAAGCGATAATATCGCATTAACTCGTTTGAACTCTTTAACGCATTAACGTAATTGATCTTTCAGAGGTTGTAGCGGGCTCAGTTTTAAAGCTAGAGTGAAGGTATCTGGTATCTTATGAAACTAGAGTCTAATGAATCCATTGGTACCAAACGTGTCATACTAGCTTGTCGGGAAGGAGGTTAAATAACGCTCCGAACTTGCGCTAAATTTGGGGAGGCAAAACCGTCATGGCCATTTTCAAAGGGGTGGAGTCTCTTATGATTTGAGCATATTGTTTTATCCTAAATGCAGTACCTGTGAGGGTTTCTGGACAATATTTGTCATTGTTTTGTGTCGTTAATTGATTTCCAATAATAAATATATAGATACATTTGCATTAAGCAGCATATTTTTCCACTCCCATGTTGTTAAGAGTATTAAATACTTGACAAATCTCCCTTTAAGGTACATTTTGAACAGATAAAAAATGTGCGATTAATTTGCGATTAAATATTTTAATTGATTATCGACAATCGTTTGCAATTAAAATAAGTGGGTGGATGATTTCTTTTCATTTATAGTACTTTTTGATTGAAAATGAAATGTGATTTGGAATAAAATGGAACGAATTTATAACCCCAATAAGAGCAGACTTTGTATGACTCCACTGACTATTTTTTTCTCTTTTCTTCCTTTCCTCTTCTTGCTGAGAATACTGAGAATGTAATGTAAGCTCCCTTGGTTCTATGTATATAGTTATGTTTTTAATAGTGTGAGATAGGCATATGTAAGAAAGCTAAATGTAACTGTTGATAGTTTGATGGAGAAGTATGCACGGGCATGTAGGCTTAATATGTGTGAGTATGCAACTGAATATTGATGTGTAGATGTGTTAAATCTGTACTCATGGAACGGTTTACACGGCCACGTACTTCAGAAAGTAAGGATGGAGGACCCACAGTTCTTCAAAGGATTAAGTTGATTTACAAGTACTGGGGCGTCCGCATGTCTCTTTTCATGCATATGCATATAAATTGTACATATATATTAAAACGGGAAAAGAATTAAGTATAATTACCTGTAAAGTGTTGTATACACTGTGATAATGCCTTCCAAATAAAAAGAAAATTAAAAAAAAAAAGAAAAGAAAATGAAATGCGTTCAGGTGAAATACCAGCTCCTGGCAAAGCAATCACTGACTGACAGATTTTATCTATTAGAACCGTGTGGGGTATGGGAACGTGAACTCTTCACACGCTGTGAGTTGTTCAGTCATGAATGGGATGTTACTTGCCGCAGCATGTATACGCTGTGCAAACACACTTGTCTATACCGGAAGCAGGAGCAGATTCATGACGTGTTTGTAAACCATTACCACGGTGAAAGTGTTTCAGCATGTTCCACAGAACAGGTCTGCTGGCTTACTTCCATCCACTGATGGCTCACAGTGTGTCATCATGTGTTTTTGTGGTTTCCGGTAACTGTTAACATGCGCGGAGAAGGCTGAAGAATGTGTAAGTCACCCTCTGTTTTCAGTCACTTCACAGAACATGTTCAGTTTTCATTATTCAGAAGAATAAGAAACTAATAAAGCCGAATCACAATAACAAGATATTATTTTTCATCTACATACGCTGAGTGAATAAATTCTGCAGCTTCTAGCTGTTAGTCAGAATTGCACAATACATTTATATTTATTTCAGGTATTTATACAAGGTAGAATTACTGGAGAGTCATGGGTTTTTATATAATTGTTCTTTTAAAGACCTGATTGCTTTTATACTGCTTTTATTCTGCTAATCATCCACTTTTTATTCTGCTGCGCTATTGCACTTTGTTCGCTGTGTTATGTTCTATGTTATGTGAGTCTGTGACTTGTTTGTCTGTGTTTGCACATAAATAATAAATAAAGTTGAACTTGACTTGACTTTAAACTGTTGTAAAAGCAAAGTGAAGTTCAGCTGTTAAAGCTGCAGTGGGTAGAAATGGAACAAATATGATTAAAAAAAAGTTAGTTTTATAAAACGGTCGCTTATCCTGACAGTAGTGCATGAGACAGGTAATCTGAAGAAAATCATGTTCCTCTGTGTCCTCCGGTGCTCCTAATGGCATCTGCAAGAGTCAGCATGGTGCATCTTTCTTTGACAGACAATGCAGTTTATTTAGAGTTTGCTTTGCTGGGACATGTCCGGGCAAAGTGTGACTTAAAGTGTTAATCATCTGGGTATTTAGTGGAGTTCTCATGATCGTTTTCCCTTCCCCGTCTGTGAGGAGGAGCGCGCGGCACATTCCAGTGTAGAGTGTGGAAATTCCGGCACATGTTCCAGGTTTGGCTTGACGGGAAGAAGCATGGACTCTGGGAAAACCCACACTGCGCTGCCTACAGTATAAAAGGGGACGAGGCTCGCAGCAGCTCTTCACTCGTCTCTCTTCAACCTGCTCTCCTCCTGAAGGATCTCTGGACTTGTGTGTGATCTCTCAACAGAAAACGAAAAAAATGGCCTCATCACAGAAAAGCTGCACTCTCCTGCTGGTTGTTGTTGCTGCAGTTTGCATTCAGCTCTATCATGGTGAGTTAAAAGCACCGTTTATAATTCTTATAGTGGAATGTTACAGGATGTGTGATAATTAAAAACACTGTGTAATACTCTCATTCTTATAGTACAATTAGTTTAATGGATGTTGTTTCTGTGTTGTGTGACTCCTTCCTGTTGCTGCACTCCTAACTTAAAAAATCTTTTCCCCGCAGCTCACGACTTTATTGGACGCTGCTCATGTATCAACACAATCAAGTTCGTCAGAGGCAATATGTCGGATTTCCAAGTCCTTGAAAGGCGTCCTGGGTGTGATAAAACTGAACTGATGTAAGTTTAAATACAAATCTGTATATCTGCAGCTTTATGACATTTCATCGGTCGTGTTTTGATTTTGATTCAAAATTTGATATATTGTTTTGTATTTTTCAGTGTAACCATGAAAAATCCAGACAACTCCACCGAGAAAATCTGCATGAACACTGAGGGGAAGATGGCCAAGGCTTTCTTGAGATGCTGGGAAAGGTTAGTGACACCACGCAAATGATCCACTGTCACAAAACAACATCACTTCAACTCGACTAATTTAGGAACTAAATTCTTTTTTCAAAATCTGAACATGTTAAAAGAAGTAGTTGGCATCGACTGCTCTTTTCCACTCTCTCCCACTTTAGACCACTGCAGTTGAAATCTGCACACGAATTCAAGCCTATAAAAAACGGCTCATAAGCTACACTCACTGATGCAATCCCTGTTGGATTCTGCACTGCTTTCATGAGAGACGGGTCAGAAAATCACACCACAAGAATGCTTGATTTGACCCCAAGTTGTAGCATCAGAACACATTTTGTTGAGCCAAAATCCCGACTGGCAAAATGCTCCAGTTTACTCTGCAAAAAAAAACAAAGTGAATGGGACAGAAATCTGCCTGCAAATAAGAAAAGTTTTATCACAAAACGTTGGCTCAACAAATCTCTTCAAATACGAACATGTGACTCTTTGCACAAAACTCCAGATGTTTTGTATTAATCCTCTGGCCTGATCCCAGTTTTTCTTCCTCACCCCTTTTCAGGATAAACAAAGACGAGAGCCGTAAGATGGAGTGCATCGACAGAAAAAGAAGGGCCGAGTGAAAATACAAGAGAGGGGAGGCCTGACTGGGGAGGAAAGTTATCCGGACCGGAGTCCCGGAGGTCACATGAAGACTGAGCACACAAACCTAAGAGTGCTGAGAGCAGAGCTTACACTGAACTCCTGCACTGAAGAGGATTGGGAAATACAGCAAGAGGGGAAGAGTGGTGGGAGGGAAAATGATTAACAGCTAGGAGGCAGGAAGGGGGGGGAATGGAGCTAAGAAGAGAAGCCATCGAAGTTAAATAATGTAAATATATGTACAGAATAATAGCAGCAAGTCTGTGTAAAAATGCCACTGTTGAAACGCAAACACTTTTATTTTTTTTGCTTGACATTATTTATGAGGATTATTTATTTAAAAATATATATTTCATTTTTTTTTTTTTTTACAAATGTCTGAGTCCAATCAAATAAAGCAAGTTTTGATACAACTCTGAGCTTTCTGTTTGTTTTTATCCTAATTTTCTGACAACAACAACAACAACAAAAAAATCAAATTTAAAATCCTTGGAATCCGCTGGAATCCTGTGAACCATCTGTTTCCAACTGGCATTTCTAACGCCTCGTAATGAAACCTGTGGCTTACCACCAGCATTTCTGCAGCTGAGCAGTCGCACACATCAAAATAAAAACACTTATTATTCTGCAGCGAAGACGCAGCTGGCACTCGAGGATACCGAAGTGACTTTGTTGCGGGGAGTGACAAATTAATTGTTATCATAGAAAAAACGCTCTCTCCTCCGGGAGGAGGCTTTGCATGATAACAATAAATGATGCCCATGAAAGAAATTTGACCACAGCTGTTTGCAGCAGCTGCAGGCTGGATGAAAGAGGAGAGATGGATTCCTGAAGCATGTCATGACTCTGTTGACCTACAGTAGGTGAAAAGTGATGAGTTACGACCGTTATAAATTATAATGCTTCAGTCGATAGAACAACAAGGAAATAATCTGAAACTAGAATTTGAATTATCCTCACTTTTTGTGAAAGGACATGTAGGCTACAGCATTCTGCAGTTCTGTGAGCGTTTTCCATTTTGTCACAAGAGGATAAAAGTTTAGAGAAAGAGTTGTTTAAAGATGCCCACAAAGTTTTACTGTTACTGCCGGATGTCCCTTTACAACAGTCAACATTTTGGAGGACCCATTAACACTGGGCATACACTGTACGATTTTAGAAATGTTGTTGTGTCACTCCTACTCCTCCTGTACGAGTAGATCGTTTGCTATGTAAAGCCAAAGCTCACGATTTATGTGCTCACACTGTAACGTTACAGTCTGATCATCAGCCACACTGTACGTATAAAATAGAATAAAACACGGCCCGTTCTGGTTGTTGGCAGCCTCGGATACTGGAGACAAATCTCGGGTATGGCTGCACTTTTTGCCGAAGGCGAGGTCGCTGTATAGAAATTCACAATATCCAAATATGTGTGCTTGAACTGCCACCATGAACATCCATACGTAGCCTACACAAGATAACTATTCAGCGAGTCATAACATACGGATAAAGCTGAACCATTAGTGCTGTTACATTTCTTGAAACCAGTTAGCTCGTAATAAATTTTCACTAGTGAACGCTACACATATACTGTAACTGCGAGCGTCAATGCTTGTGCTCAAAGTGACAATAATCAAGTTAATATCCTCTGATAGAAAACAATGTAATCAAGCCCAAGTAGATGTCGTTTCCTAAATGCAAAAGCAAACCGTCAAGTGTTTTCTCTCCTGTGTTGAAAAAAAGGAGTTGGTTTTCATCTGTGAAACAAGTGTATAATGCCAGGATATTATTTGTTTGTTTGTTGTTGTTGTTGTAATACGCGTTTCGGCCACAAGAGGTTGACGTGCACCACTGCTCCACGTTCTCAATAGGACTAAAAGCATTCATGTTTTAATTTCTCCATGCACTCTAAACACAATCTACTTTTATTGTGTGTTAGTCAGTTTAAAACATTACAAACACTTTGAAAAATGATCCTCACAATTTTTTTTCCCCCCAACACAACATTTTGTGCTCATCCCAAATAGAGGCAGCACATTTATCCCCAGCCTGTCTGTGGATGAATGCTAACGTGGGGATGCTGATTGGGTTATCGATTGGCAGGGGGGATCCGATCTGCCTCTCAACCACGCCAGCTTCCCTCTGAGTGATCAGCTGAGCCAACACGTCTTGATTTTTGACCATTAACTTCGCTCGAGAGATAAAGTTTGCTGGAGAATATCAGAGCTGCTGCGGCTTCACTCCAGGGAAATCAGAGCAGGTCCGGGTCAGAGCACAAGAGTGTGGGAAAGAATAGATCCTCGATAAGCCCACTCCTTCTCTGGGTCCTCGGGCTGTGCTCGCCCCGTCTGGCCGTTCACACACTCTCACACACACACATGTAAACCCAACAAACATGTGCTGAAACATCAGCTACATGGTACCAAAGACTGTGTGGTGCAAACAGCAGGGCCTCCTCCACACTGAGCCACTGCCTGCCTGTTCACAGACATTCAGCAGTTCACGGCTCTGCCTTGAGACAGCAAACAGGAAAACCCCCAGCACCAGACCGGGGCTAGAAAACAGATAAACCTGAGCCAACTGCTGACAACCTCGTGAGAAAATCCTCTTCCAGGCTGTGGTAAAAATAAAGCATATATTTATATGGCTCATATCACACATGTCTCATATCAGGGGCGATTCTATGATCAGACCTTTAGGGTCCTAATGAGAATGTGACGTGTGCAGTCAAGGACGTAGGTTTCAACATTGCGGTGGAAAGATATTAACCCTCTGATACCCACGATAGACTCGTTTTTGTCTTTTTTTAAAGGGGGTACAGGGAAGTGGTGTACATCATCTGAAAGCTGCGAACCTGAAGATTAATTTGAGCAACTCAGCACAGTGTGTCAAGTTGTTCTAGTCATAAATCAGAAAAGAAATCAGAAATAAATCATTGTGAAAGTGTATAAAGGTTTAGAACATTATGATAGAAGTATATGATGTCCATCCTCATGCTCTATTATGTCTCATAAGTTACTGCAACACTTTTTTGGGTTGATACCATTTGTTACACAGATTTGGTGCTAAATTTAACCATTTTTTACCACTTAATAATTGATAAAAATGATCAATAATCCCTCCAGAATACCACATTAAGACATCAAGACCTTGAGAAACACCATAGAAAAAGTCCTGCTGTGATTTGGGATCAAAAACTTTTGACATTTTGTGATTTCTGCAAGAATTGCATTTTTCGGCGATTGGATGGCGAGCACTTCTGTTGTGTAAACTGCTCAGAAACCCGCTTATTGTCAATCTAGCTAGGAAAGCCATCCATCCTCTGAATGCTCTAGGTCTCTAGTTTGATCCATCCATCCTCTGAATGCTCTAGGTCTCTAGTTTGATCCATCCATCCTCTGAATGCTCTAGGTCTCTAGTTTGATCCATCCATCCTCTGAATGCTCTAGGTCTCTAGTTTGATCCATCCATCCTCTGAATGTTCTAGGTCTCTAGTTTGTGGCTGTAAAGTTTCATGAGGCTGTGATTATCTTAGAGGTCACCACAGGTCATTTATCCAGTGAGGTCAAGTTAAAAAAAAAATGGTTTCACTACAATGAAATGTCTCCTATGGGGACTAACATCATCACACATAAATACAGTTGGGCTCATTGGATCCACAAGAGTCTCAGCTTTACAGTGATACCCAATTTATGTAATTCAAAGACTGTTTAGGGACCCCAGTATGCAGAAATATTCAAACACAGCATTTTATAATTGGCTAAAATAACACATTTTTACTCCATGAAAAAACTGCATGTACTGTACTATATTTTACCTTAATAACCACTGTATGTACAGTATATCACATCATATTCCTCCATTACTGTTATTCATATCATGTCATGGTAAAAAAGAAGATCTAATGTGAAAGGTGAGCTCCATTTGCTGAGTAAATTAAGACCGTGAGATGTGATGGAAACCTCAGAAAGCTAGATGAGAAAATTAATTCCTGACCTCGGTAACTGTGACTGGCAAACTCATCCAGCTCAGTTGTCATGGAGATAGCTCAGATGTCCTCAGGTGACCAAATATGGTTTTGTGATAACATAGGTGAGCTCAAATCACTGGTGAGTCGAGGTTTCAGAATCTGTATTGGGAGAGAATGAGTGGAATTGGTGCATGCAGTTAAAAATACCTGAACTGCTCGTCTTATCTTAACTTAATTTCAAAGATAAGAAAAATCCTTCCTATTACAGAAGCGATTCCTAAACTCACGGCTGTGTCCTACAGTATGACCTCCTATCTTATCTTATCTTGTACTGGTAGGCTGCTCGAGATGGACAACCCATAATATTCATCATCATGTCTCATTTGTCACTGGCTAGCTAGCCTGCTGTCGTGGACAAAAAAAAAGTGCAAATGTACTACGGAGTATTAGGGTCACATTGAAGGAAAAAAATCTGAGATTTCCAGAATAAAGTCATAATATTACGAGAAAAAAGTCGTAATATAACGAGAATATAGTCATAATATTACGAGAAAAAAGTCGTAATATAATGAGAATATAGTCATAATATTATGAGAAAAAAGTCGTAATATAACGAGAATAAAGTCATAACTTTATGAAAAAAAAGTCGTAATATAACGAGAATAGTCATAACTTTACGAGAAAAAAGTCGTAATATAACGAGAATAAAGTCATAACTTTATGAAAAAAAAGTCGTAATATAACGAGAATAAAGTCATAACTTTACGAGAAAAAAAGTCGTAATATAACGAGAATATAGTCATAATATTATGAGAAAAAAGTCATAATATAACGAGAATAAAGTCATAATATTACGAGAAAAAAGTCGTAATATATTGAGAATATAGTCATAATATTATGAGAAAAAAGTCGTAATATAACAAAAATAAAGTCATAACTTTATGAAAAAAAAGTCGTAATATAACGAGAATAGTCATAACTTTACGAGAAAAAAAGTCGTAATATAACGAGAATAAAGTGATAACTTTACGAGAAAAAAGTCGTAATTTAACGAGAATAAAGTCATAACTTTAACCCGGGGGCCGAAAAAAATATGATCGGGGAGGATTCAAATTTATTTTGGGATGAATTTAGGACGAGAGTTTAAAGAAAAATTCCCGTTACTTTAGAATGAATGGCGATGAAAATGACTGGACGTTTTGTGTAGCGCAAAATGTATTTTTAAAATAAAAAAATAAGTTTTGGATAAATTCTAAATTTATAAACAAAATTTTTGATGTTCGATTTATGTTAAAGGTCACTTTGAATGATTAACTAATGATAATGTAGAAAAAAAAAGATTTTAAATTCGGGTCGATCCACATTCATTTTTCGGGGCGGTTCGAGGAAGATGGTGAAAGAAGTTAGTTTAGAAACATAGCCGCTGACAAAGCTCCGCTATTTAGGTGATAAACACATTTAATTTCCTGTTATTATAAAGCAACAAAATCAGGAAATGTTGGGTTTCCATCAGCAGCAACTTAACATGACTCCTATACAGCTGAAACAGTAAAATAAAGCAAATATCTGAAAGTACAAACAGAGATGCAGGAGAGAAACTACAAACCACAGAGATTCAGTTAGAAAGTACTAAAAGCACCGAGAGCTGAACACACAGTGTGACTCGGCACAACTCGGCACAACTCGGCACGCTAAAACTGATAATAGAAACGCAGATCAACGCAACATGGAAACGTTCTACAAGTTCTATTCTCAGGTCACGTGATAACGGGCTTATTATACAGTACATAAGGATCAGGGAGGAAATAGGGATTCATAATAACATCCTCACTAACTGAGATGCAGTAGATTTGTCCTGTTTTAGCTTTTATGAAATTCTGGTAAAGAAATGTAGAGCTGAGGAGTGTGGAGGTTAACAGTACAGGATTTCTGGCTTTTATGTCAAGCAGTTGCCGTTTGGTGCCATTTGGAGGCGCCAAAGTGTTGAGTTGAGCTGAAAATGTTTCACTTACTCTGCTCAACTCTAAAACTTGAGGTCCCTCCTCAGAATGTGTGCATACTCACACTGACGTTCAGAAATCGATGTAGTAAACAATGGCAGGTCATATTTTGCAGGTACAGTACATGCAGTATTTTTAAATCACTCTTGTGTGCATCAGCATTGTTGTATTTGTTGATTTTTATTTATTTGGTGATTAAATCTCAACGTAATCTAAATATCTAACGGTCTACGTTTGAAACTATTACTTTCATCATTTCTTATCTGCGGATTATTTTCTTGATTAATCGATAAAATTGTGCTCTTTAAAATTTACAGAGAAATAAGTGAAAAAATCATCCCATCACAATGGGATTAAGTTGATTAAAATAAAATTGATGGTTGCAAGATATTCAGTTTTTTGGTCAAAGATGACAAAGAAAACCAATAAATACATATGAACCTTCGGGAAGCTGGAACCAGTGGGTTTTAGGCATTTTTGCTTACAAAACAGCTTTTGCAGACAATCAGTCATTAACATTGTTGCAGATTAACTTTTTGTCGATTGACAAATCGGTTAAGAGATGAATCATTTCAGCTCTAATTTGGTTTGGGTCGCCGGGTCAAGTACCCACATGGAGCTTGCACCTCTTGCAAGGTCAAAGAGGCAAGGCACCGAACTCCCAGCTGCTCGGGGCGCCTGTTAGGGGCAGCCCCCCCGCTCTGACATCCCGCCATTAATGCATGTGTATAGGTCCTGTTTGTGCATGCATGTATGTATTTTGGGCCGGTGTGTACTGTGTAAAAAATAACAACAGAGTGAAAAAATGTAATTTCCCCTCAGGGGATCAATAAAGTATGTATAAGTATGTAAAGTACGTATATAACTGTATGCCTTCTTCTTCTGTCTTTGTTTTCTTTAGTGCATAATCACCCGAAAATAAGAACCGTTGTGTTTTCGCTAGAATGAGCCGTTTATATCTACGTAGGGAGCGGGTACTCTCTTCATTGCTGCCATGTTTCTACAGTAGCCCAGAACGGACAAACCTAACATTGTGTTAACGTTTCCTGCTTGAGTTATCGCCCGCCGTCACTCCGCTCAGCCGCCGGGAAACAAGACACGGGAAACCTCTGTTGGTCTATTCTTACAACAGATTGGTCCAGATAGGTCCATTCACGGTTTCACGTCGATCACCGTCGGTCTCCTACACACTTTGACACACGGGAGAGGTTTCAATCTGCAACCTCATCGCTAGATGTCGCTAAATCCTACACACTGTTCCTTTAAAGCTTCAGTAGGCAACAATTTTTTGGCATCATTGGGCAAAAAATCCATAATAACCTTTCAGCATATTGTAATTCAAGTGTTCTGAGAGAAAACTAGACTTCTGCTCCTCCTCATGTCTCTGTTTTCAGGGTTTAAAAAATCGAACCTGTAACGGAAGACTTTGACCAATCACAGGTCATTTCAGAGAGAGAGAGCGTTCCTATTGGCTGTGCTCCGGTTGGTGGGCTGAGCTTGGTATTTCCTCATCATGGCTCCCGGGTCACAAACTTTCTCATTTTACAGCTAAACAGTAACTACAAGATGATTCTGAAAACATCTGAGGAGAGAAATAATCATTACAGTAACAGAATATTGATTCATATTTGATCAGCGCTGCCAAGTTTGACGGTTTGGTCGGAGTTCGCGAGTGATTGACAGCCGGCTCTCATAGACGGCAGCTGGAGGCAGACTCCAGATCAGCTCTGACTGCTTGTTTTCCTCCGGTTTGTGAAATCTTGCAGATGCCGTTACCATTTTATTAAAATAACTTTTTACCCACTGCAGCTTTAAATATTGTAATGCTGTTTCTTCGTATTGTAATTCTACTACTGCTGCTTGTGTCTACTCTGTATACAGTATACGACGTATATATTACACGTCTGTCCGTCCTGTAGGAAGGATCACTCCTCTGTTGTTCTTACTGAGGTTCCTTCCGGAGAGTTTTCCCTTACCTCAACAAAGGGTATAGGGATAGAGGGTGTCTTATGAGTGATTTTGGGGCTATATAAATAAAACTGACTTAGCTTGAGAGTGAAAACAAAGAACTGTTAGTTTCTGTGCTGCAGCTCTCTCCCTCAGGCAAACACACACATGTATGAATTTGATGAATATATTGTACATCAAGCTCTCATATACCAGCATTAACGCTTTCCCATCAACTTGACTACTGAGCCATGTTGAAATAGGGCCAACACCTCCTGCATGTATCACTGTAATTGCCATGTGAGCTTGGGCCCGCTCTCTGTCTCTCTCTCCAGCTCAGAGCCTGTGCTCAGTGTCTCCACACTAAAAACCCACATTGCACTACAAGCCACAAACCAGCAGATGAAAGGAGGGTTACAGCGTACTAAAAAAAAACACACACATCTTCGCTCCGGGCGAAGCCAACGCTTGTGCGTCTCTGAATCAAATTGCTCCCAAAGACACTGATCCTTAGCATGTCGCAGGCCTGAGCGAGGTGCTGATCAAGTTTGGCTTTGACCTCAAAGAGCGCTTTTAATCATATCGTTTGACCTCCGAGCCACTGGCTCAAACCCTTAATGTTTCTCAGACTCCTTTCAAAGCCTCTGGACAAGTGGTGCTCTTAAGAAGGTGTCGGCTTTCTTCCTTTATCGATCAGCGAACATGATGTATGAAAGCCCTGTCATCCTGCTGCTAGGTGTTTCAGCTGTTAAGGCACTTATTACGGTGCTCACCCCCGGCTGTCAGACCGATGGAAGCTCTGTGAAGTGATCTCTCGCCAACAAAGCAAACACTTCGCCGATGCACCATCTCCATGCTATTAAAAGCATTCGATCCGGGGAGGCATTTCATGTTCTCACAGTTGCTGCTAATAATTTGTCAGGCACTTTGTAAAGGCTGCGACAAGCATGTTTAAATTTTAAACATTCTGCGGCAAGCGCGCGAGTCCTGAAAGGAGACTGCATTTTATTTCCATGATATTATGTGTCGTTGCTTTGAAGTTTATATATAGGCCTAGCTTTGTGAGGGGTAAAAAAGACCAATGCTACTGTCTCCCATGGAATAAAGTGCACTCTTGTATGCTAGAACAGATCAAATCAAAGTTATGTGAGAGCTCTCACTCGCTTCTCTGTAGTCCACATCCATGCATCAGATGGAGAGAAACTTTTATTTAAATTTTTTTTAAACACACGTATAGTTCCTCCTGATATTTTATTTATGTGAATGGAAACTACCCAGTTGCTCGTTGATCGAGATGTCACACAAAGGGAAAAAAGTGTAAATTGGCCAAACGTGTTTGTGTGGTGCAAAATTTATGGAGCTCTGATGGAGCAAAGGCTTTCATGTTGCTGCTCTTTCATTGCTGCAGCATGGGCGGGCCAGGAGAGAAAAAAAAAAAAATTAAAAGTAGGACAAGAGGACATATGTCTCAACACAGATCAAATCTGTTCATGTATTTGTCACTTCCATAGTGATGCAGGGTGTGCACGTCAGTGAACACGCTGGCGCTTCTCCACACTCGAGTCAACACGTCACAGTTGTCGTATCAAAACCTCGTATCTCCAAATATGTTGATTTTCCTGCTTCAGCAGTGTTAAAGTTCACCTGGTTGTCTACAGGTTCAAAAAGGTCTACAGGTCCAAAAAGAAAAACATTTTGGAGATAGGAGGTTTTCACCCAACAGTGCTGATGATTGTGTGAGCAGCTCGGTCTCACCATAAAGAGAGGCAAAGTCCCGCCCCCTCCGGTGGACCACCTTATTTCGGGAAAAATATGAACGGTAGTCAACGGAGAGAGACAAATATTTTTTTTGATCCCGTTTGAATTTCGCCACGAATCACACAGATGATGTTTTGTCAATTTAAAACATAATTTTGCAAGTCTAGAAAGTCTCAGTTTGTTGTAAAAAGTATCAGACTGTGAAAATAAGTAATTAGAAAGACGACACACTCAAAAGTCGCGTTAGTGACGTCTCTCTCTCTGAAGCTACGATGTCTGTGTGTTTCCTACTGGGATGAACTCACACCAGCAACACGTCTGATCCTTCTTTCTCTTCCTGGCTGATAAAAAGACCAGGAGTCGCTGGATAAAACACATCAGGTCAGATAATGTTTCATCTGTGCGTGGAACATATCTACGTTAGCTAGCTAGCTAGTGTTGGGGACGTATGTTGTGCGGGACGAGAGATGTGGTTCACTGAGCGGTTTCACACAAAGCTAAATGATACTACGACAAACTGAGACTTTCTTGAATTGAAAAATTATCTTTTAAATTGTAAAACACCATATGTGTGATTCATGGCGCAATTAAAAAAAAAACATTTGTCTCTCCGTTGACTAACGTGCATATCTTTTCCGAAGTAAGGTCCCATGGTGGTCCACCGTAAGGGGCGGGACTTCGCCTCTGTATGGCGTATGAATGACACGTCAATTTGTAAGTCACTTCGCGTGCAATCACAACGCCGTGTAGTCTGTACTGACTGCAATGTAAACGCATCTGCGTGAATAGGCAACGCTCAGAGCCGGTGACGTAGAATAAAATGTGAGAGACTGCTTATGGTGGATGGGTCAAACAAACACAGGACTTTCAATGAGGAGACTGGTGTGACGTGTTTTACGTGCTTAAGTTACGTTGTTTACGTACGTATTTGACTTAGTTTACGTACTTATTTTAAGCCCAGCCATGATGTTTTGCCGAAACCGAAGTGGTTTTGTTGCCTAAACATAACCACAGCGCTAACCCAGTGGCATGAAAATGATGTGAAGAGCTTTAAAATGCGTTATTATGACATGTCCTTAAAAAATGGCGTGCTATTTAGACGCCTTCCCATGAGATCAGGTCGGTGTGTTTGTGACAGCGTCCTGGGTGTGAGACAGCCTGAGGCTCAAGGGGGGGGGGGGGAGATAGACCTCTCTGCTATCCCAGGTTGTCAGTCATGGCTGCTTCCATCTCCATAAATAAAGGATGGTGCATCCACCCCAACTGCTCCCTCTCTCTCCGTCAGCGTTGCCTCGACGCCCCCCCGCTCAGAGTCACAGGGCCACATATGTGCCGCTTGTCATTTTAAGTGCAGAAGGGGGATAACTGCACGGGGAGTAAAGAAACACAGAGCTGGCCCCATGCGTCGATTCTATGGACTTCATAACTACTGAGTAAACACAAAGCTGCTGGCCCGTGACTCTGAATGCCGAACCGTAAGCCACGTCGCAAAAATGAATGATACGTCCTCGTGGGAAAGACACGTCTCTGAGGGATTGTTTTTACCGGTGTCACGCATGGCCACAGTTATCTGCAGCCAATCAAAACGATAATGCGGTTTCTGCTCTGCCGGCTTTCCGTAAGAGAGGATTTGGAATGATTGTTTTAATCATAGTCGTAATAGCCACAGTTGTACACTATGCAAATAATATCTCAATCAAATAGATTGGATTTTCTTCCACCTGATGTACCACTGGCCGGCTCTGGAGCTATGCTGCATGTGGCTTTGATTTACAAGGGAGGGAGGGAGGGAGGGAGGGAGGGCTGGGATATGGATGGAGGGATGTGTGGAGAGAAAGCAGAAATACACAGCCTGCCTGGGGATTGTTTCTGGTCACTGGTTCAGGTCCCTCGCTGCTGACGCCCTCTGTCAAGTTGTTGAGATGCAGTCTGAGATGCAGCTCAGATACTGAGACAGAGGAATACACAGACGCACACAAATCCTCCCTCTCTTTCTCTTTCTCTTTCTCTTTCTCTTTCTCTTTCTCTCTCTCTCACACACACATTTGTGCTGGAAACACAGTGGCAAATTTAAACTTGCGTCTCCCTCCCTCTAAGCCTCTCCTTTTTCTCTTTATCTGCCTCCGCTTGTTGGTGAATTTGCATGTGCTGCTGCTTACTGACGAGATTACTAGGCAGAGGGTGGAGTGTGATCTCACAATGCATTAGTGTTCACTCTGCCTGTTTTCCTAATCCTACCTGAATGCTGCCACGCTGCAGTTTAACAAATACGGCTGCAATTAATGCTTGTTTTATTGTTTGATGCACAAAATAAATAATGACCAATGTCCATCACAAGATTCTGGAGACTAAAGGAAAGTCTTCAAATGTTGTTTGACCAACACACTAAAGACTCTGTGGGAATTTATTCTGATCTGAAATGAAGATAAACTGTAAATCCCTCATATTATCCCTGCTATTTAAAATGCACAAATAATTAATAAACTATGAAAATTGTTAATTAGTCACCTAACAGAAATTACTAATTGTTTAAGCACTAGCTGGAGACAAGAAAAGGACTTTAATGAAAATACAACTACAATGGCTGGTTCTGAGTAGTTTCCATGAATGTTAAAAAAAATAAATAAATAAAACTGTGATACATTTATCTATTTATAGTCAAACATTTCAAGTTATCATGAAAAAAAAAATCATGACAATCATGAATTTCACAGAGAGAATGTAATTACAGACATTTTTGTGAAATGAAATGTGACGTTTCCCAGCCTGCCTTTGAACCGGCCGCTCACACAGGCCTTGCACCTGCTGATCTCCACCTTCAGGGGGCAGCGACACTCTCCTCTACTGCTGCGCCCTTCATCAGCATGCTGCTGAAGCTCTGTGCACCCGCCGCTCTCCCTGTGCCCACTGTAAGGGGAGTCATGGCTTACAGTGTTGAATTCATTAACCTTTTCGCCACTCCCACTGAGAGCGCATGGCAGCGATTGAAAATAACCCCTTAGCACTTTAAACTGTTTAGTGAGAGGGTCCCGGATGGAAGAAAAGGGGGCAAGACCCCATTTGTTCTTATCTAAAAAAGTGTCATCTCATATCAGATGGTTAGTTATTCAGCGACGCAAGGCGTGTTTATGGCTGTGATGCACAATCACAGGCTATCCGAGGGGTTGACACGGTATGCTGTCGGACAGGCGGCAAATTTTTTGGATAGAACTTATAATTGTCTCACTTGAGACTGTCTGATGGGTTTCTGCACTTGTGAGGGAGCTTTCAGTAGCTGTTTGTGTCAGCGTGGCCAGTATAGTACGGCATCAGAGGGATTCAACCACAAGGAGAGTGACAGAGCGGCTCGCATTCACAGGACTATCCCCTGGTAAAGATAAAAACAACCCTTTGTTAGAATAACACTACATTCACTTTCTCATGCTGCACTGTAACATGAAAGAAAAATCTAACAATATGCACTGTTGTATGCATGCGCACAGATGCAGACTTCACGTTGTTATTGAACACAGCTCTGAAACAGAATATGTAGCCCTATATATCACTGGATCTTTAACCATGCAATATGGTTTCAAAATGGTGAAAACCACTATGCACAACCATCCATCTATTCTCTATGCTCACTTTAAAAACCTTTGCTTTAAACTTGATGTCATAAACCTTTACTGGCGCTTTGTCAGACCCCTCGGCGTCACTTTTCGGTTACAGTAAAGATGTGCTGTTGTGATTTAAACAAAAACACTTGCTTAGGTTCAGGGCACGGCTCGCGCAGCAACAACAGACAGTGAAAGTGATCTTTTGACAGTATATTGACGTCATATCAGCAACATTACTACAGTTTCAATGTCTGTATCTGTAGAACATGTAACGGACATGAAATGAAATCAACACTTCCTGCTTACGTTTCAAAATGAAAGCATTCTTTTTTTCTGTGGACAGAATTCCTTCATTTGTTAACACGAGGCTTATATTCTGAAATATTTACAGGACAGTGTTGTAGAAAATGCAGTGACTTGCACGGCTCCATGAATGAATGTAGTACGGGGGTTTTAGTTGTGGACTATTACTATTTACAAATTACCACACGGTTCTTAACCTTTTTTCTGTCTAAAATAAATATAAATGACATTTATAATGAAATGAAATGGCCGTTATGAAAGGCAAACTCTATGTAGAAAGAAAGGGCTGACAGCAGCAGTGCTGCAGCAGAGACACTGCCAGTGTGGACAACACACACGTCGGACACGCAGTAGTTCATCGAGGCAGCCGTCACGCATTGCTCACACAGGCAGCCTGGTCCAAGCGTTAGTTAGAATTAGGAAAAAACAACATGGTTGGGCTTAAAAATACTACATTTTTACAGTGAAAGTGTGACTTGACGTGAATACGAGACACGAATGAACAGCTGATTGTAAAGTGAAAGTGAAACGTGGATCTCCTGGATGAAAGCCTCGTTTTTGTTGGACCCATTCACCTCGCCTCCTCCTCCTCCTCCCCGCTTTTTAAACTACGTCACCAAAGCATTTTCCCTGTGCATTTACTTTTGCCGCGGATAGGTTTACATTGTAGTTAATAGAAAGCCCGGTGCGTCTCATACCGCCGCTAAAGGGTGCCTTGAGCAGTGGTATCGAACGCCAACAGCCGTGACAAAGCGTCCGTATTTGACGTCCTGGGAATGAGACAGCCCAGTCGCACAGCAGTTCGTGAAATAGCCACGAAATTGTAATGTATTGATTTGTGTACAGACATGAATTTCACATTTTTTTCGTAATGGTCGGCACAAAATCAATTTGTATGTAATTGTGAACCGGGAAGTATAAAGAGCGGTTAACGTCGCTAAGGGAGGAGGTCAGGTTGAATTAGTGGGTCAAATAACGCAGGACTTTAGCCCGGGAGACCGGTGTTCTTTCCCAAACCTAACTAAGTAGTAGTAGTAGTGTCACGTGTTGTTGAAAGTTGTTCTGAGCGTCAAAAAATGTACACAAATGAAATAGATTAAATTTTGTGACTATTTCACAAATTGCTGTGAGTGTTGAAGGAGAACGGGCTGGACTTCATCATGTAAATCAACACAAGAATTGCAATTTTGCTTGACTTCTATATCAAAAGTTGTAAACGCTGTAAATTATTATCGCAAATATGGCTTGAAAATGTAATAATGTGGACTTTAATTTCTTTTTTGAGTGCTCGTTCATTTAAATAACACTATATACACACTTTACAACAACATTACAATATTTTGTGACATTGAATTGTCAAATTCCCATTTTTATTTTGTTACAGACTACATCATGAGTTGCCCAGAGGCTGCTGTAGAGAACAGAAGTTCTCATGAAAAAGGAAAATTCACTGCAGCACAAATATTACATCACAAGATCCAAAAAGTTGACAGAATTCAGCTTCAGTGTGAAACGACGTCCATGTGAATCTGTCCTGCAGGCACTGAAATCTGCCAGAGAATTAGAGGGAGACAGCCCCGAGATCAAGAAGAATTAAAACTGGTACAAGAGGATGTGTGAGACTCCAGTGAAAGGGTAATACAGGAGACAGTTAGGGAGAAACGAGCATAAAAAAAAAATGAAGTGACAAGGGGATGGTGAGGAGGAACTCAGAGTCTGAGTTGAGAAAGTTCCAGAGGCCAGCGTGAGAACTAATGGGGAGGAACCGGTGCGATGGGGAAGGTTTTAATGAGCAAGAATGAGAGGAGGGAGAGATGAAGGTGAAGTCAAGGGGGGAAAGGGCAACATGTAAAGCTGTACATGGTATACATGATATTTCAAGACCACACTGTTAAGAATTTCCCCGTAAAATAACAGTAAAGAACTGGCAGCTGTGGTTGCCATTATCTTACTGTTAAATAACTGTAAATAAAATTTACAGCTTTGTACTGTTAATGACAAATACAGTATGAACTGGTTTTTTGATTAATTTCACTGTATTTAACAGTTAATTTACTGTTTAAAGATACATTATATAGCTGTTTTCCCCTTTCTTTTACATTATCTTACTGATTTGTTTTAATGCACTATTTAGGTTGTATTTTTTACATGCATTTAATAAACATTATTTTTTGCCTAAATGAAAAGACTTAGCAGGTTACACTCATAGGACTAGTCACACTTAATACAATTAAAGGCACTTCTTAAGAAAAAGAATATAATAGGCTTGTTGACACCTTTCCCAAAATGTCTGTCTATAGCTGGCTACAAGCACAGAATGTAAACCATAACAAAATGTGAGTGAAGAACAGAGCTAATTCACTGATTTTCCAATCATGTACAATGTGTGAGAAAAGAAAATCTACAGCTTATCTTATCTTATTGCACTTTACTTTTTATTTTCATATAAAGTTGAAAACTGCACATGCAGAATAATTGCATGCTAGCGCCAACAAAAACCTGACAGAGATAAAAAAACAAATTTCAGAAGAAATAACATTTCTGAAGTACTAACCTTACTTTGTGGAACAGTTACAGACAGTTGAGCGACATCATATAATTACAACAAAACTCTCAAATAATATATTGCCGTATATAATGTAACATGTGAATATACTGAATATATTGCTGAGCCTTACGGCATATCAGTGGTTCAAATTTTTAAAAAAATTAACATTAAATAAAAAATAATGTATCTATATAATAATGAGCACCAACACCACCAGACATGTGACATCATGTCCAAGTATGAATATTCAGGCTCTCACAAGGCGCATGGATAAGCGGAAGTCCAAGTAGTGGGCGATGGTGGGGGAGTGAGTTAGTGAATGAACCCTATGGCCCACTTTTTACCAAATTGCTGTGAGTGTTGAAGGAAACGGGCTGGACTTCATCATGTAAATCAACACAAGAATTGCAATTTTGCTTGACTTCTATATCAAAAGTTGTAAACGCTGTAAATTATTATCGCAAATATGGCTTGAAAATGTAATAATGTGGACTTTAATTTCTTTTTTGAGTGCTCGTTCATTTAAATAACACTATATACACACTTTACAACAACATTACAATATTTTGTGACATTGAATTGTCAAATTCCCATTTTTATTTTGTTACAGACTACATCATGAGTTGCCCAGAGGCTGCTGTAGAGAACAGAAGTTCTCATGAAAAAGGAAAATTCACTGCAGCACAAATATTACATCACAAGATCCAAAAAGTTGACAGAATTCAGCTTCAGTGTGAAACGACGTCCGTGTGAATCTGTCCTGCAGGCACTGAAATCTGCCAGAGAATTAGAGGGAGACAGCCCCGAGATCAAGAAGAATTAAAACTGGTACAAGAGGATGTGTGAGACTCCAGTGAAAGGAGGGTAATACAGGAGACAGTTAGGGAGAAACGAGCATCAAAAAAATGAAGTGACAAGGGGATGGTGAGGAGGAACTCAGAGTCTGAGTTGAGAAAGTTCCAGAGGCCAGCGTGAGAACTAATGGGGAGGAACCGGTGCGATGGGGAAGGTTTTAATGAGCAAGAATGAGAGGAGGGAGAGATGAAGGTGAAGTCAAGGGGGGAAAGGGCAACATGTAAAGCTGTACATGGTATACATGATATTTCAAGACCAGGAAAAGAGTTTAAAGAAGCAACTTCTTACGACCTGTTCAGCCATAAACCATCACGTCTTATTCAAACCAACAGCTGTCAACAGAAATGATCCCTCTTGAGGTGAGGTGAGTAATCCACTGGCTAGATTCATAATTTGTAGTGAAAAAATATACAATTCTCGCAGCTGTAAAAGCAACAAAACACATAAAGATCGCCTTGATTCATCACCAGCTGCCTCCAAGCTTTTTCCTTCTCTAAAGAAATAGTTTGACATTTTGGGAAATACGCGTGTTTGCTTTATTGCTGACAAAAAAGATCAATACAACACTCTGTTCTTTAAATATAAAGATACAGCCAGGAGATGGTTAGCTTGGCTTAGCATAAAGACTCGAAACAGGAAGCAATTTACTAACGCTCGGGCCAGACTGCCCACGTGAGCAGTGTGTGACGGCTGCCTCGCTGAACTGCTGCGTGTCTCACGCGTGTGGCGTCCACACTGAGCGCATTTCTGCTGCCAGCTCTTTACTTGCTCATGTATATATTATGTTATTGCACACTAGCTAATGTATATAGTGGATTATTCTATGTTTATAATTTAGATTTTGTATGCTAGTTGTAGTAGTCAGGTATATTTATAGTGTATTCCAATATTCTTTATATTTTGTTTTCTATGGATATATTTCTCTAGTGTTGACATGTACATTTTATGTACTGTTCCTGTGCATTGCCTGGATAACCTGCTGCTGTAATCCCAATTTGGGATCAATAAAGTACATCTATCTATCTATCTATCTATCTATCTATCTATCTATCTATCTATCTATCTCCTTCTTTCTACATAAAATTTGCCTTTCATATTGGCCATTTCATTTCATTATAAATGTTCTTTATATTTATTTTAGAAAGAAAATGGTTTTGGAAATAATAGTAATAATCCACAATTAGAACCCCGTACTTTATTCATTCAAGGAGCCTGAAATATTTCAGAATAAAAGCCTTTTATTAACAAATGAAAGAATTCTGTCCAAAGAAAAAAAACAAAAAACGCTTGAGCGCTTTTATTTTGAAACGGAAGCAGGAAGTGTTGATTTAAAGATAAATCTTACATTTTTTTCATGTCAGATACAGACATTGAAACTGTAGTAATGTTGCTGATATGATGTATATACTGTCAAAAGATCACTTTCACTGTCTGTTGCTGTGAGCTGCAGTTCAGCCTCTCACCATAAACTCTGGTTCTCTCTGTTATTTCCCTCCACTCTCCTTTGTCATCCGGTCTATCCACGTTTATGAAGCAGATTCATAAAGCAAATTTTTCACTTGCAGTTGAAACATCTTCAGCCTGATCTCCTAAAAAATGATGATCCAATACAGCGAAACTGCATTGTGAATTACATTTTTTAGGGAAACATATTTTCTCCCGGATTATGTTTGTTTTTGACGTATCACAAAATCCTTTCTAATCATAGTCCAAAGTCTGTAGGGAGGAGGTCGGTGGATGGTTGGGTCAAACAAACACAGGACTATCACCCAGGAGACTGATGTTCATGTCCCGTGGGAAACCAGAAGTCAACGTTGATTTATTTTAATTTACATCCGTAACTTAAATGACGTAACAAACATAATTATTTTAAGCCAAACCATGATGTTTTACTAAAACTAACCAAGTAGTTTAGTTGCCTAAATATAACCAAGCAGTTTTGTTGTATTTTGTTTGAATTTGCAATGTTAATCACGTTTAAAAATGCGACCGTAATCAGGGAGATTCCTTGAAAACGTAATTTACAATGCAGTTTAGTTGTATGGGAACATGATTTTGTAGGAGACAGGGTTAGTGTTTTTCTAAAATTTGCTTTGCGTTCCGTCTGAGCGAAAAAAAAAAGCCAAGCATTAAAAACAAATAAATAAATCCAGGAATTCAGCTGACCTTGTTTGAAACAAATATACTATAATAGAGTGTGTAAAAGGTAGAATGGATATTATTTTACTGCTTGTTTAAAAGCAGAAAGTGTACAAATCCAGACTCATTAAATAACCTATTCAACTACAGCCTATTTGACCATTTCATCTTTAAAATAAAAATCTATTTCTTGGACAACAGTAGCTATTTAAAGCATGCTTCTGGACTGATAGGTCAACCACACCCTTAATTGGTTGAGAACTCCCTGGTGCCCAATTTGAGCAACTCCTTCCCACTGTGCTGTTCGCCATCACTGTGGAGCTCAGCCGGGAGTCTTGTCGGGGAGATACTGATCCCTCTTCAGCACTCTGCTCTGAGTCAGTCACACATACACAGAAGCGTGTTACTGTTGTAACACACTCCGACTACATTACAAAGAACAACAACTCGGCCAACCTGAAGACCTTATTTTCTTTTTGTTGGTCCCAGTTTTCATTTTGGTCTTAGATAGATTGAATCTTTCGATTCAAGATTTAAAGCCGCAGTGGGTAGGAGGAAGGGGGTAAGGGTATTGGCTCCATGAGAGGGGTCTCTGATGACTTTCAGACCCATCCTAATGATGAAAATGCTTATGAGTCACATTTTAGTCATTTTTATCCTTCATAGTTTAAGTCCAGTTTTAGTCTACAAAAAGTAATAACATTTTAATCAACTTTTAGTCATTACCCAAAATGTTTTTTCTCTTAATTTTGTCAGCTATTTTAAAAATGTGTCTTAGTCTTAGGCTGTATCTGAAACCTCATACTATACTAGTAGTACAACCTCATACTGTACTAGTAGTACAACCTCATACTATACTAGTAGTACGTACTGATTTGGCCAAAATGTAGTATGTAGTATGCGAACAAAAGCAAATTCTATAGTATGCCAAAAATACCCGGGTGTCGTACTGATTTGGAAAAAAATCTCCAGTATCCATCGGACCAGTCTACCTCGCCTACTGTATCCCACAATGCAAAGCGCTGGACCGCTACAGGCTACGGTTAAAAACAACAGAGAGGAGAGAGAAGAGGAGACGGAAGAGGAGAGGAAAGAGGAGAGAGAAGAGGCGAGGGAAGAGGAGAGGGAAGAGGAGAGAGAAGAGGAGAGGGAAGAGGAGAGGGAAGAGGAGAGGGAAGAGGAGAGGGAAGAGGAGAGAGAAGAGGAGAGGGAAAAGGAGAGAGAGGAGGAGAGAGAAGAGGAGAGAGAAGAGGAGAGGGAAAGAGGAGAGAGAAGAGGAGAGAGAAGAGGAGAGAGAAGAGGAGAGGGAAAGAGGAGAGGGAAGAGGAGAGAGAAGAGGAGAGAGAAAAGGAGAGAGAAGAGGAGAGAGAAGAGGAGAGGGAAGAGGAGAGAGAAGAGGAGAGGGAAAGAGGAGAGAGAAGAGGAGAGAGAAGAGGAGAGAGAAGAGGAGAGGGAAAGAGGAGAGAGAAGAGGAGAGAGAAGAGGAGAGGGAAAGAGGAGAGAAGAGGAGAGAGAAGAGGAGAGAGAAGAGGAGAGGGAAAGAGGAGAGAGAAGAGGAGAGAGAAGAGGAGAGAGAAAAGGAGAGAGAAGAGGAGAGGGAAGAGGAGAGGGAAAGAGCAGCCTCTGACGGGGCAGAGAGATTCCTGCTGAGGCAACACATTACTTTAATATCTGGAGGGAGATCAGTCCACTGTTTTGTGTCTGTAACTGAAAAAGCAGTTTGAGTAAATTTTATCGAGTAATGTTTTATATTTCCCGTCTCCCCTCGTTGATGATCCTGTTTGTCTCACTTCACTATGAGCTGTTAGAATAAATAGTTTAAACCTGCAGTATCTTATAAAGTAAACAAACAGAACAAAAAAAAAAATTAAAGTTGTATTTTTCGATAATATTTTAATAGTTGTACAAGTTGTTTTTTTTGTCCAGTGCTTTAAGAGCTGGTTTAAATGCTAAAACCTGGTCTAGTGTACATCACTTTAACCGTTTCATACTGCATACTATTGAGGAACGCAGTATGTACTGTATATTCAGTCAGAGAGATTTTTTTTTTTAAACACATACGTTTTTGTCATGTCTTTTTTTGTCAACGATATTTCATATTTGATATAATTAGTGTTTGAAGATGTCGGTGCCGTCTTGTCGTTGATGAACATATTTCGTGTTCCTTAATGAAATGAACACTGGTTGGTCCAGAACATCTCTCCGTCCACAGACAGTAGGCAGCAGCAGCCATTTGCACCTGGACTCTGGAGCAAAGTTCAAACCAACTGTACATCACTCCAACACAGACTGCCACACAACAAGCGTTCCCACGGTTCTGTGTGATTACGATACAAGACACTTTAACAAGATGGCCGTCAGCAATGAGCATTTGATTAATGCTGTGCCCTCAGGACTCGCATGCTGCAGTAGACGTGGACTGTGGTAAGAGTTATTGGCAGGCAGGTAACGTAGTCACCAATCACCCCCAGAGCTGCAGCTGTGTGTGCACACGTGTGTGAGAATATTCATGTGTGTGTGTGAAATCACTTGGATGTGGTGGGCAACAAGTAGACATCCCACATTAATTGTGTTCCTGGGAAGAAGTGTTCGCTAAGCCGCAGGCCGGTAGACTTAAAGCACAATTAATGTGATCCGCAGTAGCAGGTCCTGGCCCGCGTTCCCTTTTCTCTCACTCAGCCGACCGACAATTTATCTGTCCCGTGTCCACTAATCTAATCAACTGGGTGATTGCTCTTTCTCCCTGTTCCCAGTGAGTGATATTTAAAAAAAGACTTGGTTGCGGCGGCCAACCCCCGAGACAAAGCGTGCTCTGGGCCCTCAAAGAAGTCCTTCCATCGTCTTGATATGCAGGATGTAAGCTGAGGACGTGCAACCCGCTAGGCTGGCATATTACACGCTAAGTAGATGTATTAGAGGATGCTTTGAACATAGAGTATAAGGGCATGTGCTTAACACTACAAAAAACGTATTGGTTTTTAATGCCTCATTGGTTTCAGTGCCACTCAGCGACCTCATTGCTTTGAAATTGCAACTGATGAAAAGGGAGAAATATCATTTGGCTTGAAATGGGCATGCTGTATTTCACAGACAATTAGCTGTGTAGCCACCAAACTGGACTTTCTCCAATCTCGCAGTGCAAGTCAAAGAGCCACGCAGACCATGTTTGGCCCGAACAAATTAAATCCTCTTGTAGCTGTGCAACTGTGAAATTAATACTAAAAAGACCCTCTTGAAAACTCTATTAAAGTGTCCACAGCAATACTTCACAGAGTTCACTCACTGAAAGAAGTGAGATGATGAGACTTCTGTTTTGCTACCAGTTGGTACCGCTGTAGGTGAATACTTGACACTTCATTATCTACTTGCTTGTCGTGTAAGTCGAAACATCAGCGCAGCAACATCAGATATCTGTGCATTACACATCCTCCTGTTTTAAAAAGAAAAACAAACTGCGACAAAAAGGGATAAATTCCCATTTGAAAAAAATCTTTTGCTGATAATTTTTTTTTTTTTATCTATGTCAATCAGTGGTTCTCAACCTTTTTGGGCCAGCAACCCCCTTATCTATCATCCAGGTCCCTTACTGCCTCCATCAATTAAAATGTAGGCTAAATGTCTCCCCTTAACATCAATGTTGATAATTATTCTGTTATATCATTAAAACATGCATGTCATTGAATGTCATTATCATTAGTTTCCCAGGGAGCAAAAAAGCCATGTGAAAATAAATTTTGAACGTCAAACATTTAAAGCTGCGGTGGGAAGAAATGGAGCAAATATGATTGAAAAAAAATCATTTTTATAGAACAAATAAAAGACAGGTAATCTGAAAAAAAATCATGTTCCTCTGTGTGTTCTGGTACTCCTAATATATAAATGATGCCGTGCTAGTGGCAGCCTGTTGCAGTAGCTCCAGTCAACGTCTCGTGTTTTTGAGTTTTTTCTTGTATTTATTGCTATTTTAGTAGAGATATATCTTTAATTCTATTCTATTTTACTGTATTTATATTTCTTTTATCTAGATTAGACAGTTTTTTTTACTTACCTTGTGTCATTTGTGTGAGTGATGCACGTTTTTCTGATGATCCATCCATCCATCCAATGGCATCTGCAGGATTTCACAGACCGAAGGAAAACAACGAGTCAGAGCTGATCTGGAGTCTGCCGTCCAGCTGCCGTCTATGAGAGCCGGCTGTCAATCACTCACAAACTCCGATCAGACAGCTAAACTAGGCAGCGCTGATCAAATATGAATCAATATTCTGTTACTGTAATGCCTATTTCTCTCCTCAGATGTTTTCAGAAACATCTTGTAGTGTACTGTTTAGCTGTAAAATGAGACAGTTTGTGACCCGGCCCCCATACTGGAGAGGGAAAAGGGACAACAGCACAGAAAACACCTACAGCCGTAACAAGGGGCAAAAACTGATGAATAGCCTGTTAGTTTATAACAGAGATTCACACAACTTCACACCAGAGGGACAAATTATTTTCTATTCTTTCCTGAGAATTAAAAGTAAAATTAGAAGTAGGTCTACTTAACATAAAAATGTTGTTGCAGTGTACTTAATATTTTGCTATTTTCATTCCTTAAAAGTCACCAGAATGCAGAAAAAAAAAGTCTCTGAAACTCTACTCAAAATTCAAAAGACCCCCCCACTTTGGTTTGGAAATCCTCCCTATTTTTGAGGTCTCAATATGGCACCGATGGGGATACTGTTTTACCAAAACACAAATATCACTATGTATTGACATATTGTATAATGTATATTGATTGTATATTGACAAAACTGTTTTCCACAAATTTATTGACAGAAAACTATTAACTATTAATAGTAAAACTATTAATACCGCACAGTGAAAGTCCTGCATTTAATTTTTTTACTCCAAGTGAAGAGTGAAAGAGAGACATTATCAGCACAATGTACTTAAATTAACTTAACGTCTGTTCAAGGGGGAGTTTTCAATTCTAACATGATGATGGATAGTTTAATGAATATCATATTTTAATTGTTATATTTTGTGAGTCAAATCTGAATCTATAACGTAACCTAACATTTCTTCGTCAGGTAAATGTAGTACTACAGTGTTTTCCTCTAAGTACACAGTAATACAGTTCAGTTGCATATTTTTTACGTGCTTTGGGGGCCTTTTGTAAGCTTTTTCGAGGTACAGTGAATTAGAACAGTAACATGATTCAATATTTTTCATATCTATCCAAACATCATAATAAATCTAGCTGTTTGGGGCCCTTTTAGTTGGGGGCCCAGGCAGTTGCCTACCTCGCTTTACAGTAAAGTCTACCCGTTTTCCCGGTATTTCACCGGTGTTTCTGACCATGAGTGGTTGCAACTAGGGTGTGTGACGCAAATATACCATAGCAGGTGTATTGCTGAGGACCAAAGGAAGCGCAGTGTCGAGTGTGACGTCGTTTGTATGAGTGGTTCTCGAGAAAGCTGCAAGCAGCAACACCACAGGCCAAGCACTGTCGCCTTACAGCAAGAGGGTCGCAGGTTCGAATCCGGCTTGGGGATCCTTCTGTGTAGAGTTTGCATGTTCTCCCCGTGTTAGCGTGGGTTTTCCGGGTTCTCCGGTTTCCTCCCACAGTCCAAAGACATGCAGGTTAGGTTCATTATTGACTCTAAATGTCCCGTAGGTGTGAATGTGAGCGTGAATGGTTGTCTGACTCTATGTGTCAGCCCTGCATAGGATAAACTGTTACAGATAATGGATGGATGGATGGATTACCTACCTTAGTAAGAATATATGGCTGCAAAATCTTTTGGTATGACAGTTGGACTCTATCATAATGACAGCAGGGTTTTTTATATAATTTACTGAGGTCTAAGCACCTGCTGTGAAATCCCTGACTCTGATGTGGCCACATGTGCAACAAGCTTAATCATGTCTACTGTGTGTTTTGCTGGAAATTAAGCAAACCCTGTGTTTGGAAAATAGAAATAACGTAAAAGTAAAAAAAAATATGTCACTTGACAATATTCAAAGCTTGCTTTTAAAAAACAGCAAATAAAAAGCTCCGTACCATATGTGGCTCATATCTGATCCACTGAAGGTTGTCAGCTAGCAGAGACGGAGAGCTAAAATTATTTAACAAGCTGTTTATCCTCAAACAGACTTTCTGTATGGCTTTAAAAGGAAAAGCATTTCAGAAACAAAATCCTCATGGATTTGCATTGTGCCGGCTTGTGGGACGTCAGTGTTTCTTTTGTTAATGGGCTGGTGAAAGCAGACCACCCGCCCGCTCCTGTCTGCCTCTTAAAGCACCAGGGACTCATTCATGAAAAATTGATCTTTTGTCATGGAGCATTTACCAGGGCTCTGAGTTCAAGCCCTCTGCATTGTACAAACACTAAGTCCAGGCCCCACGAGGGAGGTAAGGAGGGAGGAAGGAGAGAGCACAAGGAGGGGAGGGAAAGACAGACATATGCATGCTAAGGTGTTCTGAGGTGAGGCGTTAAACCAGTCTTGCTTGCTCTGAGAACATTATGCTTTCAGTTATTCATTTTCCCAAAGGAGCCAAAGAGAATAAAGCTGAAAGGGTTTCTGCATTCGGGGACAGTCAGGTGGATGAATGGGAGATAAGTTGCTCCTCATACCACTGTGGAAAAATGCATAGGGACGATTCCATTGCTGAGAGGGGAATGAGAGATGGAACAAAAAAAATTGCTGGGGGCCCTGCTCAATAGAGTAATGCAGGAGTCAGTCCTTAAACCTGGAAATGAGTTAGCATTTATAGATCCAAGATGGCGCCGTGAATGGCAGCCTCGGTGTTGTGCTCTCTAATAAATTTTTTTTGATTTTGTGTATTCAGTTTTCTGCTGAAACATTCAACAAGTAACTTGTCAAACCGTTTCACCGTTTCTTGGAGGAGCAGACACTCTCTATGGGATTATCAGGAAGGCCTATCACTCTGTTCCCCTCTGATCACTGTCTGGTTCATCTTCTCCCGACTTAGAGGCAGAAACTACAATCTGCTAAGCCTGTGGTCAAGAATGTGAGGAGACGGACCAACGAGGCAAAGCTAGAGTTACAAGTCTGCTTTGTATCTGCTACTTCAGACCTGGATAAACTCTCTGACACCGTGACATCTTACATCAGATTTTGTGAAGACATGTGTGCTGACAAAAAACTTCTGCACATACAGTAACAATAAACCCTGGTTTTCTGCTACACCTCGACACCGCAGGGATGCAAGGATCCTGTTTGTGGACTTCAGCTCGGCGTTCAACACCATCATCCCAGACATCCTCTGCTCCAAACTCACCCAGCTCACTGTCCCATCCTCCACCTCTCTCTCTCCACACCAACGACTGCACCTCCGGAGATCCGTCTGTTAAACTTCTGAAATTTGCAGACGTCTACATTAGTTTTCTTTGATGGAAGCTCTAGATATATTTCTTCCCTGCTCTGTTTGTCTTGTTTATCTGAGTTGTATTGACAATCACTACCATCATGATGAACCCATCGCACATTTAAAGTTATACTTTACCTGGTTACAGATGTTTTGTGCAGGTTAATAGGATGCAAACAAACATCACTGATGTGTTTCAGTTTTGTCCGTCCAGAAAGCTTTCCAATGTGTGCTAACTGTTTTAATTAAACTAGACAGATATCCAATTACTGGTTGCTTACCGATCAATGGAAATGCGACCACATTGTGTGGACTGAATTTGGATAAGAAAAAAGGGTGAAATGACTACCTATCTATCTATCTATCTGTCTGTCTGTCTGTCTGTCTGTCTGTCTGTCTGTCTGTCTGTCTGTCTGTCTCTTTCTTTCTCAGCCTGATCTCACAAAAATACGTGAATTAACCACAACCTCTTACCAGCGCATTATGTGGTGGTGGCGGCATGTAATATGTTAAAATTACCACGGATACAAACGCCAATGGAAATTCAATTAGGATCCTTTGTCGTGGTGGACACAAATTCCCATATTTAACAAAAATATGTTTTAATCAAATTCCGTGTAGGGAGGATCGATGGATGAATCAAACACTGGACTTTCATCCAGGAGACTGGACTTTGACTTATGTTAATTTACGTAAATTATTTTAAACCAAACCATGATCTTTTCTTTTCTAAACCTAAGGAAGTATTTTTGTTGCCTAAACCTAAATTGTCGGTCATTTTTACACATGACGTTCCACCATCACGTACTGCGCTGTAGGTCGTGGTCATTTCCAACACATTCTCATCCCAACTCGTTGCATAACCCCGCTTTGTCACGCCCCTTGGCGTCACTTTAATTTTGGCATCAAAACCACTATAGTTAGGTTTTTGGAAAGAACTACATGGTTGGGCTTAAAACTACTACGTTTGTACAGTGAAAACGACGCTGAACGCTGTGAACACGGGACACCAACAAACAGTTGATTGTAACGTGATGCACGGGACACGAACAGCGGTCTCCTGGATGAAAGACTTGTGTTTTTTGGACCCATCCACCGTCAATCTTAACGTGTCGTGTGACCCTGTGCATCTCGGAGAAGTATGTTCCAGCCTTAATAGGTTTGGAGGAAATGTAATCGCTGAATGGATTCCCACCAAGGGGCAATTACAAGCAGCTTGTACACAGAGAAACACGGTAACATGCAACAACATACAAACAAATACACCAAGGACCTAAAATGTGGAATAAAATCTATAAACACTGATAAGCCTATGGAGCATTTAAAAGTGGGATTGCAGTGGGGATGATTTTGAATGGTGGAGTTTTTATAGTTTCCGTTCAAAGCTGTTTTCAACTTGTTTGATAATAGGATAAACAAATATACAATGCATTATGTTGTAGAAATCCACTTGCTTTTCCTGTTTTCGTCTTTAAATCTGAAATTGGAATAAAAGTTAAACCAAAGCCAGCAAACAGCTTTTTTTTTTCGCTTTCTTTGTTAAATCTTTAGGCTATCTGACCCTATTGCATCTCTACAAAACATTGCCAGTGGCTATGCTATAGGCATAGATAGATAAACCTTAGATTAAAAAAGCACATTTTTCCAAACATAGTGTTGTAGTATAACAAAATGGACACCCTTGATGCGTGAAGACATTTTGGTAGCACCACACTTTCAGGTTGTTCTCATACGCTCTTCGTAGCTATACCTACGAAAAGTAATGAACTGTAGTTTGTCAACGTTGATTTATTTGACACATAACTTCCGTACTTAAGTTATGCCACGGCCGTTGTTATTTTAACCCAAACCACGATCTTTTTCTAAACCTAACTAAATAGTTTTATCATGGAACTTCTGTATTTAAAAGTCTGCAAACAAAAGCCTGGCATGTGCTTGCAGCTTTTGTTGTGTGTTATATGGGTTATTAAGTATCACAAGCTTTGCATCCTCCACACCTCTACTTGCATGATAAGCAAATTGGTGAGGAAAAGAGAGCGTTGGCAGTGCGAGGCTTGGCCCGGGCAGTTCCCCCTTTCCAACAGAAGGCTCCTGCTCGGAGTGGGATGACAAGCTAGGCAAGGCCCTGTCAGGCTGAGGAGCGCTGGACTGTCTGTACAGGTTGTGCAGACCAACCAGGCGGCAAGAAAGGGATCCACCACTGCCTGTTACAAGTCAAAGTAGTCAGGGTTCCAATGCTGGCGCGAGAAAAGGAGGCTAGATCCACTGTACTGTGCAGTTGGGTCCATTCTCTCCTTTTTGCTGTGTTTGATGGATAGAGGGCTGTCAGGTGCCACTATTAAAGTATATGCAGCGGCCATTTCTTCCTGCCACAAGGGTTTTGGCTAACCTCTCGTTCTTACAGGGGGTCAGGAGGAAATGCCCTGTGATGTGTGCCTCCTCCCTGCAATGGGAACTGCCATTGGTGCTTGCAGCTTGGTGAAGCCTCTGGAGTGCTCCTCTCTGAAGGCGTTGTCATTCAAGACAGCTTTGCTGCTTGCACTGACCTCAGCAAAGAGAAGGTGTAAACTCACCGCCCTGTCGGTGCACCCAAGTTGCTTGCTGCTTCATGGTGACCGCAGTGGGGCCATCCTCAGACCAAAGCCCTTGTTGGTTCCTAAGACGGTCTTTCAAGTCGAGGGTTATACAGCTGGATGCTTTGCATTGCCCAGTTCATGCGTTGGCAAACACACACATTAAAAGCAGTTCTAAAAAGGTGAGTTTTGATTTGTGATTTGAAAGTGGACAGGTTGGTGCAGTCTCTGAGGAGTTTGGGGAGTGAGGTCCAGAGGGAGGGGGCGACTATGGCGAATGCTCTGTCGCCCCAGGTCCGGTGCTTGGTTCTGAGTGCTGTGGAAAGGAGGTTGGCATCAGAGGAGCGGAGGGAGCGGGAAGGAGTGTGATGGTGGAGCAGACCTGTGAGGTAGGGGGGGGGGGGCCTGGTTATGGAGGGCTTTGTGAGTGAGGAGAAGGAGTTTGAACTGGATGCGTTGTGGGACAGAGAGCCAGTGGAGGTTCTGGAGGACAGGGGTGATGTGGTCACGGGACCGGGAATGGGTGAGCAGATGGGCAGCAGAGTTCTGGATGTACTGGAGTTTATTGAGGACTTTGGATGTTGAGCCGTAAAGAATGCTGTTGCAGTATTCGATTTTGGAAGTGATGAAAGCGTGGATCAGAGTTTCGGCAGCAGAGAAGGAGAGAGATGGGCTTCGTTTTTGAGGTGGAAAAAGGCAGTCCTGGTGATGTGGTAGACGTGGTGTTCGAAGGAGAGGTGGCTGTCGAAGATGACTCCAAGGTTGCGGATGTGAGGGGAGGGGGACAGAGTGGAGTTGTCGATGGTGAGGCGGAAGTTGTGAGTGGTTTTGGTGAGTGATTTTGGGCCGATGATGATCATGTCTGATTTGTCACAGTTGAGTTTGATGAAGTTGATTTGCATCCATGATTTAATTTCAGTGAGACATTTGGTCAGAATGGAGCGGTGGTGATGGATTTAGTGGAAATGTAGAGCTGGACGTCGTCGGCGTAGCAATGGAAGTGGAGGCCGTGGTGGCGTATGATGTTACCGAGGGGAAGCAGGTAGAGGATGAACAGAAGGGGACCAAGCACCGAACCCTGTGGGACGCCTTGGGACAGAGGAGCGGGGGAGGAGGTGCAGTTGTTGATGTTGATGAATTGTTGTCGGTTTGTGAGATATGACTTTAGCTAGGAGAGGACAGGTTGCTGTAGATCAGTGGTCTCAAACTCGCGGCCCGCGGGCCAATTGCGGCCCGCGGCACGATATTTTGCGGCCCCCACCTTGATATGAAAGTTTAATGTTAGTGCGGCCCGCGAGTTTTATGTGAATGGCACTTTGCCGCGTTGTGTGTGGAAGGTCCCTTTGTTGCGCGAGCCCGAGCTGAACGAACCTACCAATCACAGTGGGGTAGATGGCTCCCTACGCAGACCGCAACAGCTGTGATTGGTCCAGTCTCTCAGCGATGCAGACCGCAACAGCTATGATTGGTCCAGTCTCTCAGCGATGCAGACGCAACAGCTGTGATTGGTCCAGTCTCTCAGCGATGCTGAGCGGCCAGGAGCCCGGACAACCACAGAAAGTTCAACTTCTCTCTGCCTCGATCTTTTCAATGTTTGTTCACACAAATCGACTCAGATATATTTTCTCTTTTCGGCGTTCCAGTAATGTCAGTAAAAGTTCTGTGGTTCAACAGTTGTTAGCTCCAACTCCGCTCAGTTTCTGTTTGTAGTAGAAGAAGAAGAAGGAAACTCATAGAGACGCCGCCGCCAACTAGCGGTTTGGTGGTGTAATTGCAGAGCAACACAAACACAGCAGGCACAACTTTATTGCGGAGCGACACCAAGTGGCAGGAATATATATTACTTGTCAGACAGCCCCAATCATGTCTTTTTCAAAGCCTGCAGTGAAGAGAAAGGTTGGTGATGAGCACAGACAATTTCAAGAAAAGTGGGAGATGCAATATTTCTTTGTTGAGCACAGGGGCACACCGACCTGTCTTATTTGCACAGAGAAAGTTGCGGTGCCCAAGGAATACAACCTCAAACGTCATTACTCCACTAGACATGCTGAGGAGTATGCAAAATATCAGGGAGATGATAGAGCCAACCGGGTTGACAATCTTAAAAAATGTCTACTGAGGCAACAAGATTTCTTCAAGAAAGCAACCAAAGAGAATACTGTAGCAGTCGAAGCTAGCTACATGGTTAGTGAGATGATTGCTAAGGCGGGAAAGCCATTCACAGAAGGCGAGTTTGTAAAAAAGTGCATATTACAGGCTGCAAGTATAGTCTGTCCGGAAAAGAAGGGTCAGTTTAACAACATCAGCCTTTCTGCCAACACCGTGGCAGAGCGCATTTCTGACCTGTCAAGTAAGATTTATGATCAACTGCGTGAGAAAGCCAAATGTTTCCATGCATACTCAGTCGCTCTTGATGAGAGCACAGACATCACTGACACTGCCCAGCTCGCAATTTATGTCCGTGGTGTTGATGAGAATTTTGAAGTGATGGAGGAGTTGCTCACAGTAATTCCAATGCATGGCCAGACCACCGCTCAGGAGATAATTCGCCAGCTGTGTGATGCCATTGTGGATGCCGGTTTGCCATGGAAGAGGTTTGTTGGAATAACAACCGACGGAGCGCCATCAATGACAGGGAGGAAAAATGGACTGGTAGCACTTGTTCAAAGAAAACTGGAAGAGGAGGGTGTGGAGGAGGCCATTGCTCTGCACTGCATTATCCATCAGCAGGCCCTTTGCAACAAATGCCTGAAGTTTGACAATGTGATGTCTGTCGTTGTGAAATGCATCAACCATATCAGATCCAGGGGCTTAAAGCACCGGCAGTTCCGTGCTTTTTTAGAGGAAATGGAGTCGGAATATGAGGATGTGCTCTACTTCACCGAGGTACGTTGGCTCAGCAGGGGAAACATCTTGAAGAGATTTTTTGAGTTGAGAGCAGAAGTGAAAGCCTTCATGGAGAAGGATGGAGTGGCTGTTCCTGTGCTAAGTGATCCCAAATGGCTCATGGACTTAGCTTTTCTTGTTGACATCACACATGAGCTGAATGTACTGAACAAGAAGTTACAAGGCCAGGGGCAGCTCGTCAGTGCTGCCTATGAAAACTTGAGAGCATTCTCCACAAGACTTGTGTTATGGAAAGCCCAGCTCTCTCAGACCAACCTTTGCCATTTCCCAGCATGCAAGGCAGTCGTGGATGCAGGCACACCATTCAGTGGTGAGAAGTATGTTGATGCCATTGTGAAGCTACAGGAGGAATTTGATCACAGATTTGCAGACTTCAAGACGCACAGAGCCACTTTTCAAATTTTTGCGGACCCCTTCTCCTTCGATGTGCAAGATGCCCCTCCTGTGCTTCAAATGGAGCTCATTGACCTGCAGTGCAACTCTGACCTCAAAGCCAAGTTCAGGGAGGTGAGTGGAAAAGCAGACAAGCTTGGGCAATTTTTGAGAGAATTGCCCCCCAGCTTCCCTGAGCTTTCCCGAATGTTCAAGCGGAGCATGTGCCTTTTTGGGAGCACATATCTGTGCGAAAAGCTCTTCTCCACCATGAACTTCATTAAGTCCAAGTACAGGTCCAGACTTACTGATGATCATCTTCAAGCCATACTGAGGGTCTCAACTGCTTCCTCCCTCAAGCCAAATGTGGCTCAGCTATGTGAGAGGAAGCGCTGCCAGGTCTCTGGCAGCAAGGAGTAGGCAAGAGAAGCCATGTTCAGAAGAACCGTTCATGTTCTTCAATGTTCCATTCATGTTCAGGACAGTTCATGTTCAGAAGAACCGTTCATGTTCTTCAATGTTCCATTCATGTTCAGGACAGTTCATGTTCAGAAGAACCGTTCATGTTCTTCAATGTTCCATTCATGTTCAGGACAGTTCATGTTCAGAAGAACCGTTCATGTTCTTCAATGTTCCATTCATGTTCAGGACAGTTCATGTTCAGAAGAACCGTTCATGTTCTTCAATGTTCCATTCATGTTCAGGACAGTTCATGTTCAGAAGAACCGTTCATGTTCTTCAATGTTCCATTCATGTTCAGGAAAGTTCATGTTCAGAAGAACCCATTCAAATTAAAGAACTGTTAATAATGACGTTTGAGTAGATTGTTTTTTTTAACAAAGCTTTTTTTGTTGAATACCTGATGCGGCCCAGCCTCACCCAGACTCTGCCTCCAGCGGCCCCCAGGTAAATTGAGTTTGAGACCACTGCTGTAGATGGTGTCGATTTTTGTTTGGAAGAATGAGAGGAAAGCGTTGTCGGTTGTGAAGGAGCTGGAGATGTTGTCACTGGGTTTGAGAAGTTTGTTTATGATGGAAAAGAGAGTCCTGGGGTTTGAGGAGCCAGAGTGTATGAGGTGAGAGCAGTAGGTGGACCGGGCTGTGGAGAGAGTGTCTTTGTAGTCTTGAAGGTAGTCTGTGTAGGCTTGGTGATGGACTGTTAAACCGGTTTTCTTGGAAAGTCTTTCAAGCTGGCGCCTACGGGATTTCATTTGGTGGAGTTCAGGAGTGTACCAGGGAGCTGAGTGTGTGTGAATGAGACTGTTTTAGTTTTGATGGGAGCCAGCTGATCAAGACAGGAGGAGAGTGTGTCGTTATAGTAGTTGATGAGGTCGGAGGGATTATCAGACAGCGGGGGAGGGGAGGCAGACAACTTACTGGAGAGGGAGGCTGAGAGAGCTGAGGGGGAGATAGATTTGAGATTTCTGAAGGAGATTTTGCGTTTCTCTTTTGGGATGGGGATAGGGATGTCGATGTCCATGGTGATTGCCAGGTGGTCAGAGATACTGAGGTTGAGGATGGAGATTTGGTGTATTGTGAGCCCAGTGGAGCAGACTAAATCCAGGATGTGACCACGGCTGTGAGTGGGGAAGTTGATGTGTTGTGTGAAGTTGAAGCATTGTAACAGATCCAGGAATTCTGTGACAGGTTTGCAGTCATCAATGTGGAAATTAAAATCCCCCAGGAGGAGAACGGAGGGTGAAATCGTAGCTGGGTCAGAAAATCAGAAAAATCGGAGAAAACGGATGGGTTTGGCTTGGGGAGGGGGGGCGGTAGATAATGGCAGTTACCAGGGGAGTGGGACCAGAGAGTTTGAAGGCAAGGTGTTCAAAGGAATGAGTGGCAGGAATGGAGATGGTGGTTGTTTTAATGTCCTTCCTGTAAACAACAGCGACACCACCTCCCCTCCCCTCAGGACGAGGTTGGTCAGTGTAGGTGAATCCAGTGGGTTTGTTCTGGTCTAGTGAGTAATAGTCCAGGGGTTTGTGCCAGGTTTCAGTGAGGCAGAGGAAGTCCAGGTTATTGTCTGTGATAAATTCATTTAAAATGAGGCTTTTATTGTTTAGTGAATGGGTGTTGAGTAAAGCCAGTTTGAGGTGACGGTGTGTGGTGATGGGTTGTGAGGACTGAGGGAGGGGACGGAGATTGACCAGATTCATGTGTTGTTTGTTGTGATGACGTAATGATGAGGAAGTAGGTGTGCGAACGGACCACAGGGAAGGGATGTAGTTTGGGGACGTAAAGTCGTATGTGAACATACGGCCAGAGCCTCTGTGTGGAGGATGGTCTCTGTGAAGTAGTGGAGGTGGAGTACAGCATGGTCCGGTGGTGGAGAGTTAGCACAAGGCTAGCATTAGCTTGTGTCCAGGGAAGGGGAAGCGATGCGCACCCCAGGAGTATCTACGGGATAATCCACAGCATACCAGCGTCAGCAACCAGCAGTCCGGTGGAGAGGAGAGGAAGCCGGGAGAGGCTACTGGTGGAACTCTGGTCTACCTGGTGATGTGGTGGCTAGCGGTGAGGAGTGACGAGAGCTGACCACACCGGGACGGGAAGACCCCGGCAGGATAAGCAGGTGGGCTCGAGCTGGCTAGCGATGTAACAGTCAGAGACTGGAAGAATGACCACACCGATAGCAAGGCAACAACGTGACACTATGAATCCGTCCGGGAGTCCTGGAGCTAGCAAGAGAGGTGGAACTACTTGCAGGTAAAACTATGAGCCGATCTGTAACGCCAGCGTAATCCAGAGGAGAATACTAGGCTAGCATGTAGCTGCAGACTAGCAGTATAAACAAACCAGCCAAATTGTGGGGTCATCTTGAGCTGATGTTGTGTTGATGTTGTGTGCATTCAGGCTCCACCCACTGTACCCATAGAGTCCAGTAGAGGGCGGAGCCTGTGTGAGTTAGTGTGAAGGTTACAAAATTGTAACCCTAGTCCTATAAACCCAGACGGAGCCCTCTACCAAGGGGACCCTGGCGCTCCTGCAGCACATGCTGAAGTGGGTGTAGGATGACAGACAGCAATGTGTGCTGCCTTATATGCTGTAGGTCCTGATTGGTCGGCTACTCTAATGCAGATTTTCAGTGGGCGAGTGCATGCTTGTGATTGGAGGAGAGTATTACCCTTAGAGTCCAGTAGAGGACTCCGTCTGTGCTTATAGAACTACGGTTACAATATCGTAACTTTTGTTGTTTACGTACTTAGTTTATGTTCTTATTTCAAGCCCAACCATGATGGTTTTTTTTGCTGTTTCACGTTAAGGCCGTGGCCTGTAAATGACACGTGAAAAGCTTAAAATGCGTTATCATGTGATGCTGAATGTCCTTAAAATGTTGTGCCATTTACACGCCTTCCCATGAGATCAGGTTGGGTGTTTCCTCTGCAACACTCAAGGCCATAGACACACACAGCAGATCAGTGAGGTGAATGATTACACGGTACTGCGTAGACACAGAAAGGCCTGTGCCTTTGCAGGTGAATGTGTGTGTGTGTTGGCATGAATGAGTGTATACAAATAGATATGTGCCTGTGTCAGTGTGTATGTCTGCACCTCCGTCTGATTATGTGTGTGGGTGTGTGTGAACACATGTGCATATGCTTGTGTGGGTTCCAGCGTATATTGTGTGTCATAAAGGTTACAATAAAAGCTCTGGGGCTAAGGGACTCATAATTCAGCAGAAGCTTTCTGCTTTCACCGCTGCGGTTAGCTCTTTTCCCCACAGAGACCAGCATTCACCGCTGCACCACAAAACCCACAGAAGGCAAGTCTGCGTCACCGTTTCTTTCGTTTCTTATGGGAAAACAACCCCGATGAAATATGACAGCCTCGGATAAAGTTGTCATGTATATCCGAGAGTAGTCTAGCTCAGTGGGCTTGAGGGGGGAGGTTGTTTTCTCTCCTCAATAAGAAATCAATTCTCAATTCTCTGCCTCATTTATTGCTGCTGGCAAACTCCTGTGGAGCCTTGAAATCCTATTTAATAATCAGGCATGAAAAGCCGTGGATAATAGACTATTATGAGATGCAATTGCAAAAGGGAAGATAAGCTTATACTGTAATTGAAATATCATTTACATCGCATGTACTTAAGGACCACCATGGTGAGATCTGTTAGTCACACAGAGATCATATCTCATCTCTGCGATGTATTCATGGCAGAAAGGAAAGGAGTGAAATACAACACTTGTTAGACTACAATACTGGTAATGTGATGAAATCATTTGCTTAATAGATTAATTTATCAGAATCAGATTCATACTTGCCAACCCTCCCGACCGGAGACTCACGCTTTTCATTGCCCTCTCCCGGATTCCTCCCAGGGTCACAATTCTCCCAAAATGTCCTTCTGTTTCCACCCTGACGGCAATAGAGCTACACCAAATGTCTTTTCCTGGCGGAAGAGAGCTGCTTGCGGTATCACAGCAAAGCCGTCATATAGGGGGGTAACGATACATTTTAACAACGATACGATACGTATCACTTTCCATGGTTCGATTACGATTCAAGGACGATATTTGGCTCATCTAGAGCGATACGATACGATACGATTCAATGACTTGAAATCAATACAGCAACTTTTTTCGGCCAAAAATTCAATCATTGTTACTGTGAAATAAATATCTGATACTGGACAGAGCAGGTCAGGATTCCTCAAAGTTTTTCTTGTAAGGGAATCAGGGATAAATCAATTATGGATATAAACAAGTAAACAACGATTAATGGTAAATACATACAGCTTTCATTAGAAAATAATTTAAAAAAAGTGCAACTGCAGGACCTGCTGATTCAGTTCTCAAGATACAAGGCAGTGAAATATTTAACAAAACATATAATAAACCAACTTCTATTCAAGTTAAATGAACAGTGGTTTAACTGCTGCTTCTGTCCTCATTTTTATATAAACAGTAGAACAATAATACAGTGATCAGACAGCTGATAGTGATCAAACAGCTGAGAGTGATCAAACAGCTGATAGTGATCAAACAGCTTGGGACAGAATCATTCCTCTACAAACACTGTTTAAATAATCTGCTTATAGTAATCACGTAGTCCACCTACAGTGTTGATTTGGAGTCTTTTCATACATGACAACATCTGGAAAAACATTTTAAAACTACATTAGACTCTCGTGATAATTTGCCTCGCGGACCGTCTGGTTTCCGCTGCTTCTGCTTTTGAAGTTCCAAAGTTAAATAGTTCTCGAGTTCTGCTCCAGAAACGAAAATCACAGTTTTTGGCTAAAATTTCAACGACTACGTTGTCGCGGGGGTATAATAAATAATAAGCTCTGACTCAATCTTAAAGCATTGTTCACAAAATGGAGATTTTTGCTGAATGAATAATATCTGATTTAGAACTAATGACTGTTTATTATTTATCTGGTCAAGGTGACAACAGAGAGCAGAGCAGGACAAAATGCTGCATATATTACTACAGTTTTATGGTTTCTCTTAGGGTGCTTTCACATCAGGGACCTGGGCCCGGATCAGAGTACACTTGTCCCCAAAGTCCAGTTCGACTCCGCTCCGTACCGTACTCGGGCACGGTTCGTCGATCCTTGCCCGAGTACACTTGAAAAGTTGGTCTCGGGCACGGATCATGTGTACTCGGGTACGGTTCGCAATCAGGTGTGAAAGCCAACCGTACAAAAACACAGAAGTGGACCGCTATTTAACACGAGCAACGTTAGCAAGTAGTTTTGAAAGGGCAAGCTTTTTTCACCGCCACCGGTCTCCTCCGAAATCTGTATACATAAAACTGTTTCATACCTATGTCTGTATCTGCGTGCAGCATGCGCCGATCTCATCCTTTAAACTGCACTGCCGTGGATGATACAGCAGGAAGGCAGGCGAGAGGTTCCGTAAAATATAAACAATAGGCGATGGGGTTGAGTGATGTTTGTTTGATTGTTGGAAAGACTAACAACGACGGTTTTGCTGAGCTTTATTTTGTTTCTGTGAAGTTTGAATGAAGTGTTTTACGATGCTCCGCCACTAGAACAGCTGATCTCAACATTAAACAAATACACGTTGATGATGACTTAAGTGTACTCGGGCACGGAACAACTTTACTAATGCGAAAGCTGAGCGGAGAGGGGGGGGGTTTCTCTTATATTTTACAAATTTTGTCAGTTTCATTCACTGCAAAAACAAACTGTCAAACAAAGTGCCACATTGGCATTGGACCCAGCTGGCAAGAAGTCAGGTCCTTCACACACTTCCCCTTCAGTGCTCGACCATCTGCTATTGGTCTAAAACATCATGTGGTTGGTTGAGTTTCTGTGTGAAAAAGCAGCATTATTCAGTCTCTCCAGTTCATTGTTATTTACCTCTCAGTGCTCACATCTCCTCGTCAATCTGATCAGTGAACCATTGGAGCCTTGTTGAGCTTGTTAGATGATAGTTACACCTTTCAAGACTGATCAGCCACAGTCTAAATCTTCATATCTCCTCAGCCGCCACTGTTGCTCTTTCAATTTCTGCCATTGCTGACTATAGTTTCCTGAGGTTTCCCAGTGTAAGCTGCAGCAAGGTCAGGCAACACTGCTTCATTTTTTTTTTTATTTTTCAACCAAAACAACATAAACAAATGTTTGTAAAATGTTCTTCTTTTTTTCTGTGTTTTATACAGCTAAAACAGCCTGAGGTAAAATCGACCCCAAGGAACACTGATGCGTACGAAATGCATAAAGGACATTACTTATTGTGGCTACTGTTAGCTAACATTGCTAGTTAGTTTGCTGACTTTATGACTCTTCACTACACTAATCATATGTGGCACTTTTTAGCCTTTAACACAAACCTATAATTACCATGTGTCTGCACCGTGGCTGCTGTTCAGCAAAAGTTACCCTGGAACTGGACAGAGTTCAATACTGATCTGGTATCTACAACCAGGCACCGGGCTGCAGCCTCAAAACACAACCAAGTAGGATATGAATAAATGTATAAATAAATGAATAAAGCTTCAAACACTGGAGCCCTCAGGAAAGGGCAGGACCTTTGGAGCTCAGCCAGTTCATCTCTGCCACACAGTGCAAGTCCTAAATATAGACAATAATACAGATAGACCTACAAGGTGAGAACAATGCAGCCAAAAATGCACCCGCTAAGGGCGGGTGTTATTTATTTACGCTAATTTCGTTGTTATGTTACTTTGTTACATTATTATTTTAACACAAACCGTGATGTTTTTTCTAACCTTAACTAAGGAGTTTTGTTGCCTAAACCTAACCAATAGTTTCACAACGTTAACCATATGGCATTGTGCACTTCTGCAAGCGCAATACAAGGCTGATATTAAAGTATATATGAAATGTATTTTTGATTCAGAAATGTCAAAATTCAACGTATCCCATGGTTTGGAGAACCGCAATGCCAACATTTTTTCGGGCGACTGGGTTGGTTTAAAAGCTAAAAAAGTAAATAAACAAAACACGAGAAACAAACCAAAGAAATTATATGAAATTAAGCAAATTAACACTTAGCTCACATAGCTTATGTATTATACTGTACTTTAAGACACTGGATGTACTTTGAAATTCGGCTCTCTGGGGATTAACAAACACATTTTAGCTATTTAGCAGTTTTATTTTTTTATTGGTCTTGTTTTAGTTGCACCAACATATTACTATAAAACACCACAAACTAAAAGCTGGCTGCTGCCTAGGTATGTCCTTGTCATAATGTCCTTGCTGTGGAGATGCTAAGCTGTTGCAGGGGGACATTTGTGATGTACATAAGGAGAGACAGGAGGAAATATCTGGTGTTGAAGGGTCATTTAAGTCAAAGGGTGAAACTTTCCCCCTTGTCTCTCCTCTCGTCTCCTTTTCTAAATCAATCATGCCCACAGCGTCTTGTTATGGCTCTGCGTGTCAATATGTCTCATCAATATCACTCTGTCCAGACATGGACAAGGGCCATTAATGGGAGTTTTCTTGGGTACAGGTCTTAAAGGTATAATATGCAACAATTTCCTGCAAAACAATGTATAGACTGATACAAAAATAATCCACTAGAAGTGTGTAGTAGTGTCTTTATCTACAGAGATCCTGCCATCTGCCTGTATTTTCTCTTGCCTTCTTATATTGCAGACACATACACCAAGCAGAGAGGACAGGGAGACTGCCCTTCAGCTGCATTCATTCGAAATTTGGCAACGTGGCACCTTCCAGGGTTCGCAGGGTTGAGCATGAGGTGTTAGGGAGTTAGTTGTGTGTTTATTTGTGCTTTAGAACGTAACCGCCATGAAACAATCAGACAATAACGTTTGTTAGGGACACGAGTAGGAGCTGGCCAGCATGTATATTCCACAAACATTTATTTACAAGATAATAAAAGTTTAAAACACAATATTAATCCAACTAAATAACTAAACAAACCAACAAGGGTGTGTGAGCATGTGTGTGTGTGCTGAATGGACTACCAGAGAATATGGCTGACCATGTAAAACTACAAAGATGGCTGAATCAAAGATGGCCGCTGGGACCTCACCACATGGTCTCTTTGTCTTTTCTGAGCATGTGTTCATTCAGAACAAAGAGTGTGTGATGTGGTAGTTTTGAGACTTTCTGAATGTGTATGTTTGTGTTTCAAAACAATTCACAGTTTATGTAAGTGACCGTAATGCGTGTCAGATAATGGCGCCGGGTTACAAAAGATGGTTGGTGTGCATGCAAGACCCTTTGTCTGTGTGAAGCATAACTAACACATCAACTGTGGCGAAGCCAGCTACCCAAGTATCCTGACTACAAATAATATCACAACAATAAAACTCAATGAATAGCATTAAATCAAATCAATACATATACATTCACACAAGTTAAAGTTAAACAGTCTTGCTTAGCCATGTGCAATTGCAATGCTAAAGCTGTGCTAAGGTAGGCCCAGTTACTTTACCCAGTTCATGGAAGAAAAAAGGGATTCCTTTGTTGTTGTTGTTAACTGGTGATTCCATCGGTTGAAGGTGAAGGAGCCAGGCTGGTTAAGTTGTGCTTCCGGTGTCAAAAGATGCAGTCCTTGCTGTGTTCAAATCCAATTGTGCAGATTGGAGGAAGCCGGTCGCTCCAATCCCTTGTTACTTGGAGAATTAGCAGCTTGATGCTAACTTGCTTTGTTCCTGTTGCTTGTAAAGTTAGCTGGCAGACTTTGTTGTTGTCCCTGGCGCTAAACTTGTTTACTCTGGGTTAGTAGTGCAAACTGAGCTGAGCAGGAATCTGAAAAAGGCAGGCTCTTTTGCCTTCTTCCTTAGAAGAAGTTCTTGTGTTTGGCCCTGTTCAGACCTGGCATCAACATGCGTCCTGAGTGATCCGAACACAAGTGGACAGCTCTAATTACTCCTGTTCACACCTGGCATTAGAATCTCCACATGCGTCTTGAGTGCCACTTGTGATCCGATCTCACTTCCTCGCCCTATATGCAAATAAACACGTAGTAAACACATAGTAAACACATGGAAATATTACACGGATGTCAGTAGTAATATCCTACATATTCGTGAATTCGGGAACATTTTATTAACATTTTATTAACATCAAAATAAAAGGTTATTGTACTGGCGTATCTGGTGTATAAAGCTCTCTGGTTTTGTCAGGGGTGCAGTTTCACAGGTAGGTGTGAATGGGTCAAGGGACGTACAGTAGCCATGGTTATTGTGAGTCCATGGGTGGAGTTTAGGACTCCAGGACCCTGGAAGACATAATTCACTGGCCCTCCGCCATTTTGAGTGGTGTGGAGTGGAGTGTGTCCTTTTGCTTTTAGGAACTGCCACAGGCCTTAAGCGCAAAATAGAAAGTTGAACAGTATACAGGTACTTGGAAACAACCCGGGGGTTGTACATTTCAGTCCTGGAGGACAACCTGAATGTTGTACAGTTCAATACCTGGAGACAAACTCCAAAGTTGTTCAGTCCATTATTGAAAAAGTTTGTTTGGCAGTTCATTCAATTTTTTAACATCTTGGCAGTTCATTAACTAACTGGGCATTGGTTGAAACTACAGTATCTATCTTGGTTTAGCAAGAACAGTCATAAAGTTACAAAACGAAACAAGATAAACAACAACAATAGCATTGTATAAAATACATAACCACTGTTTCTCAGTTATTTATAAGGACAGGTGTATGACTAGTTCTGTGAGGTCATAATGTGGCTCTAAACTACTGTTTTGCACTAGTGAGCTCATATTAAGATACTACCAAGGAGTTACAATACTTGTAAAGTTGAACAGTGGTGTCTGAATCCAGTCAGAATTTAGTTTTATCAACTAATAGTAAGATGTCTGGCTCTTACTGAGTTCAGAATTTAGCATTTTTGCTGTTGCTAACAAACTCATGTTTGCCAATGTAACTGCAAAACAAGACAAGAAAATGAAGGCACCGTGAACTAGCATCTGTATGTATCTGTATTGTATGTTAGCTGTGTGTTAGCTAGTACCATGGAAAGTGGGTTCTTGTGTTTAAGTCGTGGCTCAGGGCTGTAACGCTCCAGGTAGCAAGGCATGAGGCGTGCAGAGGCGCTGTCTGATAGACTATGACCATGTTCCGAACTGTGGTCAGAGATGCTGCGGTCATTGTCAGATCGGTCTCGTGGCTGGTCACATCAATTCTGGGCCAACATTTCTGAGTAGGGCTTTCTAACATTTCTATTGTGTGAATTCCTATCTTGACGCATTGGTGGACACGGCGGATGCACTCAGTGTCCTTATGCGGTCTTCTGTGACCCCCCTTTGGCGTGTTTTGAGGGTCACCCCCCTTTGGCGTGTTTTGAGGGTGATCTTTTGAGGCGGGAAATCTGGATAACACTTTTGTGTTTGAGCTGGTGGGCTCAGTTGGAAATGACCAATGTTTCCCAAGCTATCTGTGTCATCTTCCTTATCTTATGTAGTGAGGGGTTACCTTGATGCGTCATGAGTACAATGTGGGTGCGTACACATGGATGAAGATTCTGTAAAAACAAGGACTTGAAGATGGAGTTTTCTTCCAAGCCTGGTGCATTCTTACCTAGGAAGATTGCATGCCTTAAACGTTTGTAGTAATCTTTGAGATTCTCACTACGGGAATGTTTAATTTGGAGGACTGCAAACATCGCTGTGGTCTCATCAGCAGTAGAAGAAAATTCTTCTGCTACAAAGTGCTTGACGAAGCTCTTTGTAGTCATTTCTGACACTGGGAGGTTGTGACTGTATGAACTTGTGCACAGCTTTAGAGCTGGTTTTCCACACAAGCTTAACTGTCTCCCTTTGGGTTGCATGAGGCAAGTCAATTAGATTGTGATCTAACTCCCTAAAGTAGTCTTTGATGTTTTGATCACAGTTCTCTGGATCAAAACGTTCACTGTCCTTAGCTATGAAGTCAAGCACAGTGGAGACACTGTGTGTTCTTTTCTGGCGAAGGAGAGACTAAGTTAGCTTGAGCGAGCGCATCACGTGCTAAAGTTCTCTCTGGCTGAGAGTCAGGGGCTGAACAGCTGTCATCACTCTCGTGGTTGAGTAGAAAAGAGGCTGAACAGGTTGAACCTTCGGAGGGAGAAGCACGGATGAAAGTGTCATGTCTCAGTGGCTGAGAAGACCACGGGGCAGAATATCTTCTTGAAGATAAACTACATGTCTCTTCACTGTCTGTGTCAGAGAGATGGGAAGTCAGGTAGCTGTCAGCTCAGTCTCTCAGTGGAGGTTGACGAGCTGACTTCATTCCCAAGGACTTGGAGTTGGTTGGAAATCCTTCACCTCTGAGTGGAGAGTTAACCTCTCATCAAGGGAGGAGTCACCAGAATCACATTGGCTGAACGACTGTGGTGTTGAAAGAAGTTCTAATCTAAGCCCTAACATTTTTTCTTTGTGTTGACAAAGATTTAACTCTCCTGAATGTAGGTCTTCTAAGTAACGCAGCTTTCTTATTAGCTGTCTGAACTTTGTGGAGAAGATCAGCATTTTGCGTTCTTTGGCAATCCACTTCCTTTTCTAGGGCTGTTTTGCTCTGAAAAGCAAGGCTGGTTTGCCTTGTCTGCGCATCACACCTGTCAGTGAGTAGCGGGTTTATTTCTTTTTATTTCACTCACTGAAACTCAACCTGCTGATGACTTCAGGGCAGCCAGGGTTTAGGCTCTGTGCTAACGGAGAAATAAAAAGCTCTACACAGGGGTTCTCCATTGTAGTGTCTGGAATGGAGGGTAAGACTAAACAGGATGTCTAGTACAAAAAAACAATGTAGTTGGCTATGGTGTTGTGCTGGTAGACACCTTGTAGTGTAGCTGGGGCAGTACACTAGCCAAACAAAACAATGTGCTGGCCTATGCTATGGGAAGTAGCTTCTTGTGAAAGAGGGGTAGCTACAGCGCCATCTAGTGGCTCTAGTGGGCTTAAAACATTGGGGCCAGTAAAAGTAAGTAGACAGGTTTACAAAATAAGTTTGCTTGCCAAACTTTTCAACCTGCACTGAGATGCTGGGCAGTAACAGTCAGAAGACTGTCTCTTAAAGTGGACTCAGGCTGGAACATGTGGCAGTAACAGACACGAGCTCTCTATGTTGCACAGGGCCGGTGGCACGCTGTTTATTAATTAAAAGAGCACTTGAATTAACAGAAAATTGTGACAGCTTGACTAGATTGCATTGAAAACCTGGTAGTTGAATGCTGAACCAAAATTCTTACAAGTTCTACAGAGTAGAGTGGTGTTGGTCCGAACACGTTTTATTTCTCTGATTCACTGCTTTGTTCTCACTAACGCTGCTCCCTCTCTTCATTCACTCTATAGCTTGCTCGACCATCACTGCTCTCTCTCTCCCTCCCTCCCTCCCTTGCCCATTGAGCCGAGGAGGAAGCGCCAACTTTGAATGCTTTGCTATATATATATATATATATATATAGCATTTGAAATGTTCAAATGTTTGCAACAATAAACTGTTAAAATAACATAAATTATAGCATTACTAATAATTATATATATATTTGTTATTGATTACCAAATGATTTGTAAACCTTTAAGAAATTGTTTGCAAAACATATATAAACATTACATAGATAGAGATATTGGTAACAATTTGTCAATGGTTAATAATTGGTTTCTGGTCCATCTATCTATGTAAAGTTTATAGATGTTTTACTAACTATTTCTTAAAGGTTTACAAATCATTTGGTAAGCACTAATCAATACTTAATATAGTATATCAAATTATAATGTATGCAACAATAAACTGATAATAAATACTTTACCAATGTAATTGTTATCATCTCTTATCAGCTGTGATACAATTTATATTTTATAAACTAATTATTTCATATTACACAAATATAACATAAATTAAAGCATTACTAATAATTAGTTAACATTATTAATATCATTTTGTTATTTGTTAACAATAAAATAACTATCAACTAAGTTTAATTAACTATCAATTTACCATTTATAATTGATGGTTATTATAAATTGTTACCTTTACTGTATCTTCACATTCTTAGATCATAACTTCATTCTTGTTGTCTAAAAATGCTCATAACATGTGCCACCTCTGACTCAAACTCCAGTTCATGTTCTCGGAGAGTTCGGCGCAGTTTACACTGTATTTGTAAGAGCCCAAAAATACAAGATAGGACGAGCTATAAAAATCTGTCTAAAAATATTTTGTTTCATTACAGAAAAAGTTTTAACAATGCCGTCCCGTAGAGCTGGCAAATTGGCTCCCAAGACAGTTCCTCTTTGAAGAGAGTGGAATCCAACGAGTCCTGGCTGCTTATTTTTAGGTCAGACATGCTCAAACAGCAAAATACAGCAAAATACGAATCTTGAAAACAATGGCAAGTGTAGCAGTGAGGCTTGTTTACGCTGTTGTTTGAATTGCTAATAGGTGCAGTGTGGGCTATTGTCACTGTATTAGCTTTGATGGTGAAGCAAGGAGTGCTGTATGTCTCTGCCTGTGCCATGCTCGGAGAACAAGGTGCCGATGTTTAGAGACGAGAAAAAGCTGGTTCGTTATTGACTCTGACAGAGAGAGACAGAAATAGAGAATCAAAGATGGAGAGAGAGAGAGAACGGAGGAGGAGAGAGAGTGATTTTAGGCTTTAGCCTAGGAAGTGTTTCCATGTAATGTCACAAGCTATTGTCTTCATAGTGCTGAAATCCCATTACCACAAGTTATGTGGTAGGCATCAGCGAAGGGCTACACTCTGGCCAACGAGTATAAGAGCCACAATGCTCACTCACTCATCTTCAACCGCTTATCCGGGGTCGGGTCACGGGGGCAACAGCTCCGGCAGGGGACCCCAAACTTTCCTTTCCCGGGCCACATTAACCAGCTCTGACTGGGGGATCCCGAGGCGTTCTGAAGAATCAGATTTTCTAGTCTCGGGCCAGATGAGTCCAGAAACACCTGCTCTACTTCTTATAAAAATCGGGTTCAAGTTGTTCAATAAGTTGTTCAAAAGTAGTTCAAAAGTTGTTTAAAGATGTCCACACAGGATGCCCAATGAATCACTGGAGAGGATCAGGTCAGTTGCAATAAGCAGAGTTTATTGTTTAAAAGCAGCAAAACAACATAACTCGAGCTGCTCCGGTAACAGACTAACTCAAACAGTGCAAAATGTGCTTTCTTTATACTTTTTCCGAGGGGCTAAGGCCCCTCCCATGGTTTGACAAATCACCTTGGTTCGATTTTAATGGTGGCAAGTGTTTTCGTATCTCCTTATAAGGTTACAAACATGAGATCGTTTGCCACGGGTAAGTTCGGGGAATCCCGACTGTACTTTTTAAAAACATACCATGTTAGCTACAGATCCATATCAGTGCAGCTGCAGCTGGTACATGACATATTTTCGATTTATTAACCATCTTTATTAAAACAGTGTAGTAACTCATGACCTACATGAGGATGTGTTGACATAACTTTCTTCCAAGTTTGTGTGTCTAGCATGCTGGCATGGTATGTAAAACATGCTGTCATGGGAACATGTTTTTGTTATACCTGCTGTCAAGGAAACATGTTTCTGCTGTCAGGGAAACAGGTTTCTTATCAGTGTGAGGCCTAAAACAGATATAGAGAGTTTCAATACTAAATATATACTTCAAACATGATTATAGGACCCTTATTTTATACTTACTGATCAACAGATAAGAATAGAAACAGTACATATCATTATTGATTACTGATATAAACATCACACATTTTTGATTATTAAACCAAAAGTTTTGCATCATCAGTTCCCGGGCCAGTGTGGAGATATAATCTCTCAACCTAGTCCTGGGTCTTCCCCGTGGCCTCCTCCCAGCTGGCTCCTTAGTAGATGCCTACGGATGACTGAGCTTCTCACCCTATCTCTAAGGGAGACGCCAGCCACCCTCCTGTAAACCCATTTCGGCCGCAATCTAGTTCTTTGGGTCCTGACCCAGCCCCCATGACCATAGGTGAGAGTAGGAACGAAGATTGACCGGTAGATCGAGAGCTTTGCCTTCCAGCTCAGCTCTCTTTTCGTCACAATGGTGCGGTAAAGCGAACGCAATACCGCCCTCGCTGCTCCGATTCTCCGGCCAATCTCACGTTCCATTGTCCCCTCACTCGCGAACAAGACCCTGAGATACTTGAACTCCTTCACTTGAACTCCTATAGAGCACCTTTATATAAATAAAAAAGACTGTTTTGAGTACTTATTCTACAACTGCCAATACCAACATTCACCTCTTCACTTGATGTACTAATCAACATCGACATACATTGTACTAATACATTTACCTGACAGAGAAATATGACATATTCAGATTTTACTCACAAATATAACAATCAAAATATGATGCATGATAATTCATTAAACTATCCAGCATTATATTAGAATTGAAAGTTCCACCTTGAACAGACATTAAGTAAATTTGAGTACATTGTACTGATAATGTCTCTCTATTACTCTTCACTTGAAGTAAACATTTGAATCCCGGACTTTTACTGTGCGGTATAGTTTTAATTCAGAAAGAAAGTTTTGGGTACTGTTAATAAAAGCTGTAAAATGTCACTTTATGAAGTTTTAATATGTTTTCATGCGAGAAAATAACCATTTAGATTCCCAATATGTGGTCAGTTTATCTAAATAACGCCTGTTTGGAAATTTGGCGTGATCGTTTTTGGAGATGTGAGAGCAACTGGGCTTGGTCTAAATGTTCCCAATGTAAAATTCCACTTTTATGCCGATGACACTGTGATTTGCTGCTCTGCGTCTTCACCAAACCAGGTTCTCTGTCAGCTACAGCTTGCTTTTAATACTGAGCAAAGCACCCTGTGTGGCTTAAAACTTTAAATGCTGACAAAACAAAACTCATGCTGTTCTCAAATGCAAAATCTAAGCCACTGAATCTACCACCTGTCACCACTTTTCAGGGCTCTGAGTCTGTATCTCAAAACATGTATCTTGGAATTGTGATTGATGATTCTCCGTCTTTTAAGCCGCACATTCGGCAGCTGGTGAAAAAAATTAAGTTGAAATTGGGTTTTTAGTTTAGAAACAAGTCTTGCTTTTCCTTCGAGGCCAAAAAGAGGCTTGTCGCTTCCACCTTTATGTCTGTGCTGGACTACAGCGATGTTATATACATGCATGCATCTTCTCAGAGCCTACGCACGCTGGATACTGTCTACCATGGAGCACTGAGATTTATTACACATTTTAAAGCCCTTACACACCATTGCTCTTTGTATGCTCGGGTCGGATGGTCTGCTTTGTCCACCCGTAGACTGAACCACGGGCGTGTTTTTATTTATAAGGCTATGGACCTACATCCTTCAAAAAAGTACGGGAAGTAACCGTCTTTGCTCAAAGGATTTAATCCTATTAACTGTCCCCAAAGTCCGTACTGAACTGGGAAAAAGGGCATTGCAGTATGCTGCTCCCTCTTCTTGGATTCAGTTACAAAATGACCTGAAACTTGAAGAGCTGGTCTCACTGAATGTCTTGAAAGTGCTTCTAAAAGACTTGGAAGCAAGCATATCTGGTTGTAGATGTTTTGAATGCTGATGGATGACCAACAGGGTGATGAGTCTTCTCTAATGACACAATCTAGCTGATAGTGTCACATCAATCTCAGAAACTCACAATTACACTTCATAAACTACATATCAATACTTTAAGGTTAAATTTATGGGGGATTCAAAAGTATTTGTATTTGATAAGCAGGTTCGATACTTGATTCAGCACCCGTTTAGATTGTTATCAGCCATTCTAATGGTTAAGATGGGGCAAACTGCACCTACCGCACCAAGTTTTGAAAGTGAAACAGTCACCGTTTTACACACATGGTTAATGTAGTGAATTGAATCAAAGTACGTGGTTGGGTTTAGGCAACAAAACCACTTGGTTAGGTTTAGGAAAACTGTACATAAGTATGCAGGTTAAATTATGTTACATACGTTAAGTTAAAGAATAAACAATTAGGGGGATCTATTGATAGAAATGGAATATACTATTAATAAGTATGTTTTCTTTAGTGTATAATTACCTGAAATTAAGAATCATGTTACCTTAGAATGAGCCGTTTATATCTACATAGGGAGAGGGTCCTCTCTTCACAGAGATGGCCGCAATGTTTCTACAGTAGCCAAGAATGGACAAACCACTCTTAACTTTTCCTGCTTAGGCCTGCTTAGGCTGTAGCCGGGGTTAACCTCTGTCCGCCGCTGGGAAGCAAGACACTGGAAACCTCTGTTGGTTGGTTAGTCTTGAGGAGCTGCGGCAACGGCAAAACTGCTCTCTGAAACCCATTATTTCCATTTGCGTTGCGCGGTGCAACAACGGCTTTCCGCTGCGCTTAGCAAAGTGCGAGCGCAGCTCAAACTGTGTTCTGTGTGAAAGGCTCATAACTCTGTCTTCTGCTCCACTAGCTCACTTGTTCGCTCACACACATTCGCCGCCACTCTCTCTCTCTTGCTTATGTACACACACACTCTACGCACTGGCTCTGCTCTCGAAATGACCTACGCTACTCTTGCAACAGCTATAGGTAGGGCCGTTTGAGTTTTTGAGTCGTAGTTCTTCTACACGCTTGGCACACGGGAGAGGCTGCAACCTTCAACCTTACTGCTAGATGCTGCCAGATGTTACCCATCGTACCTTTAAGCTATATTACGTAAGTTACATTTCACACGGGACAAGAACAGTGGCCTCCTCGGTGAAAGTCCTGTGTTTGTTTGACCCATCCATCCCATGGAGGTATTAAGAGAACTGGATACAGCGTTGGAGGCGGGGCCCCGTTCATTCCTATGAGAGTTGCTCAGTGGGGCAAGAAAGCCCAAATGGCTCGACTTCCGAGTGGAAAAGTACCCAGATCTTCCAGCCATCTTCCGCATCCACTGGGCTCATAGAGCAGGCGCAGTAGCGTCCGCTCGGTCACATGGCTCGGTCACGGGATCACAGCTGTCGCGCTGTCGTCACGGCTTGCTAACTCCGCCTCCCAGCCCTCGCTCCAGCCTCGGTCTGGGTCTCATTCACATGAACGGAGGAAGCGAAATAACTCTGGATTCGGCTATTAGTGCATTTCACATTTTTTAGGACCTATTGATTTAAATAAGGACTATTAGAGTGTTCGTACTGGGAAGTTGTTTCACCTCAAAAGAAAATGATCCACTGAGTTACAGACGTCTCTTTCCCAATGTAAGTCTATGGGTAAAAGTATTTTTAGGCCCAATGGCATCACTTGACGGACACGGAAGTTGTAATACCACCATTTGGCCACTAAGAAAATTGGGATCAACGACCGGCGCTCTTCCTGGGGGCTTGATCAATCCAACCCGACGTCCGACTTATGCAGACTTTCTCAGTCTTTATACATCACCTGATTTCCTCCTTTGCTCCCGTCATAATTCCTACGGCCACTAAAGGTCGGCGTCATCTCCTTGTATTTGTATCAACCATGTGAATAGATGATAACGGCCTTCTGAACTTACTAGTAGGTGTAGCAGGCCCTTTCTAACCCATATCTATGATATGGCCCATTCAATCAGCTGATAACATTCAAAGCGGGTGGATTCAGATTCAGAAGCACAAAGCCACGCCTGATTTCCACAGAAGTTGGTAGTATTTGTCCTCATGCTGCAGGTCGTCCTGAAAGCCAGAAATGTCACTTTTATACTGTAAATGCTGGTGTGACTCAACTCTTATGCTGATGAAATGCTGATGAAATTTGCCTTTACTTTTATCACTGTAACCAAAAGCAAACCTGCAAGGATTCAGTGACAGTTTTGTTGCCAATGAGAACATATTTCATGCATGCAGACCATCATCAGTGTGGATATTTGGGGAATAGTTCCCTGATGTGGCTCTTTGTCTCCAAAACCTATTTGACTTGGACTCATATTTTGTAAACACAGTTATGGTGTATGACTTCATTTACATATTTATGCCTCTTGAATCAATACTCAATGTTTGCATGTGTACAAAGCATGCATCGTGATCATTTTTTTTTTTTTTTCTCTCTCTCTTTAGCACTTGGCTCCCAAGACAATTTTCCCTGCATATATTTGATCTCATCCTCTCGCCCGTGGTATATTTAGCTGAGAAAAGTTTTATCACCCTCAACCAGCAAATGACTGTGGTCATTTGTACAATATTTCACGTTTCAAATCAGCGAGGCACACAGCCGCAAATGACAGCCACGGTTTGTGCACTCCTCAATCACTGCAGAATGAGCACACAAAAATAATCACATTAGCATAGTAATCTGAAGGAGAAGTAGTGGTAATGACTTATTTGCCTTGAATTACCAACAACTGAATATTTTTTCTCTTGTGTACACATGATAACAGGCACAAACATTTACGAGCAGTGAAAACAGTCGCTATCAATTCATTAGTCAGCTCTGCGTGAGAAATTTTTATTTCCATAATCTCCAAATAATAAAGAAATTCTTCAGTAATCTATATGAAATAAGTAGCTTTGGACAGGCTTTGAGTTGACTGTGTTTCAGTCTGCTGTGGAGCTTAATAGGTATTTGTCTGCACAATGCTGAGACTGTTGTATTTATGGTTTGCGGCTGTATGTACAGCTGAATTAAAGCCACGCATCAGCAGTGCAAGTCTCTTTTGGTGATATTATGTTGTCTTTTAATTCACCAGAAGAAGAGTCTGTAAAGTATCTTACTCCATACTGAACAAGTTGATCCAGTGATCCCTGGTTCACTACACAGCATGACACCCCACTAGAGGGAGTATTTACCTTTCTCCTCTCAGTTATTCCCACCTCACACTCCTCCACAGCCTCTGCAGGTCACTAAAGAGTGGTTGCTTTCCTCTGAATGTGGAAAGCCAAGATGACAGAAAGAAATAGACAAAAACTATTTGATATTCCATCTGTGTTACCATACCTGCATTAACAATGACAACCTCCACAACCTACCAGCTGCATTTTTTTTTTTTAATTTTATTTAGTGCAAAGAGACATAGCAGGTGAGGCAAAACAAGACATAAAACAGAGTAACAGAAAAGTAATAATCTGGGGTTGGGTGAGAAGATTTACATATGTTTGTTTGAGAAAAAAAAAAAAAAAAATAAAGATTAAAAGGGGGGTATAGGTGGGAGGAAAGAAGAGACATTTTGGTGATTCTTTTTTTATTTTAAATTTAATTAATTTTTTTATCTATTATTTTTTTCTTCCTGTGAGGGGCGGGGGCATGCCCTCTTCAGCAGCCTTCTGGCCATGGGGAGGAAGCTCTCTGTTGGTGGGCATGACCCATAGCCCACTCCTCCATCCTGAACATCATCACGCAGGAATACAGTTGGGCTCATTGGATCCACAAGAGTCTCAGCTTTACAGTGATACCCAATTTATGTAATTCAAGACTGTTTATGGACCCCAGTATGTAGAAATATTCAAACACATAATTTTAGAATAGGCGAAAATGAGACATTTATACTGGATGCATAAAACTGCATGTGATTATCATAAAGTGAGCATGTCTGTAAAGGAGAGACTCGTGGGTACCCATAGAACCCATTTTCATCCACATATCTTGAGGTCAGAGGTCAAGGGACCCCTATGAAAATGGCCATGCCAGTTTTTCCTCGCTAAAATGTACCCCAACTTTGGAGCGTTATTTAGCCTCTTTCCCAATATGGGTACCGATGGGTTCTTTAAGATTTTAGTTTCATATGATATCTGTAGCTTCACTCCAGCCCTAAAACCTACTAGAGCCTGTGAAAGACAGTAAAGTCAGAAAGTCAGTACAGAGTGAACATTGAGGCTACTCCTGCTCCTGGTATCTGCCGTGATCACACCAATAAGATTGATTCAGCTGATTACCTCGTCTCTGTTGCTGTGCGACTGCAGGTTATTTCCAGTGAGCAGCACACCAGGGCCGGTCCTGACCTCCCTGGGCTCCTGAGCATGATTCTGCTAATAGGCCCTACTACCTGACCCGTGAGCCATGTAAACCATTTGCCATTGCCACACAGTCATAGCCCAGTGTATTACACTGCTGCAATACAATTATTAATAATTACTATAATTAATTTTATTCACACTGGCTCACTATTTATACGATTGCTTGGCTGAATACTTGATAGTGAGAGATGTGCATCCATATTATGTATGCCCAGCAAATCAACATTTTTAAATTCAATATTTAATCAACAGTCAGTGTCAATGCTTTCCATCTTGCATTAGTCCAGAGTAGTAACTTAACATTGACTGAGAGATTAGATAATCATTGTCTTGTTTTAAGGTGATGTGCGACTGAGGAGTGCCATAACACCTACATGTTGTCTGGATCAGTGGCGGCTGGTGACTCAAAAGATTGGGCAGGACAGGAGGAAAACCAACCCACGTTGTCATGTTAATTCTCTAATTTTGCACTTGTACCTCCATTTTATGTATGTGCTTAATTCTGCTTGATATATGTGCTCTCATGTTCCTAATTTTCACATGTCATATAGGGGGGGGCTTACATGGGATTCAGATTTTTTTTAAATTTTATTCTGTAAATCTTTTAATCTGAAAAGCACTTTTTGCTTAAGTTTGACAAGTGTTATGTTAATGATTATTATTATTATTATTACTACACTAGTTGCCTAGGTTACTTATCTCTACTTTCTTATGTAAATCGAAAAATTCAGCAGTAAAACAATGGCTTATGGGATTTCTTAAAAACAATCACTGCAGCCTCAGAAGTGTGTGTAATGTGTCACTAGAAGCCTGTCTGTAATCACACCGGGTTCCTGTTACGTGTTTAAAAGTAGTTCACAATTTACTCGTTATAATTTATTTCATAGTGTGCTGCTGTCTGATACTTTACTGACAGTTCAGATTAAAGAGGACATTTGGACATCATCATTGGACCAACCCGCTGTCAGTCTTGTATTCTGCTGGTTGTTGATTGGTAACTAGCTAAGGGAGGTTATCCTCCCTTGGAGCATCATTTGACGTGTTTTGGTTAATAACAGATAAATATGAAAAAAATGAAATGTATTGAATCGATAGGAGACGTCCCGCCCTAAGAGAGGACGGAGGGTGCTCGTCCTCCCTTATTCCCCACGATGCCACAACCACTTCACACACACAGGCTGCGCTGCAGGTGTCGCTGTTGAGGCATTTTAATCAGGATTCAAATAATGGATTTTTTCCTAGGAAGAAAGAAAAATTATTTTATAAATGATACGGAGATTTGGTAATGGTTTATTTCAACCAATTACTCAATTTTTTTTTTTTTTCATATTTTGATCTCCCTCTTGCCTTTCAAAAAATAGAGGAGGATCCACCTCCTCTGCCTCTATGGACCAGCCTCCAATGGTGTATTCAGACAGACAGTAAAAATAATGTGTTCTTTGAACATTAAAGCATATAAAAATGTTCTATTATAACTCCAAAATACAAATGTGAACATGAATATGAGCATGATATGTCCCCTTTAACACATGTAGATTAGTTAACTTGTCATGGGGGAGAAACAGTTAATAACAGTATAATGTCTGTTGTGGCATTTGGGTTATTTTCTTTGATGATGTCACCATATATATTTACATGTTTATTATTTCTGATTCAGATTCTGATCAGGGTTATCTCAGCTCGAGCTTAAACACTATAAAGTTTTCATGGAAAACCTGTCTTGCAAACTAGGGCCATGGACTGAAACATGCATTTACCACACAGGGAAGTTGCATTACAGGATTTGTAGGATCCAGCACTTTAAAAATCCTGGCGCATACTAGGGAATAAAATTCAGGATATCTCGGCTTCTGCTGCACCAATTTCAATCGTTCTTTTCTTAATCTGTCCCTCTGAAGTCACATAGTACCTCTATAGAAGCACAATGACAAATCAGCGGTGCGCACCTTTAAAGGAAAAGACCTTGTGTTGACAGCTTTTGTCCATTAAGATGGATAGAAAAGTGCATCAGCGGTCCTGACTCACCATCTGCACTTAAGGATTACACACACAGAACCAATATATTCATACAATGATTAGCTTGGAATAGGAAAAAATATGTTTCCACCACTGGTTTGAATATATAAGCAAATATATATATTGTACAAACCAAAGCTTAAGGCATCGATGTCACCCCCCTCCCTTCTGGCAGTTATAAAAAGTTATTCCAGGAAACACTAAAAACCATTAACTGAAGTGGAAATGGGTGAGGCAAGGTGAGGTAAAGTGAGTACACCAAAAAGATAAATTACCACATTTTGTCACATAATAACTCCTGGAAGGTATTGGATATCACAGATTGATGATATATAACAGTTTAGGAGTATCCAAGGGTGGAATTTTCTTTAACATTTATCTAGCCTTGAGTTGCTGGCTCTGCTCCCTGACTGGAGATAGAGAAGGAGTGACATTTAATTTCACGTTTTTTTTCCCCCCAGTATGAAGGTGTTTTAAATGAATTGCCTACACTATTAAAACCACTACATGGTGTTTAATGGCTGATTTATCGTGCATTTTGTGCTTAAGATCCAGGTTCATGTGTAAGGAACATGACAAGCAGTTCTGCAGTTCTGCAGAGCTGCCAACATATTTGGATGTTAATTGGCCCGACCCTCGCTGAGGTGGACGCAGCCGTTGTTAAAAGTGACCTTTGGAGTGAGTTTGCAGGCGTACACTCTTTTTAACTGGAAAAAGTGTTTAAATCGGAAATCACATTCATGAACATCAGCGTATTAGAACATCATTGCGGTTATGTTTGATCTGAGACTACTTGTTTTCTTCGTTTGTGACATTGTGCTTGAAATTCTCAGAGCTTATAGCTTCAGATAGCTGTAGGCCAGCTGTGTGTAAACAATACTAGAAAAGATATTAAATTGGTTATTATGCTGTAACTGAAATGTCACGGTGATTGTTTTGCCATCGCTAAAGACATTTCTAGTTTCTATGTGAATCCTTTTGTGTTGTAAGAACACATTTTAATCACGTTTTTGGTTGGGTGATAGGAGTGTGTGTGACCCCGGCACTCACAGTGAAATGAGGACACATGTAGTGAAGTGATGAATGTTAAATTCTTGGATTTCATCATTTTACTACAAGCTAAGAAATCTAAGAAATGGGACTTCTTTTCACTGAATCCTGTTGTCTTTAATGTGAATTAAAAAAAATTATTTGGGGAACAAAAATGAATCTCATCGGGTTTGATCTACTGTAGAATGATCACCAGTGTACTGTTTACTCACACTTGATCTGTAATGCTCATAGAGAATACTGTTAATTATCCCCTTAAGACATGATCCTTAATCTACTCACTAAAAAATCTATTACTACACACAAAATTTATTCTAAGTTAAAAGTTAATTGGTCAGATTTTTTTCTGCTGTATCCATTCAATGTACTCATTCTTTAATTACCTCTATATAGAAGTTCTCATTGTTAGTAGCGGAGTCTGCCATTCCCAGGCAGGATTCAAGAAGAATCAGCCTCGTTGTTTTACTGTTCACTATCCTAAAGCCCGAGAGAGACCGGCCGCATGAGCAGCGCGTGGCGACTGCATTACCTGTTGTTTTTTATTTCGGCGTCCGTGTTAACAGGTTAGAGCAGCCACACTGCCCACGTGAGACGACAACAGACAGTAAATGTGATCTATTGACTGTATATTGACATCATATCAGCAACATTACTACAGTTTCAATGTCTCTATCTGTAGAAAATGTTACGGACATGAAAAAAAGTATAGATTTATTTTTAAATCAACACTTCCTGCTTTCATTAAAAAATAAAAGCCCTCAATAATTTTTTTCTGTGGACAGAATTCCTTCATTTGTTAACACAAGGCTTTTATTCTGAAATATTTATAGGACAGTGTTGTAGAACATGCAGTAACTTGCAGAGCTCCATGAATGAATATAGTACGGGGTTTTAATTGTGGATTATTACTAATATTTACACATTACCACACGTTTCTTAACCTTTCTCTATCTAAAATAAATATAAATGATATTTATAATGAAATGAAATGGCTATTATGAAAGGCAAACTCTATGTAGAAAGAAAGGGCTGACAGCAGCAGCAGAAACACAGCTGGTCTAAACACCCGCCGCGTGAATCACGTTCAGATCCAACACGTTCTCATCCCAGCTTGTCACAAACCGCCGCTTTGTCACACCCCTTGGCATCACTTTATTTTCGGCATCAAAACCACTATAGTGAGGTTTAGGTATATGGTTGGGTGTAAAACAGCTACAGTTGTACAGTGAAAATGACACTGAACATTGTGAACATGGGACACGAACAAACAGCTGATTGTAACGTGACACACAGGACACGAACAGCGATCTCCTGAGGCCTGTACTACGAAGTGAGTTCAACATACCCAGGGTATCTTCTTGTTATCTGGCTTCACTAACCCTAACCAACGAGATCCCGCTAAGCGGTCCTACGAAGGTAGTAACGAAGGGTTTCTCAGTCTGGCTATGAGCACGTTCACATGAAAGGGGTGGTGTTTGCATCATGTGACCAATCACAAACATGAACAAGTCTACAGAATTGGAGACAGACAGGCAGAGCGGCACATTTTACAAAGGAAGAGCAAACTATAATATTAGACAAATATGAAGAAGTTAAACACATAATCCAGACTAAAAGTAGGAAGGACAGCTGGCAGAAGACTACCGATGTGTGTGAATGCGTAAATGAACAGATTTATTAATTTAACGGAACACTCAAAAGTCAGATATAGTCGTCTAGATTGGGCAGTGATATTATAAAAAGCTTTCAGAGTATAATGGATGAATAGACCACACTTCTTTATGCCCTTTGACAAGGTTGTGGCGTGTTTGACTATTTCAGCCTTCTCTCAGCTGCGTCCCCATCTCTAGCGGTGTGAAACGGACTTGAGAACAAGTAAAAAAATAAATATAAAAACACAATTCAAAGCGGTAAACACCCACAGCATACAGCCAGCTGTCCTTCCTGCGTTCGTCAGTTTAAACTGTGTTGCTTTTAGCCTGGATTATGACTTAAACTTCTTTGTATTTGTGTAATATTATGAAACGATCTGAGCTCTGATTGATCAGTAGGCGGTGCTTTTATAGGAGCGTATCTCTTATCTGGAACATAACCTGCTCCGGAGCAGGTTAGCTGTTCAGCATCAGTTACCATGGCGATCTACCCCGGTAAGAAGTGATCCACCTTCGTAGGACAGAAAACCCCGAATAACCCCGAATCCTGCTTCGTAGTACAGGCCTCTGGTACTAATGCAAACCAATCATTTCCTGCTGCTGCTTCACATCAAAAGCATTGAAACACCGGGTGGCTTTTATTGTGAAGCATCCACAGGTGACGCAGTGTGTTCGTCACCGAGGTTAGCGCTGACTGAAATCGTTCATCAGCGGTTCTACAAAATAAGAAAATAGTCATTTTTCTTTTGACAGAGGGTCAACATTAAATCTGTCAGGGAATGGAACAGACAGGAGCAGCCACAGTGAGCTGTTAGATGAAGAGCTGCAGGCGACTACTTTACTGTCTCCCTGCTGTCATGTGGAAAAGTACTCGCGCTGTGTGCAGCACGAAATCAGATCATGTTGCAATTATTTTAGATCAACTTCTTTTATTGACACTTTGTGAATTTGTTTGGCTGCATTGTGTCGGTTGTGTAATCAGATACACCTGTTGCTCTTATAGTATTCGTATATAGTAGTATAGCATGCGGCTCAATAATTGTTTGCTGTAGTATTTAATCACACTTGTTGTAATCATCAGTAACCGTGGGTGTCGCCAAATCAACCAGGACTGAAACCCTAAAGGATTACAACTTTAAGGTGAGCAGATGACTGTGAAAACAACCTTTTAGTTTCAAACTCTGCACAGACATCATCATCATCTCATCACAACACATTTTTTAGTGGAGGGGGACTTGAATTTTTTAGCTCAAATCCATGCATGTATACCAAAGTGCAATGTGCCTCTAATACACTAATGAGGAAAACCAAACTATTAGAGGAAACAGAATGTAATGACATGTTGTTTTTCTTGTGTTTCCTACTATTTGACAAACGTGTTGACCTCAGAAAGACACAAAGCCCTGCCTCTATAGCTTTTATAAACTACTATTAACCTCAGTCTATTCCTGTTGTCCTTGCTGTCCCTTTTTCTATAGCTCAGTTTGTACTTTAAAGCAATTCAGTGAATCTCGATCTGATCTATGTTGTTTTTAAGCTTTACATCATGTTGTTCACGGCTGAAATGTTATTTTTAAGCTTATATTTTTAGCAAATGGATCTAAATAAAATGTGACAGAAAGCAGAGAGCAAGTCAAGTTTGTCGCTTTTGAAGAGAGTTTTTCTACACACCACTGTTTGACACACAACGGTACCGAGTCATTCCAGCTGCCTGACAGTGATGTATCATTAAAGTCACTGTCAGGTGACCTCCTCACAGCGTTAATATTTCTAAGCCTGTTCTGAAAACATCTCATCTCCTAACATGCTGTGATTATTCTCTGTACCAAACTCAGTCAGAATGAAGTCCACTGTGTACAGCAAGAGCTCATATTGTGATGTGATATTCTAGTATAACCAATTCAAAGATATTTTCTGTGTCAAGATGCAAAACATACTGTCAGAGACACCCTCAAAGACTTCTACAAAAGCTTAAATGTTTAGTGAAAGTGCACAGGAGCAGACTGAGACTTACAATGAGTATCACATGTGCTGTTGGTTTGTCTTTTTTCTTCTGGGTTGTATTTCATCCTCACTTTACTCAGTAGGATACTATGGGATAGATAGATCTGCTGTCTGCAGGCCAATCACAGAACCTGTACTACACATTAAATTTTCAATTCAATTTCTAGTCTATTTACAGATGATGGGGAGTACTACTGCAAATGTGAAAACAAATTTGTCTAAAGACTAGGGATGATAACGATTAGTGGAATTTAATCAATCTACTATCAAATAAAGATCTGAAATATAAATAATGTGCAGTTACATTCTAGATATCAGTAGAATGGTGTATACATACATGGGATTTTCATTTTTATTCTATAAATCTTTCACATTCAACATTCGAAGCGGGTGAAGACATTTGTAGGCGACCGAAATCTTATAATTAACTTTCATGAACTGAAAACACACTGTGAAAGGGTTAAAGTTTTAAGAAGAAAACAACGAAAACACCCAAACCAGACAACGCAGTGGTCGCAACCTGTCAATCACATGGTAGCCCCGCCCTAAAGCATCCCCTGCTTTATGGTCTATTTGACTCTAAATGGGACCATAATTTACTAAATGAACATCATGCTGTATTGAAGAAGACTTGAAACTAGTGATTGAGACCATAAACTCATGTTTACAATGTTTACTGAGGTAAAAAAATCAAGTGAGAAGTAGGCTCATTTTCTCATAGACTTCTATACAATCAGACTTCTTTTATCATCCAGAGGGATCGCCCCCTGCTGGCTGTTAGAAAGAATGCAAGTTTAAAGCACATTTCATAACCGGAGGTTGCAGCCTTGGTGTCACAATATCCCCTTCTTTAAAATAGGAATTCAACACTTCAGAAGTAAAGCCTGAGTAAAGCTTAGCAAAGGATTTTCTTTCTTCTTTTCTGACAGGTGAAAAAGTTTGACATATCACCAGAACAGCCAGGTCCAGAGTCACCAAACCAAATTATTATCAACTATGTTGTATTGAATCTTGAAGAGGGACTGGCAACCTCGTGAAGACAGAGGGACAACTGAAGGACACAGTGGCTGTTCAGTGAGGATACATTAGTTTAGTCTGGTTTATGTGTCCTTCAATTCTGGAGTCTGTCTTAAAGTCTTCTTAAAGTTTGTCTTTATTGAAGATATTGAATAATGTCACTGAGGACCTGAAACCTTCTGGCCTGGTTGAAGACTTTCTCCCACAGTATCACACAATTTAACACCGAAACCTACTCACATTGATGTTTGCAGGTAAGTTCATAAGCTGTTGACGTGCTATGCCTGAGCAGCGCGTGGCGGCTGCGGAACCTGTTGTTTTTTTATCGTCCATGGTAACAGGTTAGAGCAGCCACATAGCCCGTGTGAGCAGCGTGGCTCACACGCTCTTCTAGACCGCCTATTTTTAACACGAGCCGCGTGGTTCACAGCAACAGCAGACAGAGAAAATGATCGTTTGACAGTATATTGACATCATATCAGCAACATTACTACACTTTCAGTTTCTGTCTGTAGAATATGTCATGGACGTGAAAAAAAGTAAAGACTTACTTTAAATCAACACTTCATGCTTTCATTTCAAAATAAATGTTCCCCAAGCGTCTTTTTTTTCATTTGACAGAATTCCTTAATTTGTTAACACAAGGCTTTTATTCTGAAATATTTGCAGGACAGTGTTGTAGGAAATGCAGTGACTTGCAGGGCTCCATCAATGAATAAAGTACCAGCTTTTAATTGTGGATTATTATTATTATTTACAAATGAGCACACACTTCTTAACCTTTTTCTTTCTAAAATAAATATAAATGACATTTATAATGAAATGATATGGACATTATGAAAGGCAAACTCTATGTAGAAAGACAGGGCTGACAGCAGCAGCAGCAGAAACGCTGCCAGTGTGGACGCCACGCGTGTGAGAAACGCAGCAGTTCAGCGAGGCAGCTGCCACGCAGGGCTCACGTGTCCAGTCTGGCCCGAGCGTGACAGTGTTGTGCACGAAAGCACTAAAAGAGCGCATTCATTGAAAATGCATGTTTTTGGTGAACGATGAACTGAATGCTAATTAGTTGCAATACCAGCATGGCTAGTGCAATCAAAGAAGTGGAGACATCAGCCGCTTTCTATTCCATCCTCGCCTCCAAAGTCTCAAAAGTCAACTTGACGAGTGAGCGAGTGTCGAGCAGTTGTGAGCGGGTAGCGAAGGTCTAGCGAGCTAGTGCTCGTAACAGTCCTGTCCTCGCAGGACCGCATCTGTGCATGCAGAGCAGAAATTCTCCCTCACGAGGAGGCTTTTCTGCTCGCGGATACTGTTCTGTGCGCTCATATCATGTGCACGCGCCTGGTTTTCACCGTACTCTAGCATCTGACCGGTAGCCTATAAAAGAAAAAAAAACGGAAGAAATTAACGTGAACTAATTCATTTGAATGTGTGTGAACTGAACTTTGAGCTGGCTCTTGTGAAATGTGAACATGCACAACACTGATGGCTGACTACCTCATTACTATCTAGCCTGCAAACCGACATTAGCAGTGTGCATTTTCATTGGTCTTTGCTTGTTTAGCAAGCCAAGGAATATGCATCCATGCTTGTAGACTAGTGTGTTGGTTTGGTTTCAGAAGTGGCGGGGGGGGGGGGCTCATGAGGTCAGAGATTTCCAGAGAAACAAAACCGTAATTACCGGTATGTGAATGCTATTTCCTGCATTTATATAAATATAGGAAATAGTATATTATAATGGAGTTGATTATAAGGCTTTCCAAGTTAGTAGTAGTCGAATACATTTTCTTATGTAAATTGCGGTATTATCAAACACCACTTAAAAGGTTTCATTAATACCTGATACCTTATACTAGATAAATATTGTATTTGCTCCTTTAATAAGAAGAGCTCTCAGTACTGACTATAAATAGTGTCTGCAGGTCTTCCTCTCAGGCTGCAGGTATAAATCTACCTATTCGAGGGTAGTAGCATCTATAAAGGCGAAATCTGGGGCAAAAAAGTCTGTATATCATTCGCTAATGCTAGTAGAGCTTAATTACTGTCAACTTTCAACAGCTGGACTTTACGACTAAGACGATGTTTAGAGAGATTTTAATGACTAAAACTGAGATTATTAAAATGAGGGCGACATTTCATCCCCATGGAAAGTAGCTGGTAAGTAGCTTGATTTTCATAAACAGGAACTTTGACAAAAATTAAAGGCACCCTGTGAGTACATTCAACATCTCACCAAACTGCATTCCATGTACCGTAAAGGACTGTGTAACATGTTGAATGCTTCTCCTACATTTGAAAATATGTTTTTTTTTTTTTTGCATGAATGTTTTGAAACCTTCATTGTTCACATCCCGTTTACATTGGCGTCCAGTCGTTTTCTGTGGTCCAACAGATGCTCTGCTGCTCTGCCAAGTGAGGTCAGCCAAACAATGACATCATACCAAACAATGGAAAATATTCAGATACTGCTTCTACTTCTGCCAGTGCATTGTGCAGCATGGCAACTGAAGCCAGAACATTTGAAGTGCTTTGGCATTTTATCACAGAACATATGCTTTTTATTTTCTTTGACTGTTTCTTATCAGTCTTGAAAGGTATTTGGCAGAAAGGCAGAAAGCCCCCCCCTCCAGCCAGTTTTACTTCTTGTTTTTTGGTCAACATTCATTCTCAGAAAACAGAGAATGGGGGTGTGGTTAATAGTCAGACGTAATTCATCACCATGGCAGCCAGACTGCATCGTTTTTCAACCTAGTTTAGATGAATTTACTGTTTATCAGACTCACAAATGAGACAAGAATTATCTCATCACACGACTCTCTCTGACTCTCTCTCTCTTCTTCACCGTCTCCTCCTGGCGAGGCGGCCGTCTGGCTGTTGCTGCACCGAAGAGCCGCACCGCCGCACGCCGGCCACAGCGCACCGGAGGATGGATAACATGTTGCAGAGGTCCGGCGTTTGAAATACAGTTTCAGGACGTTTTGGAGGAGCACCGGTCGCTCTCGCCTCAGCTCCATCACCGACACCACACCGGGCTGCACTGAGATTCGTTTATTTCCCTTACGGGGCTTTTCTTTTTTGTTTTCTGTTGGCCTGAAAGTTGTGTGCTCCCCGTCGTCTGGACGTGTTAGAGGCAAACCACAAACCTCCGGTATTTATCTCCAGCAGGAGGAGACGATAAAGAAAAGAGCGAGTGAGAGAGACAGTCAGTTGGCTAATGCAACAAGTTGGGCTAGCTAACTACACCTAACTAGCTAACTAACTAGAAAGACAAACTGACAGACAGATAAACAGATTTATTGGTTTGCTGCTGCTCAGACTCAAACGATCATGAGTGCGGCTGCAGCTTAGAGGAAGACCTTTGACCTGCAGCTTCTACTATAGTCATACGTCATATTCCTGTTTTACCAACAACCTTCTTTTGTTTCTTTGAGCACAAAATTAACAGTGTGGTTAATCAACTTAGTCAGGAAATGACTCAAATAAATATGAAATATCATAGAAATGCCAAAATACACTGGAGGGGGGCTTTAAAGTCCTTCATCAGTAATGGAAAGAGAGGGATGTTGGTCTGCAGTGCATTTCATAAGTATGGGTTTTGTAATTGTATATAGGCTTAGTTGTATTTTTTAGAAACTTAAAACATACATTTTTGTAAAAAAACAGGAAGTCTCTTCGGCTGTTGAACATTTGCTCATTTGTCTTCCAGCGTGAATCCGAACTCAATGACGCTGCAGATTCCTCTCCAAAAGGGCATCGCTCCAGAGGTTTGCAAAGGAGATGGCCCCTGAGCTGATTTTAGACCTATGTTCTCCCTTGGCAGAGTGCCCCACTGCCCCGTGATTGAATGCCACTTGACATATTTTCAATAGGTTCGTCACCTTTTTTTCCCCTGTACTCCTGAATATACATCAGAGCAGCTGGTGTCTCAAGAGAAGCGTCGATCCTTCCTTTTCCTTTCAGCTCTCTGATACTGTCTTTAAGCCGTAGGGTACCGCTTTTTCCTTGACAGATGGAAATGTGCAGGGAGAGCTGATCTATAAACCCTCCAGTTATGACTGAAGTAACTTTGTGTATAACACGCAGAAAAAAGAAGAAAAAAAATACATATATATATATATATATAATCTGGAAACCTCCAAGCTGTTGAACGTGATGATCTGAGTTGCTGGATTTTGTTAGAAGAGACATCTTAATTTTACTGAAATACAGACAAAAATTTTAACAGGCCAAAAGGGAGAATTTGAAATTTTCTAACTGGGCCATTTTCCTGACGTTGTTCTGTCCCTTGTTGAAGCCTGTCCGCTACATACAGAAATAGTTTCTACTTAACTTTATGTTTTACTTGCACTCCTAAATCTTTCTTCCTAAAAGTAAAGTAATACCCAACACAGGAGGATCTGGTGTTCTTCTGCAATGACAGGACAACTGCAAGAACATTTACATGTGTAGCAAGGTGAAAGATACCGAAAGAAGCTGACTGTGGCTATAAGTGAGCCAATGGCCTTTGACAAAACACGTTTAGGGATGATAAGTCTGGCTAATGAGGTCTGGCTAAGGGAATTACTCACCTTAAAACCACCAACAGCCTTCACAAGTGCTTGAGGCAGCCGGTAACTCAGAAAGTGGGAGTTTCAGTTGTCTGTGATATTACACCGTAAATTAATGAAATTGCCCTCCAAAGGCAAAAATAATTGTCTATACATCAATAGAACATATTAAATATCACAGATAAATACTGAAAATGTCAGCTTTCAATGCATTTTATGCGTCCTCCTGCAAATCCAGAGAGATATACGAGTGATTGTACAGTGGCCAGTGACACATTTTCCCCATCCAACTGTCAACATTTCACTGAGTTAAAGTAGAGCTACAAATAAAAGAAATCCAAAGCACATCAGCACATGGACAACAAACCCTTTGTAAAAACATCCCTTTTTGCCTCAGTCTTATAGGGGAACCACAGGGATTGTAGCTACCAAAGTACGCCGCTACCTGCAGCTGCAAGGCGCCACCGCAGGGAACGATATGATGCATGCTCTTCATACAGCTGTCAAAATGTTGGGAAATATCCGCAAGCCGAAATCATCTGCAACACACTCAGATGAGGACATTATGTAGTTTACAAAAACAGTCACAGAACCCTTACAGGATAACTACAGTCATTACCGCCGCTGAAACAAACTCATACGTGGAACAGTGGGCTCCCGTCGAGGGTATTGTGTGTAGGCGGCACCATAACCTGCATCTACCCCGGAGTAGCAGCTGTGTTTGAGGTCTCAATTGAGTGGGGAGAAGAGGATTCCCCTGCTTACAAGGCACAACTGTTATAGTACATGTGTTGTTCAATTATTAAGACCACCAGGGAGGGAGGGTTAGAGGGCTTTGCCTGAGGAGGGAGGCGTTTGGGTTCATGGCCTACCTGCAGACACTTATTAGGGCCCGAGCACCGACGAAGTCGGGTCCGAGGACCCTATTGAAACTGTAGTGTTTCTTTTTCTTTTTCTTTTTCTTTTTCAGGCAAATGAATCGCGTTTTTGAGGCCTTTGCCATGCTCGAAAAGTTGTTAAACTTGGCACACTTATCAGACGCGGTGAAAAATTTGATATTTTAAGGGTCTCGGTTTCGGGTGTTGCAAAATGGCTCGCTAGCGCCCCCTAGAAAATTGGAAACATTGATATCCGTGCTCCGGTTTCACCTACATTTATGAAATTTGGCAGACAGATGTAACATGTGGAGATGCACAAAAAAGCCTCTTGGAGGCATGCCCAAATCTCAACAGGAAGTCAGCCATTTTGAATTTAATGTGCGATTTTCGCACACTTTTAGCGTTTTATAGGACGTGTACTTTAACGAACTCCTCCTACAATTTTTTTCAGAGCGACTTGAAATTTGGTCAGGACCATCTTAAGACCTTAAGGATGAAAAGTTATTCAAATGGTGAGTTTTCACTGAACGACCTGACCGTGGCGTGGCGGCGAAAAAGCGCCTTTCGCCAAAAAACAGGAAGTTGTTGTAACTTTGGCATACATTTTCCAATCTGATCTAAATTTCGCATGTGTGATGAGGGTCCTAGCCTGATGACATCCAAATGCAAATTTTGGATCGCAGTCATAGCGCCACCTAGTGGTAACAGGAAATGTCATGTTGTACACGTTGATGTGCCCTGCCTCAGAAATTAATCAAATCTACCTCAAATTAGGTGAGAAAACCCTTAAGACCTTGTTGATGCTTCCTTTTGAAAATTGGGAGTTTTCATCGAATGGCGGCGCCGTGGTGGTTTGGCGAATTTCGATGAGTCGCCATGAAAAAACAAACCGCTGTAACTCCACTCCAGATGGTCAGATCTTATACAAATTAATAACATTTGATGATCGTCCCTGCCTGAAGGCATCTAAAGTCTAATTTTCAATCATACTCATAGCGCCACCTAGTGGCAACAGGAAGTTTCTGTAGCCATATTTTGGTGTACTACTGTTAGCAGGTTAACCAGATCCACCTCAAATTTGGTCACAACAATGGTAAGACTTTCATGACGCCAGACAGCGAAGGTTTTGTATTTTCGTGAAATGCCGTTGCCATGGCGACGTATTGTTCGCCATGAAACAGGAAGTTGCTTTTGAGGTGCTAGGATTGCTTAAAAACAAACGAAACTTGGCACACTCATTAACAGCGCTAAAATATGTTAACAGATATGGTTTTTGTGCTTGTGTGTGGTAAGGGGGCTCAATAGCGCCCCCTACAAAATTTCAACAAAGCAGCCCTCACGGTACGTTTGACCTAGATGTTCGAGATTTGGTAGGCACATGTATCACCCGTAGACTTAAAAAAAAGGCTCTTGGTGCCATGCTCTAAACCCAACAGGAAGTCGGCCATCTTGATTTTTGTGTGAATTTTTCGTATATTTTTGGCCATTTCCAGGCTTTGTACTTTAACGAACTCCTCCTACAGACTTAACCCGATCAACTTCAGATTTGGTCAGTACAATCTGAAGACCTTTGTGATGAAAAGTTATTCAAGTCGTGAGGTTTTTTGAAACGACGTTGACGTGGCGTGGCGGAGAATTTGCATGACTCGCCATTGAAAGACAAAATGTTCGAACTCGACTGTACTTGGTCCAATCTGCCCCAAACTTGACCTACCACATAGTAGTCCAGGTCTGAGGACATCTACATAGCAATATTGACTCATAGTCATAGCGCCACCTACTGGCAACAGGAAGACAGCGTTACGTGACAAATATCATCCGATTCACATGAAATTTACATTGTGTGATCTAGACTTGTGGAAAAGCAACATAATGCATTTTTAGCCCGTGTTCTCTAGCGCCACATAGTGGACACAGGAAGTGGTGAAAAAATTGCAATACGACATTTCCTGTGCCACTCAATCCACACAGGAAATAACGTCTAACTTGTGCGTGCAGTGTCAGATGGTCACTGAAATGTACCGGTGTGTCGACCGGGGTCCCGCCAGTACCCCCGACGTGCGGGAAGGTGCGAGGGCCCGTTCATCGCTGCTTGCAGCTTTAATTAGGGCCCGAGCACCGACAACGTCGGGCCAGCGAAGGCCCTATTGAAACTGTAGCGTTTATTATTCTTCTTTTTCTTTTTCTTAAAATGAATCGCCTTTTTGGGGACCTTAACATGCTGGAAAAGTTGTTAAACTTGGCGTACTTATCAGAAGCGGTGAAAATTTTAGTATTTTAAGGGTCTCAGGTTTGGCTGTTGCAAAATGACTCGCTAGCGCCCCCTAGAAATATTGAAAAATTGAGCACCTCGCTCCAGTTTCACCTACATGTATGAAATTTGGCAGACAGATGTAACATGTGGAGACGGACAAAAAAGCCTCTTGGAGGCATGCCCAAAACTCAACAGGAAGTCAACCATTTTTAATTTAATATGCGATTTTCGGCCATTTTTTGCGTTTTATAGGTCGCGTACTTTAACAAACTCCTCCTACAAATTTAATCCGATCGACTTGATATTTGGTCAGGACCATCTTAAGACCTTAAGGATGAAAAGTTATCAAAATGGTGAGTTTTCACTGAACGACCTGACCGTGGCGTGGCGGCCATTTTGGGCTATTCGCCATGAAACAGGAAGTTGTTGTAACTACACTGTACATAATCCGATCTGCCCCAAATTTGTCAGGCATGATGAGGGTCCAGTCCTGAAGAAATATACATGTCCATATTGACTCATGGCCCCGCCCCAATACGTTAGCCCCGCCCCCTTTCAGAAGTCATGAACCGATTGTCGTAGAGTCTTGTGGGAGGTGTCATATCACTTAGCAGAGAGTGCCTGATAAGTTGGTGAAGGTTAACCCCGCCCCCTACACACAAGCCCCGCCCCCTTGACTAACTAATGAAGCATTTGTCGTAGACTCTTGTGAGAGGTGTCATATCACTCAGCAGAGAGTGCCTGATAAGTTGGTGAAGGTTAACCCCGCCCCTACACATAAGCCCTGCCCCCTTGACTAACTAATGAAGCGTTTGTCGTAGACTCTTGTGAGAGGTGTCATATCACTCAGCAGAGAGTCCATGTTTCATTGGTGAAGGTTATCCCCGCCCCCTACACATTAGCCCCGCCCCCTTTTATCACTCATGAACCGATTGTCGTACAGCCTTGTTGGAGGTGTCATATCACTCAGCAGAGAGTGCCTGATTAGTTGGTGAAGGTTAACCCCGCCCCCTACACATAAGCCCTGCCCCCTTGACTAACTAATGAAGCGTTTGTCGTAGACTCTTGTGGGAGGTGTCATATCACTCAGCAGAGAGTGCCCGATAAGTTGGTGAAGGTTAACCCCGCCCCCTACACATTAGCCCCGCCCCTTTTCATAACACCGTTTCCCGTAGAGTCTTGTGGCAGAAGTCGTTGCACTCGTCAGAGTTCCGGTTTCATTGTGCCCGGCCGCGTCAGTCGGCGTCCCGCCAGTACCCCCGACGCGCGGAGAGGTGCTCGGGCCCGTTCATCGCTGCTTGCAGCTTTAATTAGGGCCCGAGCACCGACGAAGTCGGGTCCGAGGACCCTATTGAAACTGTAATGTTTATTATTATTATTATTAGGGCCCGAGCACCGACAACGTCGGGCCAGCGAAGGCCCTATTGAAACTGAAGGAATTATTATTATTCTTTTTCAGGCAAATGAATCGCGTTTTTGAGGCCTTTGCCATGCTCGAAAAGTTGTTAAACTTGGCACACTTATCAGACGTGGTGAAAAATTTGATATTTTCAGGGTCTCAGATTCGGATTTTGCAAAATGGCTCGCTAGCGCCCCCTAGAAAATTGGAAAAGTTGATATCCGTTCTCCGGTTTTACCTACAAGTATGAAATTTGGCAGACAGATGTATCATGTGGAGACGCACAAAAAAGCCTCTGGGAGGTATGGCCAAAACTCAACAGGAAGTCAGCCATATTGGATTTTATATGTGATTTTCGCCCATTTTTTGCGTTTTATAGGCCGTGTACTTTAACGAACTCCTCCTGCATATATCATCAGATCGACTTGAAATTTGGTCAGGACCATCTTAAGACCTTAAGGATGAAAAGTTATTCAATTGGTGAGTTTTCACTGAACAATCTGACCGTGGCGTGGCGGCGAAAAAGCGCCTTTCGCCAAAAAACAGGAAGTTGCTGTAACTTTGGCATACATTTTCCAATCTGCTATAAATGTCACATGTATGATAAGGGTCCTGGCCTGATGACATCCACATGCAAATTTTGACTCTCAGTCATAGCGCCACCAAGTGGTAACAGGAAAGGTCATGTTGTACACGTTGATGTACATCTCCTCAGAAATTAATCACATCTTTACCAAATTAGGTGAGAAAAGCCTTAAGACCTTGATGATGCTTCCTTTCGAAAATTGTGAGATTTCATCAAATGGCGGCGCCGTGGTGATATGGCGAATTTCGATGAGTCGCCATGAAAAAACAAACCGCTGTAACTCAACTCCAGATGGTCAGATCTTATCCATATTAATAACATTTGATGAGAGTCCCGGCTTGAAGACACCTACAGTCTAATTTTTAATGATACTCATAGCGCTACCTAGTGGCAACAGGAAGTTACTGTCGCCATATTTTGGTATACTACTGCTAGCAGGTTAACCAGATCTACCTCAAATTTGGTCACAACAATGGTAAGACCTTCATGATGCCAGACAGTGAAGGTTTTGTATTTTCGTGAAATGCCGTTGCCGTGGCAACGTATTGTTCGCCATGAAACAGGAAGTTGCTTTTGAGGTGCTAGGATTGCTTAAAAACAAACGAAACTTGGCACACTCATTAACAGCGCTAAAATATGTTAACAGATATGTTTTTTGTGCTTGTGTGTGGCAAGGGGGCTCAATAGCGCCCCCTACAAAATTTCAACAAAGCAGCCCTCACGGTACGTTTGAGCTAGATGTTCGAGATTTGGTAGGCACATGTATCACCCGTAGACTTAAAAAAAAGTCTCTTGGTGCCATGCTCTAAACCCAACAGGAAGTCGGTCATCTTGATTTGTGTGTGACTTTTTCGTATATTTTTGGCCATTTCCAGGCTTTGTACTTTAACGAACTCCTCCTAGAGACTTAACCCGATAAACTTCAGATTTGGTCAGTACAATCTGAAGACCTTTGTGATGAAAAGTTATTCAAATCGTGAGGTTTTTTGAAACGACGTTGACGTGGCGTGGCGGAGAATTTGCATGACTCGCCATTGAAAGACAAAATGTTTTAACTCGACTGTACTTGGTCAGATCTGCCCCAAACTTGACCTACCACATAGTAGTCCAGATCTGAGGACATCTACATGGCAATATTGACTCATAGTCATAGCGCCACCTACTGGCAACAGGAAGTCAGCGTTACGTGACAGACATCATCCGATTCACATGAAATTTACATTGTGTGATCTACACTTGATTAAAAGCAACATAATACATTTTTAGCCCGTGTTCTTCAGCGGCACATAGTGGACACAGGAAGTGGTGAAAAAATTGAAATGCGACATTTCCCATGCCCCCTTTCATAACTCCGTTTGTCGTAGAGTCTTGTGGCAGACGTCGTTGCGCTCGTCAGAGTTCCGGTTTCATTGTGCCCGGACGCGTCAGTTGGCGTCCCGCCAGTACCCCCGACGCGCGGAGAGGTGCTCGGGCCCGTTCATCGCTGCTTGCAGCTTTAATTTCTAATTGTGTCAGCTGCTTCACCTAAAAACTGTAATAATATTTGTAAATTAAAAAAAAAACACCCACATGTCTCAGGTTACTTTCTATTTCTATCTATAAGGGGCAATAAAAGGAACTACATTTGTTACGTAACTTCTTACGTAATTTAACCTCCCTAAGGTGCTGGAAGGTGTGATTCGCCTGGACAGACATACCCAAAATAAATCAAAAATAGCTCCACAACTACCAGGTCTATATGCATGATCTTAGTCTCTATGGATAGGTAAGACCTCAGAGAATTCATCCCCCAGTGTAAGTAATATTGTGACTGTTACTACGCCTGAGTAAATTATGATTAACCAAAGGAAGAATTAACATTTTTATCCTCTCCTAAAATGTTTTCTAGATTAGACATAGGATAACACCATTATAGCAATGATGCCATGCACAGAGATGCCACTGAATTCATTCAGCAACTCTTTGAATACAACTTTGCCAAAGCAGATATAAGTAACACAAAGCACATAGATTCTACAAATGTTTTAGTGGTTTCCATTTGACCACTTGGATACCCAAAGTGTGCCAAATGGGTTTTCTACCTCTTGAAAGGGAATCTGGCTGTAAAATCCTACTGATATCCACTACAGGAGGCTATGTGCACACAATGGAGCCTTTGGCCATCACATTTACCCTGTGCATCATCACATTCTACCATTGTGCACAGTCTAACATCAATAAAAAACAACTAAATTGTATAATTTTGACTCCAAATTGTGTAGTTTTATTATAATAACGAGCTATGATCAAGTAAAACTTAGATAATAACAAATAAAATCAATAACAAAGATAACAAAAAAGAATCCAAAGTCAAGTATGTACATTCAATATAAAAACGGTCAAAAATATTATGAAGTAAAAGTACAATTTCTTGTGCGTTGATTTTTTTACTAAAATATTGAAATCATTGCTGAACACAGCTCAGCCGAACCCAGCACCGGTTTCATTTGGTAAAAGAGGTTAAAATAACTCAATGTTGACTTTCGGTTTCACATGGGACACAAACACCAGTCTCCTGGGTGGAAGTCCAGTGTTTGACCCATCCAGGTGCTTTTTGCTGTGAGGCGACAGCGGTTTGTCCTTTACTATTATTGGCTTGATGTGTCAGCCTTTGTAGCCCAAATGTCCATTAACTCCATTCATAGAGCCATCTCCTGTCTTTGACTTGAATAAAATGAAGGAGTTGAAAGGAATGATTGTTCTGAATGTGCAATAGGTAGTCTTTGCTGGGAAGCAAAAGCCAGAAGCCAGGAAATAAAAGCTTTTAAAAATCCAGAAATGTCAGCACCTGGTGAAGTAATCAGTGAGTCAGTGGTATTGATCAAAAATTCTGTCAAACCCCTGCAGAGATATTTTCTGTCATTCTGCAGTAAGGGGGAAGCATAAATCATTTCAATTGCCCCTTTAACTGTTGAGGTTTAATTTTATTAAAGTGGTGAAAATCATTAAGTGTTTTGAAAGGAGATGACAGCGTGATACATCTTTGTTAACGTGTACTCCTTTACCCAAGAACGTAAAAATAACCACAGAGGAATTATGCCATGGTGAGCTCCGCTAATGATTCATAAAAACACGGTGACTCTGATAAAGTCGGCTGCAAAGAGCTTTTCAGATACAGGAACAAAATAATGTAAACAAAGGTAAGATTAGGTTGAACAACAAAGAGCAGCATTTGACAGGTATAAAAGAGATCAGACAATCAGCACATGAGACAACTAAGCCAGTAAGTATGTATTTAGTAATTTGCAGGCCAAAAAACATCATCCCTAAATGGCATCGAGGGAAAAGCTGGGCTAAATTTGGCTGAAAGTTGTATTTTAATGTAAATAAATGCAGAAATACAAGTTTATCCTGACCTCCAGGAGCCTCAAAAGTCCTATTCACCACATGTTAGTTGCTTGGTGAATTTATCAATATATCAACATGCAAATTTGTTAGAGAATTTTTTTTTTTTTAAAGATTCTTTGTTTGGCTTTTGCCTTTACTTGATAGTGACAATGACAGTTATGAAAGGGGGGGAGAGAGAAGGGATGACATGCATTAGAGGTGGGCGGATCGATCTGAAAATATCGATACTACCGAAACCTACATCTCGTTTTTAAGATCGATTCTGGCATCAATAGGATCGATACAATAAAGGGATCAGTTTCTCTCTTCTACACCTATTTGTATTTTATCAAAGAGTAGAACTCTCTGTGCAAACAATGATCTGTTGTACCGTTTGCTTCTCACTGCTGTTGTGTGCATTCAAACAACAAACGTGTTGTGCACGCATTGTGCACGCGCAGTGGCGCGCAGCCAAACTAGCTACTCCGACAGTCACGTGATGGCTGAAGAAAGAGGAGCATGTTTGGAGCTATTTCACAGCTGTGAGTGATGGTTGAGGGTAGTTTGTGCTGTTTTTGTAGTTATTTGCACTGAAAAAGTTTTAAAACATGAATTATTTTCAACAAATAAATGTTTGCACTTTGTTTATTAAAAAAAAAATAAAAAAAATGTTGGTGTTTTTTGTCATATTTTTGATATTTGCCTTTTAAAAGTGTCCTGTTTTTTTTAACATGCATGTGGTAAGTAATTAACAGTGGACGACAGCAACACGCAAAAAAGCTTTAAATTATAAAAGTATCGATGAAATATCGACGAATCTGGCCCTGTATTACTTAGTATCGGATTACAACCAATTTCCTCCCACAGTCCAAAGACATGCAGGTTCATTGTTGACTCTAAATGTCCCGTAGGTGTGAATGTGAGCGTGAATGGTTGTCTGTCTCTATGTGTCAGTCCTGTGATAGTCTGGTCACCTGTCCAGGGTGTCAGCTGGGATCGGCTCCAGCCCCCCCCAAGACCCTGGATAGTATAAGCGGTTGGCCTCCACCCACCTACAGCCATAGGCGCAGTTTGAACTTTAAGGTTGGGGATTCACAAAAAAAAACATCTAGAGGGGATATAATGTGTACAACGCAGAGAGGTCTAATGTATTGGGATGCGTGTAGCCGACATATTACACCCTCCAAACAGAACACAACGCAAGAAAGCATCAGTGACAAAATCAGTTTGATTGTATTGTTTTCTATTGGAATGAACTAACTGGCAGAGAGCGACGAGGAATGGTTGATTAGTTCAGATGAAATGAGGAGTTATCTATACGACACCTCCTCATTTCACTACAAACACCTAAATTAGGTGACAGCTGGCTGGATAGTTTACTAGGCTTTTGTTGGCTGTATTGTTTGTCATTCTCAGTAAATATCGCAGTATAAAACCTGTGTTTTCTGTTTAAGAAACAAAAACGTCGGAAGATCTTCAGCTCACAGCTGATGATATTTGGTTTGTTTACATGGCGTAACAGAAAGTGCATATTAAACGGATTCAGTGTGGACAGAGAGCGTCTGATGTTATAAGTAAATAAAAAGACCACAATTCCATCTTATCTTGTTGGTTTCTTATTCTGTAAATAGGAAGACACAACACGGTCGATATTATTAATCATTACAATAAATTATTAGTTTTTATAAAAAATATAAGATTCATTTCTAGGGGGTTCAGTGATCCCCCTGAACCAACGCAAACTGCGCCTGTGTCTACAGCCTGTGCACCCACCCATCTTTTAAGAGTGACTCCAATGTGGCGTGCAATTGATATCACCCTCCCATCCAACTTCCGGGAAGACAGCTAACAAGCTAACCTCCCAAAATGTTGAAGTAAGAGAGCGTTACACGACTTGCCACTGAAAAAGTAATCATATCAATGTCATGTTTTACTCAGTAGCCTAATGTCTTACCAAACCCTTATCATGGCTTTACTTTTAAAAAGAACACCATGAAAACAAGGTAAATTGTTGCTCTCCTGGCATTTTTCCACCAAATTACTTTTCCCCCATTTTCTCCCTCAGAAAGTCAAATGTCAACCTACAAAGGCTAACTTTAACAAGCTGTCCACAAAAAGTCAGCAGCGACTCTGGGCCATCCTGCTTTGCTTAGCATGAAACAAGCCGACAGTGCAGAGGATACTCTGGGAGTTGTTGGTGAAGTCAATGTGACCACTAACTTTCTTGATCGCAGCTCCTCTCCTTTCCTCTGCTCCTCTCCTAGTCCAATTTACGGAGAGTATCTTATGCCCTTTTGTCCCCCGCGGCCCTCTGCATAGCTCATTTATGAAGTCTGGAAATATCTGCCAACTCGGCTTTCCCACCAACCTCTCCCTAAAATAGCCATGGAGGCAAGCGTGGAGGGCCCTCACTTCGTTGTGCAGTAACATAACCAGGTCATGTCTGTCCTCTTTAGAAGAAGAACAGGCAATTTAGAACCCAGGGGTGGACGTCAACAAGAAGCCCGGTCAAGTACACGGACAATGTTTGCCGATTGAAAGATGCCCTTTAATGGTGTTCCTGACATTCAAATGAAGAAAAGGTGGAGACGGAATGAAAATGGCAAAGAAGACAAACGAGGACTTTTTGAAACTGAAATTATGGAAACTGGGATGTAGAGAAATAATAATAAAAAAAAGGGTTACATTTATAGAGAGCAGAACAAAGTGAAGTTCCTCTTTGCTACAGGCTGCAGATACCATGAACATTGTGATATCCCAACTGCAGCAGATTTTTTATTTTTTTTGGATTTATAGTAGAATATTATCAGTAAAGTCGCAGGGAATTTACTGGTTGTTAGACATTCAACCTTCTAATACTTCTCAGAGACCATCTACGGAATTCATAAACTGTTCAACATTACAGTGCTATTTGAACATCATAATTCAAATTTGCTGCATAGTAATCTGCCTTGAGAGGAAAATAAATCACACTCAGCCTCCTTACAGTAATTCACAAGCCTGTGTGGGTCCTTTATTCATGCCAGCCTGTCACTACACATGAGCATGACTACACAGCATGGAAGTAGAAGTCTAGGGAATGACAGAATGTTGTGTCCCACATCAATAATTGCCATCTCCGGTCAGTATCGCCATGAAGTGTTCACATTGGATGCCTCTGCATGCATGGAGTCACCTAGCTGGCTACTGGCCACAATCCAACTGAGGTCCTTTTCTGGTTAAGTTGTTTGCATGTAATTTTACGTTGACAGTAATAAAGCAAATGACTTTAGCAGATGACGGAGTCTGTTGTTATTCCCTCACAGGTTACAGATCAACAAGTCTACAGCTATGCTAGCAGCTTGGTGAGGCTGTATTATGGCATAATAATAATAATAATAATACATTTTATTTATATAGCGCTTTTCTAAAAACTCAAAGACACTTTACATAGATAAAAGATCATAAAAACAAGGACATCATAAAAATATAAAACACAGTATTTGCCAACATAAGGAGCTAAATGCTCACATCAGCGTGCTGATATGCTCACATTGATGATTTTAGCACGCCGTTTAAAGGGACTGTTTGTAACGTCTTACACGTATAAATCATTGCGGGTCGGTGTCCCATGCGCGCTCTTGCGTGGCTACGCTGTTCAGACAATGCTCCAACACAAACTACACGGAAGCACCTAAATCACAAAGTTATATCTAGTGAAGCCCGTCTTGCAAAACAGTGTTTGCCGCGGTCGGAGGACGCGGGGGAGACCGTAGCTTGGTCAACAGGGCCGGAGTCTCTGCTGTACTCTGCTCCGCTGCCTGCCTGCCTTCACTCACACAACGCGCTCGTTCAGCTCGCTCCAACTCCACATGCATGCGCGCACACTACACACTGCAGAAGAGTTAGTTTAGCTCTGAGTATAAAGAATATCTAGTGAATGTACAGTGGACGTTTGTGCAGAAATAAATAATGCAGCTCCTCCAGACCAACAGAGGTTTCCCATGTCTTATGAAGTGACGGGGCTCCACAGCGAGTTACGTTATCGTCTCCGACCGGGTGTCGGTGTCGGTGTCTCCCCCCCCCGTTCCCTCCGGCCACGGTCGGGAGGCTGAAGCAGGAAAAGCACTAGGATCAGCATTGATTCATGGAGAGACCTTCGTCCGGTCAGCAAATATTACTGCCAAGCAGGTGAAATATATGCTAGAGATGCTAATAGATGCTCGCTCACATTCAGGTAGCGCATGCACACGGGCGAGCGCGAGCAACAGGACGCTGACTGTCGTTGACATTGCGACCACAAGTGTCGCTGTTAACAAGCAATTTCTGATTCTTACAAACAGTCCCTTTAACAATGGGAGAGAGTAGCTGGTCTCACTCCCAGGGCGGATTAAACTGACGCTTGGGCAGTAGCCCTCGGCGTCTTTAGTGTCTGTATGAGACGCACCAGGCTTTCAACTCACTCCAAAGTAAACCCATGCACGCAATTATTAGATGCTCAAAGCAGCAGACGTAGCATAAAGACGAGAAAGTCCACTAAGGCCGGGAGGGAGATATCGGGAGCAGGATCAAACAAACACAGGACTTTTACTCACGAGACCGGCGTTCGTGTCCCGTGTGAGTTATTTTTACTGCACCCTATTTTTTCCCTGATAATGCTGAACTTTGAACAACAAATTTGTGTTGAAATCAACAGGAGGAGAGTTAGTAATGTTACCTGTTACAAGTCGGTTGGCAGCACAGTCCTGCTTGGCTAAATAACAGAGCTACTAACGTTAACGGAGGATCCATTACATTATATTATGACGCGTTCAAGCTCTGCTCAGTAAAAATGACTATTGGGCGAAGGTAAATTACAACTTTATCATGATGTGTTCAAATGTAATCTCGTAAAATTAAGTGTTTGGCGAGAAACTTAAATAAATACAGCAATATAAATAGATCATAGAGAGAGAATTATGACCTGTTTAACTTCCTATCACTAGCTCTAAGCAGCTTATAATACATCATTAAAACTACTGATGCCAAGATTGTTTTTTATCAAAGCAAATATTTAAATAATCACAATCATTTGAATTGTGTGTTTTTATGTAAATAACCTCTACAGATGACAATAGCAAAGTTCAGCACAGTACTGTGTACAGTACCATCCCATCCCGGAAAAATAGGGCTCCCCGAAAACTACGGTGTAATTCGAACACTGAAATTTACCATGCATATCATGTTTTTTTTTAATGTAAAATATATCGAACATTGAATGACATCAGATCTAAAATTTTATTCCTTCATTTAGTGCATATCTTTCAAAAGAGGCAGCTAAAATTTCTGAGAAAAAAAAAGAAAAAGTGAATTTCAGACTCTGCTTCTAATAATAAGTTGATTTCTATCAGTGGGGAAAGAATTGGTGATCATTGATGCTACTGATGCTGCTTATACATATTACCAATACTACTGATATTATTAGTTAGCACTGCTTTCTGAAATGTCTCTGTTGCCATCACAATGTATTGTAAAAGTCTACAAAGACTGCAAATTCGAAAGTAGAACGGGTTCAAACCCTCGTAAACCTCGTAAAATAATGGAAGATCCTGGCATCTTTCCTTGTAATTAATAACATGAGCTTATAATACTCTATGACGTTTACATATTGTATGTTCCAACATATGACATATGATCCAAATCCAGGTTCCTCCAGTAACTTAAATGAAGAATATGATTCTTAACGGAGGATGTATATCCAACTGGAATCCAACAGGCCTGTATTTCTCAGCAGGTTAGACCTCATATGTCCTCTACTGAAAGTGAGCACAGCTCATCTAAACCCGCCTACTCTCAGAGGATCTTCCCTATATCAACAAAGATAAGAAGAAATGAGAAACATTTATTCAACACAATGTTGACACAAGTACTTAATTATGAACTCTGCTCACCAAAACAAATGGCAGGGTTTGAGAGTATTTCCACACAGCAATTAAAACTCTTCCAATATTTGTCCACATTGTATAGAATGAAACTTAAACACAAGAGAGTGAGGCCACACCAGTGCTCCCAGTTCTTGCAATGTACGACATTCACTTATATAAAGTTGTAAAAATAAGTGTCTGTCTCCATTATGCTTCCTAATGCGGGTACACACTACACCAGAATCAAGCTGATTTTGGGCCTGATTCCCCCCTCCCGACAATCGTCAGCAAAGCCCTGATTGTTTGATGGTTCTAAAAATGATCTTTCCAGATGTTCCTGTGGTGTGAGGTATGTTAAGAGTGGTTTTTACATCCCCCGATCGGCTCTGAAGTCCATCCTGCACCGATCTCAAATCGTAAATATTAAAAATGTTCAATATTTACGATCTGATATCCTGTTGTGTGTGAGGGGAACCCATGAGGACAGACGCTGACGCAGTCACGTGGGGAAGAACGACAGCCAATAGAGAACCAAGCTGACTGAAGAAGGAAGGACAACCACCGCCGTCATGGCAACCGCGGCTAATGCATGAGCTAATGCTAAACGTGAAGCATAAAGTAGTAGTAAGATGGAGCTCAGAAATGGAGGAGCAACTTGTTGATTTGTGGCAACAACGCGTGTTTATCTAACGTGTCTCCATGACTTCATCCATCTTTCATGAATTTTCAGTACAAAGCAAAAACTAACATCGCTAATTCTTCCTGCCCGCCGTCCTCCATTTTTTTAGTCATGTTCATGAATGAATCTTTTAGTGTGTGGTGTTCTGTTTCGGACAGATCGTTGCTCTCCACACAGTATAGGAACAGAACTGTTACCTATAAAATAACATTATGTCATGTGTGGGCTCTCTCACATTTTCAGAATCTGTTTGTTAAGATTTGAAGAATCTTTTAGTGTGGGCCAGCCTTAAAGCTCTGTAAAGCTGTTCACATGCAGTAACTGAAGGGTCTCAAATCTAATGATAATCAAATCAGATGATTGTATAGCAGTGTGATATAGAATGTCATTTGTGGGGCCTGAGGGGTTGAAAATGCTGCCCGGTCTGTTCTGTGTCAAATCCCAAGCTCCAAGGGTGGCAGCTGGTTTGTGGTAATATCCTTAAGAACAGGTTTTGTTTGGTTATACGCACCCCGAACAGACAAACTGAATTGGTAAGGGCGTTAAGGTGGACCCATCCTCCGTAGGGGCCGTGTGTCATAATCAGGGCTGGGGGTCACAGAGTAACACATCAAAGTACTTTTTTGTTATAACGAGTAACGTAACGCGTTCATTTGCAATTCATGTAATCACTTATTTGTTTAATCTTCAAATAAGTAATCCGTTACAAGAAAGTTGCAGTGAAATACAAGTTTTCGCTGGAGGATAATGTTAAAGCAGCAGTAGGCGAGATAGGAGCAAATTTTTATTAAACGGTTGCTATATCCTGACAGTAGTGCATGAGACAAGTAATCTGAAAAAAACTAGGCAGCGCTGATCAAATATGAATCAATATTCTGTTACTGTAATGCCTATTTCTCTCCTCACACGTTCTCAGAATCATCTTGTAGTTACTGTTTAGCTGTAAAATGAGAAGGTTAGTGACAAGGCAGCCATGTTGAGATCAGTTGTGGAAATACCAAGCACCGCCCACCAGCCGGAGCACAGCCAATAGGAACACTCTCTCTGAACTTACCTGTGATTGGCCAAAGTTTCTCATCACGGGCTAGATTTTTTAAAAGTCTGAAAACAGAGCCATGAGGAGGTGCAGAAGTCTTTGCCCAATGATGCCAAAAAAAATTTCTGCCAACTGAAGCTTTAAGCTTCTGTCAGCTGCAAAGAACTCTACTTCAGATTTGAAGAAGCACCTGCATACGCACAGCTCCACAATGCTGATGGGTGGCGAGGCGCATCAAGGAGGAGAACGGTGCTGGGGCTACAGCTCTGAAACAACAACGGCTTTCGGCTGTCACTCCGAGGGAAATAAACAAGCTTGTAGCTGGTTACGTGGTGGAGGAGATGCTACAGTACTAATATCAACTGTAGGGTCTCCATCTTTCCCTAAGATCATTAATAAAATCCCTATGAAGTGAACAGTGCCTGACAGAAACAAAAACATTTGCTAGTTGCCTCGTTATAGTAAAGAGCTGTAAAGGGATATTGTGTCTGTCATTCCTGCCTGCAGAGTTACAGATGCTGTAGACGAGGCGATGATGGTAGAGTCAATATGAGGGCTGTACTGAATGTCATTTCTTTTACATTCAAAGTTTCTATGGAGGTTTTCGAATGAAGCTTACAATGTCTGTCGTCATATTTTATGATGATCATCACCCTAAAAATGGGAAACAATTGACTGTGTTATTGTAGTTATATAAATGTAATTTATGGTGCTGTTAGATTGCTGCTCGACCGCCCCGTTATTACAAGTGCGGGCCTCCCTTTGTGTGCAGACAGCAGGAGAGCGAACTGCTTTTTGGCCGCAGTGAAAATGTTGTTTTTGAAAGTCTAAACGATTGAATGTGGATTGAAGCAGAATATTTCATTGGATAAAGATACAAGTTGTGAATTGTGGAAATGATTACGTCTGCTTTTTTACAATAAATTTGGACTTTTGGGCTGAAGACAAACAATTGCAGAGACGTGGACTGAGCGTCGTGTTGTTCGCTGTGTGTGTGTGTGTGTGTGTGTGTGTGTGTGTGTGTGTGTGTGTGTGTGTGTGTGTGTGTGTGTGTGGGAAAGAGAGGTACCCTCGGGCCAGACTGGGCACGTCAGCAGTGCGTGGCGGCTGCCTCGCTGAACTGCTGCGTATCTGACGTGTGGGTTGTCCACACCAGCAGCCCTTTCTTTCTACATAGAGTTTGCCTTTCATAATGGCCATTTCATGTCATTTTTAATGTCATTCATATTTATTTTAGACAGAAAAAAGGTTAACAAGCGTGTGCTCCTTTGTATATAAAAGTAATAATCGACAATTAAAACCCCGTTCTTTATTCATTCATGGAGCCCTGCCAGTCACTGCACTTCCTACAAGGAGTGCAGAAGTCTAGTTTTCTCTCAGAACACTTGAATTACAATATGCCGAAAGGTTATTGTAAGGTTTTGAGGATGGAAGTCCTTACAACCAGGATGAAAAACCAACCGGGATGGAGGTGTATGACAGAGTTGAAAGATAAGCCGAAGAGTCAAACAGTTTTTTCACAGCGCTCTGCGCTTTTTACTGGTGATGTTCAGTATGTGACACAAAGAATTCCACACGCTCACCCATGGCAAAAATACAGCTGGACAATGGAACAGGTTTCCTCTGGCTAACACAGACTTCGGTCACTGGCAAAACATCCAACATGCCTCCTCTCACCGAAATTAGCTCTCAACCCCCCAGGCTCCTTTTCCAGCTGGCCTAATAAGCCAATGGACCCTCCCAACAATAAACACACCCAAATAAATCAATTAACTATATTTGCAAATAAACCCTCACCATACTAATATATACAACAGACACATGCCTATGCAGTCTAACACAAATTCCTATGAAGCATTATCAACTTAAGAACCACCAAACAATTCTAATTAAGCAAGGAAATCCCACTACCCACACCCCTCTCTCCTCCCTGTCACTTGGTTCGGTCCAAGTAGGTGATTGCTGGCAGCTGGAGACCTGATGCTGCATTCCCTTGGGTGCACCTCTTGAAAACACGCCTCCAGGAAGTGGACCTCAGAGAGAGAGTGATTAGCACGGCTCACCAAAATAAAAGCACAACATAAGCACCATCACTTCCTGTATTGCTTTGTTAAATTTGACACTGTCAATGTGCATGTGAGTGTGTTCCCTTCACCTTAAGTGAGGGAGATGCTTTCCAGCTCTCTCACAGTTATTATGGAATATTTTACCCAATGATGCCAAAAACTTGTTGCCTACAAAGGCAGGCAACAAAATCACTATAGTTAGGCTTAGGGAAAAAACAACATTGTTGGGCTTAAAACTACTATGTTTGTACAGTGAAAATGACACTGAACGTTGTGAGCAGGACACATGAACGAACAGCTGATTGTAACGTCGCACACAGCACGCCAACAGCGGTCTCCTGGATGAAAGTTTTGTGTTTATCCCAACGTAGATATAAATGGCTCATTCTAAGGTAACGCAAAATCACAAAAGCTGTTATTTTCAGGTGATTATACACTAAAGAAAACACATTTATTAATATTATATTCCATTTCTGCCAATAGATCCCCCTAATTGTTACACACTGTTCTTTAAGACCTAAAACTCTACAATATTATAAGTTAACTCAAGCAGATAAGATTCATACAAAGCTGCCAGATTCTAGACTATTCTGTTGCTGTTTGATGTGTGTAATACAGGTACTTTTGCTGTCAGATATTGCGTTGTACACAGTGATTAATAATGGATTTAAGGGTACAGTTAGGTCCCTCTTTCCTCTCACGCTGTGTGTATGTATATACATAAGCGTGTGCTCAGGGAAATGAAAAATTCAATACAATATTCCTAGAAAAGCAACATAACCTATCATATATCATTCTTTTCATATGGTGAAATAAATAAGGAACAAAACAATGCATTTTTCTACGACTGAACCCCAAAAGAGCAGCACACAACTGCACACTTTTTTTTGCTCCTCGTTTCTTTGAATAAAGAATTAAAGCAGCTCTGAATTGATGTGTTCACTCGAAGAGAGGATGAATTCTAAATAAAACCTTAAGTTCTTTTTTATACTGTTGAAATCTGGTGATCAATTGAACAATTGTTGCAAACATCTCTGATGATATCATTTGCATTTTCTTGTGTTTTGTCACTTTTATTGTCAGAGACTTGCTTGTCTCCTGTTCAATCAGGTGTATTTAATCATACGTTGACAACTTAAAAGTTAGAAATTCAGAGTTTCTCGGATTTCTTAAAACAAATCGACGAGTCAATGCAGAATGTTTGATGCCAGTTTTATAAAATATAAAGGCATCAAACCTGGTAGCGGTGTGATCCATAACAAAATAAATTAATTCGATTATTTACCACAGCTGTCAGCTTCAATGAAGTGCACGTCTGGTTTAAATGTCAAGCTCATCTACAGAATGTGTGCATCAGTGATATCATACCCACCAGCAGCTCTAATCCTTGTCTCAACCAAATTATACGTACAGATGACAGCAGTGTGGGCAGGACGTTAATGTCTGGCACATTAATTTGTTTCATTCTACGTGGCTGGATGAGAGTGGCATCCAACACAATAAAGGCGTATTATCACGTCCATTAACAAATTATGAACGGAAATTATGGAAGTTTGTGCACTTTGTCCCGGGGTTGGACAAGGTCATCACGAAACCTCAATTTAATTGTGTGCTACACTTATTGTGCTTAAACTGCTTTAGACAAGCAGATTAGGATTATCTTGTTCAAAGAAACAGTAACGTTCATTTGGAGTTTCATTTAAGCCCAATACTCATGATCCTTTTAGCTCTGTTTTTGGTCTCCACAAGCTCCCGAGGGAAAGATATGTCTCTTTAGATGCTAAATGCTCCAGTATGTTCCCCAGCATACGTGGCAACCCTCCCGATTTTCCTGCGAGTCTCCTGTTTTTCATTGCCATCTCCCGGTTTCCTCCCAGGGCCAAACTTCTCCCGTATTTCTCCCGATTTATTTTTCCTACCCTTTTTTCCTTGTCAACCTGTTTCTGGTACTGTACAGTGTGTATAAGCCATAAGCCCTGCTGTCTCCACCCGGATGGCAATAGAGCTACGCCTATGTCTTTTCCCGACGAAGAGGAGCTGCTCACGACACCGCGGCGCGGTTTAAGCTGCGCTCGCCGCACATCACAGCCTCACAGCAAAACCGTCTTGTGGCGTGGCGCAAGCCATTGGAAATAATGGGTTTCAGAGCGCAGTGGTCGCATCGTGTCTAAAAAAGCCTTCAGTGAGTAGAGAGTAGAAAGAAGTACTCAAGCCGGGGGAAAAAAATGACTGAATGAATGAAATCTGATGAATATCAGCCTAGTTTATACCAGAGATTCACACAAGTTTACACCAAAGGAGTGAATTACTCAGTTTGCTTTCCTGACAATTACAAGTCAAATTATAAGTAGGTCTATTTAACAAACATGCTGTTGCAGTGTACTTATTTTTTTTGTTTTTTTCCAACCATTAAAAGTCACCAGAATGCCCCCGCTTTGGTTTTGAAATCCTCCCTTTCTTTGAGGTCTCAAGGTTGGCAAGTAAGATAAGATAAGATAAGATAAGATATTGTGGGGGAATTTGCAGTGTACAGCAGCAACGGGGATACTGCAAAAAACAAGAAGCATCAGCTAACATAGTAATAAAAACGAGTTAAACAAAGTGAAACAAAATATGAACCATTTAAATAGAAGGAAATATAAAAGTAGGAACAGTATATACAGTATTGACAATAAAAAGACTAAGTAGTATGTAAGTATCTAAGTATGTTCACCAGCTAATTGCTAACTTTGTCTGTGTGCCATGTGTGTGAGAGAAAGAGAGAGACAGAATTCATGTCTTTGAGGAAGTGGTACTTGTTTTGCTGTAATTCGACAATAAAGAACACCATTTGGAACAGTTCATCTGTTTTTTTAGCCCAGATCTTCTCACTACTGTGGGGGGGAGAAGAGAACTCTACGGACAGCTGTAGCTGCTCCCGTGTGGTTGATGAGAGCTTATCTTTGCGGGTAATGTGGTGCGGATTGGCTCTCGTAACAGGTCGGGTGGGTGCGGCTAATAAATAACGCTGACCCTCGCATCACTTCTCGATGATCTCCGAGTGTGTGAACATACCAGAATTGGCATATTTCAATATCTTTATTCTAATAAATAGTCTAATTGTTTTGTTTAGAATATAACTGCGTCTGTTGTTATCATTTAAGTAAATAAATCTATATGCTGCAGCCGTTATGTTTATTTATAATTAATTTAAGCTACCAGGTAGATTGCACTCAGCCAGTTTAGTTAATCTACAGACAAACATGCAGATTTTTCCCCCCCCTAACAATAAGGTAAGAGATGGTTAAACATTCTATAGAGCGGGAACTGCAGAGTTGAGTTATAATTGCGTGTTTTTCACTTGAAGCGCCACCTTTCATACATATATAAAAAAAATATTTATTACAGCAGCTTAGAGTCAAATTACTATTCACAAAGTCAAGAGTGAACTTCACACTCAAACATGCTAATTTTGTGAACATTAGAAAGATAACAAGAGTGGTTAACCTGATAGAGAACAACAGTCCGGACGTCAAGTCCAGACTCGCCTCTGTTCCACTAGCTTCTGTAGCTACATGCAATCTCTCATTCAGCATTTCCTTCATCGGTCTTATTGAAAAAAACAAAAAACATATTAGCAATTTGCTGTATTCCAAATGTCAATGCACATATGTATGACATTTTAAAAATGGTTTAAATGGTTTATCATAATAGAAGAGTGGCTAACCCTGCTGTTTATTCGTGACCATATCGTACCCACCAGAGGTTATTTTTCTTTCAGCTCATGTGGAGGATTGTGACTTTTTGGCAATGAATAGATCCGATTTGTTACATTTGCTGCAGTATACATTGTGACCTACAGGATAAGTGGGCATTGGTAAGCTTTGTTTTCAGTAATTCATGCCAAATGCATTTTGTATAATCCCACACAAATATGGGTATATTTTTTCCTGGATGCATTCCTGCAGAGGCCTCATTGTTGGCAGATCTGAAGACCTCTGGATGATGCTGGAGGGAAGGTGGTGGTGGCGGCGGCGGTGTTGGAGCATCAGTGTGGTGCACAGTGAACAGATGCTGAACTGAGTTTAGCTGGGGAGGCTAGTTTTGCTGAATGCAGTTACATGTCAACATTCCCTGTTTAGGTTTTCAAGGAGACAATACATTGCTCATGCAGAGGAGAGTGTGTGAGGAAGCTGATCCATCTCCCCATCCTCCCCATTCTTGGTCACCGAGGGTATTAGAGACAGAGCTGCAAAGAAAACATCACATTTTGTTCCCCAAATTGCTCATAAAGTGCTCTTCCCAGAAAAAAAAAAAAAAAAAAAAAAAACTAGGCAGAGAAAAGAAAACATCATCCTCTGAGAAATCTCTAATGTTACAATGATCATTAGGATTACTTAATGGCTAATGTTGCTTTTGCTAATGGAGTGAATTCAAATGAAGGCAAACTTTGTAACTGATAATTGATTGTGTGGTCATTAGGTGGGATGTAACAAAGGATGAATCTCCGACATCCAGACACTGTCCGTCCCACGAGAGTACCACCACACCGACAGCTCATTTAAATAGCCCACCCTAACCCAAACCACTTGGTGAACTCTTTATGTGTACCTGGACACTACTTTGTCTTCCTTGTAGTCTGCCGTTAAGTTCCCCAGTCAAGTTCACGAGAAAGAAGAGAGTCAGTGTCGCACCGACTCCTTGCTGCGAAGGCTCGGCTCCTGAACGCCTGCAGACTGCTGCCATTGATAATTGGACTTAAGGTTCCCTCCTATTATGTACTTGTCGAACAGCAATCTAACACTTTGCCATCTGTTTGTGTTAGTGTTAATCATATCTATTCTCCTACGTTATTGTTCCAGATGGCTTCTATAATTGCATTGTTTCTTCTGCAGATGTTTTATGGTGCGGTTTTCGGAGCACAGCCAGCTCTGGGTTGATAAAGTGCTGGAACAGTTAATGGGAAAATAAACGTTTTCACAGGCAGGTTCCAAGTTTTTGTCACTAGTCACACAAACAGTGTAATTGCCACTAATGGGGCCAGGGTAACCATCGGATGACTGGGGGCCATATTAGCATAGTTCCACAAAACGGAGGAGGAATCCAAATTTAGATGTGGCAGCAACTGGATCGACCACGGTGTGGAAAAAATGAATCTCTTGGCACTCGGAATATAGAAGGAGCTCCAAATGTACATTATGCAGGGACTTCTCATTATTTTGTACGGAGGGAGAGAGCGTATACGGCGGCAGCAATAGCAGACGGAACAATAGCAGCAGGAGTTTCAGTTCCAGGGATTAAGTTCTTGTAGAGGTTCTCTTGCTGCTCTGTTTGCTTTACGATATATCAAGTGGCTGGAAATATCCAGGGCACACTAAAGGAAACCGCTTCACTCTTATGAAGGCAGTAGCTCTCCAATAGTTGCCACACTTTGTCGCAGATTTGCCATTAATTTGAAGATTCGCATAACCTTTAAGGCTTATGAGTAAAATACGAGACAGTGGCTGTATAGACTGCCTCCGCCTTGAGATGCTGAACCGCAGTCTATTTTCCCTAATCGCCTGTGTGAGCACAACACCGCTGATTCAATCTGAATTTGACAAATGTTGCTGACTAGAGGAGGACAGCTCTGGCATCCTACATGGCAATTTTGAAAACGGCCTCATTTCCCTGCGCCATTGTCTGCATGGCAATAGTGTCTGCGATGATCTGGAATCGCATTATCGTGCAGTTACATGGGCATCAGCTGTGCCGTTCGAGACGCGGCTGGGGGGGAAATGAGGGTCACCGCGACTCCCCCAGCCTCTGATTCATCTACTCAGACGAGACAAAGGTCAGCTCATGATTCCAGCTCATCAGCTGAGCTCATCCAACCAGCCAATGAGTAGGGAAATTATTTTAGGAAAAGGTGGGAAACAGGTGTAGCGAGGTATGGAGAATATTAATTACCACATTTAAAATCTAGAGTGTATATCACGCACAATTATTATTCATTATCAACAATAATTCATTCTGTTGTGTTGTGCAAATCCTCTCCAGTTATTTTAGGGATGAGAAAAGCTGTGAATCAGTATCAGCAACTGATTACTGCAAGCAAGGAAAATACATTTCTCCACATCCTCGCTTTTCAGGGGCCAAGCTACACTAAAAGTTTGAGTTCAGCACATTTCTCCCGACTCATTATTTAATGACAACAAAATTGTAGCTATTATTGTCCCATTCAAATGGCAGGCAGTGACAGAAGAAAGTAGGAATACGGAGTTAATCTTACAGAGAAAATGCTCAGCAGGCCATCATGTGTTAGGAATCTCATTTCCTTTGTGCTCTCTGAATCACCTCCTGAATCTATTTAATTAAATCATGTATAATTCAGAACAGCACCACGTGTTTGCGTGATGCACAACTGCTGTAGGTGACATTACTCTACATAAAAAGGCGGGTGTAAACGCCCATGCAGTTTTCATAACGTTACTGATGAAGCTGCAAATGTCTGTGGGATAAGTGAGGCTGACGGTGAGGAGGCTGCAGCATCAGGTTGGATGTTGGTGCTCAGACCTGCTTGTTGTAAACTATCCACACACACACACAAACTGCCTACAATATGCAGGGAACAAAACACACAAATGTCATCCCCACCTACAGTCTATTCTTCCGCTGCAGAGGAAGCCGTCTCCCTTCCAGCCCTTCGTGTCAAGGTTTCAGACCTTATCACTGAAATCTATCACAAGTCTTCTGCAGGCAAAAAGAAAAAAAGAAGCTGTGAATAATAGCCAGGAGTAGCTTACATGAGATACAGTGAAACATGAGGTGATCAGAGTGGGCTGAGGAAGGATAGTAAAATGAAGCGTTGCAATGAGGAGCTGAATATCTGCGATGGTTCAGGGCACATGAAATGGAAGATAACTAATCATTGGCATCATAATAGCCCCCCAGAAAGGGTGTTTTGTCTCCATTCGGAGCAAAGCAGGCAATTTAGGGGGAGATTTAAACCTTGTGCAATGTGCTGTATTATCTATAAGTTACTGCGTGCACATACAAAACAGAAGAGCAGGGGAGAGAATGCAAGGACTGAACATAACACGATGCCTTTACAGGAATTTTAGAAGCCAGGTTAATCTTTTATATATGCCAGTGTGATTAGAAACAGCAATTTCATTAATTCATTCGTTATCTGCAACTGCTTATCCTATCCAGGGTCCCGAGGGGGGGGGGGGGGGGGGGGGGCAGTATACCAGGGAACTCCAGGGAATATACCCAGGAGTTGATCCCAGCTGACATTGGGCGAAGGCAGACAACCATTCATTCACACCTACGGGCAATTTAGAGTCAACAAAGAAGCTAACCTGCATGTGTTTGGACTGTAGGAGGAAACTGGAGAACCCAGAGAAAACCCACGCTAACACGGGGATAACATGCAAACTCAGAAACACAGAAGGGCCCCAAGCTGGGTGACCGGTGACCCTCTTGCTTTGAGGCGGCATCGCTAACCACTGCACCACCGTGCAGCACTACAAACAGTAATTTGGGAAATATATTTCAGCTTCCCTAAGTGAGCATGTTTTTCCAGCTTCTCCCTTAAACGTCTAAGATTTTTTTTCTTTTTTTAACCTTGGTGTGTTTTTTTTTTTACTGAATCAGCGTTTTTGGTTTCAGCAGCTCAGTGACCATACGTTTTCCAACAATCAGATGAATGAAGCGAAACATGCTTACAGTACCGCTTTTAAATCACTTTATCGCACACTACTTTGAGAAATGTCAATACAATTGTTGTCAAAGTAACGTTGTTATATGCTTCGTGGCCTGGAAACAAGAGAGAACCCCGGGGAATAAAAAATGTATGTTGTGTTTTGAGGAATTTTTGTTGCTATTTCTGTTGCTGCTCAGTGACGGTGGTTCAGGAGGTGAACTTGGCGTCACCTTTCAATCCATCACATTAAGCCACGTCAAGGTCAATGCAAAAATGGCAATATTACAATTACTGCACAGAACATTTGCCATAAATTTGTCAGATGTAAATGTCCTCACTCTTATTTGATGATAGAAATTAGAAATAAATCAATGTAATTGTAAAATGTGTGCTGTCCTTTTCGGATCAGCAGTTAGCCATTATGTGTGGAAAATGACATCCTATAATCAAATTAAACTGTCTAATAACGATGAAGGACCAAGATAAACACCTTCTATAACATATTCTAGAGATAGATTTGCTTGATCCGTCGAATAATCATTCTAAATGTGATGTGTATTAAATGTGCTCCACCGTGTGCTAAATTAGCTTTTGGAGCTTTTATTTATTTCACATTCAAATGTACTGTTTTTCACTGTATTGGTTGTTGCTAAGCATCTAAAGTGGTTCAGGTTATTGTAAAAAAAATATATTATAAAATCATGAAATGTTGACTCACTTTGTTGGAGCAATGGCAATCCGATTAGTACCGACAAGGTGGGAGAGGCCGAGTGTTTTTAATGACAGAATATGGATTTTTTTCAAAATGAGTTCACGTAAATCAGTAGATTCTGTCAATGGCTTACATGTCCTATGAGAACATTCCCTGTATCAGCTAAAAGCTTGGAGGTAGGAACAGCTTTGTACTGTGGACAGCTAAGGAGGCTTTTTATTCACATACTGAAGGCCTTTGTGTCCTGATGAATGACTGTTCTGTATCTAACACTGAAAAGGCTTTAGAGAGCACAATTGCAGGAAGGAGAAGTAAACATTAAAGGATAACTTTGGTGTTTTTCAACCTGGACCCTCTTTGGCATGTTTTTGTGTCTAAGTGACTAATGGGGACAACACTTTTTGAAATTGGTCCAGTATTGAGAGAGAACTCTGCAGCCACCGGCCGCTAAACGGGCTGTAATGTAATTATTTGGGGCAACCTGGTACCGTCAGTTTACGTCCATTAAAAGTGTTGTTTTTGCCACCGACAGGCTCAGATTGTTAATATAAGTGTCTGGCAACGTTATGGAAAGGACCCTACAGGGAAATAAAACCTTTTCTAACCTTTTGCTTTCTGTTTGTCATTGTGTCATGTGACTTTTTTGCCAGAAGACAACGGTGGAAACGTGAGTGGAGAGAGGAGTGGTCGTGTCTAGAAAGGAGCCTGCAAATTGAGATCTGCTAACCCGAACCCCCTAACCCTTAACTATTCAAGGTCAATGCCTAACCTTAAGTATTCAAGGTCAATGCCTAACCTTAACTATTCAAGATCAATGCCTAACCTTAACTATTCAAGGTTAATGCCTAACCTTAACTATTCAAGGTCAATGCGTAACCTTAACCATTCAAGGTCAATGCCTAACCTTAACTATTCAAGGTCAATGCCTAACCTTAACCATTCAAGGTCAATGCCTAACCTTAACTATTCAAGGTCAATGCCTAACCTTAACCATTCAAGGTCAATGCCTAGCATAACCGCGCCGGAATGAGTTTTGAAGTGGGGGGGCAAGCTTTGGATGATGTAAAACAATGTTTTCCACAGGAGTTTGAGATACTGTGGTGTGGTGCTCCCCCGGAAGAACATTTTGTACATTTCAAAGTTTAATGCATCAATCAGGAGCACTTTGAGAGTAAAATTACGAGGCTAGATCTGTGAAGAACTTGGTGCTCTAGTAAACAATTTAATCGTAAAGGTTGTACGGTGATGAATGCCGATGGCAAAAAGTCACACTTCATAAGAACGGTAAACGAGACGGGGTGCCGACATCGCCGCAGACCCCTCGCACCGAGGACAGTCACACCGGCTGACAGTCGGACGATGCGCCCGGCGAGAAGTGTAAAAGTATCTTTGGTTCATTATGAAACTTTCACTTGAATGAGGCTACACAACGTTTGATTATGATTGCATAAAGATCCACAGCACACTCTGCTCCGGCGGTTGTAAAATGCGGATAAATATATTATTCAGTGCTTTTATTGGGCATCAACCTCACATTTACGCACGTATTGTTGAAAAAAAAAACAAAGGGACTTGAGGCGTAAATAAACATGTCAGTTCAGGTTACGGTTCAGACTCAGCTTAGACGGAGCCGTGCAGACAGCTGCTGCACAGATTAAAATCAGAGCGCATCTAAGTCAAAAACACTTCTGACACCCTCCAGTCTGGACATGCACGGGGTGGATGGGAATGATTGACACGCCTTTTTTTAATATAAGGGCAATTGCGGGGATATAGTGATTCGCGACCTTAAAAAGAAAGTGGGACAGGGCCGTAAAGTGGGGGGGCCAATGGCCCCTTGGCCTCCCTACTTCCGGTGCCCATGTTAACAACCCTGCAAGAGTTGCCCTCGTTTGCTGGCTCCCTTCCAGCCACTACCGCCGGTGCTGTCAACAACAAACAGACCAGATCAAGTGAAAGGTAAGAAAAAGGTTTTATTTCTCTGTAGAGTTCTTTCCTTAATGTTGTCAGACCTGTATAATAACAACGTGAGTCTGCCAGTAGCAAAAACAAGCACTTTTAGTGGACGTAAAATGACGGTACCAGGTTGCCCCAATAGATTACATCACAGCCCGTTTAACGGCTGCAGCGTACTCCCTCAATACTGGACCAATTTCAAAAAGTGTCACTTGGACCCAAAAACATGAGAAAATAGGATCCAGGTTGAAAAATACCAAAGTTATCCTTTAAAGGATCCATATTGTAGAAAGTGAGATTTCCAAGTTGATTATAAAGCAGGGCTAGGTACTCATATAAATACTGTGTTTTTTGAACATTAGAGCATGTAAACATGTTCTAGTAGAAACCCCAAAATACAAGTATGAACCTGAAAATTAGTCTTATTTTAAAACGGCTTGTTTCACTTCATCATATTTGCAATATTTTTTCACAATCGAACCTTCAACTTCTGTCTCGTCTCATGCAATTATTGTCTTCATAACAACCTCTGCCCAGCTAGCAAACCTTGACATGTGTTCAACCCTTCCCCTGTGGTGTTTAACAGGTCATGTGTCATATTTAAAATGCATATTCATATCGAAAGAGGTGACGATATATGTATGGAGAATCTGAGGGGGTGAAAAGTTGGCAGGTTTCTAAATGAGATTATTAGCAGCGAGATCATTAGCATACACAAACATGGAGCCTTATTATAAGGCAGCTGGACCACTCGAAGAAGTGTGAGACTCGCTCTGACCTCATTAGTGGGAGCATATGGGAGGCAAACCTGCGTATCAGTGCAGTTATCCAAGTTTCAGTGTGAATTGCCCGGCGTGATCTCCACACTACGCTATATGGTCTTGGTCTAATGAATATGCATTACCTAAAAAAGGCTGGAAGTGGATCTTATTTGGCTCATCTACTTTGTTTTGCACCTCTCTAATCTGCAGTAATAGCCCAGGGACGCAGAGATATTTGTCACATAATGTCTGGATGCTCTAGATGCTTCATATTGTTTGTGATTTGGGCAATGTGGGACTTTAAAGCTGCGTTAATTGATTATTTTGAGCCCACTAGGGGGCAGGGAACAAGCTTGAGACACAATATCTGACAAATTATCACCTTATAAAGTTGTTATGGCTAATTATGCCTTGTTAGCATACAGTTGGCTACACATCCAGCAGAAACAGAGCAAAATCAGCATCCATTTGGAGTTTGTTTGTAAGTCCAATATCTCTCAATAGCTCTTCAACTGCTAAATATTCCATCAAGTTCATAAGCTGGTAGCTGGTTGCTAATTAGTTGGTGCTGGACAGGTAGCATGCAATGGGCTTAATTGAGCTTTTATTCTGATAACAGCTGCCTGCTGCAGCTGGACACAATGTTAATGAGAGCAGAGTTTGTGGGTCATTAAACCAAACATTGAGCTAAAAGAGGCTAAAAGGCTCCGTAGAGCTGAGGGGAACTGCAGAGTTGGGTGATCATTTTCTGTGGGATTGTCACTACTAGCAACACTTTACATAGTACACATGGTCATTTAATCCATTACTAATATAATAAATATCAATTAGGGACTGTACAAAAATTCTTTGGAGGGTATTTGTTTCTTAATTTGCTGTCTTTTTTTGAAAAGCAGGCAAGGGTCTTTTAATTCTTCTCACCCCGTTCATGTCAGTCTTTTATTACAGATGAATTGCAAACTTATTCCACTAACGGGTGCATACGTGTTGGAAGATTATTTAAGCTGTGGGTGCTGCCACTGAATATACATTTTTTACGTCACTGTATTCAATAACCATGACTGCCGTTCTCCAGTGTTTAGCTCGACGGCACTCTCTTGCCACTTACAACTTTGTAACCTACAAATTAACAACAACTAAACTGTCATTTTAACATACAAGAACACCCTCTGTTGTAGAGCCTGGCTTGTGCAGTCATGTGCATCTCTTTGGATTTCAGAGCATCTGGTGACAATGTGTCAACCGGCCCAGATTGCAATAATTCAAACCCGACCTACATGCAGCAATGTTGCAATCAAACACCTAAAGCGAACATATATATACTGTATATATATTCATCTTTGAGAGGAGGGACATGATTTTGGGGAAGCCAAGCCTCCTCCAGCATATTTCACGTGCTGATTCTCTTCCTCTCACGTATTTGTTTACTGCGGTTACCACGGTTACGGCTCTCAGGAGGCATGTTTACGGCTGGTAAAACACAGATTTCACTACATTTGTTTTTTTTTTAATAAAAAGCATTCAACACATTCGCCCTGATATAAAAGTGATGTTGATTCAACAATCAAAAGCTACGACCTTCTCTTAATCAATGACTGCAAAACTGCTGGTTTACTTGAAGTGTCAGCAAAAAGATATTGGAAAACACATGCATTTGATATACAGTTGATTAGCATTTTAAAGAAGATTAATGAATTGAGGCGCAGTGCTCCCAATTAAACTGATGGAAATTTCCTAGAAAACAGGTAAATTCCAGCGTTCAATTGTTGCAGAAGCATCGGCGCAGTTTGAACTTTTAGGTTGAGGGTTCACAAAAAAAATGTAGAGTGGATATAATGTGCACAATGCAGAGAGGTCTATTTTATTGGGATGTGTGTAGCTGACATATTACGCCCTACAAACAGAATGTGATGCAAGTAAGCGTCAGTGACAAAATCAGTTTGATTGTATTGTTTTCTATTGGAATGAACTAACAGGCAGAGAGCAACGAAGCGCTGCATAGCGCGATGTTTGGAGCTGAACTTTTGTCAGCAGCCTGTTTCTATTTATTCCTGTTGCTCGCTTTGAAAGCGTCGCAATAACAGACGAGGAACGGTTGATTAGTTCAGATGAAATGAGGAGTTATCTATTCGACACCTCCTCATTTCACTACAAACACCTAAATAAGGAGGCAGCTGGCTGGATGGAGATCACCAAGAGATCGCCTGAAAGTTTACTAGGCTACTGATTATTTTTACAAACGTCGGAAGAGAGCAAGTACTTAAACATTTTCAATCCATCTCTTCTGCGGTTGGTGCAGTTTACTGCACAACAACTCCTTGTTATCTCTGCTCTGGAGCTTGGCTCTGTGAGACATGCCGTGCTTAACCTTTCAGCATATTGTAATTCAAGTGTTCTGAGAGATAACTAGACTTCTGCTCCTCCTCATGGCTCTGTTTTCAGGCTTTAAAAAATCTAGCCCGTGACGGGAGACTTTGGCCAATCACAGGTCATTTCAGAGAGAGAGCGTTCCTATTGGCTGTGCTCCGGCTGGTGGGCGGTGCTTGGTATTTCCTCAACTGATCTCAACATGGCTGCCGGGTCACAAACTTTCTCATTTTACAGCCAAACAGTACACTACAAGATGTTTCTGAAAACATTTGAGGAGAGAAATAGTCATTACAGTAACAGAATATTGATTCATATTTGATCAGCGCTGCCTAGTTTGACCGTTTGGTCGGGGTTCGCGAGTGATTGACAGCTGGCTCCAGATCAGCTCTGACTGGTTGTTTTCCTCCGGTCTGTGAAATCTTGCAGATGCCGTTAGGAGCACCGGAGGACACAGAGGACACAGAGAAACATGATTTTTCTCAGGTTACCTGTATCATGTACTACTGTCAGGATATACATTTGCTCTAATCTTGCCTACTGCTGCTTTAAACACTAAACATCGACTGTGGCTGTTTACAATCATTAATGCTACTAATATGAGTTTATTAATGCACGCACATGTTCCTCAGTCCACAGTTAGCTTAACTATAACCAAGATACTTATAAATACTGCTATGCTCACCAGCACCACAGCGTGAGAGCGCACGCTGCACACAGCCTTCTCCCTCTCTTTCAAGCACGGGACTTTTAATTTACCGACAGTAATTAACACATGTTTTAATATTTTACGGTACGCTCTTCGGCTCAACTGTTTTGAGGAAATGTCTCCCATCGACTCTGCATCGTGTAATTGGTTTGATTATGACGGACAGTCAGACATCTAATCTCATACTCAGGCTATCTGATCATATCCATATTTAGTTTTTATCATTTGGAAAGCGGTGAAAATATTGTGGTGCTCAAGTCCCTCAGCAGCCACAGTGCTACAATCTGGACCTGGTTCACTCATTCAGTGGCTGTAAAAAATGTCATAAACTCAAGATGTTATTGTTGATAAAATGTACATGAACATACCTGTACAGGAGCTGGCTGCTTCACTATTGAGATATATTGGGTAAAGATATTGTTCCAGTTTCAGCTAAACTCCTTCAATATATTGACAATTAAAGTGATTCTGTTTATGTGCAGCAGAGTCATAAAAAGCAAAGAACATGATGACAAAGATGATAAAATAAAGCTCATTATGGCCTCACAGACAAATCTAAGAAACAGCATAACGACACCTTAAAAAAAGTCAGATGATATGTCAGGCTCTTTCTGCTCAACTCACTACATAACTAAAGTAATAAAAAAAGAAAAACAGTTACTGCTATACTCTGTGTCCAGTGCTGACTGTAATTTCAGTCCCACAATCCTCACGGGATGCTGTTAGTTAGCCGTATTACTGTCAGCTTATCTCTGTTAGGAACCAAGAGAATGACATACAGGAAATAAGCTTTAGAGTAAAGGCAGGTCATTTGGGAAGCAAAATGGAACTCCTATTACTACCTGCAGTGCTAAACATTTCCAGAGCGAACACTGCCAAGGTGCATATCCTGCAGAATACGGCACGAGGTGCTCCAATGTCAGATATAGCAGAAGGGCTTTGATGATGCCCAGGGCTGCAGCGCTGTCAAGAACCCCAGGGGAGCCAGACAGAGGTGGGAAGCTTTTTCGAAAGGTCGAAAATTGCAGGGGAACTACTTTCAAGGTTCCTAAAATTCATCTGGTAGAGAGTGAGGCAGGGTGGAGTGCAGAGCTCCTTGAATATATTTTCAAGGCAACATTGGCTTTAGTGCATTTTTTTGTTAAAAAAAAAACCCTGATTCTGCTGGATTTGGAGCTTGACTATGTCATGGAGGAATCTAAAATACAGATATGGATCATAAGAGTCTTTGATTAGATAAATTAAAGCTGCAGTGGGTAGAAATGGAGCAAATATGATAAAAAATAGTTATTTTTTATATATGTCACTATATCCTTTATATATCCTCCGGTTTCCTCCGGTACTCCTAACGGCATCTGCAGGATTTCACAGACCGGAGGAAAACAACCAGTCAGAGCTGATCTGGAGTCTGCCGTCCAGCTGCCTACCATGAGAGCCGGCTGTCAATCACTAGCAAACTCCGACCAAACGGTCAAACTAGGCAGCGCTGATCAAATATGAATCAATATTCTGTTACTGTAATGACTATTTCTCTCCTCAGATGTTCTCAGAAACATCTCGTAGTTACTGTTTAGCTGTAAAATGAAAAAGTTTGTGATCCGGCAGCCATGTTGAGATCTGTTGAGGAAATACCAAGCACCGCCCACCAGCCGGAGCACAGCCAATAGGAACGCTCTCTCTTTCTGAAATGACCTGTGATTGGTCAAAGTCTCTCTTCATGTGCTAGATTTCCTAAAGCCTGTAAACAGAGCCATGAGGAGGTGCAGAAGTCTAGTTTTCTCTCAGAACACTTGAATTACAATATGCTGAAAGGTTATTATGGAATTTTTGCCCAATGATGCCAAAAAAATTGTTGCCTACTGAAGCTTTAAATGCACAGTGTAACAGGTGTATTGCTCTATGGTTTATATGCTGACACACACCAATACAATACCTCATATGTTGAGCTAATCATCTCCAAGGCCATGATTTACAGGCCCCTTTTGCTAATAAAGACTGAGTAACAAGCTGTCAATGGGAGCTCAAGGTTATTTATGTCCCCCTGTTTCAGCAATGTTTCCTCTCCACCGGGACAATAAGACCTTCTCACCAGTGATATTTAAATCCATGGATCCGTGGTTAAAGCATGGATCACTTGAGGAACATGACAGGCATTTGCTTGCTGAAATAAGGATGATTCATTCTCATCCTATATTCACCATTAAAAGGAAAAAAATCAAAAAGGTACGCATGTTTAGAAAGTGTTCTCATAGGCACAATTATTACCACTGAAATCTGTGAAAAATAATGACCTTGAAATATTAAGAGTAAATGGAAAATGAAATCCGCTGCTCGCATGGACGTTATCACACATGTTGCTCCCTGTGGTCGGCTGCAGACTCTTCTCACAGCAGCACTTTCACCTTTAATGTAAAACAATGCACGCACTACAGGAATCAATGCACTTGTCATTCACAACTATGGTCAGATCAGCAGAAAGGTCACAAAGCCCCAAAACGTCGACCCCCCCCCTTCCCCCGAGCAAGCCTGCGAATATCATACCATTCTCTCCAAAGTTTCCTTTTATGAATCCATCATGTGTCACCTGTGTCGTCTTTGGCTCGGATACAGCTCTGATATTCATTACTTGTCATCTTTATGATTCTGGCGGTTAATAATAAAAAGGGTTACTGTGGAAACGCGACCAAACTGTTTCGTGCCATTTAACAGCACTCGCGATTTATTAGCATAATGAACCCTAAATGGCATGAATTCAATATTAGCATTCATCTTTCATTAAGTTATGGCCACGCTAAATGAACTAGCTAGGGGGCAGTTGAGAATTCTCAACTAGACCTGCGTTGTATTCTTGTAATTACGTGCATTTTCATAAGGCACAGCGCTCGTTTTTTCATGATTGCAAGAAATTAATCATGGGGTTATATTAACGGACGTGCAGCAGGGGGTCAAAGCATCTGTGCAAGGTTTAAAGGGAAGGTTTATAAAACAGAAGAATATACTGCTGTTAAGGACTGCTGCAGCTCTCCCTGTTTGTTGTGTTTCTCCCTCCGCACCACAGGAGAAGTCACACAAATATGACTAATGCGTCATGGAATACTCTCTAATCCCTCAATGTTCATATAGTGTCAAGAACGTGTTGCACTGAAATCTACATCTGTTTCCTCCTAAAGATTATAATTGTTGAAGACTCCCCTGGTGGCCATTATTCATCCATAAGATAAACATGAGACTGGCGCAATCAAAGATAACAGTAAAGAGATTTAGATCTGACTCAGTCGGTGGGCAGATAAAGGAGAACGCTTGCAGCTCACAGACTTCCTGCTCTGAATTTAATTATATTCATGTGTGTGTGCGTGTGTGTGTGTGTGTGTGTGTGAATGTGAATGTTTTAGGGTGGTTCAAGGGAAAACTTTGGACAAACTGAAAACATGGCGGAGAGGGAGAGAGTGGAAGAAACATGACTGGAGGCCTCAGGACGGGAGAGAACAGCAGCATGTAAAGTTGCTACATCATCTAATTCCTAAAGGTCATGTTGGAGGCAGCGAGAGTCGGCGTGCACCATCTCCACCACTGCAGAGAGAGAGCCATCCTGTGTAGAATCATCCTTCACAACAAAGCACCTGTCCATAATAACTGCTGCATTCATTATAAAGATTGCAGCCTGTTCCCAATGTATTTGACCAAATTAGCAAAGATTGTCTGTAAAGAAGATGGCATGTTTCCTTATGTGCTAAAAAAACAACAACAGTCAACACCAAATGTTTTTATGCATTTTGAAGGTGGATTAATATGTATTTCTTTGTTAAAGTCATTTTTGAAAGAAGAAATGCCTCTTACCAGGAGGAAGAACTTCTTTCCAAATGTTCACTGTCTCAGCGGAACAGTGAACAAATCGTCTCTTTATACATCCATGGTAGCAGTAGTGTTCATTCAGACAGGGAGTCTGTAGGTTTACAGAATGGAAAGATATCTGACAGGGACAAAAAGAAAAACAGACGATGCTTCGGAGACGAACAAGACAATGTGCTCATCTGACGGTAATCAGAAGAAAATATGACCAAGTCGGGCTGCACCGAGGTGTTCGAAGCTTCATTCATAATGTTCACATTCTAATTATTATTAAACTTACAGAAACATTAGCCAACCTTCCACCTTCTCTTCCCTCCTCTCTCAAACACACACAGAAGCATAGCATCTCTTTTCGGCGTTGCACTTTGCAGGCGGTCCCTGACCACTCGTCTCACAGTCGGCTGCACATAGAGACCGACGTTAGGTGTCCAGCTCTGAGGACGGTTGTAGCTCGTTGTTACTACGGTTACAAAGAGACGTCATTTGTGTTTTAACACATTTCGCCTATGAGTTGTTGATCCCGGAAGTTCGAATCTGTGAATATCTTTCCAACTTTACAGAAGTTGCGATGCGGCGCTCCATCCATCTCTGTGATTGCATCAGTCCAAAAGTCAAAATTTATTGAAAAAAGAGATTGTAATTATTTCCAAAATTCTCTACATGTTTTTATCTTATGAAATATTCTGCTTCAGTCCATATTTTTTGTCCTTTAGCATTTCAAAAAAGCATTTCACTGTCGTTAAAAACTGTTTTCTCTCCCTCACGCACCTGTAATAGGGCGGTGTAGCAGCAATCTAAAATAAATTACATTTATATAAATAATAATGGAGGAGAGAGATACCAGTGTATATTTTATGTATGAAAACTCCGGCAACTGACATCTTGAGACCCAAAAAATGAAGAAGACATTTAGAAACATTACATCCCAGTCACGTCAATTATAAAAAGTGGTTTTGATTTTCTAAAGCCTGAAAACAGAGTCATGAGGAGGAGCAGAAGTCTAGTTTTCTCACACTCACACTGTGCATATTGTGTAAAATGACAATACACCCGAGCACATGAGTAAGTCTGTGTCTGCTGCATCTGTATCATTCTCCTTCAAAATGACTGACAGAGTGCCGCTACCGCTCTGATAGTGTGTGACACTTTATATCATCACATCTTATCCATCTGCTGCTATTCTATTTTAAATGTTGTTATCGTCAAATTAACAGCGTGTCTAACACGACAGGGGCATTAGAAAAAAAGTGCTCTTAGCCATATCATCACAAGTAGATCCACATGTATGTCCTAAGGAAATGAAGATGCTTCATGCTGCTGCTGCTTCATAGCACCCACTGTATGTATTGTGATTAGGCTAATGTAATCAGGATTTGATTAGGAACAGTCTGAGTCCTTATTAACAAGGCGTTAAATAAACATGAACATTAATGTAACTCTGTTAATGACATTATATTGCTGTGATTTGGTAAGATGTCAGAGGAGAAACGCAGACACACTTTTCAACAGCTCTTTATTTAATTCACAGCATAAATGCTAAGTCTTGTTCTTAGAGGAAGAATTGTATAATATCCCTCCGATATGATCCTACACATTGTGCCATTGTCCAGGATTCCGGCGGACCATGAAATTAATACACCGTGATAAATTATTCATTATTCCAGCCTATTTTTTATCCATTACATCTCAAAGGAATCCTTGAGTGCATTCATGTTGACAATGCAGAACCGGACGCTGCGCGGTGGCGCTCATTTGTTTTACTCTGAACACCGGCGTTAACAAGTTGAACGTGACATGCTAGATTAATTATGCTGTACGGCAAATGACCCCCAGGGTTGCATGTCATATCATACCTTTTGCTATGTCCCGAGGCTTCCAGATCCAGGCTCCCTCTTCACCTGAGAGAGACATAACCAGATTACTACCCTCAGGCTGTCTGTGCTTCATCTCTCCGCTTTGCAGAAACAAAGCCCTTAAGAGTCTGGAAGGTCACATAACTGATGTCTGTTTTATGGAAGCCAGTGGTGCAAAGAGATGTACATCTAATGCAAAACTTACAATGTTAGTTAAAGTTTGGTTCTTGGGGAATTGTACTACTTTTCTTTATCCGGAGGGAGACAAACTCCTGGATAACTCCTTATTTTTTAAGCTATGCTAGCAGCGTAGCTCCAGGGATAGCCGTGTTGGCTGGATTGGTCTGGAGGTTCAACACTCATATCTCCACAGCTAGTGCGTGGAATAGCATGGTAATTTTGTACAGACTTTAAATGTCCCCAGAGATTTATCCCAATAACTTTGGTGATCCCTACTTTTAATTTAGTCTCAGCTGTACTTACAGTACTTGTCGCAAATCACAAGTTTGTTCACAAGTAGACGCATCATTTGATCATTAGCATAATCAATGCATAATATTGTGATGTAAGTCTACCTGTTCTCCATCTGTGAAGTTCAAGTTACAAACATGTTACCAAAGAGTAATAAGAAGACTTTCACACCACTGGACAAATTTAATTGCATCAGCAGTCGTGATAGAGAAGTACTTTTAGACAATTAAAAAAATATTAACAGCGGCAGCTTGGTCAGTGGCCCTACAATTCAAACTCTGATGCTCTAGGTATCCCTAGTGTCAGTTTTACACGTGTCAATTTCCGCTTGTTACACGCATACACTGTCTTTACAAAATAAACTAAATTTCGGCAACAAAACTTCTTGGTTAGGTTTAGGGAAAAAAATGCGGTTAGGGTTAAAATAAGTAGGTTTGTTACGCAGTTGAATCACAAAGTCTAAAACTTCCCAAAAATCCTCCTCATGACAGACAAAGAGTATCTTCACGTTGTAAAGTCTCTGGTTTGTTTCGAGAGAATAAGAGAGACTGAAGAAAATAAATTAGCTCCTCTGTTGAGGATCCGTCCACTGCACATCATGAGGATTTTATATGATGTTGAATCACTAGTGTTATAAATAACATGAAGACTTCGGCTGGAGCAACGATCAAACAGAATAGGCTTTAGACGTTACATGTAGCCTAATCATGAAAAGAAATCGCAAGAAAGAAAACTTTTCTCTTTTTTTTGCAGTTTGTATCAAACTCACTTTACCCCCAAAATTGCTTCAAAAGAAATATATCTAATGTATGAGAGTGTGATGATTTGTGTTAACTTGAATGTGGCACAGGACATATTTGGCACTATAATGGAGTATTTTAGCATGACGGGAAGGGGATAATATTCAGAGAAAAAGCTCAGAATTTCACGAATTAAAGTCATAAATTTATGATTAAAAACTTGGATATTCACAAAAGTTTAAGAGGCAAATTTAAGAGAAAAAAGTAGTTGTTTTTTTTTCTTTTTCTTTTTTGGCAAGGAACCAAAACGTTTCACTTTGCGGGGTTGGGATCAACCTCATCACACCACAGATGCCACAGTTCAACACTGCAGTAACGTCAGCCGCTAAGTGCAAAATATAATTCTCATCACGGGGGCAGCAGACTAAGCAGGGTTTTCCAGACTTCCCTCTCCCCGGGCAAACTCTTAAGGGCATAATTCATCATAATCTGCGGTACAACACAAGCACTTATGTTTTGTGCCTTTTTCTGTGTTGTTTTACCTTCAAGCTGAAACAGTGACAGTTAGGCACGGCCCCTTAAAAGCATCAGTGTAACTATGGTAACGCTGTGTGTTCAGAGTAATGTCTTCTCAAGGGTTGGTTTGTAGTGTTAGCTGTGCTGGACTAAAAGACACACCATCATTTAGTCAAAGATAGAAGCTGTTCATCTCTACTTTCCTGTAACTTCTACAATATTAGTATTTATGTTCATGAAAAAACAGAGAGAACATGAAAGAAAAAGATGTATATTTATCTTTCAGGACCTTCGCCTCGTTTAGAGGCCACCCTTACCATAATAACCCTACTTTACGGGCAACGAAATTCACACGGTGGCTGAAGTTTTTTTCTCGTAAATTTACAACTTTAATCTAATAAATTCTGTTGTTTCTAATATTCTTGGAATATTACCCCCCTCCCTGGCTACGTAATTATTATTTAAGGTCCAGTGTGTATTATCTGGCGGTATCTAGTGGTGAGGTGAGGAGATTGCAACCAACTGAAGCCTCTCTCGTGTGCCAAGCGTGTTGGAGAGCTATGGTGGCTGACGCAAAAATGCGAATTGCCTCTCTAGAGCCAGTTGTAGGTCATTTGGAGCAGAGACAGTGCTTAGAGTTTGTGTATGTAGGAAGTGAGCAAGAGAAGCAAGAGAGAGAGAGCGGCGGTGACAGGAGCGAGTAACGTTATCGAAATTTTATCACACTCACAGCGCTGGGGTATTAGAAACCTAACTTCACCCTGAGTTTCTTCGTAAGACACTCAATATGATGTTTGAAAGACAAATTGTCTTCTAGGAAAAACCCAGGTATTTGTAAATTCAGAATTGTTCAGTCATCTTATTATCTACAGTAACAATCTGATACACATCATCAGCTGTCTTCTGGGAATGTGATGAGAGCAACTGGTCTCATTGTATTTTAAGTCACTTTAAATTACATTATGAATTAAGCAATGCCAATAGAGAGACAAGGTCCCGCCCACTTTTTGGTGGACCACCATGGGAGTCAACGGAGAGACAAATATTTTTTTTTGATCCCGTTTGAATTGTTCCATGAATCACACAGATGATGTTTGTCAATTTACAAAATAATTTTGCAAGTCAAGAAAGTTGCAGTTTGTTGTAAAATTTTTGAAGTATCAGACTATGAAAATACGTCATTAGAAAGTCGACACACTCAAAAGTTGCGTAGTGACGTCTCTCTCTAAAGTCTCGATGTCTGTGTGTTTCCTACAGGGATGAACTCACACCAGCAACAGGTCTTTGGAGTCGCTGGATAAAACACATCAGGTCAGATAACGGCTCATCTGTGCGTGGAACATAGCTACGTTAGCTAGCTAGCTATTGTTGGTGACGTATGTTGTGCGGGACGAGAGATGTAGTTCACTGAGCGGTTTCACACAAAACTAAATGATACTACGACAAACTGAGACTTTCTGGACTTGCAAAATTATTTTTTAAATTGACAAACATCATATGTGTGTTTCATGACGCAATTCAAATGGGATCAAAAAATGATTTGTCTCTCTAACGTTGATATTTTTTCCGAAATAAGGTCCCGTGGGATCCACCGCAAGGGAAGGGCCTTCGTCACTCTATAGCTGAATTTCCCCACCTGCCAATGAATTTCAGTGATCCAGAGTGCATACTCCAACAACACTGGGCGGTGTGAGGTTGGGTTTGTATAAATTTAATCTTAATACACGCTCTTCTTCTCTGCTGTAATTATTGCTCTGCCGAGTGAGCCATCAAAAACACGTTCCTCTTTGCATTACAACCCGAGTAGATAATTACAGGTTTGTTCTTCAAATTAAATTCTTGAGGGACAGTGTTCTCGAGGATCAGAAAAGGCTGACATAGCAGATCCCCCGCGCGATCCCTGTAGCCCCTCTGATAAGATTCACACTGTGGTGTGTAGAGGACAAACCCCCGTGTCTTCTTGATTGTAAACAGCCCAGCAAGCAATCGCTTCTTTCTGATCTTTTCACCTGAATAACACGATGCCCAGGATGCTCTTTTCTAAGCCTGGCTCTAGCTTTTACAGGACAGCTCAGCTCAGTATTAGTGAGCAATTAATGTAGCAATTAATGTATTAATGTCGTGGGAGTGTTTCAGAGCCTGCCTGACCTTGGCTGGAAAATTGACCCTATAAAGAAACAACATGGAAGTCAGATTCAGTTTGGCTCTCAACTCAATACACTCTGGGGAACTGTTAATCTGTTGGCTAGAAAACATTTTGATGAATAACTACCGTAAGGTTTTATATTTTTCTGCAGTGGTATTCCCATCTCTTGCCACCGTCAAAGAAGCTTCAGAGGATTAGGGGAGCTTTTTATTCACAAATGTTAGATTTTTCTTCTTGCTTATGTACTGTAAAAGGCCCACAACTGGGAATTTGATTGAACTAAGAGCTGCTTTTATGCTGCAAATAGAGATGCCCAACACGACGGCGACGACGGCGATGGACAAAGCAGTGGGCCAGACAATCGATTATCATTCAAGGATATCTTGCAGAACAGCATTTTTATTCTAGACAAAGTCATCATAAACTCCAAACCAAGGTTGTCCTAAAGTCACTTTTGCTCGACAATCACCGGCAGCCTTAGCAAACAAAATGTCTTATCCTGGCCTCATCTGAATGACATGGAGATAATTATCGAGGTGGGCCTCATCAGAATTCATTAGAAGCTCCTTTCTCTATGAGACAATGTGACTATTATGTCAAAATCCCTGTCAGCTATTTTTATCATATCTGCCACAGATCTAGCTTCAGTGAATTCATAGGGAGGTAATTACCTCACACTCAGGAAAAATAGGGTGGAGACCGACAGACGGAGGGAGGGGAGGTTTGGCACAAACCAACACCCCAGGGTTGTCTGACTACAGGAGCGGTACGCAGGAAGAGAGTTAAAATGTGTGAGATAAAATCAGGGAGACAAGGAAATTTATGATTACTGTGTCACTCCGAAGAGAGCTGTTGATGAAAGCTAAATGTCAGCACCAGCTATGAGTTTGATTAACCGCATTCTGCGGAAGAAAGCTGAAGGCAAGCTGTGAGCCACTGGAATTCATGAGTGGTACACCGGTGAAATAATTCATTACCGTCTTTGGTGGCAAAAGTCAAACTTAAAGTGGAAGTAGGCGGTATATTTTTGGCATCATTCGGCAAAAAAATCCATAATAACCTTTCAGCATATTGTAATTCAAGACTTCTGCACCTCCTCATGTCTCAGTTTTCAGGCTTTAATAAATCTAGCCCGTGACGGGAGACTTTGACCAATCACAGGTCATTTCAGAGAGAGAGAGCGTTCCTATTGGCTGTGCTCCGGAAAATGGATGGATGGTAAACATGCACACGCAAACATAAAATATATTTAACAAGAGTTCTTGAGTGTTGTTTTGGCAATTATGTACACGTATGAAAAGTTTGGTTCCCAAATTAGAAATTCACCAACGGAGCCTCGTTGAGCTCAAAATTGCCTTTAAGATTTAACCAAATCATCATTAAACTGATTCAGCTGGTAGGTTATTGGTGACACAAACAGTTTTAAAACAAAAAAATCTGTTGTAGTTTTAAACAATTTAGCAAAGAACATCATTATGATGAACAGTTCACGCCCCAACCAGGATCAAAGGTATATAAAACAAAGCTACATAGACCAATATTGTCTCAATTTTCTGCAGCTTTCACCATCAGAATAGTTTGAAAGATGTTATAATCGTATAAAAAGTATACTCACAGATGCTTTAATGTTGTTTTTAGGATGTTGTGACACTGCACAGTAAAGGACGGAACAAAAATAATTCCCGGCACTCAGATCTGCTCATTTTCACAACACGCAAGAGAAAGTACTGGTTATTTAGGCCTATTTCATCACATCCTCTCCACCAGCAATCAGGTGTGACAGCCTTTTAATTAACCTGAGTGACATCAAATGATCACATTTATCATGTTCACACGTTCACTGTTCATCCGAGTGTTGCTTGAGTGGACGAAGACGAAGGAAGACGGATAAGCTAATGCTAATGTTTACTTCCAAACACATTACTAATTTGTGAAGCAAACTTTACAGAAGCATTTTGTATGAACTAGCTCTGAAACATCGATATCACAAAGATGTATATAATCATGATGCTCATGGGACCTTAGTTTATTTACACGGGCACCACAGATGTGGAAGTCACAATCTCATTCACAAAATGTTTGGAACTGTGATATATTGCACAAGCAAGTGGTTAATCAATAGGATTATAGTGGTAAAATGTTCTTGATGCACTTTCACATCAATATTATGCATAGAATTTGCTTTACACCCCAATCCACCTGGTGTAATCCCTTAACTCCCATGACAGATATGTGTGCGTCCATTTAATCAACTGGTTGCAGAATAATCTCATCATAAACAGCCTCAGCTGCTCGTCTCCTGGAGTGAACGATGCGCCCTCTATCTCTCATGCCAAATCAAAGCATCTCGCTCTGGCTCGGCGCCAGGTAAGATAGTAGCCCAGCCTGCCACGCAGCCGCCATCTCGGCCGGCAAAAGCCCACCCGGTGTTAATTCAGTGCGGAGACCAGCCTGGCAGGAGCACTGTTGGGGAGATTGATGATGTTGCTGTGTTTGATTACTTTTATTTGTGTTTTTGGCACAGGAATGTCTTTGAACCTTTTTCTTCTCCCTCGGCTTGTCAGAGAAAACCAATCACGTTGACAAGGATTTACAGACCTGAGTTTCATCTCGTCTCCCTCTCTTAACTGCTTATCATTTGTGTATTAAGAAACACTACACTTCAAGAAGAACTTCCTCAGAGGATTCTGAACAGCCAGAGAGACAGCTTGAGTGACCTCGTAGTGCAGATTGGGGACACACACGCACTTAAGACACCTTTAGGCCTTTTGGGAAAATACCTGTAGAGCTATAAAAAGGCACTTTCTTAGCAGGAGCTACTGTAGCAGCTATCCCATTTAGCATTCATAAGCATCATATAAACACACAATAAATGTGTACAACACACTACAAACACATCAAGTTATAAGGAACCAATAATTAGTTTACGAGCAGTTAACAGATGCTTGATTAGACAGTATAACATAGCTGTAATCACATGTAATTATATATGATTACACATATGAACAAATCCTTACAGTGTGTTAAATAATAGTGATAATAGTGTGTTTTTATATCCAATAAGCATGCTTCAAAGGACTAGTTATAATTGTTGAAAAAAACATTAACACAAAAACAAATCTATGTATCCTGCTTATAACTAATTATTGTCTGTTTTAATATGTTATCAACCATTTATCAAAGCTTCAGTAGGCAAAAATTCCATAATAACCTTTCAGAGATCTCAACATGGCTGCCGGGTCACAAACTTTCTCATTTTACAGCTAAACAGTAACTACAAGATGTTTCTGAAAACATCTGAGGAGAGAAATAGGCATTACAGTAACAGAATATTAATTCATATTTGTGAGTGATTGACTCGTTGCTCTCATAGACGGCAGCTGGACGGCAGACTCCAGATCAGCTCTGATTGGTTGTTTTCCTCCGGTCTGTGAAATCTTGCAGATGCCGTTAGAAGCACCGGAGGACACCGGTTGCGTTTTTTTGGGCTTACTTCTAAAGTGTAGTAGCTTATTTGGGCTCCTGTCTCTCTCCTCTATACCGGTCTAGTTTGTCCTGTTGCAGGATCCGTACACAACCTTGTTCCCTCCACCCCTCCCTTCCCCCCCCCCCACACAGACAGATGACTGACAGTGGCGTCGCTCACCGCCCGCTACTCAATGTTGTTGTTGTGAGACAAATCTTTGTGGGGTTGATGGAGTTTAGCTAATGCTAATGCCAGGTACTAAGTGGGTGAAGTATGGCATAAAGTACAACAAAGGCTGGGAAAAAGAGAGTGGACTTAAAGATTAGATTCGCCCTCAAGTGGGGGACGATTCGAGGGGCAGGTTGCCGTTTTCTGAAGTGTGATATACGAGCACATCATGCCGATATAGTTCAACATGATAGCACTGAAAAACATAAAAGAAACACAGCACCGTTCTTTTCAATCAGGCTTACAGACACTGGATTCACGGTCTTTGCTAAAATGCAAAAATGAAATAAAATGTTCAATTTATTTAAGTATAGTTGACAAGAAAAATGTAAAGTTACAAGCAAAAAATGGATTCAAAAAAGAAATGCATCAAATCCAAAATAAATTCATACATATATATGACGTGATCAAGTGGCCGCCTCTCTCTCTCATATTGTGGCAGGTAGGTAAGGTCGCTTGTTTTGGGCTTGTTTCTACAGACTTGTCGCTTGTTTCTCTCGCGAGATTTGGCAACATGTTCATTTAGTAAATTATGGTCCCATTTAGAGTCAAATAGACCATAAAGCAGGGTCTGCTTTAAGGTGTGTCTACCTTGTGATTAACAGGTCGCTACCATTACAACTTTAACCCTTTCACAGTTTGTTTTCAGTTCATGAAAGTTAATTATGACCTTTTTGGTCACCTGAAAATGTCTTATTCATCGTTCGGTTGTACTTAGCTCCAACCTCTCGTGTCACTTCTGGTTGCAAATAACCAAGATGGCGACGGCCAAAAACCATGGCCAAAATGCTGAACTCAAGGCTTCAAAGCGGAAGACCACAAACCAATGGGTGATGTCACAGCGACTACGTCCACTTCTTATATACAGTCGATAGCAATCAGTCACAACGTTGAGCCTCTCAAAGGTGCTGCCCAAGAGGTTTGACGGCTGCCTCAACTATGAGTGAAGTGGTGTTGGGTCCTTCAAATATTCAGCCCCCCTCTTTGAATCTAATGCGGTGAGACATTGGGCTACTTGGGGTGAGTAATGCAATATTTCTCTGAATCAATGTTCTGCTCTGCAGGTTATGACGCTCTCATCAGTTCTGAAGACAAAAAGCACAAACAAAGGGATTATGCGCTCATATAAAGAGAGATAAATAAGATATTGCCCCTTTCTTTGAGCGTTTATTTTTAGAGCGGAGGAGTCGACAGATTGCTTACTTCACATGAGAGTATCAGCGCCCCGGGGGTAGTTTGCTTCTTCTCTCGCAGAGCTGCCATTTTAAAGCAAAAGCACTCACTGTCAGATTCCACTGCAGTGTGCCACTGCTCATCCAGCTGGACTGACACTGGACGATGAAAATCCCCAAAACCAGATTTATACGTGAATTATACATTCTGATCCTCCCTTCAGATTAGATGAGGAGCTACTCATTGTGTAACACTGTTCTTTTAATGAAAGAGTGAATACATACAGGAGGACTTTGAAGAAAAAGTTGTTGGTAATCAGGAATTAAAGCAGCAGTGGGTAGAAATGGAGCAAATATGATTAAAAAAAGGTATTTTTATAAAACAGTGCTCCTAACGGCATCTGCAAGATTTCACAGACCAGAGGAAAACAACCAGTCAGAGCTGATCTGGAGTCTGCCGTCCAGCTGCCGGCTATGAGAGCCGGCTGTCAATCACTCGCGAACTCCGACCAAACTAGGCAGCGCTGATCAAATATGAATCAATATTCTGTTACTGTAATGCCTATTTCCCTCCGCAGATGTTCTCAGAATCATCTTGCAGTTACTGTTTAGCTGTAAAATTAGAAAGTTTGTGACTCGGCAGCTATGTTGAGATCAAGTTGAGGAAATACCAAGCACCGCCCACCAGCCGGAGCACAGCCAATAGGAACTCTGAAATGAACTGTGATTTGTCAAAGTCTCACGTAACAGGCTAGATTTTCTAGATTTATATCTAGATTTTTTTAAAGCCTGAAAACAGAGACATGAGGAGGTGCAGAAGTCTAGTTTTCTCTCAGACCACTTGAATTGTGTTCACTGATCTAAGTGGATAACGGTCCTTTAAAATACAGTTTCATATTTTACTATCACTGTTGTGTCTAATTACACCATTCCTCTTTTGTCTTCCAGTTGGATATATTTACAATGAAACAATCCTTAATTTCTTCAACAGGAGTGAGTCATCTGCCCGCTTTTTCCTTTTTAAATTCCTTTATTAAATCTGAACGAGTGCTCTGATGCGATTCATCAGCGGCTTTTGAGGCCCCGTGTGTTTTCCCGTGACAGAAGGCTTCACCGTCACGCCCTCTCAGGAAAGAAGTCTTCAACCTGATGAATCCATCTGGTAAAAAAAAGGTAAAGCAGATGGATGTCTACATCTTACACTGAGACAGTGATAGACACAGAGACAGTCGCTCTAACACTCGCAACAAACATCCACCCACACAAACCTTCATGCCTGCAAGCCTTTTTCTTGCACATGCCCAAAACACATGCACTCACAAACCCCCCAAATTTACCAAGAATAAAAGTAAAAAGGTGACTGATAATTCTCCTATGGAATGTCTTTGAGGGAAAAGATGACTGATATATTCATCTAGCTACACTCATTATTGTTCACTAATTGTCTGGCAGGACAAATCATATTTCCCCTGCAGTAACTATTTGGAGTGTGTCTCAAGTGATCACAATGTCGTACTGTGACCTATTTCTCCGTCTTCTTCGTGAACATCATCCGGCAGTCTCCCACCAGTAATGAAATGCAGCAGAGGAGACAATCTGCGACAGATTTATACCTTGAGGGCACAGCCACTGCCACCCAATATCAAATCTTTATTATTTTGTGTCCAGAATCAAGCCACTTTTTTCCCTTATCTACCTAGCTAGCTTGAAGAGCTCGGAGCTTGATTGTAAAGAAGTGCAGGTTTGTTCTGGGAGTATGCTTCCCCCTCTGTTGGTGATTGCCCGGCTCACCCTAAAAGAAGTCAGAAATACGAGTTGAAGTGTAATTCCAGTTGATGACTTCTGGCGCTTTACACTGTTTTCTTTTTCAAAAGACCGGCGCCGTCTACCCTTTATCTATCCTCAATGGGAGCAGTCATCATTATCTCAACTTGTTTGTGTGCTAAAATACAAGGGCTGCTTGTTCTTCAAATGGGCTTGTGGTCCGGCTAACATATGCAGCGACAATTCCTTGTATCTCCGCCACAGGAAACTGAGCATAGCTGCTGAATACAAAATGGAAGCTTGCCTCCCTGTAACCCTGGTAAATCAACAGAGAGGGCATTTGATTTACAGGGGAGGTGGGCACAAAATCATCATGGCAGATGCTCACATAATAGACAGCATCAGCATGTGGGGCATCACTGTGTGCCTGAAGCTACAAAACACACAGATAAACAAAACGGCGAACACCAGCGTTGTGTCCAGACACACAAATATGAACAAATAAATAATCAGCACGGACGACAGCGTTGCTCAGCGCTACACATGCTCCGCCATGCTGACCATCGGCACAGAATATGGACAAGGAATATTTAGGCACAACTGTCACAAATGTGTGAGGTTCTTATGTTGATACCAGCAATTAAAAGGTGTTTCCACTGTTAAGGAGGACCAAAAGCAGCATAAACAGTTTAAAAGATTTATTTAAACTGCTAAAACCATCCGAGTAAAACAGATAAAAGATCAGATAAAAGATCAGTTAAAAGATCAGTTAAAAGATCAGTTAAAACAGTGGCAATTGAGATAAAACTACAATAAATGTCCTTAAAATGGGGGTGCTACAGTCCAACGGCACAGCGGGCAATAAACAGTTAAGAAAGGGGAGAGTTTGAGTCGCAGTTCATCAATAGGGGGAGGGGGGTCCTGCGGCCGTCGGCTCCTCTGCTCCGGCCCTGCAGCTCCTCGTCCGTCGATGACGCTACAGAGAGTAAAAGGGAACCTCAGTGGCCGGTGCACACAATTAAGCAGCTCACACGCACACACCAGAGTGGATTGCTGGGTTCACTTTCCTTTACTTATCGTATATTAGGCGTTGAACAAAGTCTTTTCACTTCCACCTGGCTCGTCCCGCAGTGGTTCGTCTGTTACTTCTTCCCGGCCGCCCTCTCGCTCTGTCGGCCCGTTTCCTTCCGGCAAAACGTGCTGGTGAAGCTTCCTCAGTCCCACACTTCACACTCGTGTGTCCAGCTCCGCGTCCTCACTCCCTCGTGTCTGCCGATTCTCTCTGTTTGTCCGACCCCTGCGCACCTGTCCACAATCAACTTAAAAAACACACAGCGTCTCTGTCCGCCAATCAGGGCTGTCAGGGGTGTGCGAAGCAGTTTGTCACAGATGTCTCAAATCAGTTAATCAGCTTGATCCGTAGTCCAGTCCAATTGCAAACAACACAATAAAACCAAATATGAAATATAAAAACCCACGCAAATATAAAACTGGCAAACATGCCACACCACAACATTAATAAAAAACAATATAGAAAATACATGCACACACACAATATAAAATCCATAATAATAAATAAATAAACATGCAATATTGGATCAAGTGATTCCACTATAACTGTATCACTTCTGTGACATTTCCCCCCCTCTTTAATAATGGTCGTCCCGACCAATTACTCAATGCGATACCTGGCTGGGGGCAACCCAAAATTAGCTCGCCGCGAGCGACGTGTGTTTGGATGCTCAGGCTCACTACTGGGGGCTGCTGGTCCTCCTGGAGGGTCAGGTAGTTCGGCCAAAGCTGGGTCTATTGACTGGGTTGCCAGTGGTCGGGTAGAGTTCATAATCAAACCAGGAAGCCACCAAGTGGGAGGGGGCAACTGGTTTTGCGGGTCCACTACTGAAAGTTCTGGTGCTCCCACCGGCTCCCTGCTGTCCTGTAACACATCTAAAGGGCATGGTCGGAGATTATTACGGTGCACTGTACGTGTGGGTGCTTCCTTACCCTCCGGCCGAAGGACATAAACTGGGTGGCCCTCCCGTAGCTGTGTTACCACGACAAATGGTTCTGGGGTCCATCTCGGGGTCAGCTTCCCTTTGGCCCTCCTGCGGAAGTTGCGAACGAGCACCCGCTCACCTGGAAGCAGGGGTGCTAGCTTGGCTCGTCGATTGTAACGGGCCCGATCCCGTTCCTGTCTGTGTTGGGACTGTTCCTTCACAGCCTGGTAGGCGTGACTCAGGGCTTTTTGATGCTGCTTTACCCAGCCTTGTAGAGTGTGGGACTCCACGGTGGGGCTCAGGCCAGTTGCCCAGTCCACAGGTAGCCTGGCGTGCCTCCCAAATACCACGTAGTGCGGGGTCATACCTATTGTACTGTGGGTGGTGTTGTTGTAAGCCTGGAGGAGGGCTGGCAGCTGGTTGGGCCACTGTGCCTGGTCGGTCTCTGTCAGGGAACTTAAGAGCTTCAACAAGGTCTGGTTGAATCTCTCACAGGCCCCGTTCCCCTGGGGATGATATGCTGTTGTACGGCTCTTTCGGCATCCGTAGAGCTGGCAAAGCTCACTTAGTAGTGATGACTCAAAGGCTCCCCCCCGGTCTGTCAAGATACGTTCTGGGCAGCCAAATGTCTGGATAAGGCTGCTGTACAGAGCGTGGGCTGTTGTGTTGGCAGACTGGTCTTTGGTAGGCACTGCAAGAGCATACTTTGAGAACAAGTCAGTCATCACCAGGATATAGGGGTACCGGTCATCTGGGCGTCCCAGAGAAAGGTAATCCACTCCAACAACTTCAAATGGATATGAGGTTGTAATGGGTAATAAAGGGGCTCTCACCTCAGGTCCAGCCTTAGCACACACACACCGTAGGCAGTTTTCAGTCCACTCCTTCACATCCTGGGTCATCCTGGGCCAATAACAGCGCTGCCGTAACGCTGCCAACGCTCTCTCACTGCTTGGGTGGCCCATTTCATCGTGGTATGTTCTCCACACACCCCTGGCTTCCTGCTTTGGAACAATCACTTGGAAGGCCTCACTCCCAGAACCAGTACAACACAACCTCCCCAGTATGCCATTCTGCAGTATAATTTTGTCCCATTCTCCAAGCAATTGTTTCATGTAGGGTGAGAAGGAACCACATACCTCAGGACGGGGTAGTTGCTGCCTTTTCCACTGTCGTACCTGGAAAAGGTCTGGGTCCCTGACCTGACGTTCCTCCCATGTCTCATCTCCTTCGACCATTATCCGGTCTGCATGCACTGGCGCCATTCCTCTTTGCTGCTCAGATAACCTGGACAGAGCATCAGCATTGCGATTTTGCGTACCTGGGCGGTATTTGATGGTGTACCTGAAGTTCGCCAGTTGAGCCGCCCATCGTTGTTCCACCGCTCCAAGCCGGGCAGTCTCAAGGTGTACCAAGGGGTTGTTATCTGTGAAAATAACAAACTCTGCACCATAGAGATAGTCTTTGAATTTCTCAGTGACTGCCCATTTCAGGGCCAACAGCTCCAGCTTGAAGGAGCTATAGTTTTGGTCATTACGCTCCGCTGGGTGGAGGCTGCGGCTGGCATAGGCAATTACTCGTTCTTTGTCTCCTTGTACCTGTGCCAGCACTGCCCCCAGACCCTCAAAGCTGGCATCGGTATATAGTCTGAAAGGGAGAGAGAAGTCAGCATAGGCCAGGACCGGTGCATTTAACAGGGCTTCCTTCAGCTGGTCAAACGCCTGCTGGCACTCTGGGGACCAGCTAACAGGAGCCATCTTTCTATTCTGTGCGGTGGTGCCATGTGTCAGTGCGTTTAATGGTGCTGCAATCTTCGAGAAAGCAGATATAAAGCGCCGATAGTAACCAGCAAAGCCAAGGAAAGATTTTACTTGCTTCACTGTCTCGGGTATTGGCCAGTCCCTCACTGCCGCAGTCTTAGCTGGATCCGTAGCCACCCCTTTCTCACTGATGACATGTCCCAAGTAGGTCACCTCTCGCTGGAATAGGTGGCACTTTTTGGGTTGTAGCTTCAGTCCATGCTGGTGGAGTCGCTGGAAAACCTCTTCTAGGTGACGCACATGGCTGTCGTAATCAAGAGAAAACACAACCACATCATCCAAATAGATCAACAGAGAGTCATTTACCAGGTTTCCCAAGCAGCGTTGCATCAGCCTTTGGAACGTGGCCGGGGCATTACACAGGCCGAATGGCATCCGTTCGAATTCGTACAGGCCGAATGGTGTTGTAAAGGCCGTCTTCTCCCTGTCAGCGGGGTCCATTTCCACCTGCCAATATCCGCTTGCCAAGTCCAGTGTGGAGTACCATCTGGCCGCCTTGAGCCCAGTCAATGACTCCTCAATGCGGGGTAGGGGGTAGGCATCCTTATGCGTTAGCGCATTCAATCTCCTGTAGTCCACACAGAACCTCCAGCTTCCATCCTTTTTCCTGACAAGCACAATAGGGGCTGCCCAAGGGCTTGCACTTTCCTTCACCACACCACTGTCCAGCATGTTCTGCAGCAAGGTTTGTAGTTCGGCGTATAGGCTTGGGGGGACAGGTCGATACCTCTCACGACTCGGGGGTGCTGAACCTGTTGGTATCTGGTGCTTCACAACACCAGTGCGGCCGAAGTCCTCATCATGGCTCGCAAACACTTTCGTCCATCTCCGTAGCAGGCTGGTCATCCCCCTCTGCTGGTCAGGGGTCAGCCCATCTCCCTGTAGGGACATCACAGGATGCGAATCAATGTCCGCGACTCCTTCTGCAACCCCCACCCGTCTTACCGCCACCTCCACAACATCTGGCGCCACACTATTGAGAACCAGTTCCTGTTCTCCTTGTATGTCGGCCTTGGCCACCTCTGTCACCTGGGCCAATGGCTGGCGCTGAGGGACTTCAACTGGGTAAGGGTTGGGGTTGCAGATCCGGCAGGGCACTCGTCCTCCATTTAGTGTGGCCAGGGTCCGCCCCACAAGCCAGTCGGTGTCACTGTCAGGGAGAGGCTCAACAATCACATTACAGGAGGGGTTAGCTGCACCTTCAGATACCTGTGTCCACAGGACCATCTCTGAGTAAGGCGGAACGATGACTGGTTGCTGTCGTGGTAATTTTGCCATGCCCTGGTACAGTGGAAGAGGACCTCTGGTGGTGATTCGCTGGCACTCTGCAAAGGCTCGATCCCAGACCTGCCCGGCTGCTGGAGGCATGATAGTTTTAAAAGCTGACAGCCCTGGGTGGTTCCCTTGAGTGAGAGCAGACCATACTGATTTAATAATGTTCATGCCAAGTATGCCCTTGTCAGGTCCTAAGCATTCATCATTGACAATTATCACTCCTTTTCCAGGAACATGAACACTTCCTACCATACAGTCGACCAGAGCATAGCCCACATAGGGGATCTCCAGGCCATTAGCAGCACGTAGGGCCAGCCAGGGGGTATCTGCAGCATTGGTCACACCAGTCCCTTCCAGGTGCTTCCTGAACAAGCTTCGGCTCAGCAGTGTAACCTGCGATCCTGTGTCAAGTACAAAAGGTATAGAGCATCCATTAATTTTAACAATAACATCGAGACACTCACCGACCAGGGCAGGCTTAGGCTGTGATGTGGGCTCCTTATCTTGGGTGACTGCCCCCACTGCTTGACCCTCAGCTGTAGGGGAGATTAAAAATCCTGAGACCCTGATGGTCGGCGGGGGCACCGACGCTGAACGTGTCCGGCTACACCACAACTCTGACAGATGGGTCGGCCCTGTGCATCCCACTGGTAGACGGGTGCCATGGTGCCCGCTTGCCGTTGTCTCGCCGGGGGAGCTTGTGGTATATGACGGTCCCTGGGTTGGGTTGTAGGGGCTGGAGGCACCTCCCTGGTGGAGAATTGTGTCCTTACCTCCTCCATTAGGTTAGCAGACAGGGCTTTCATCTGTTCTAGGATCTCCTTTCTCATCTCTCCTATCAGTTCCTGCTGCAGCTCAGCCTGTATCTGGTCCTTTAATTGCGCCACATTCGCTGTAGTTGTGCTCGATCGGGCTGGGACAGTAACCCTCTGGGACAAGATGGCGTCTTCCCCATCTTGCAGCTCCTGTTCCAAGGCCCGAGCTTCTCTGCAGGTGGCTGCAAAGGTCATCCGTTCATTCCGCCGCATCTGTCGGCTCAACTCCTGCTTTATGGGTCCGGCTTGTAACCCCACCATCAACTGGTCAAGCAACAGATCATCACCCTCTTCATCTTCACCTTCATTCCGCTCCTGCCATCTGGAAAAGAGTTCCCGCAGTCTTAAAATAAAAGCATTCACATTTTCATCAGTCCGCTGTCTGCAATTAAAGAAACTAGCCCGTAGCTGTGCTTTGGTAACTGGTTTGGCATACAGTCTTCCCAAGAGATCCAACACTTTCTGTCCTTTGTCTTTATCCCTTGGGTTAGTTAACTGCAGCTCACGCTTAGCATCTCCCTCTAGGGCACCCAACACAAAATCAGCCTGTTGCTGCTGGCTCAGTCCTTGTGCCCTTAGCATAGCCTCCATCTGAACCCTCCATTCTGTGAACTTTCCTTTTTCACCACTAAATTTCGGGATCCAAGCAGCCCCCATAAACCATGGCATAACAAACTGTGCAGTTATGGGTACATTAGCATTACTCTGCTGGGCTGCGTCCATTTCTTAACAGTGGAGCTGGTATCCTGCCGACAACGCCAAAAATGTCACAAATGTGTGAGGTTCTTATGTTGATACCAGCAATTAAAAGGTGTTTCCACTGTTAAGGAGGACCAAAAGCAGCATAAACAGTTTAAAAGATTTATTTAAACTGCTAAAACCATCCGAGTAAAACAGATAAAAGATCAGATAAAAGATCAGTTAAAAGATCAGTTAAAAGATCAGTTAAAACAGTGGCAATTGAGATAAAACTACAATAAATGTCCTTAAAATGGGGGTGCTACAGTCCAACGGCACAGCGGGCAATAAACAGTTAAGAAAGGGGAGAGTTTGAGTCGCAGTTCATCAATAGGGGGAGGGGGGTCCTGCGGCCGTCGGCTCCTCTGCTCCGGCCCTGCAGCTCCTCGTCCGTCGATGACGCTACAGAGAGTAAAAGGGAACCTCAGTGGCCGGTGCACACAATTAAGCAGCTCACACGCACACACCAGAGTGGATTGCTGGGTTCACTTTCCTTTACTTATCGTATATTAGGCGTTGAACAAAGTCTTTTCACTTCCACCTGGCTCGTCCCGCAGTGGTTCGTCTGTTACTTCTTCCCGGCCGCCCTCTCGCTCTGTCGGCCCGTTTCCTTCCGGCAAAACGTGCTGGTGAAGCTTCCTCAGTCCCACACTTCACACTCGTGTGTCCAGCTCCGCGTCCTCACTCCCTCGTGTCTGCCGATTCTCTCTGTTTGTCCGACCCCTGCGCACCTGTCCACAATCAACTTAAAAAACACACAGCGTCTCTGTCCGCCAATCAGGGCTGTCAGGGGTGTGCGAAGCAGTTTGTCACAGATGTCTCAAATCAGTTAATCAGCTTGATCCGTAGTCCAGTCCAATTGCAAACAACACAATAAAACCAAATATGAAATATAAAAACCCACGCAAATATAAAACTGGCAAACATGCCACACCACAACATTAATAAAAAACAATATAGAAAATACATGCACACACACAATATAAAATCCATAATAATAAATAAATAAACATGCAATATTGGATCAAGTGATTCCACTATAACTGTATCACTTCTGTGACACAACAACATGAAGTGCATCACTGAGCTGCAGGCATGTAGAGTCATTGGATATGGAAATATTCCACATACACGCGGAACTGCCAGCAGCTGCAGCACTGACGAGCCGTCTCCTTCGAAATTACCTTCCCCTACAACTAAACTGCATTCTCAGTTCGGGGGTCCCAGCCGACGTCAAGCCAGTTCCTGTGTGGGCGGTCCGGCCGACACCTGCTCATCGCGTCCAGGCGGCGGTCCAGCCGACAACTGTTCTTTGATTCCAGTCGGCAGTCTGTCCAACACCTGCTCCTCGTTTCCTGCTCCTCCTGACCTCAAGTCCCTGGGTCATCCTCAAGAGGGATCCTGCCTCCGTGGACAGTGGGGTCCCGTCTCCACCTCCGTCCTCCAGAGGGGTTCCGTCACCGTCTTCGTCCTTCTTTGCCGACCTTCAGGCTGGTCCTGCCTACGTCGTCGACCTCAAGGTCATCTACTAGGGCGACTCCGCCGCTCTTGTCGACCTCCTGCCCGGCCCCAAAGAGGAGCACCACCCGTCTGGTCCTTCTCCTGCCCTCTTCCAGCGAGATTATGCATTCGCCGTCTGCCACCAGAGACGAAAAAGCGATTTCAGAGAGAAGCAGAGAGAAGGGTCTACAATATGCATCAAACTAATTCAGCAGCAAAAACAGGTAAAACAGTGTAAAAATGAACCAGCATATATCCTGGCAACCGAGACAGAATACAATGAAATTAAGGAGCAATACTGTTTCTGTAAAGCCGGTTAGGATTTTATTCATGGTAACAATCATTACAAAGCAAAAGCAGCATGTGTTCAGTATACCTTCAGTTGCTAGCGTAGCATAGTGCTAACGCTAGTTAATGATGTGCTTATGCACTCTGCTAGCTATGTTAGCTCAGGTGTTTATGTAGAAACGTAACATTTTAGAAACATATATTTCCCAACCTTGTTGGTAACGCACAAGGTTTAACCATGACTAGCTCGAAATCCACAAAACCAGTCTGAAAATGAAGAAAATCTGAAACAATTGCATTAGAGTCCATGGAGCACAGCTGTGTAGTTGTCGGACCCTGGTCAGAGCTGGCCAATGCTACGCTATGATTGGCCAGTCTGTGTGTGAGGGGCGGGACTTAGCGAAGGGTCAATTGGAAGTGAATAGAAATATTTATTGAGGTCTCTAGACCATCATTTTCATTAAAGCAATAGTAAGACAATTTGGGAAATATGCTTGTTCGCTTAGAGTTAGATGAGAAGATCAATGCCACTTTAGATGTGTCTGTCAAATATCAAGCTACAGCCAGCAGCTAGTTAGCTTAGCATAAGGACTGGAAACAGGGGGAAACAGCTAGCCTGGCTTTCTCCAAGGGTAACAAAATCAGTCGACCAGCACCAAAGATTGATTTAAAGCCACCATGTTTTTTTTTTAATGTCATTATAGCATCTTTCAAATAATTTTCATAGGTTTTTGTTTGTAGATAACTTAATCAATAATGGTAAAATTCTGCCACAGTGCCTTTATTGATAGTACCACTAGGGGGCACCACAGTTGAACTTTTTTTAGAAATGTTACACAGTGGCTTCAAAGATTCTCATCAAACACACAATTTCTTGAACATTTTGTCACATACTTTGGACCTTTCTTAAAAATAAAAGTTATTTATTTTTGACTTGATATGTCATAATTCTGGCTCAGTACGTTGTGTGATTATTGTTTTAATCATGCCTAATTTTTATTTTATTCCTTGTCTTGGCAGAGTTGGGCTTCCATACACACTGAGTAAAAATGCATGTTATCTACTGTAAAACATTTTAACGCCTTCAATATGGATGACAAAATAAATTATATACTCAGTCAGTCAAACGATAAACTAAACTCAGCAGAACACAGTGAAGGATAAGTGAATCAATAGCTATAAAGGTGCCTTTGAGCAAGGCACCAAATCTATACAACACAATACAAAGGCTCTGATTGCATCAGGCAGCATGTAAGTGTAATTGTGTGGATGTGTGAATGTGAAGCTGTGCATATCCAGAAAACAGCAGTGGACATTCTCTCAATAAGAAAAGGTTAAAGGGGAAATAAGTGAGAGTTTTACTGCCTCACAACACAAATGCCTGTGTAACATCTGTGGGAGGTTGATGGCATTTTCTGATCAATACCAATGACTCAACAATTACTTTGCCAGGCGCTGAGATTTCAGGCTTTCAAAGCATACTTTCATTTGCTGAGCTCTTTTAAAGACACACTCATACTGGCATTTTCAATTGCTCATCAATGCAGTGAGTGTGCTGCTATCAGTGTCAGACTAGACATTTCAGATAGGTATTAAGGCTCATTCTCAAACTAGAAAAGCAACTTATATTTGATACTTTCCAAGTCGATGTTTAACTTGTGTTTTTTACAATTATGTTGTGAGCAATGTTGAGCAGTAAGGCATTACTTTATAACATTACTTCTTCTGTAATTAGTAATTTAAGTGACTACTATTTGAAATTGAGTAATTAAATTACAGTTACCAGTAATGCTCTGTTACTTCAACAGTTTGGGGGCCTTCAAACTCGTGTGCCATCTTACCAGTAGTTTTTTTTTTTTTTTTTTTTTAAATGTTATTTTTTTGGCATTTTCAAGCTTTATTGATAGAACAGTGGATAGTCTAGAAAGGGGGAGAGAGAGGGGGCGACATGCGGAAACGGCCACAGGTCGGATTCGAACCCTGGCCTACCGCGGTCAGGACTCAGCCTTATGGGCGCCCGCACTACCAACTGAGCTAGCGGGGCACCCATCTTACCAGTAGTTTGATGGAGGGTTGATATCAGTTTGGTTTGCGTGAGTTCAGCTGACTACTGGTCAAGTACCGGCTAGCTTGGTGCAGCTGCCACCCAAAGAGGAGAAACGTTTAACTCTAAAGTGGTCTTATTTATATGTTGTGTGTTCTTAGCAGGCTTGCTGGTATAAGCCACAGGTAAAGAAGAATCAGCACAGACCACCGTCAGGACCGGACTTCTCACGTGCTGCTGCTTGTAGTCACCATAGATAACGTTAGCTGCTGACGGCCAGTACATACCTCCAAACTGTAGGCTAAACCACAATGTCTTGTTTCCACCTTCTACACATGTTAAAGCTTCAGTAGGCAACAATTTTTTTGGCATCATTGGGCAAAAATTCCATAATAACCTTTCAGCATATTGTAATTCAAGTGTTTTTAGAGAAAACTAGACTTCTGCTCCTCCTCATGGCTCTGTTTTCAGGCTTTAAAACATCTAGCCTGTGATGTGAGACTTTGACCAATCACAGGTCATTTCAGAGAGAGAGCGTTCCTATTGGCTGTGCTCCGGCTGGGGGGCGGTGCTTGGTATTTCCTCAGCAGATCTCAACATGGCTGCTGGGTCACAATCGTTCTCATTTTACAGCTAAACAGTACACTACAAGATGATTCTGAAAACTTTTGAGGAGAGAAATAGTCATTACAGTAACAGAATATTGATTCATATTTGATCAGCGCTGCCTAGTTTGACTGTTTGATCAGAGTTTGCGAGTAATTGACAGCCGGCTCTCATAGACGGCAGCTGGACGGCAGACTCCAGATCAGCTCTGACTGGTTGTTTTCCTCCGGTTTGTGAAATTTTGCAGATGCCATTAGGAGGACCGGAGGACACCAGAGGAAATGATTTTTTCAGATTACTCATGTACTACTGTCAGGATATAGTGACCGTTTTATAAACATATTTTTTTTTAATCATATTTGCTCCATTTCTACCCACTGCTGCTAGCTGCTGATGGTCAGTACATACTTAAAGGGAAGCTTTTTCTTGCCACTGTTGCGCCGAGAGCATGCTCATGGGGGGATCTCTTGTTGAGTCTCTAAATTATAGAGTACGGTCCAGACCTGCTCTATATGAAAAGCGTTTCAAGATAACTTCTGTCATGATTTGATGCTATATAAAAATAAATTGAATTGAATATTCACAGAACATATTAATATATGATTAAGAATACTGTATACAGAATACTGATTAGAGCATTAGCTATTATGAGGGAGAATGAGGCTGCAGGGTGTATAAAACTAGAACGATAACCACTAAATCCCACTTGGAGCTATTAAACACTCCATGCTATACAAATATTGTTAAACAAACTTGAGTGTGGCTGAAACTTCTCTGAATATCATCGAGATCTATCAGCCATCCTGAGGAAATGTCAGCTCGTTGAGAATATGTTTACCCAGTTGGGTTGCCCATTACAAGCTGATTAATTAAAAGCATGTTTCTAAATCCTGGAGACTATGTTGTGATCAGTCAACAGGACTGTTTAAGAGAATTTGAGGGAAGAGGTCTTAAATTGTCAACGTGTCCTTGTCCCAGCCAATGGTGGGATTAAGCAGGGGGATCAAGGAGTGTGTCTGTGCATGAATCAAAGCCTTGTTCAAATACAGGCGCACTGCTCTGATTTCAAATGAGAATACTTTGATAGTATAATACACATCCCTCTTTTGTAGTCTTCCAAGGACCTTGTGGAAAAGCTAGTCGTCACCAAGCAACAGCTGGTGAAAATGGAATATCTAGTCTTGTTTGAAAATATTTAACTTCACTGATGATGAAGAAATGAAAGTTTCTGCTTAATCTAAATAAAAGATCGCTTTGATTCAGACAAGAAACCAGAAAGGTACAACACAGCACCAGTCTGCATTACCTGCATACCTGATTTCCCACAGCGCGATCAATAAAGTTTCATCTTACACATTATTCTGGGCCTAACCGTCTCACACGTCAAGCGTGCTCTTACTCCCACAGAGTGAAATACCCCCGCTGCATTTAAATAGAGCACAATTGCGAGGGTCAACTATAAATCATTCAATGAAGTGGATAGAAACGTTTTATCATTAAGGTACAGTACGTCGGTTTGGTTTTGCGTGCTGTTTCCATAGAGGTACATCTATTCAAACCCTTTGCGGTAATTATCTCACTACAACACACTTGATGTCTCTGTAGTGTACTCCTACTCACCTAAAACTCAAGCTGAGAGCAGCTCTTGTGTGAACATTGGACTGAATAATGAAAATATAGCTGCGGGCTGCTAATTGGTGTTGCAATCACAAAACTATGTAACTTCACTATAGAATGGTGCTTTGTTTCAAACTCCAGTGAGCCTCGAAATATGAGCTTTTGGCCAGAAAAAGATCCCTCAATGGAAAGCGACATCGCCTTCATGACCAATCAACTTCAAATGTTTTCTTATGATTCTTCTTGACAATTTGTTTGCGACAACTCACCATGATATCTATTGTAGTGCACTGCCGCCTGATTAGTTATTGACGTTCTGGTGATTAAAACGTCCAGTCTCAGTCTCATCCTTCCTTTCTCGGGCTGTCACGCCGGTTGACGCCTGCCCGGTAGCTCCATCCTCCATACAAAGTGCACTACTGCTTCTCGATCAATTAACCACCGCTTTTAAGGGCATTACGTGTAATTGCATGTAAATTGGGTTCAATCCTATTTGATGGACACCCCATTCACCTTAACCATGTACATCTATATGAATTCAATTTAAATTCTATGGCCTTATTTGACAATTCTATTTCCTTAGTGAATGAATCAATTACCAGCTGAGTGACCTTCCACATGCCGTTTGGTTCCACATGCATATTTTATTTACCTATTATTGATGATAGCACACATGCAGCAGAATCACCATTAAACTAGAGCGTTAGTACTCCTACTGTATTGATCCTGGGCGATGTAACTTCATTTAATGGCTTTGTTAGGCATCTTAGAAAGTGTGAATCAGCAGAAAAACAAATGTGTTGTGGGAGAAAGTAATTGTACAGAGACGGCAGTCTGCCTGCTGCTCTGCCATGATTCTGGCTCGTTTATGAATCCTCTCAGAGGTGTAAAGGTTAAGAACTGTCATCAGATTAGCCATTGATTTCAATTAGTGCTGCCTGCTACTAAACAACCTTTGTCTGTCTGCGATGTCTGACTTGTATTGATCCCCACGCTTGTTCCATTACCTTTGATTGCCACTGGCCCACTGTCAGTTCTGCAGCCAGATTACCAATCCACCGCAATCCACATTGTTCTCTGCATGCAGCCCAGCTCTGACACCACATCCGGTCAGATTCCTCTGAATGGAAAGTTTACCCAGTGAAAGGCTGCTAATAAGGTTAGGCTCTGCTCGCATTTCATACAGGTCTAAGAAAGGTCAAACAGCAATGCTTCTTCACAGGAATAAAAATGGGCTCAGGGGTGGTTTCACTGCAAATATCAGTAAAAAATAGGTTACACCAAATAACACAAACAGTAAAACTGCAAATAACAACTATTTTCACGGTTAATTAAACTGTTTATTTGTTTTACAGTTAATTGATTGATTGATTTTTTTTAGTTTATAAACTGTGAAAACTGTGAAATACGCTCATCGTCTTGCCAAGAGTTAGATGAGAAGATTGATACATGTCAGTGTGCTACAATTAAGCTAATGCCAGCAGGTAGTTAGCTTAGCTTAACATAAACACTGAAAGCAAGGGGAAACTGCTATCCCATGAGGTTAGCTAAGCAAAGCTAATTTCCTAATTTTATAGTTAACGAGTCCTTGATAAGTTCTTGACTTAAACACAGTGTACATTATTTGCCATTACTTGCCAAAAAAAAGAAATCTGTCTGGAGTCGCAAAACATTATACAGCTTATACAGCTTATAGTCTAAGTATATAGTATATACTGTAAGTCTAATGCAGTGAGGGCCAAAGTGCAAATGTACTACGGAGTATTAGGGCCAAATTGAGGGAAAAAAATCTAAGATTTCCAGAATAAAGTCATAATATTACGAGAATAAAGTCATAACTTAACGAGAAAAAAAGTCGTAATATTGAGGGAATAAAGTCATAACTTTACGATAATATTAATGCTCTTTTTTCTTTACAGATGGGTAAAGAGAAAAGAGCATTAAGAACAAATGGTGGTGACTAAGTGTTGGTGAATAGTTTGGATTATTCCTCAGGTTCAATTTTGTACATCTAACTTTTTTGAGATCATAAAAGCTACAAAAAAAAGAAACTTCCCATCAAAATGAATTCAATAATTATCATAGATTAAAAAAATCAATGGGATCAAGTAAATTACATTAAGCACAGATACAAATCATTGCTGAGAAGCTGCAGCAGCCTTGCTAAATCAGACCACAGGATTACTATTTGGATCACAGCCTGACTCAAAATCACAGCTCTCAAAACATCACCATCCATTCTGGGTTCAATGAAACACAAAGAGGCAATTAATAACTTCAAATGCCCATTAACTGTGACTCTGGGGACCTAAGGAGTTCTTAAAAGTCTCAAATGAGTTTATTGATTCCTTTAGAATGATACATATGAGTATTTTTCCTTGAGAGGTCTTTGTAAAGCACAATGTTGCTCTGTAGCCGCAAGGAATCTTTTTGAGCTTTTCCCTAGGACTATTGGGCTACTTGAATGGCTGTCGCATTATCAATCATGTAAGAAGATCATGAATCATTCAGTCCATCTTGATTGAATTTAAGAAATGTCTAGTAGGGTTATATTGAGTGCCACTCAGGGACATTTCCAGGGTTTTAATCTTGCTGGCACTGAGCCCGACTCGCCAAGGAGGGGAAGGTTGGGAGAGAAGATGATGTTAAAAGTTCCACGAGTAGCTCTTCTCCTGTGAACAACATAGAAACAAACTTACTAATATTTGAATGGAGGGAAATACACAATATTTTGCTTTAAGCATGGCAAAATGTTTAATACATTCAGGGGGAACCACTTTTAATAATGTACCCATGTGGTTAGGCTGGGAAGACGTCAGCGTAACGCCCAACACACACCAGTTGTCAGCAGCTGTAGCGAGCTGTGCTGCCAGTTGAAACATCTCGTCAAGCGTCTCTGTCGTGCAGCAGCAGCATTAGAGGCTTCACAGGGTAATATGCCTCCTGATTAAGTTGCATGCAAAGTTCAGTGAGCGAATGTAGTAGAGGGCAGAGCCTGTGTGAGTTAGAGCGTGTGCTGTTGTAATCATTGCAAAAGTAGAAGCTACTTTTTTTTTTTTTTTTTAAAGATTATTTTTTGGAGCTTTTATGCCTTTATTTATAGGACAGTGGATAGTCTAGAAAGGGGGAGAGAGAGGGGGCGACATGCGGAAATGGCCACAGGTCAGATTCGAACCCGGGCCTACCGCGGGACTCAGCCTTATGGGCGCCCGCACACCAGCAGAGCCAGCGGGGTGCCCCAGAAGCTACTTTATCTGGGTGTAACTCATTATCTATGAGTATGAGTTGCCCTCCAATGGATTTTGCTAAAAACTCAACAGCATTGCGTCTTTCCAGTGACAATATCCCAGCTATTCTGGATAATCCACAGATGTCAATCACTTAGACTATTCTTCAACAGAAAGTACTTTCAGTGAAAACTTTTCCAGTTTTTCAATGCTTTGAGCACCTTAAGTAAAATTCCATTCACCTCCATTAAGTTGGACACGTGGCAAAAATCTCAGAGGTAGATATAATTGGACCGGATGGCTAGACACCATACAAATAAAAGAAATCAGATAGGCTTATAAAAACAAAAATGAAAAGTATTTCCCAACCTGGCATTGTACATTTCTGCAGCCCACGGATACACTGAATCTCAACGTTTCTACATACGTGTATATCAACGTTATAGTGTTTTAACTGCTTATGGTGCTTTTGCCGTTTCAAAACAGCATTCTAAATTACATTGACTGTAGGTGAAGGCAACACAATTACATGGTTAATTTTAGTAAAATATTATGATTTGGGTTAAAAGAAGTAGATTATTTTTGGTTCCACACGGGACACGATCTCCGGTCTCCTGGGTGAAAGTCCCATGTCCTCCTCCCTATACAGACTTACATAGACTTTGATTCAACACATTTGAGGGTAGAGCAGGTTGTCCACCAATCGGAGGGTCAGTGGTTTGCTCCAGGTCACATGTCGATGTGTCCTTGAGCAAGACACTTGACGCCAAATTGCTTCCGAAGGCGTAGCCATCGGTGTGTGAATGAGTATTTAGATTAGATCCTGATGGGCAAAGTTGGCACTTTGCATGGCAGCCTCTGCCATCAGTGTATGAATGTGTCTGTGAATGGGTGAATGTAGTGTAAAGCGCTTTGAGTGGTCGGAAGACTAGAAAAGCGCTATATAAATGCAAGTCCATTTACCATTTGTGATACATCAAAAGTCGTGGACGGAGGGCAGGACTTGTTTTTCAGCTTTTCAGAGTAGTTACTCTTTGCTACTCGGATCTCCTTTGTCAGTGTTTTCCTGGCCTGGTTGTACAGGAGTCTGTCTCCACTGCTGTAGGTCTCCTCCTTGACCTGACGAAGCTGCCTGCTGCAGTAAACTAAGGTTTATGGTTCTATGTATAGAAGGTTTTTGTCGGTACACACACGTCCTCACAAAAGCTGATGGAAGATGTCAGTCAGAGAAATGTTATTCGCAAACTTAACTCTGCAAAACAGAAGTACTACTCTCATGAACAAGTGTCCAAGCTATCGTCCATCTCCGAGCAGAGGGAGATCAATGGAGAGTCACTAATTGGCTTGAATTTTTTTGATGTCTTCCTCTGACATTTAGTTGCAGCACGTCTTCTCTGCTGCGTTTAGCAGCGCTGCAATGATTGATGTATCTGTGTGGTTTGTTTAGCTGTGTTGTCAGTGGACACATGGAAAAAAAATATATAAAATAATGAAATAAATGAAATCTACATATAAATATAGCCACTGGGCCTCAGTTCTTTGCTGAGTGATCATTTGAAGTAATTATTCATTAAAAGAAGGCTGGGTGAGCCAGCATAGAAATCAATTACAATATTTTTTAGCCTCTGCTTTTGTTGAAGAAAGGAAATACTACTAATGAGCTGCATGGATTCTATCTGATTCCGGTCTAGGCCGGGGCTTAGCTTGCACTCTTACTCTCACTTTCTCTTTTCTTGCAGCCTCTCCTCTGCGCATGCATTTCTCAAACACACATGCACACGCAATACAGTTCAAAGCTGCCAAGATTCAAAGCCATTTAGCAGCCAGTTTCAATGCAGAAGAACCCTAGTGATTAAAAGTGGGAGGGCTAATCGGGCTTTTTGACTTTGGAAATGAACGCAGACACAATGTAAGTCATACCGAACCACCACGTTTTACAAATTATAAAATGCTGAAGGGGTCCCACTTATCTACATTCTCATTAATAGAAAACAATCATCAATACGAGGCTTTAATTAACCTGCTTTGTCGTGACACGACACGTTCAGTATTCTGAAGAATCCTCCCTGTTGGCGCTGACAGAAAATGTCGGCTTTAGAGGACATCCTCAGTGTGACTGTCCGTTCAGTTCCGCCAAATCGATATCCTCAATATCCTCATGCAACACAAAAAAAGATGAATGTTTTCATCCATATTAAAGCCTTCTGAAAATATCCCTTTGGGGGGAAATAGTTCACCTCTTCAACTCAGCTGGGGGAAAGTGGTTAGTATTCTCTGTGATAGATTATAAGCTCTATCATCTTCCCCTTGAAAGGCAGGCACACAGTGTGGTAGGGATGCCACAGTATTAGATAAATGCTTCTTGCTGTCTGGAGCAGCAGCTCTAATTTGAATGCTTTTACACTTAAAAAGTGAGCGAGGGTAGTCTGTGAGTTGGCTAATGAGGAGATTGGTAATGCAATTATTGCTGCTTAATGAATATGGAACATTTGGGCCTATTATTATGCATCAGGATCAACAGGGCAGGCTTGTTATTCCATTACTTGGTTCATCATAAACTTCCTATGACATCACCGTCCTATTAAAATTATTACCTGACATAATATATGCTGAACACTTTTATCCACAGAACCTCTCAGTACAATGAATAGCATTGTGTGTTACAGGCTCAGAATGAAACCAACGTGATCTCACAGACATACATGAAATGACCACAACCTCTTGACAGCGCATTACCGGGTGGTGGAACTGAATGTATTCAAATTACGTGCCGCTACCAAGGCAACACAATTACTTGGTTAGGTTTAGGATAGAAAACATCAAGGTTCGGGTTAAAAGAATTAGCTACAGTACGTTTGTTACGTAACTTCTTACGTAGCCTACGTAAGTTAAAAATCTAAGTGCTATGTGCTGTTCCCATTAAGGGGTCGCGGAGGTGGGGCTGGAGCCGATCCCAGCCAATACTGGGCGAAGGCGGGGACACCCTGGACAGGTTGCCAGTCTATCACAGGGCTGACATATAGAGACAGACTACCATTCACACTCACATTCACACCTACGGGCAATTTTAGAGTCACCAATTAACCTAACCTGCATGTCTTTGGACTGTGGGAGGAAACCGGAGTACCCGGAGAAAACCCACGCAGACACGGGGAGAACATGCAAACTCCGCACAGAAGGGCCCCAAGCCGGATTCGAACCTGCAACCCTCTTGCTGTGAGGCGACAGTGCTAACCACTGCACCACCGTGCAGCCCTTTTATATTTATTTATATATATATATATATATATAAATATATATATATAAAACACACACACACACATATATATTGGGGCTGTCAAAGAATAACGCGTTAAAGCAAAATCGTTTTAACGCCACTAATTTCTTGAACACATTAACGCAATCGATCTTCCGGATGTTATAGTGGGCTTAGTTTTAAAGCTAAGGTGAAGATACTGGCATCATATGAAACTAGAAAAACCTAATGGATCCATCGATACCACCCATGTTGTACTAGCTTGTTGGGTAGGCGGTTAAGCGAGGAAAAGCTATCATGGCCTTTTTCAAAAGGGTCCCCTTGACCTCTGACCTCCAGATATGTGAATGAAAATGGGTTCTATGGGTACCCACGAGTCTCCCCTTTACAGACATGCCCACTTCATGATGCAGTTTGGGGCAAGTCATAGTCAAGTCAGCACACTGACAGCTGTTGGGCTGCAGTTTGCCATGTTATGAATTGAGCGTATTCTTTGCGCTAAATGCAGTACCTGTGAGGGTTTCTGGACAATATTTGTTGTTGATTTGGGTTGTTTTGATTGATTGATTGATTTCCAATAATAATTATATACATACATTTGCATAAAGCAAGGATATTTACCCATTTCCGATGTTGATAAGAGTGTTAAATACTTGACAAATCTCCCTTTAACACATTTTCAACAGATAAAAATGTGCGATTAATCGTGATCAAATATTGTAATCGATTGACAGCCCTAATAAATATATATGACAAGCTAAGAACGCCCTCTGCCTGCTGCTACAATACTAGCAGAGATACATATACGATTAACAGAGTAAAATGTTTGGTAACCCTTCATGGACCACACATGGCCACAGCCGAGTGCCTCACCCTTACCCTGCTAGTGCTCCACTGTTTTATTAAAGAACCACCAACATGTTCTATAAACTTCAAATGACACAGATGAGGGAGTCTGAACACACATAATAGGCTGCCCTTTATGTTGCCATGTTAGTGTAAACTTCCCCTTTTTAGAGGTGTTAAAGGTCTGAGACTCCCCCTGTAGATAAATGTTTAACTCAGCTGTTTCTGTTCAGTGACAAAGATTAGTATATGTGTCTGTAGTAGGTTTGTGATTTTACATAGTGAACAAAAGGGAAGTTTGATCCGCACTCCCCCGAGTCTATCAAGAGATGTTTACGCCTGGTTGCTTTTAATACATCAGCAGTGTGAAGCTACAGTGGTAGGATTTTTGCAGGTGTAGGGGAGGTGTAGATTTATGTCATACCCACCACAATTCAGTTCTTTTTCTAGGCCTGAGATTAACCAAGTCCTAATGCAACAGCTCAGACATGACTGCGTCTGTATGGAATCAATATCTCATACTTTTGTGAAATTGAGTTTTGGGAGCACAGAGGCATTACTTCAGGGTAATTTCAAAAGAATTAAGAGCACTGTTTTCTTTTTCAGACTTCACAATCTGCTGAGGTACAACATGCGTATCATGCTGATCATAGTTATTAATATGTAACATGCATTTTGTACTGTCCATTTCAGTTCCACTCCAGAATAAGGCCGACTCTGTACAAGTTGTAACTAATGGATATATTAATGGATACAAACAAAATTATTCATTCCGTTTAATTATTTGAATCCACTTAACAGCATCCGTTTCTACTCTGTAAACTTTAGAAATCGATAATCAAGGAAAAAAAATTTAGCCTATTCATAGGTTTACAAATATGTTGTTATTGCACACGTGTTTCCTGGTTTGAGGTTATCCTGAAACAAATTGCCCTTGAGAGACTTTGTGTGTGTTCGAGTCACAAACCGAGAAAAAGATGAAAATTACAACATTAAACTAATTAAAACTACTTGTGCGCACCATTGCCTTCGGGCAGCATAAGAGCATCCTCACCTTTGCAATAACTGTGTGGTATGGTAACACCTACACTCAAGATATGAAATAGCTGGACACAGTGGTGGGATCTGCATCAAACATTATAGGCCAGGAGTTTCCATCCTTGGGTGAAATGTACGCTATTAGGCAACGAAAAAAAACAAACAGGACTCTTCCCCCTGCTTAACCATCTTTTGAACTGCCTCCCTTCTTTTAAAAGACTGAAATATATCAGAATCCAGAGTATCTAGAGGCATCCCTTTAAAGCAGCAGTGGGTAGAAATGGAGCAAATATGATTAGAAAAAGTTATTTTTATAAAACGGTCACTATATCCTGACAGTAGTGCATGAGACAGGTAATCTGAAAAAAAGAAAATCCTGTTCCTCTGTGTACTCTGGTGCTCCTGATGGCATCTGCAAGATTTCACCGACCGGAGGAAAACAACCAATCATAGCCGAGCTGGAGCCTTGCCGTCTAAAACAAAGTTACATCTTTGCATCACATGGACTTCAACTTTGGTGAACCTAAACTGGCGAAGTCGCAGCCTCAACTAGGGTTGTCACGAGAACCAATACTTCAGCTAACGTTAATCATGGAGGTTGCATTGAGTTTCATTATAATGCATTCAAGCTCTATATAGTACAAATTGTATAAAAAGTATTAGGCAAAGGTAAATTATAACCTTATCATAATGTGTTTAAATGTAATCTTGTAAAAGTTAGTTTTTGGCGAGAAACTTAAATAAATCCAGTCGTTTGAAGAAGATGTTTTCACAGCAATATAAAATAGATATTAGAGGGAATTATGACCTAACACTAGCTCTTGTTGTTTTCTACCATGGTATCGAATTGTGTATTGAGAATCGAGGAATTTCACTGGTATTGGTATCGACTACTTAATTTCACATTTATGATATTCCTGCTGTTAAAGCTGCACTAACTATGGGTGAATGTGTAATGTGCTTGCATCAAAAGCTCTGAAACTGTGCAGCTAGGAAACACAGTGGAGCATTTAGCAGCTAAAGAGCCAGATATTTTTCTCAGGTGTTGGTGAGAAGGTGAAAAATAGCTTAAGGGAGAGTGAATATGGGACTTACATTCATCAAGTGGACATGAACACGACTCAAAATGAATGCTAAGTTGCTCTGTGTCTGCTGAATGTGTAAATAGGTTATTATTTGCTGACATGTTCACCATAACAACTTAATAAAGTGATCATAGTGTATGTCAATGTTGAGTTTACAGCTCGTTGCTCTGCCCCCATGTGGCCGAGGGAAATCAATTAATAATGCTTTAATGTAAGTAAATCATTAATAATAGATTTCTCATGTTCTAAAAAGTGCACAGCAAAAGTCTACAGTTATTCCCGTTCACACGTTGCATCACTCCCATTAGATATTAATATGTATTTTTGCTGTCGGTATTACCTTGAAATTCCCTGCTTATCAAACAAATGAATCATTAAATTATCTATGCTGAAAATAGTTATCTTTTTAGTTTAGTTTTGCTAAGTGAGTGTTTTTCCAGCCTTTTCTTTAGTCTTGCAGTTGCACCAAGACCACAACAGCAAAAATGCAGCATAACTCAGACAACACATTTTCAACTGGATTTAAATATAAAACTGTGCTGACTCCAAATACATAGAAAGCGTAACAAATGAATAATTTTGCTGTCTGTGTAGGCCCTGCAGATAGCTGACCTGTTCTGATAAGCGTTTCTCGCTGTATTTTCCAACAGAGTGTATCCATAGCTGTCCTCTAATCTCTGCCGGTAACACTGTCTACACACTGAAAACATGTCGGTGCTTGGATCAGCTCAGAGGAGTTTGTGGCAGGACTAGGACAGATCGAAGTGATCAGAGCTGTTTGGTGTGTATTTGTTCTGTCTCGTTTTTAACAATCTTGTGAGTTCTCGATGCACTGTGATATAAAGGAGCGGACACAATGAGTTGGTCTCTGCAGTTGGGTCAACTGATCCTGTTTCAGCTTTGTATTATTACAACATTTTACAACAAACTGTAAAATAAGTTGTGGACCAAAACATTCTGAACTTCCAGTACCTTTATGTGGCTTTGTCTGGAAATAAAGAAAACAAAAACGGGGAAAATGCAAAAGTTTTCACATACATAGATAGATTTTTTTGTACATGCTACATCATGGTCACATAGAAGATGCGACATCTCCATTTCTATGCTGATGATACATATCTGTACCTTTCAGTCAAACCAAGTCAAACTGGTCCCTTATATTGGTTTAAAAATGGATGTCTAATAATTTTCCCCCAATTAAAGTCTGATAATCAAAGTCTTGGTGATTGGGCTTGTTGATCTATTATTTGCCCTATAAATTAACATAGAGCAATTAAGGGTTAATATGCTAAAAAATTGTATATTTTAAGTGTTAAACACCCGTGCAGGCTTCAACAGCAGCAGTAGTGAGATTGGATTCACAACGGTGACCCAACAAAAACAGCATTATAACCTCATAGAAACTTATCTAACTCCCGCAACACAATCCATTTCTCTACTGTTGATCCATATGCATTTCTAAGTGTGTTTTTGGCAGAAATTTGGCAAGTGAGCACAGGAGAAGAAATCTCCTCCTAATACACACCTATATTGCAAAGCCTCTAATATCCTTTAATTTATTTATGTGCATGTATTTGTTACTTATCAAATCACTACGGTCAGTGATGTTATTAGGACTGTGATATCACTGTTTTCTAATCAAATTTTATTCACTTGAATTGCTCTGTTAATTTTAAAGCACTATGCTACAGAATTAAGAAGATTATTATTTTGATAACAGGTACATAAACGAGACATAATTTAAAGTGCATAATATATATTCAACTTAAACAGCAGCAGACAAAAGCACGAGGTAACCCATAATTAGCATCAGTGTATTAAGTAAGATTAAGTCTAGATGATAACAGTAACTATGCCTTTACTGTCCTGAAAATGACGTTGTCGTACAACTAAACTGAATTCTCAATTACATTTCGAGGGAAATGTATTTTCTCCCGGATAACGGTCACAGTTTTAAATACGTGGTTAACGTTGTAAATTGAAACAAAACAAAAATCGCAACAAAACTACTCGGTTAGGTTTAGTAAATCTAATGATGATCTAATCATCATGGTTGGGCTTAAAATAGGTATGTTTGTAATGAGTTTTTTTAAAGTTACGGCCGGCTTGGTTTCTCACGGGACACAAACATCAGTCTCCTGGGTGAAAGTCCTGTGTTTGTTTGACCCACCCATCCACCCCGACTATGACTAGAAACGTATCTGTGATACGTCAAAAATATTGTAATCTGGGAGAAAATATGTTTCCCTTGACATGCAATGTACAGTGTAGTTTTGTTTTATGAGATCAGAAGTCCAGATGATGAGTCTGATGATTTAGGGCTTATAGGAAAATACTTGTGGCCTAGCAGGCACTTGACATGCTGTATAAAAAATGACCATGGCCACTGAATTGTCCACGGTGTACGATGGCATACTCTGTAGTGTCCATTTTCCTTTCAGCTCCTCAGAGTGAATCAGTTACTGCACTATGCAGCACATGTTGCTGAGCATTTGTTCTGGTAAACACAGGTATGATAAATTCAGAGCCACCAGTGCTTCTGGGACTCTATTGAAGGTCATTCTTGAATGCTAACACTGAAAAAAAAGTGTTTGAAATTCCAATTGAAATCTAAAACCTTATAACAGAGTGGAAAACCATAGTGTGAACTGTAACACTGCAAACATTACAAGGTAAAAAAAAATAAAAAATCATATCCTTTGAAGCTGTGACACAGAAAGAAAGATTGATATGCTGCCACATTCATCAGTCTTTTAAATAAAATTATATGATTTCCCTTCTCAATTACAAACAAGCTGAAGTATTATAGAGCCTCATTTTGATACTAGTAGGATATGATTCAATACTACATCCCCATGTAAACTCCACATACAGCCTAACAAGCAAATTCAAACATGCATCCACGGATCATCAGTAAATCATTTCCACTGTGATATATGATGACCCCCATCTCCTCCACCCTCTTCCACTTTGTCTGTGTCCTCCTAATCCCGTTTGTAAGGATCCATTACCTCCTCTCCTGCAACATCCCACATTCCTCTCAAGGCCCCTGACACTGACGACTGATGATGAATCAACGACACGTTTCACAGTAACCTTCCAAATACAAGCAGCTTGTCTTCAATACTTGTTTCCTTGCCCCCCCCCCCCCACCCTTCTCTGTGAAACCTGAACATGAGAGCAGGACAGGGTAGCCATTCCGTACGCATCGACAGCTCAAGCGTCCAATTTAAAGGGGAGGTCTGGGAGTTGAGTCTCCAGCAAAGGGCCCATAATTGGCATCCTTCTTGTCTTATTAAAGGGGAAAGCACTGGGATGGATCCCCTAAGCCAGATCTCGGCCTTTATTAGAATCGTCTGTAAACAGAACCACACACAGAGACAGCTAAAGGCATTATTCATCGCAGTGTTTTAGTTCTCAAGCAGCAAATTAAAGTAATTAACCGTTGTAAATGAAACTTACAGTGACTGCAAAATTACTCAGGTGAAACCTATTTAGTTAAAATTGATAGTCAAGAGTTCTTATGTGTAATTGTGAGGAGTAAATGGCCAGTACAAGTGTGATAAACTATTTTTGTGATGGAAATGAATAAAAATGTCCACAACCTTGGGCAGAATTGTTCTATATTCAATAAACAATTATAGGTATATCTCAAAAGATTTGAGTTTTTTTGTTACATGCCCTTTTGTGTCTTGGTCAAATTTGCAAGAACTTGTGCTTTTCATTCGTCCTCGGCCTTGAAAGCTCTTAATGCAGTGGTGTTTTGTGATGCCCCTGGACAAAGACAGGGTTGATAGATTCACAGCTCCTCTCTACCGCCTCTTCTGGTTCAGTAAAGCACGTTGGTTTAACAAGTCTGTGCAATTCGATGCTCAAGGTCTTAATCCCCCAGGGGAGGAAACAAAGACACATAAAAAAAAAAAGAAGAAAAAAAATAAAAAAGTGTTCTCACTTCTTCTGACTGCTCAGAGATTCTATTGACTTCCCTGAATTGTTCAGAGCCATGCTAGTGATGAAGAGAACTATTCAAGATCTAGCCGCCCCCACTAAGCTCGCAGCTAACAGCAGTCCCACGGCCACTGCAGCACACCTCGACTACCGCTCTCGGCTGTGCTAGCAGCTTTCTTCCCTTCACGAGCCCTATTTAGAATACGCTGACAGGTGAACAAATTTGACAATTAGCAGTTTGCTGTTTCAGTAAGTGTGTTGGAGTATCGGTGAGTTAATATATCCTTTGCCAGCTGAGTAAGAGGGTGGAGAACCTGAAAAGGCTCTAGAGAAGGTTTGATGGAGATGGCACATGCACAATTATCATGTTCCCCCTGTGGTTTTCCTTAACAGCTTGTTTTTCAAATGGTAGCTAAATTAGCTCTATGAGCAAATTGTTGGGCTCTTAACGCTTACGTACTGTATACATCGCCCACTCTGCAGCGTAGACAAGCTTTCTGCATCGCCAGTAGTTTCACTTTACTTGTATAAAAGTACAGTGACTGTGTTAACACGCCTTTATTCTTTTGTCCCTTACCATTGGGGATATTGTCAGAAGCCTCTTCTTTGTTGTCTGAAAACCAGTGTTTGCATTTCTGGCAGTCAGGCTTGCAAAGAACTGCCGGAAAAAGGCATTCAATTATCTGGCAGAGTGACTGTATGTGTTCATTGAGAGCCAGAAGAATGGGCCATGTTCTTTGGAGGAGAAATCCATCATAAGTAGGCATCTAATAGCTGAGTGTGTTTCCTGTGTGTCTGGACGCTTGTTCTCTTCAGAGAAACACAGTTTCTGCCACTATGAAAAAAAAACTGAAACTGCTCTTCAAAGCAGTTTATTGCAGTATTGTGCTAATGAAAAATTCATATATATCATGATACGATAGAGTGAAGTCAGTATACATGATATTCATAAATTGCTCTAGCTCATGGCATCTATTGCCAGGTATGATATCAAAGGCCACTGATGAGATACTGACATTAACGATGGGTGCACATTCAACTACATCCAACATCTCAGCTTATTCAGTTTGAAGACTTACTCCTAGTTGTGCAGTCCAAGGCTGCGTTTTCATTGGGTACACAGGGATTTTATAGGCAAGTATGGCCTATTCCATATAGATTGGTTGCATATTTACCAGCATGTTTTAAAGCAGAAATCCAACTTTCACATGTAGTTGGTGAGAGGTAATTGAAGTGTTGCCATGTTCTGATGGCCCATTATTCCGAAACCCTCCGTTTTACACCAATTCAATGGGGCATGGAGGAAGTGGCAAATGTTAACACAATTATTGTACACATTACAAACACTAACAAAAAGTAACATTTGCATTTTGGAACATAAAACAGCAAACTTAACAAAGTAATCAGTCCATCAATCACCGTCAAGTGCGGCCAAGCGGCCAGCCAATCGTGGTCCAAGGAGCTACGTCACGTCGAACGCCACAGCCTCGATCCTCCTCATCCCTCCAGCGCAAACACCCGATCATCCATCCGAGTAGGTCAAACCTTGCTTTTCTGTCATCGGGGTTGGTGCTCCAGCATTAGAGTGATTAGGATAAATAAGGTTTAAGACGTAGGAGTAGGGTCTCCCAGCTATATGATCTTAAAACCACTGATCTCTCAGCTGTAGAAGGTGTATTGTTATATAACAGGTTCAAATTCATCCATCTTGCCAACTACCTCATCACTGTTAATTATTAATTGTGTAAGCGGAAAATCATCTGTTCACCTTTCATTACCTCCGTTCATTTATGCATATGCTTATTTAGTCTAGTAGTGTGTATACCCTTAATAGTTAATAGATATTTAATTTATAAAAAACATGGTTATATGCTTTTTTGTGTTTGAAGTATTATGCCACTGTACACCGAGTTACAAGAACTCTGTTGCAACCTTCAGATTATGGGACTGATTTATTCATTTTGCTATCAAATAAGTTAATGTTGTGTCAAAGTCTGTTATTTAAAGTAAAACATTCATTTTCGGTAGCCAAAGTAGAGTGCAGGCAATCTACGACAAATTAAATATAAAACGATTAATCAGTCATTTACGCTACATGTGTAAGCCAGAGAGGTAGCAAACAGCTACAGAGAGCAATGAGAATACCAGCAGATAACAACCTTCATAGCTACCAGATTGAAAAGGCAATAAATCTAGTTTTCCAGTTATTTTTTTTAGGTAAATGTACAGCACATGGGATCAGATTATATGCCGTATACGTTGATTGGTTTTCAAAATCAGTCCCAATATACTGGAGTTGACTGTTTTAAACATATGCAGTACATCTTTTTTTTTTTTTTTTTTTTAAATGTTATTTTTTTGGCATTTTTCAAGCTTTATTCATAGGACAGTGGATAATCTAGAAACGGGGAGAGAGAGGGGGCGACATGCGGAAATGGCCACAGGTCGGATTCGAACCCGGGCCTACCGCGGTCAGGACTCAGCCTTATGGGCGCCCGCACTACCAACTAAGCTAGCTGGGCACCCTCAGTACATCTTTTTAAGGAAGGGGTAATACCCGACAATCCTTCCAAGATTGTAATGGTTGAGAAGGGGGCAAAACTTGGAGGGCAGCATCCACATGTAAAACTGCATTGAAAATAAGAGTCATTCATTTCAATCATCAACTAATTTTGATCTTGGTTTTCATTTTTAAATATTAAATATACAGTACTTGGTTAAGGTTCGAAAAAGCATCATGGTTTGTGTTACAACGATAACGCAACAATGTGATGTAACAACGTAATTACCGTAAATAATATCAGTCACCCTTAGTGGACTTTCTTACGTAACAAGCGTAAAGTCGTTTTGGATTCACATGGGACACGAACAGCGGTATTCTGGGCGAAAGTGTTTGTTTCAGCATCCTTCCCACCCGCCCGCTGTGAACTTTCTTGGTTGTTATATTCGTTATTACCACATAACTTTCAATAATTTCTATGTTGTTATACTTGTAATTCAGCCTGTTCGTGAGAAAAGGTGTATACATGTCACGATAATGCGCAAGGCATTTAGCGTGTAATACGAACACCTTTCTTGCTTTTGGAGTGTCATTTGTAAGCTACGCCATGTAAATATGCTATGCTCAGAGCTAGTGACATAGAATACAAAAAGTGAGAGAGACCACTTATGACGGACAGGTGGATGGGTCCAACAAACACGACTTTTAACTATGAGACCGGTGTTCTGTTTTGAAAGTTATGTTAGTGACGTTTGTATTATATTTTTTTAGTGACGTTTGTCACGTGTTTTCCGTGCTTATGTCCAGTTGTTTCTGTACGGATTTTACTTAATTTACGTACTTATTTTAAGCCCAACCATGATGTTTTTCCTAAACCTAACTGTTTCATATTTTGCCTAAACCTAAGTGTGTGGTTTGGTTGCCTCAACCTACCTCCGAACGTTACCATAGTTTTGTTGCATGGCGTACAAATGACACACGAAAAGACTAAAATGTGTCCTCATGACATGCAGAATGTCCGTGTAATGTTGTTCTATTTATACACCTTACAGTGAGACTGGGTTGCATTATTATACCACATAACTTTCAATACTTTCTCGCTTGTTATTATACCATGTATCTTTCAATAATGGTTGCGTGATATACTACATCACTTGCTCTGTACATTCAGCCAGTGTTTCACCTTTTCATTAAACATTTTCAGATTCTCCATGTATTGTAACACAGTTGTATTAATATAAAATATTTTGTCCTAGGAGAAGTTATAATTGTTCACAAACACTTTCTCAGCCTGGTGACGAAATCTGTTTGGACACAGTTAGTCACATCCTCAATAGCTTTTAATTCAACCTCATTAAACACTGTGTGAGTGCTAAAACTGGCTGAGCCCTTGGATAGCATTCTTTACCACATTATTTTTAACAAAGACACACTGGTGATTACAGCACTGATGATCATGGCATGAGGTCTTTAAACCCAGTAAAGCTACTAACAGCAACAAATGTGGAGCTATTGAAACATTTCTAATACAATTAAAATCCTCAAAATCCTTTTTTTGTCATTCATTGGACTGAATGTTTAATTAAAGAAATCCTCGCTGTTAATCATGGAAGTGGTTTGTCAAAGAACCAGCGTGTGCCAAATGTTGTAGTACACATTTGGGATTTGAAGTTAGTCCACCAGCTGTTTTCCATGTTGGCAAGCCACATCAGCGCTGCATATCACTTTTGGACATTAAAGTTGTTATTATCCAAGATACTTAATCTCCATGCATTTTTAAAAACTAGAGGAGAGATGAAAAATGGAGAGAAAGTGGGGGACTAGATAGATAGGCAGGGAGAGTGGAAGAGAGAGACAAACAGAGATAACTGTTGGAGGAAGTGGAGATGCAACACCTTGGCCCCAGATTTTGATCTTGAGGATGCGTGTCAGAAGCAGTGACATAAATGATGTATCTCTGCAGACCCATCAATAACACCCAAAGAGGGCCTAATGGAGGTATAAAACTGGACAGATAAGAAGTTTCGCTTGGAGCTTTCATAAATCAGCCACTCAGAATGACCTATATAAAACTGAGCAGTACTGACAGGCTGCATAAATTTCAAATGGATGCTGTAGGAAGTATTACTGTTATTGTAATTATCATGAAGCTCTTGGACACCTTAAGCACATGTATTAAATATCATGGTAAAATGCATGGGGTTCTACTGCAGAGGGATATCATTCATAAATGATTTATAGTCTCACTGATGCATCTTAATAATCCAGTAACACAGACCATACAGGCAGTCAGTTCTTAGTATGAAGAGCTCAATCTCCTGTTATCACCAATTGTGTTCACTCAAATTAATTCTGCGAGGCCGATCAAACAGTCAGTCAAATCAGATGTTAAATCATATGCATACTGTATGCTGTAGTTCTAAATCACACAGGCTCCGCCCTCTACTGGACTCTATTGGTAATACTCTCCCCCAATCACACGCACCCTTTCGCCCACTGAGATTTGCATAAACGTAGCTGGCCAATCAGGATGTGACTACCGAATATGTGCGTAACCACAGGATATAAGGCGGCATCCAGCGCTGCCTGGTATCCGTTTCTCTTCAGTGATCGGCGACTGACTGTTAGATCTCCACGGATGGAGTCGCTGCTACAAGAACCTCACCAGTGCCCATTGTGCCTTGGCTTCATCGCCGGGGTGGATCTTCACGATGCCTGCTCCCTATGCCTCGAAGTGGACCAAAGGTCGATTCCCAAGATTCAACGCCAGCAGAGATGGGATCATTTTGGACACTGCGACGTGAGAATCCGCTGTGATGGCAGTGACCCGGAGTCTGAGTTTGATGCTGATGAAGACGATGATATTTCCTCAGGGTCTGGCGGTTCCATGGTCCGCGGAAGCCTGCTGTCGACTTTGAATCGCAGGAATGATGATGGCTGGTGATGGCCACTGTGGTGGGACTTGTTGGGCTACAGCTACAGAGCCGAGCGTTACGCCTCATGGAGGCCAAGTGTTAGTGCACTTAAGACACATACCCAGCCGCTCCACCTCTATCATAAGGTGACAGAGCCGGTGGAATAAGCCTTTGTCCATTCATGAGTGCTATATCTGACGTGAGGCTGTCAGAAAACACACCTCGCCCATTGTAGCAGCTCTGAATAACATTACTGACAAGCTGTCTGACATGAGGCGTTCAAGGACCTCAAAGTCAGTTCAGTGTGTTTCATTTGTTACTCCTCATTTTGTCCGTCTTTGCGGTGACTTCACAGATTGACATGCACAAATTGTTCCCAGGGTTGCCTGTGAGAGGTCTGTCCGTATTACCTAGATGAGGAATATTGCTCAGCCCGGTTTGGCCCAGGAGGAATGCAGTACTCCTGTGTCTGTTTTTCCCTCATCTACCCATACACGGGTGAATATGGAGATGCAGCACGATGCCACCGTGTCTACAGCTGTATACGTGGCCGAGCCAGAGATGATGCATTCACAGACCTCATCCCGGGCTCGGTCATTTCAGTGTTCTTCCTTCCCGGTCTCCACACGAGAGATGGGAGGAATGGGACAGATGTGACGTCCATCATTGCAGGAAAACCAGTGGCGTGTTCAAAGGCCCCATTACAAGCTCGGCCCTTTCCATGTCAGGGCCGGTCTTCCATCTATGGGGAGCCTGGCGGCGGAGATTGGTTATCTTTGCTTTCTAATGGCTGCATCACAGATGCCAGCTCGCCCTCTCGCACAGTTTTATGAAGAGTGGCGACGCACCTGTGTGTTAACGGAGTGGATGGACAGGACGATGAGACTGGGATATCCTCTCCAGTTTTGCAGCCTTCCACCTCCTCCGTTCATGGGGGTCAAGGAGGTAATCAACACTGTAACCAGGCTGACAGAGAGCCACAGCTCTATTGAGCCATGTATTCCTACAACCCTCAGTAGTGGTGACTTCATGAGCTTCTTTAATGTTGAAATCCTAACTGTTAGAGACTAAATTAATCATCTCCTATCTCAACCAGTACAGATTTCTCTTCAAACACAGGAACCTTAGAAACAGTTGTAAAACCTGATATATGTTTAGACATTTAGCTTTTCTCCCATCGACCTCCACAAATTGACTTCAATGATTTCTTCATCTAAGCCATCTACCTGTCTCTTAAACCCCATCCCAACTAGGCATCTTTGAGGAGTTTTACGCTTAGTTAGCACCTCTTTACGAGATATGATCAGTGTGTCTTTACTAACAGGCTATGTACAACAAGTAGCTGTAATTAAACCTCTTCTTAAAAAGCTAACTCTTGATCCAGAGGTTTTAGCAAACTGTAGACCTATATCTAACCTTCCCTTTCTCTCTAAGATCCCTGAGAAAGCAGTCGCCAGTCAGCTGTGACTTTCACCAGAACAATAATTTATTTGAAGATTATCAGTCAGGATTTTGAGTGCATCATAGCACAGAGACAGCACTAGTGAAAACTACAAATGCCTTTCTAATTTGATCAGACAGAGGACTTGTCTCTGTACTTGTCTTTTTAGATCTTAGTACTGCTTTCAACACCATTGACCATCACATCCTATTACAGAGACTGCAACATTTAATTGGCATTAAAGGAACCGCACTAAGCTGGTTTAAGTCCTATTTATCAGATCGATCTCAGTTTGTACATGTTAACGATGAGTCCTCTATGCACGCCAAAGTTAGTCACGGAGTTCCACAAGGTTCTGTGCTTGGACCAATTCTATTCACCTTATATATGCTTCCTTTAGTCAATATTATTAGAAACACTCCATAAACTTTAATTGTTGTAGATGATACCAAATTATATCTATTAGCAGAAACCCTCTCCACATTTAAAAGTAGGCTTAAGACTTTCCTCTTGGATAACGCTTATAGTTAGGGCTGGCCCAAAGCTGGCTCAGGCTGCCTTGGACCAGCCCCTAGTTATGCTGCTATAGGCCTAGACTGTCGGGGGACTTCCTATATTACACTGAGTGAGTATTTTGATTAGATCCTGATGGACAGGTTTGAACCGTACATGGCAGCCTCTGCCATCAGTGTATGACTGTTCGTCAGTAGTATGTAGTAGGCGATTTCAAATACAGCCATACATTCTTCTCTTACATACGTATATTTTCTTCAGACATGCATACATGTTCTTCTTACATACACATATTATATATAATATTAAATGTATTTGATGTATGAATGCGTGCATTAAATATATGAATATGAGAGTAAATGTGTGAATGGCATTATGAGTGCATCTCCCAAGCCTATAGGCAGGCAGGAAGAGACCCTCCCACGTTGGTATGTACACATGCAGCGTTGCAGTGTCTGCGGCCTTGTTCTGTGGGGTGAGTGCCAAGGACAAATGTAGGGCGGCATCACGGTCGATGCCTTACGTTCATACGGTTTTACCTCTTGGACATGCCGGACTCTTTTTCAGGCTCTGTGCTCGCTGGAACGACACGGGACTGGTGAAAAAGGTGAGGTGTGTGTGTCAGTTGTGTTACACCTGACCCCCCTTTTGGCATGATACACCCACATGTTCCCATGCTTCTTGATGACCCGGGGAATGTGGTGTGCAGGGTGTCTACTGTTTGTTTTTGATCCTTGCAGGGTTAGACCACGGCTTTACCCAGATCAGCTAGAGTAGGGCCCCCTACTTTTCCGTCTAGGTTATAAAGAAGTAGGTGGTCTATGGTTTCTAATCCTTAGCTGGTCTGGATCAGTGTGGTTAGATCGATTCGGTATGCACGTCCTGATTGGCGGTCTATGTTCATGCAAATCTCAGTGGGCGAACGTGTGCGTGTGATTGGAGGAAAGTATTACCCATAGAATCCAGTAGAGGGCTCCGCCTGTGCTCATAGAACTAGGGTTACAATATCAAAACCTTTGCTATTTTCCACCTGAGCCAACACTGTACGTGTGCATCTGGGAGTGTGTGTTGGGGTGTTTGAGTCTGACCTTGACCTGATAATGACTCTGCATCTGAGCTAAATATCAGCAGAGTCCATTCCATTTTGAAACCTGCTGCCATTTAACATGGAGAGCAATATTAGCGGCAACCTCCTCAATCTAACTGGAAAATGACCTTTCAAAGCCCCACACATTTCCACAAGAAACAAGAGGCTGATGACGAATTGCACAAGTGTGGACGGTGCCTTTATACTGTGTACCTCATGCTGCCTTTTGCCTCAAGTAACCACTTAGGGAGCACTCGCGCCATGTTGGCAGAAGGGGAAGAACGGGGAAACCTCCAGGCATTCTGACTTTGGAGGATTCATGGAATATTCTAATGAGGAAACAGCCATGAGTCACACAAGAGAAATGGAAACTAAGCCTTTTTATTTCATATTTTAGGGGGTTGTTAACAAGTAAAACCAGTTACATATGGCTTAACTAGTTTTAATAATCTTTATGTTGGAAATACAGTGTCTTTGTTAGCCTTAAAAACTATCTTCCTTGACTACTGCAACACGTAAGAGCAGCTGACTGAAGTTGCCTTCCAGCTACGAGTATTAACTGTAATAAAGCTATTACTTTACAGCCGTGCTGTTGTCCGGGAACAATGTGTATAACCTCCAGTCAGTTGTCACCATGTACTCTCCATGGACATGGTCATAATAAAATACTATTAAGCCCCATCTTCACAGGCTTGGGATGGCATGGTTCAGCCATGGTGTGCATAGCCAAGCCGTGCCGAGTCATGTTCATCTGCATTACCTCCTGAAGCTCCCTCCCATGAGGGGACAACTGTGCTGACCCGTGATATGCATCACCTCATATCGATGCTCTCAATGACTCGGGCGGCTATAAGAGGCCTACTATTTTCAGTTTTTACAAGTTCTTACGAAACATAATGATTAGGGGTTTAATGTACACAAACTTGGGAAAGGGAAAACAAAGAAAATGCAGAAATTAGCTTTTATTTTCATTTATTTTGAAAAGGTTTACATTCTACAGTTGCTCATTGTAGCATAACAGCATTTTCCACAGAGGTTCGACTTCTATTAATTTGTAGTCACACAACCGCAATTAAATGCATCACGCACAAAACTTGAAGAAACAAATCTGAAAGCTTTTGCAAATGTGTAAAAGTTTTTCTCCGTAGCCACCTTGTGTCTCCTCCTTGTCCTTTAACTTGAAGTGAAATGTTTTGCCCCAAACTTCTAAGAGGAGAGAGTGGAGGAGTTGTGCACTCATGACGGCCTGACTAAGAAGTAGTTTGTCCAGCTCCGTAACAAGATCTGTCCATGCCTGAGCAATTGGAGAGGCAGCTGTTCTCAGCCAGCCAGAATGCAGACCATGGCTTTTTACACCGAGGAATTAGGAGTGATGGAGGAAGGAGAGGGAAGAGAAGGAGAGTGGAAAGATATGTAATTAGGGAGCAAGACAGAGAGGATGAGGTAAGGGAAGAAGGGAGAGATGGAGGGAAAAAAGCCACTAAGGGAGAAAGACAGAAACACAAAAAGGGGGAAATAGAGGAGGAGAGAAGCCAACGGAGACAGAGAGACAGTTCGAGCTGAAAATCATTTAGCGCTAAGCTAAATGCCAACTAAGAATAGACTTTGAATCAATCAAGCCCAGCTATCTGGCTGGAGAATTAATATGTCCCCTAGAAAGCATTGCCTTTCCCGTAAAGGCTGAAGGAGGGCGTATGTTTTCTGAAACCTCTCCGAAATTTTAACACCGTCAAAACCAGAAGAGACCATGCTTATTCATATTAAGCTAAGTTCACACTGCACGACTTTCAAAGTCAGATTGCTGTACTGTTCACATTACACAACTGGCTGTCTTGGAATCGGGAGTCTTTAAAGCTGCAGTGGGTAGAAATGGAGCAAAGTTTTTTTTATAAACGGTCACTATATCCTGACAGTAGTGCATGAGACAGGTAATCTGAAAAAAAACATGTGTCTCTGTCCAGTCAGAGCTGATCTGGAGTCTGCCATCCAGCTGCTGTCTCTGAGAGCCGGCTGTCAATCACTCGCGAACTCCGATCAAACGGTCAAACTAGGCAGCGCTGATCAAATATGAATCAATATTCTGTTACTGTAATGACTATTTCTCTCCTCAGATGTTTTCAGAATCATCTTGTAGTGTGATGTTTAGCTGTAAAATGAAACAGTTTGTGACCCGACAGCCATGTTGAGATCTGTTGAGAAAATATCAAGCACCGCCCACCAGCCGGAGCACAGCCAATAGGAACGCTCTCTCTCTCTCTGAAATGACCTGTGATTGGTCAAAGTCTCCCGTCACGGACTAGATTTTTTAAAGCCTGAAAAAAGAGACATGAAGAGGTGCAGAAGTCTCTCAGAACACTTGAATTACAATATGCTGAAAGGTTATTATGGAATTTTTGCCCAATGATGCAAAAAACCTTCTGCCTACTGAAGCTTTAAGTCATTGTGGTTTTCACACGACATGACTGGCCGGTGACAGGATGTCACACTACAAGATCTTTCACCTGGAGGAATCCTTGATGAGTGCTCTAAACTATGTTTTGTCACAAAAACACATACAAGAGATACACGGTAAATAACATGATTCTATACGCGAGTCACATTGCTAATGTTGTCGTTGGTACGTGTTAAAATAAATAGCCCGTTTCCACACGTCTTTTTTACTATTCCTCTAGGTGCAACAACAGCTTTGCTCCGTGTTGCAAATGCAACACATACAGTAAGTTCCTGTTGTTACAGGCGACCCCTCCTCCCCCAGGTTCCCCCTCAACCTTGCGCTCTCATTGGCTGTATAGCTTGTGACCGGAGTCCTCGACAGGTGTGCACGAGTGTCGGCGAGCCTCTCGGTTTGTTTCTTTGAGCAGTTCACACATGACGCTCGTACGCTGATGTGCGAGCAACGAGCCAACACCGATTTGTCTCTGATCTGGGGCTTTTGTTGGGGAGCTCCAAAAAATGGAAAATCGTGGCTTAAGTCGTGTAGTGTGAACTAGCTATTACGTGCCACAAAGATCATTGTATTTACAACAACATCTGATACGAGAGTGGCAATCAGATACACTTTAATAAACTCAAGTACACTAAAAGCCAGCTTATATCTTCATAAGCGGAGCACTTGCTTCGATGCGCTTTCTCCGCTACAGGTACTGTGCTTCCTCTGGAGGTTTGACAGCTTGGTTTGGTCCCTCTACATCTCATCAGAGTTGGTCTGATCTCTTGTAAGGCAACACAGTGACTATGTGACAAACGCGGCCCCTATAGGCTCCAGTCCTCGGTATCAAAGATTCCATTTGAACAACAGAAGGGAATACAGGGTCTGTCTGTTTCCCGTCATGCGTAGCTGCATTTAGAGTTGGCCCCTGTTTCTTAGTGCCTGATTATGTGCAAAGAAATGCCAGCAGAGCTTAAAAAGACAGTCTACCAGACACTCATGTTGTCAACTGCCCCATGCATTTTGCATTACACTTCTGTGATAACTAGTTCGCTTGCTTCAGTTGTCAGGGTCTAGGTAAAAAACATTTGCGCTTAGCATTTTTATGCTTTTAAGAATGTGACAAATTGTTGCCTAATTAGCTAAGAGATTTTCTCACTCAATGAAACATTCATCATAGAGCTCTTATTATTGTCAGCGAGGGTTTTTAAAGATAATGGCTTCAGAGACAATATTCTTTTCTGCCTGCTTCAAAGACACATGCAGAAATGTGCAAGAGTTTACACAGATTGCTTAAGCTGTTGCCACCACGTGCTTTGAAAAGCCCAATTTTTGCCATTGATTTTATAATGGATGTCACATGAAAGTGGGTCCAGCAAAAATCCTGTGTCCCCATTTATCACCCTTAATCATTTCCTGCAGATTTCTCAAGACCACATTTAGTGAATGCATCTATCTTTCTCTTGTTGAGGCTGCGGACAAAGACGGATAGCCTCACCAACAAGATTTAAGGACTTCCCAAGCCAGACAGAGCACGGCTGACACACCCTAATTCTTCGTCTCGAGCGCACACTTTTCCAACCTGTGGACTCCGTATTCATTGTGTGTCAGTTGGTTTGTGGTAATTTGATTATTCGCACATTTGTGTCAGAATATACACCAGTAAATCAGCTCAACTTATAAAAAAAGGAATAGCTTGACGTTCCGGGAAATCTTTGGGATCTATAGTGTCACTTATTAACATCTCAAAGTCCTGTGTTTGTCTGTCTCATCCACCGTTAAAGGACTTCTTGCTCTTTATACTCCGTCACATTCTCCGCGTCTGATAATGACATGGGTGGGTTTACAATGGAGTTAGCTGAAAGCTAACTCCACAGCTGTGAGGCGACACAGCTGCCAGGCTGTGTCGGCAGCACAACATCATTTGTCAGTGCCCTCTGAAGCCGTTACTAATCATTGGTGAAAAATGTAGCCATTTTATGAATTTTTGATTGTTTTTTGTTTTTTTTTGTGAAGGGATCATGTTCAAGCTAAAGTTGGGTATTAAGTTGTTTGGTTAGGTTTAGGCACAAAAACCACAAAAATCATGGTTTGTGTTAAAATAAGTATTTTGTTATGGTTAGGTAAATAAACACATGGTAAAGTTTAGGGAAAGGGAAAAAGTATTTGCCTCACTGGATTTTGATTTTAGCTTCCACATTTTTTTTTAAGGAAAAAGACAACGTTTGGACTACTAGTAGCCAACATTGAGACCTCAAAAATAGGGAGGATTTCAAAATCAAAGCGGGGGGTCTGTGGGTCCTCCCCCAGAAAGATTTGAGTTTTAGAGACTTTGTTTCCTGCATTCTGGTGACTTTAAAAGAATGAAAATAACAAAATAAGTACACTGCTACAGCCTTTTTGTTAAATAGGCCTATTTTTTAATTTTACTTTTAATTGTCAGGAAAGAAAACTGAATAATTCGCCCCTCTGGCGTCAACTTGTGTGAATCTCTGGTATCAACTAGGCTAATATTCATCAGTTTTCATTTATTCGTTTATTCATTATTTTGCCCCTGCTTGAGTATTTAGTAGACAATGGCACCACTGTGGTCTTATTACCTCCGCCAAGGCCGAAGGCCTAGGAAGGAGGTTATCTTTTCACCGCCGTTGGTTTGTTTGTTGGTTTGTTTGTTTGTCTGTCTGTCTGTCTGTCTGTTAGCAGGATTACTCCAAAGGTCCGCGATGGTTTTGAATGACATCTTTTGGAGGGGTGGGGTGTGGCACAATGAATAATCCATTAGATTTTGCTGGCGATCCGGATCCGATCATGATCAAGACCTCTGGGTATAACACATACGCAGTGTTACTAATGACACGTCCATGACGCGTCAACCCGCCTCTTTAAATATACACGTGGATGATGGCGCAAGCTGAACGGAGAGGGGGGGGGGGGCAATCGTACGGGCGGAGGTCTTTGCTCTCCGAGTGCCATTCTAGTTTCCAATGGCTTGTGCCTCGCCACGTCGACTTTGCTGTGATATGCGGTGAGCGCAGCTCAAACCACGCCGCGGTGTCGCGAGCAGCTCTCCTCCACCGGGAAAAGACATAGGTGTAGCTCTGTTGCCATCCGGGTGGAAACAGTATGGCTTATACACGCTGCACAGTGCCAGAAACAGGTTGAGATAATGAATAGGCAAAAAAAAGATGTGAAAAATTGCAAAAAAACAGGAGAAATGCATGAGAATTGTGACCCCGGGAGGAAACCAGGAAAGGGCGATAAAAACGGGAGTCCTCTGGGAAAATCAGGAGGGTTGGCAAGTATGGTTTAGACCCTACCGGGTCTTCATCCATCAAGGAAAGATCATGGTTATGTTTCTAAAAGAGAAAATGTAAATTGCAGTTCTGTGATGGGACATGATGCTAATTTTATATTTAATTATTTTTCTCCCGATCACACAGTACCATAGGTCTTGATCCACATCAACCATATTAAGAAAAGGTTCCGCTTCCACAATTGAAGTTACTGACGAAACCACGAAACTAAAGACCCTCTGTGCACAGTTTAAAATGACTTAAACTACAAATCTCCATTATTCATGCATCGCTCCCATGCTCCCCGTACACAAAAATCTTCTCCTGCTGCATGTGCCCAGCCAGAGGTCACAACCCTCATAAGAAGATGCAACAGAAGGTTTGCGGGGAAGACATTTTTAGATGCCTTGATCTGAATTAGAATATCTTTCTTTTAGCATGTTGGGAAGTCCTTTTGCTGCCTTTGCTGTGAAGAAATACTTTCCTGTTTTGCCTGCAGTACCATTTCAGTATGTAATCACCTAGCTCATGAAAATTGCAAAGGTAGTGAATAATTTAAAGTGGCTGCGTTAAAAAAGTATGTGTTGCACGGTGTCATAACGATGGTGGTCCAGACACAGGGAGGAAGATAGTGAAGTAGATAAAAAGAAATCCAGGGGAAGCATTTTTCTTTGTCGCTCATTTATAGTGTTCACATTACAAATTCCTCTGTTTCCAATATTTCTTTATTGTTACTCGAGGGCATGCTTAAATTGAGACGAGGACCGACCTACTGTTTATCCATTTTAATCTCCAATGTATTTGAGCACATGTTCTGCACCAGAAATGGAATGCAAAATGTTGCATGACTGACTGAAAGTACAGCAGTTTGAAGTCGGACCATTATGTCCTGGCAAGCTGAACAAAAGTGAGGAAGGAGTGAGTGAAGGAAAGAATATTGAATGAAGATTTTTAGCCTCATGGGACGCCTGCAGTGATGTTATTTGATTCACAGCGATCATGAAATCACGACACACCAAGGTTTGCTCCAGACCATCAAAACCAGTAAGGCTTTCCAAAATAAAGGGCTGATTAAAGATATGCAGATGCTATTAGCACCCAGGTGTCAGTAGCCAACCATACTATCTGCACCCGGGGTGGATTAGCCAGTGTGGCTATTTACACCCGGGTGTATGTAGCATGGCAGAGACAAGCGCCCAGGTGTCCGTAGCCAACAATGCTATTTGCACCTGACCCGGGCACACATAAGATATTGAAATTTTACATGTACTGTATGTATTTTTCTCCTAAACCTAACCATGTAGTTTTTGGTGCCTAAACTTAACCAAACTGCTGCTGAAAACTGAGAATAATCATTTAAAAAAATAACTGGAGTGACAGACTGCACTAGTTGTATTTACACTGATCAGCCATAACATTATGACCACTGACAGGTGAAGTGAATAATATTGATTTATCGTTACAATGGCACCTGGCAGTGGGGGGGATATATTAGGCAGCAAGTGAACATTTTGTCCTTGAAGTTGTTGTGTTAAAAGCAGTAAAAATGGGCCAGCGTAAGGATGTGAGCGACTTAGATAAGGGCCAAATAGTGCTGGCTAGACGACTGGGTCAGAGCATCTCCAAAACCAGCAGCTCTTGTGGGATGTTCCCGGTCTGCAGTGGTCAGAACCGACCAAAAGGGGTCCAAGGAAGGAAAACCAGGGTCAGACCCGAGGCTCATTGATGCACGTGGGGAGCGAAGGCTGGACCGTGTAGTCCGATCCAATAGAAGAGCTACTGGAGCTCAAACTGCTGAAAAAGTTAATGCTGGTTCTGATAGAAAGGTGTCAGAACACACAGTGAATCACAGTTTGTTGCGTAGCCGCAGACCGGTCAGGGTGCCCGTGCTGACCCGTGTCCATCGCCAAAAGCGCCATGGAAACGGTATTCTCTAATGGCAGTGGCCTCTTTCAGCAGGATAATGCGCCCTGCCACACTGCAAAAATGGTTCAAGAATGGTTTGAGGCCTCCAAATTCTCCAGATCTCCCCACTTCGCAACTTACAGGACTTAAAGGATCTGCTACTGACGGCTTGGTGCCAGATACCACAGCAGACCTTCAGAGGTCCAGTGGAGTCCATGCCTCCACGGGTCAGGAGGACCTACTGAATATTAGGCAGGTGGTCATAATGTTATGGCTGATCGGTGTATATTCTAATGTCTTGTATCGCCTTGCCTTCTGTCGCTGCCTCTTAGACAGGTCGTCATTGTAAATGAGAATTGGTTCTCAATTGACTTATCTGGTTAAATAAAGGTAAAATAAAAAAAAAAATGTGAGTTCATGAATTGTGCTTTGCCTTGCCCACATAACACGTCAAGAAATTAAATATTTCATAAATGAAATATTCAGAAATATACTTAAGTATAAGTCTTGCAGTTGCTGTTGTTGATATGACATGGAAATGAATTAAATCTGGGTGTCTCACCAAACGTATTGCTCCAGTGAAACTGCTCTGTGGCCAGTAGTCAGAGACACTTGGCACTTGGCAGACAGGTGTAAAAGTGTGTAACTATGCAGAACAAGAGAGCACACAGTCAGCAAAGCTCTTCCCAGAGTTTAAAAAAATACACTTGAAACTGTTTAAAGTCTCCTGACTACATATTAAACCTACAGGGGCAACTTTCTCAACGGCATGTCATTATGTCTACACCAGTTTAATCAGCATAACAAGTGGTTAATAACAATTCTGAATTGCATAATTAGATGATGACCTTTTAATGTTTCTCGCAATGCTCACATCGCTGTGTCATTGAGAGGTTTAGGGAGGAAACTTAGCAGACACCGCACTTCTTGCTCTGATCCAGTCACTGAGCCAGGAGTTGTAAATGGCATCACATTAACGATGCCTCGAGGGTATAGACAGTCCCCTGCATCTCTATGCAGCATGTTTGTTAAGCACTGTGCGGTCACATCACTGCTGTCGTGTGGTTCTGACTAACCTGGTGTCATATCCAGGCTGTTTAATTGCATGACAGCCACAGTAACACTTGAATTATCCTCCTGTAGTGAGCTCAAAAGATGAGCCCTCTTTATCATTTCAACACCAAATCAAGCTTGCTTAGATGGTGGATTTTTCCTCTCAGTTCAGTGGCTCATCACATCTGCATGCTTTGATTAAGTCGGCTTTTATGGCCACGAGATACTTGAAATATTGTGTGAGCTTATTTAATTTAAACAATGGCTCTTTTGTGATGTATGTCTCAATTAAACAAATGTTACTGGACTATTTCCTATTAAATATGAAGTGTGTGGTGTGTTTTATTCATGTCATTATCATTTTGTACCTCAGACTCCCACAGTACTATGAACCTGGAATGAAAGAGTAAGATGTGTAAATTGGGCTGAGTTACTTACTTGGAAAAAAAAGTTTGGAAATTTGTGTTTGGTTGATTATATCTCTGTTGTTACAATGCTAATTGTGTTTCCCCTGTGTCTTTGTCAGTTCGTCGTCGCTCCTTGTGTGTGGTTCTTCACTCTGTCTGCAAATTGCTTTTGAACCTGACCATGTGGATTGTTTTTTTTTAACCTGCCAGGATCGGCTACATCTTTGTTTTCATCGTAAGTTTTTCCTCATTAAATCATTTGAACTCAGTCTGCTACCTTCTCGTCCTTTTCTGCATTTGGGTCCAAACCTGCCTGAGTTACTCATTAACTCGGAAAAAAAGTTTGAAAATTTGTGTTTGGTCGATTATTTCTCTGTTGTTACAATGCTAATTGGCATTGTATTTTACATCATTGGAAAGCCTGTTTATTTACCTTCACAATGATGTCCAATTTGTAAGGATCATGCATTTGTTGGATGAGCAGCAGAGCTGATTATATGGGTAGCACCCAAGTGAAATTTGCCAAACTTCTCTGCCAATGCTAAACAGTGTATTCTCCTGCTATGCTGATTGTTGCACCGATCGAGTAACAGCTTTTGGAGGGAGCAGTGTCATGGTGTGGGGGGGCATCTCCTTCACTGGCAAAACAAGGCTTGTCATCATTATAGGCCATGTCAATGCAGTGAGATATTGGGATGAGATTCTGCAGCCAGTGGCGATCCCATATCTCCACAATCTGGGACCTAACTTAATCCTCCAAGATGACAACGCTCGCCCCCCCACAGAGCCAGGGTTATCACAGACTACCTCCACAATGTGGGAGTAGAGAGAATGGAACGGCCTGCCAAGAGTCCACACCTCAACCCAATTGAACAATTGTGGGATCAGCTTGGGCGTGCTGTACGTGTTAGAGTGACCAACACAACCACGCTGGCTGACCTGCAACGAATCCTGGTTGAGGAATGGAACGCCATCCCACAGTAACGTGAGACCTGGTTGGTGACCAGCATGAGGAGGAGGTGCCACCCGCTACTGAGGCTCCTGACGGTGTATTAAATGAATAAAGTGTATAATTGCCAATATGTCTTGTTTGTTCCTTGTTATTGATAGAGTTCAATCATCCAATCCACCAAACAACTAAAAAACAAGAGTCAATACCAACACGACAATACACTGTGTAGCATTGGCAGAGAATTTTGGCAAATTTTACTTGGGCGCTACCCACATAATCAGCTGTGCTGCTCATCCCACAAATGCTAGATTCTTACAAGTTGGACATCATTGTGAAGGTAAATAAACAGGCTTTCCAACGATGTAAAATACAATGCCAATTAGCATTGTAACAACAGAGAAATAATCAACCAAACACAAATTTCCCAATTTTTTTTCCCGAGTTTATATAAGTAAGACACAGGGGAAACACAGAGACTAAATACACCAGGGAATCAGGGTGATTAGACACAGGTGGAACAAATCAGGGCGGGGCAGACAATCACAAAAAGGCGGGAAACAAACAAAGGCAGGAAGTAAAACCAGACAAGACACAGGATGAGTGAATTTCAAAATAAAACAGGAAACACTTAGAATGAATGAATATAAAAGAAAACCCAAATCCAAGAAACCAAAATCACAAATAACAGAACTATTAAACCACTAAACACAAGATCTTAACAAAAGGAAAAAAGTCCAGTGTCCTCTGGGCACAGCGCCAGACCGTAACAATCTTCTTTTCATGGGTATGCAAATAAAGTTTTTTTTAATATCCGTAGGTCATTATTTTCCCTGAAGTTTCAAAATACAGCTGTTCTGTTTAATCTTTCTTCCCCGTTTGCCCTCCAGCAGGCACACATTCATCATCATACAGTAGCTAACAAGAAACATTTCAAGTATTATGTACAGTGTAATGATTCAAGGAATGCATCTAGATTAATGAATAGAAAAAAAAAACACGGTTGCACAAGAAATGTCAGAATTTGGCCTTAAAATACTTTGTGTATTATATTATGTTTGTGGATACGTGCATGTTTCTCTTGGAAACTTAGATCGTTATGGGATCACAGTAGCTCAAGTTTATTTAAATATAAATTTAAGGCTGCATTAAAGCAGCAGTGGGTAGAAATGGAGCAAATATGATTAAAAAAAGTTACTTTTTTAAAACGGTCGCTATATCCTGAGAGTAGTGCATGAAACAGGTAATCTGAAAAAAAAAATCATGTACCTCTGTGTACTCCGGTGCTCATAACGGCATCTGCAAGATTTCACAGACTGGAGGCAAATGTGAAATGTGAGATGTGTTGCTTGGAGTGACTAACTCACAGAGAATTGTCCCCTCAACTGTCTATTTTAGCTCATTGTTGTGGTTTTCTGGTCTACCAACGATGTTATTGTAGAGTTTACATCCCACAAGTGGTCAAAATATTTACCTTTTTCCTATTGGCCCAGCCAGGCTCCCAACATGGCAGTGGGTGGATGAATCCGGGATGCCCAGATGTTTTGTCTGGCCATGCTTGTACAGCTATATGAATTAAAGGAAAACGTTGGCGATTTTAAAACGGGTTTGTATCACTAAAAGTATATGCAAATTGTCAGTGCACATTGACCGGATGATGAAAATGTGCCATTTTGCATCATCCGGAGCTTCAGGCACCGGCAACATGGTGGGAAGCCAAACATCGTTCATTTGCACATACCACCTATACCTAGCATGGCAGCTGGAATCTCGCAATATCACAAGATCACACGATCACATGAAAATCCATCTTGACTGTTCGTTCTAAACAACAATGGCAGCTCCTAAAGAGGTTAGCGCAGATGCTGCAATAGCATGTATATCAGAACTGGAGAGTATTTCTTCATTGAAAGAAGAGCAAAGAAGGGCACTGAAGGCTTTTCTCGATGGAAAAGAGATGTTTTCGCTCTTCTCTGGAATGGCTTCGGCAAGAGTTTGATCGACAGATGGTTCATCCAATCACCTGCCAAGTATTTATTTGAAAGTGCCTGCCCTTTTCCAAACAGTTTCCAATGAGGGCTTCTCAGATAGTTCTGTGAAACAAACCATCTGGTGCATCAGGTTACATACCACCCACATTGCAAAAATATACAGCCAGTTAAAAATCAGCAAAGTTGCTTACATTTCTGTATTCTGGTTTATGAATGACAGATCCCTCATTGATGCACTCTGCTCTATTCTTTCTGTGCTATTTGGCCAATGGTGATCACCTCCTTTCCATGAACTGCTTAGAGCCTTTGCCTACAGAAACATGATCTGTTGATCATGCAGCCAGTGTGCTGATATATCCTATTCTAATAGGAATGACAGATTGACTGTTTTGCTCACTAAAGCCCTTTTATAAAGCGATAGATTGCAGCAGGGCCTCGCCAAAACCACAACTCTCTCCAATAAATTCAGGGGTCGACAGGGTGTCTATTTAGTCATAAATATGCATGGTGGACTCAATTACTCAGCGTGTTATATGCACGACCATCCTGGCCATAGTTTACTGTGAACCGCTTTCAGAAACAAGCACGTTATTTATTTGACTCAGGTGAAGGAATCCGAGGTGCGAGGGTAATTGTCACCAGTTTTGCAGTGATTTGTTTTCGCATGGTCTCGGGGCAGTAATGGCTTGTGCCATTTTGGTGATTGAAAACAATCAATTCTACTGCATAGGACGGCATAAGACAACGTGCACTTTCCCAACATCACTGTAGTGCATTCATGGTATCTTATTTTTTCACCGCTCTCTTAGTGAGTTCATGGAGGAAAGCGTTGGTATTGAAATCCCGAGGAGCAAATGCCCCTTGATAGAACAGATGTGTCCTAATATCCAATCCAGCATACTTACAGTAATTTAGGCTAATATATCAGATATACAGCAAAGATGGAAGATGTGGAGGAGGTTTTTTTTTTCTAAGTACATGTTTCTGATGTTTAACAAGAGCCGGGGACTTGTATTTGAGCTGTTTAACTAGAAGCAACCATGCAAAGTAAATCTCAATAATCATCCTGCCTTCGTCTTTCTATGTAAAACATGTACAGTATGTGATTTCTGTGTATTTTAAATGGTGGTTTTGAATCTGACTGTACAGTTTAAGGCAATGCAGACAAACATTCCTTCATTATTTTCTCTGAACTCTGAAGAACCCAGACATCATACATCATACTGTAAACACAGTAAGATTTTTTGCCTATTCTTGTTATTATTCAGCAACATCTCACATCAGGGAACAGATGCTAATAGCTGGTGAGAAGTGAGACAGGCTGCTTATTAGGCATGCTCAAACTGAACTAAAAGACCACCCACTGCCTTGCAATTATTCTGCGGTCTCTGCCTCAAATTACAGCTTAATTGAACTTTTCACAATCACACCATTGCAAACTATTCCTCGGGTCAAAGTTGACTCGGTGGCGAAGGGCGCTGAAACTTAAAGACATCATTAGCACGGATCCTCTCATAATTATCCTCTTAGACTGGCGGCTCCGCTCAGATGTGAGGTCAATTACAAATATACTTATTTGCATAGAGGTGCATGTTAGCAGGTCGTGTGAAATTTCAACCTCGGGAACAAAGGAATCTGTCAACTGCAGTATTTACTCCAACACATGTTCTAAGAAAAATATATACATCTTGATCGTTATTCTGCCAAAGCTCAGGTCAAAACATTTAAGGTGTTCTAAGCTCCAGTGTTACGTGATGTGGTACGATGGTGACTATATTATTAGCTAATGTTAGCAAACTTTAGATAGATGCTGTGTAACTGACGTTACTGAGGCAGAATATAGGTGAGAGGGGTCTTCGGGTGTATATGAGGGTTGGAGTTGATAGATGTTTATTGTTCACAATACTGGTGTAAGGTCAATAAAAAGATCTGAGAAAGAAAGAAAGACTTACTTACTACTTACTTACTTATTACTGAGGCAGATCACTGACGTTATGACTCTTCACTTCTACTGCTAATGTTACACTGTGTTTAAGCATGTCACAGGTTTAATGCTGTTTATAAGAAAGGTTAAAGCTGCAGTGGGTAGAAATGGAGCAAATATGATTAATATCTAGATTTTTATTTTTATAAAACGGTCACTAAATCCTGACAGTAGTGCATGAGACATTTAATCTGAAAAAAAATCATGTTCCTCTGTGTCCTCCGCTGTCCTCCGCTGTCCTCCGGTGTCCTCCTGTGTCCTCCGGTGCTCCTAATCGCACCTGCAAGATTTCACAGACCGGAGGAAAACAACCAGTCAGAGCTGATCTGATCTGGAGTCACAATTCTCCCGTATTTGTCCTGATTTATGACAAATGATCACACCATTTTTTACCTTTTCATTATCTCAACCTGTTTCTGGTACTGTACAGCGTGAAAAAGCCCTACAGTTTCCTCCCGGACAACAATACAGCTACACCCACTGTCGTTTCCTGGGGGAAGAGAGCTGCTCGCAGTTTGAGCCGCGCTCCCCGCTGGATTCGGCACACATTGTCAGTGCACGCTCTACCTAAAGTTGGGCTTTGCTCGATGCAGCAAAAAGACGTCGTGGCAAACCGCTGGAAATAACGGGTTTCAGAGCGTGGTGGTGCTGTTGTCGCGTTGTGTCTGAAAGGACCTTCAGTGAGTGAGAGAAGGAGAGAGAAATGGAGAAGAGGAAGAAATAGGCCTACTCAAGCAGGGGTAGAAAATGAATGAATGAAAACTGATGATGCCAGAGATTCACACAAGTTCACACCGCACAATTACTCTGTATTCGTTCCTGAGAATTAAAAGTAAAATCAAAAGTATTTAATGTAAAACTGCTGTTGCAGTGTACTTTAGAATTGTAATTAGTTTTGCAATTTTCATTCTTTAAAAGTCACCAGAATACAGGAAACAAAGTCTCTGAAACCCATTTTGGCTTTGAAATCCTCCCTGTTTTTGAGGTCTCAAGGTTGGCAACTATGTCCTGATGCCATTTGTAAGGCTTATGGATTGTACAACGTTTATTCTCTTCAAGGACCGCATGCTAACTCTTAACAATGTCCCCTTGTGACGGAGAAGCGACACTGGCTGTTTCACATGATGTCGTTGCCTGAAGCATCACTGAGTACAAAAGAGCCTGATCAGTCTATTCAAATAAAAGTGTGACATCTTCTGGAGTGACGTGGTTTCCAGATGTTCATGAATAAGTCATCTAGAGCACAACTGCTGAGATAAACAAATCAGCAAGATGAGCTCAAACTGCAACAAGCAAATTGTAACAGATTGCTCATTTCTAGTCTACTGACTCCTGATAGAAGGCGACGCTGTGCTTTGCTTTCCCTCTGAAGGTCGCAGGCACTTTGAACATCCAGCACAGTGGCTTGAAAATGAGATTCATTAATAATTATCGTTGCCTCACTCCGAAGATACTGGTAATGTCCCTGAGCAGCAAATATTAATATTTCAGCCCCGGTAGGAAAGCTTTTAAAGCAGTCACTCATTTGGATCTTCAAATGGATGAAGACAGATCTCGTTCTCCCTCTTTACCTGGCTTTTCAAAACTTTTTTTTTTCCTCCCTCTTATGGCTCATGTTGATATGAAAACTCAAGATGTTAGCATGAAACCGCAGTGACAGCCCCAAACATTGTGCTCTCAACACTCTGCCTGTATTCTTCTTGAGGAAAGGAACAGAAAAGCCAGCCTGATGAATAGAAACTAATGGCTTATCTGTGGCTGAATGAAACCTCGCGACTAAACAGCAGTTGGCTTCAGTTTCTGCTCTAAATATTATAAGCACAACTGATTATGTGTCCATTCACCAGCACTTTATGGAATAGTCATTTCACCCCGGGGGGATGTTGAAAAGGGGGGGATTTTCTAGGAAGGCAGAACACATCTCAGAAGAATCTGAATGCTGCTTTTGTGTGCAAAATATGCACATTTCCTAAACTGCATGAATGAAGTCCCTGTGTAGTGAAATGTCACTTCAATAGACAGAGAGATCGCTCCTTCGTCCTCTGTTGTTAACTGACAATTACAATTTCAACAAGCCACAAGTGTTGCTTCATGGGCCTGTTAGCTGCACTGCAAGAAAATATCAATTTGTGGCTTTTTATATTTGCATTAAGTGGATTAAGGAGAGTGCAATAAAGATTGGGACTTGGCCCCAAAAGTGCCATTGGAAACTGGGCAGTGGGGCATAAACTGCTCTAAGATAAAGTCCAATGTGAGGGGAATAAATAAGAGCCACTCTTTGCTAACAAGTAATCTCTATAGAGAAGAAGTGAACTTGAAATGTCTGTGTAGAAGTGCCGGACAGGAGGAGTTTCTCACAAGATATTTACACACCGCAGCAAGATTGATGCGGTCAACGTTACTGTGCATCTTGTTCGAGGTGGCAATATTACTCACTATCCACATTCATTTGGGAGATCCGTTACTGCCATAAGTTTGGGGTTTCATTGGCATCTTTAAATGGATTATCCAATTACAGCTTTTCAAATGCCATGACAATACAGAGCAGAGCTGCGGTCAGGCTCAGCCAATTTGGGACACCGCTTGAAACTCAATTCATGAATTGGAAATGGAATCCTAAGTAACCACTGGTCTATTTCTGAAGGAAGGTTTTTTTTTTTTTTTTCGCCTCGTGAAGGATTGGCTTTGATTTAGGCTGCAGTCTGTATCTCACAAGCTCACATTGTTATGGGTGGATGGTTTTGCAATTAATGGCAGGCTGAGACACAAACATGCCAAAAACTGTTGGAAATTGAAAGATGCTGAACTCCGATGTTGAACCCCTCTCCGTGAAACTGATTGCTCCTGACCCCGTGTCTGCTCTCTGCTATGAGTGAATACCAATAAAGTATTATGTTACTACGGAAAAGTTATTTATCTTGAGTAACTTTCAATTTGAGAACACATTCAAAGAGTCATTTAAACCCCCCCACGCCCCAACCCCCTCTCCCTTCTTTCTTGCTTTGGCTTCTTTTTTTGACTTCCTTCCTCTTTTCAGCTCTTACTTGTTCACCTCAAGCACTTGAAACACAAGCTTTGCTCCTACATTTATTAGGCTGCTTTTGTGTCCGGCTCTCTTGTTAGAGACGGGAGTGTTTTGGCTGGGAAAAAAAAAAAAGGACATCGCAGTTTGTTCCACTGATTCTTGTTTGTGTTAATGCTCTAAAGCTTTTACTGGGCCGAGGGTAACCCCGGGAGCTGGGCAAGGGAGGGGGAACAATGTTGTAAAAGATGTGAAAAGACGCTTTATGAGTCGGTGTCATGGTTCGATCGAACCACTGAAATAATATGAAGCAGTGGCTTTGAAAGAAGAAAAAGGTCATACACGGATTACGAGTTTAGAGGGTAGTTTTAACATACAGTGTTTATCTGAAAAGCGACAGACTTTAACCCTCTGAGACCCAAAATAGACCCGTTTTTGTCTTTTTCAGGGAGGTCCAGGGGGTCTTTAGAGGTGATTGCAAGTCAACAGAATATGTCACATAGAAGTGGTGTACATCATCTGAAAGCTGAGAACCTGAAGATTAATTTGAGATGCAGCTCAGCACTGTGTGTCAAGTTGTTCAAGTCATAAATCAGAAATAAACATGAATTAATGAATTATTTAAAATTAATTGTAAAAGTGTAACAGGGTTTAGAACATTAGGATAGAAGTATATGATGGTCATCCCCATGCTCTATTATGTCTCATGAGTTGTTGCAGCAGTCTTTGGGTTGATACCATTTGTTTCACAGATTTGGTGCTAAATATATGTAAGTTCGAGAATTGATAAAACATATCAATAATCCCTCCAAAATACCACATTAAGACACCAAGACCTTGAGGAACACCATAGAAAAAGTCATGCTGTAATTTGGGATCAAAAACTTTGTGACATTTGGAGATTTCTGCAAGAATTGCATTTTTCGGCGATTGGATGGGGAGCACTTCTGTTGTGTAAACTGCTCAGAAACCCCCTTATTGTCAATCTAGCTAGTAAAGCCATCCATCCTCTGAATGCTCTAGGTCTCTAGTTTGATCCATCCATCCTCTGAATGCTCTAGGTCTCTAGTTTGATCCATCCATCCTCTGAATGCTCTAGGTCTCTAGTTTGTTGCTGTAAAGTTTCATGAGGCTGTGATTATCCGAGAGGTCACCACAAGGTCATTTTATACAGTGAGGTCAAGTTTCACTACAATGAAAGGCTCCTATGGGATCTAACATCATCACACATGAAAAAAGTTGGGCTCATTGGATCCACAAGAGTCTCAGCTTTACAGTGATACCCAATTTATGTAATTCAAGACTGTTTAGGGACCCCAATATGCAGAAATATTCAAACACACCATTTTATAATAGGCGAAAATAACATTTATACTGGATGAAATTAACTGCATGTTTTTTGCCCCAAACTGCATGTGATTATCATAAAGTGGGCATGTCTGTAAAGGGGAGACTCGTGGGTAACCATAGAACCAATTTTCATCCACATATCTTGAGGTCAGAGGTCAAGGGACCCCTTTGAAAATGGCCATGCCAGTTTTTCCTCGCTAAAATGTAGTCCAACTTTGGAGCGTTATGTAGCCTCCTTCATTACAAGCTAGCATGACACGGTTAGTAGCAATGGATTCCTTAGGTTTTCTTTCATATGATATCTGTAGCTTCATTCTAGCCCTAGACCTGAACCTAGAGCCTCTGAAAGACAAATGTGTTGCACACATGCAAGTATATGCGTGTGAAATAAAGACCAACTTTGAGGCACCACCTGCCTCTGGAGAGCTTTCAATCATGCTCTCTTTACCATGTTAAGCTTCTGTGAATCTAGAGGTCATATTCTCTGCCCTCACTTTTGCACACAAGAATATTTTCCTCTGATTTCTGAAGCTTCCCACCTTGTTGTGGATTCATAGTCCGAGGGGGTACATACAAATCAGACAGCTCAGGCCTGCATATTGCCTTCTGCAACATCCTCAAAAATCCATTGCTGCTATTGGCAGGACATCGATTCCCTGTGAATGGATGGTGAGTCCAGGCGGGGACAGGAGAGCACGCGGTGTGAGACGGTTACCGAGGGAGACTCTCACACACACACACACACACACACACACACACACACACACACACACACACCCCACAGAACTGGTTGATAAGTGTCTGCGAGTCATGTGGTCCCTGTCCATTGCAGCACCATTAATCCAATACAATATGTCTGCTTAATGCCGTGTGCCATGAGGAGAGGCAACACTTATCATCTTTAATGTCTCTGATAGGACACGGCTTGGGAGGATCGCTCCCAAAAAAAAGGGAAGGTGTAATCAGACTTCACTTTAAGAGTGTAATTTAAAGGGTCGTTTCTCCGTTACAAAAAAAAAAAAAAAAATATATATATATTTTCTCTCTTACCTCTAGTGGTATCTAGCCATGCAGATACATCTGAGGTTGCTCTATGTAGCTGTAACGGTGCAGTTAGATTCAGGAGACTGTAGAGTAGAGATCTTCACAGGTCTCAGTTCTAAACCAAACCAAATATTAAAGCTTCAGAACACGTTTTTGGCATCATTGGGCAAAATTCCCATAACACCCTTTCAGCATATTGTAATTCAAGTGTTCTGAGAGAAAACTAGACTTCTGCTCCTCCTCATGGCTCTGTTTTCAGGCTTTAAAAAAAAAAAAAAAAAAGAGAGCGTTCCTATTGGCTGTGCTCCGGCTGGTGGGCGGTGCTTGGTATTTCCTCAACAGATCTCAACATGGCTGCCGGGTCACAAACTTTCTCATTTTACAGCCAAACAGTACACTACAAGATGTTTCTGAGAACATTTGAGGAGAGAAATAGTCATTACAGTAACAGAATATTGACGATATGGATGACAGACTCCAGGTCAGCACTGACTGGTTGTTTTCCTCCGGTCTGTGAAATCCTGCAGATGCCGTTAGGAGCACCGGATATAGTGACCGTTTTATAAAAATAACTTTTTTTTAATCATATTTGCTCCATTTTTCTACCCACTGCTGCTTTAAGTTCAATGCAACTTTTTTGTTTTTTTTACGTTCAATGGAAATGTTTTTAAAATTCTCACTTTCTACAATATCTGCATGGCAACTATGGTTAAGGTTAGGCAATATTGTGGTCATGGCAAATAAACTAAGTTGAGGAATGGATATGGTTAGGAAACTAAAACACTTGGTTGAAGTGGCTATAATCAATATTTTTATATTAAAAATGGTGTCAAACCCATACTTTCCATCTCTCTAAGGGCACAATACTTCCTGCATTGGCACTGAACATTTGCACTGGACATAAAAGTCAATAATTTGACATGGTAAGTCATTAGCTGGCAGTAACCTCCCCGCTGATGTGGAATCGGTCCAACCTGGTCCCTACACCTCCCACTCCAACTCCGTCTGTAGACAAACTCACAGCTCAATGAAGCAGCCTTCTTTAAGGTGGAGGGTATAAATACAATAGGACAAACTTCCTTCTGGCAAAGGAAACTTAAAATAAACATCAAATATATATATATATATATATATAAACAGGGAAATCATAAGAAAATATTAATAAGAAATATGTATAACAACAGTACTAATAATAATGCTGAAAAATATGATCTATTGTTAAGAGTGTAAAAATGCAAATATATTATAAATAAATAAGAATATTAGTTTAAATGTACTGTATAAATAAATGCAGTGTTAATGCCGGAGTAAACCAGATTATTGCACAGCTGAATTAATAATAAATTATGGGGTTATAGCTGCTGATAAGGTTACAGAATAATAAATACATGTTGTTTATGTATGTAACACTTTCAAACAAATGAACATATCACCGTTTGAGCCTAAAAACAATGTATTTACTTTAAGTTGATAACTTCCGTATAAAAATGAAGTAGAATAAATTAAATATCTATCTTAGTTTGAGCAGTTTATAGTAAATGTTTTTACCGGTAGACGCACAAAACTGACATTGGATCGTGTTCCATGACGAACACAAAGCGGCGTTGCACGTCGTCGGTAAGGGCAGCTGGTTAAGTCGGCATCGATGCAGCTCGCTGTTGGAGGGTTTTATAACCCACTTCCACTCCCCGCTAATTGGTTTGGGATGGCACTTAATATGGCGGAGCCTCCACGCCAACGGAGTGGAAGTGGGTAGGGAGAGGTGTAGGGGCGGTTTGGAATTGGGCCTTCTGCTGCCAGTGCTCACTCCGAGTTTGATTTGGGTGAACTGACCCTTTAAACAGGGAAGCAAAGATGTTTCTGCTGACTTAATGCTCATAATAATAAAACACCAATTACAAAAAAACGAATTAATTAACATTTTCAAAGCAACATAATGCCTTTTTTTTTTCATTTATAACTTAATGTCCATACAATTTATATATAGTCTCCACTCAGGTTATAATTAAAAACAAAAAACATGCATACAATGAAATAACCTCATTATGATTCATAAGGAGATAAAAAGGTATGATTATAGAGTCACCCTCAGGAAATGGTTCCATGCTCGAACAACAGAGGGAGAATGAAAGTGGCAGAATGAGCAGTGTTGAGCTGTAATCACCACAGATGGGTCATTATGAACATATGACCAATTAAAACCAATGTGTTTATATTCAGCACACTTCAAAATGCAACATGTGTTCGGAGGAAACATTTGTCTAAGCAGGTTTTAATAGGATGTATGATACTCTAATTATATAATCCTTTACTCTTTAATCTTAATCTGTAGTAGCCTATAGATCCTTGTGGTAATAATTAATCAGCTCCCGAGGCACAATCTGCCCATTTTATTCCCTCTGGGCAGCATCCTGAAAGCAGCCAGCTGGTGTAGTAGTCTGTGACCATTTGTATATCCCTTTGTGCTCATCAGCAATCACCATAACCTCCAGTCATTAGACACAGAGAGCTGCAGGGCTGATATCAAAGAGATGAACTTCCAGCTCTCCACCAGTTACACTCCTTCCTGCCGCCTGAGACATTCTGGCTGCTTGTTGGGGCAAAATGATACACTTAAACATGATGTCTCTTTGTTTACAAAGTATTTAAATATTCATTCCAGGCTGCACGTCTCACCTTACAGGTGGTTCTCCAGCTTTGCCCGCAGCTGGTCTGCAAAGCCATCATATCAGCCTGGAGGAGGGATGGAAGATCAGTTGCAAAATGCATGCAGATAGAGGTGTAAAAAAAATCTCATGTTCCTTCGTGGGCTGTTGAATTCATTATTGCTGTTTAATAAGTCATAGAAGCTCCCATCCCTGACACTGCACTTAATTGGAAACATATTAATATGTTCCAATTACTGGAAACCCCTGTTCAGACCTAAAAGGATTGGATATAAACAAGATCGTCATAGGTGAAATTATCCAGTTTCATTTGCCAAATTAAGCGATTTACTTTCCCTGAAGGAGGGCTGGTGATAAAATCTGCATCAGGAGAGAAAAAAACCAAACAGGAATAGCTCCGCAGAAAATGTGGCTGTGAGGAGAAATAAAAGAGCAGCAGAACAAAATGACTATATTACTGACTTTAATTATAGCCGACCATATGGTGGGAAATAACAAATATAGAGAAAGTCAGTCCAACATTCTCCTCCATCTCTCAGTCTGGATCAGCTCCTCCCCCGTGCGCGCGGGGCTTCATTTGATCAAATCCTTCAACTTGGACCACTTTTTTTTGCAACACTGCATTTGAGCAACGCCACAACTTGCGCAGCACTTCCTCTTCCACAGCCGAGCGGCAATTTACACCCCGAAAAGGCAGAGAGAAGAGTGGGGGGGCGAAAAGAAAGGACTTCTTGCATCCTCAGCATCCTACTCTGCCGCCAGCGATGGAGCGGGAGGTCATGTTCTGCCCAAAGTGGCACAATGCGTTTTTCATTTTGATGATGCTCTGTTTCTTTCAAGCCGCCAAAGCTGAGATAACTTGCAGGTCATGCCAGCCCGGGAATAAGTGGCGTGCACAGGAATTACTGCTGAAATTCGACACAAGTGAGTCCGCAACAGGATTAAACGGAGAAGTTTTTGGACCCGGGGACGGGGCGGGGAGAACCGGGGATGCGAGCGCCGAAAGTCGGCGGCTCCGTTGCGCAGCAGGTTCCGCTGAATGCGCTCCAGAGACTCGGGCGGAACACGCGGAGCCGAGGCTGCAACGGAATACAGACAACGTGCACGCAGAAGGCGAAATTGGTGAGAGCGAATTTGCAAAGACGAAAGTTTCCAATGTCAGAATGAGAAGTGAGAAGAAGAGCAGCGCTGGTGCAGGTTCTGCTGCTGCCACCCGGTACATAAAGCGCGCCAGAAGGAACAGTGGTGATGATGATGATGATCAAATCAGATCTCCCGGTTCAGCCCAGAGTCAGGACCCGGGAGAGGGCATGCGCTCGGCGGCTGGACGCAGAGTAACGCGCTCTGAATTGCGCTGGAGCGGAGAGGAGCGCAGAGCCGCCGGTCCGAGGCAGGACGAGCTCAAACTCAACAGTACCACGTTCGCCTTGACCGGGGATTCATCTCACAACCAGGCTATGGTGCACTGGTCCGGGCAGAACAGCAGTGTAAGTGACAAGTTCTCATTTAGTCCAATTTAAGCATCACTCGCCAAAATGCGCGAATCCACATTCCTATACTGTACTGTATGTGCGCTTATGTCGGCCGTCAGGTGGGCGCACACATCACCTCAAGAGTGGGGGAACAACATCTGAGTCTATGAATGTGTGTGTGTGTGTGTGTGTGTGTGTGTGTGTGTGTGTGAGAGAGGGTCCAAAAGAGAGACACACTTGATGAAATTGTCACCTGCTGCCAGACATCTGTCTTTCACTGAACATTTTCTCACATTTCAACAAAGGTTAAATACTTGGGTTTCACAATAATAATGTATTTTAGTATAAAACAGCATGCAGATAGCACCAGTGGTCTTAATCTATAATTTAGAATAAAATTACTTAAAGGGGACATATCGTGAAAAACTCACTTTTTCAGTGGTTGTGCACATACATCTGGGTATCTGGAGCGTCTACCAACCCACAAACTGTGAAATAACACAACCCAGTCAGTTCTTTTGCGGGCTGTCTAGAAAACATGTGATTCAACAAGCCATTCAGATGTGGCTCCACTTCCTATGTGGCATACAGGCTCATTAGAAAATACCGCCCACAGTTTGAGAACCACCTTTACAAAGGTGCACCATATTTTTCTTTCAAGCCAATCAGAGCAGACTGGGCTTTTTTCGGGAGGGGGGGGAGACGGCGATAAAACGGATGATGAATATTCCGACAGACATTACACTAAAGCATGTAAACTTGTTCTAGTAGAAACTAGGGATGGACTCGGGCCGATACCGGCTCAAATAGCTGGATTGGGTATCGCTGAAAATTGAGTCGATATATTCAATTCAATTATTCCATATACTTTTTATAGATAGTTTTATAGGTTATGTACTATATACATTATATACTGGGATTTTAATTCCTGTTGAAGTTTTGACAAAATTTGTTGCTGCATTAAAAAGGTTTTACACTTGAATTGTAATTCCTGTTAATAGGAAGTTAATAGAAATTAATTAGTTTTTTTTTACCAAGTTGCTGGTCTACAATTTATTATTTTAATAATAAATAACAATTCAGTAAATGTATATCTATGTATTTATTTGTTAGGAAAGCAATATTTAAGTCCAGCCTGATGTTGCCTTACACATAACAGAATGATTCCAGTCACTTCCACACAGTGAAGCATACAGCTTATTAATTGAACACTGGTATCGGATCTGTACTCGGTATCGGCCGATACCCAAAGCCCAGGTATCGCGACTGAAAAACTTGGATCGGTGCATCCCTAGTAGATACCCAAAATACAAGTATGAAAATGGGCATGATATGTCCCCTTTAAGCACCATGTTTTTATTACGAATTATATTAAAATTATGTTAAAAATTCAACCTAAAATGCACCTTCGGTGTGGTCTGGGCTTTTATTTGAGTTGTAGAGGGAGAGTGACCTCCAGTAGAGGAGAGAGAGAGAGAGAGAGAGAGAGAGAGGCTTTATCTCGGGAGCTTCTTCAGTATGAGCAGCTGAACTGATGTCGGGCTAAAGCTGTTCATGTTGAGCACGGACCATCTCTGACCAGAGGGCAGGATTTTCAAGTAGCGCCGTAGGTTGTGGGAGAGGTTAAGCAATTTCAGCCCTCCTCCTTCCTTTCCTGAAGCCAGGTTTCCGGAGCCACAGGCCGAAAGCACCTGCACACTTTGGAGCTGCAGAGCGGCCTCTCTTCTTAGCCTCTCTGCTTGTTGGCCTGAGATTCTTTCATGGCAGGAAGGAGAAGATCAGGGTTTTTTTCAGCATGGCAGGACGTGTACAGGACGCTCCAGACTCTAGAGCAGGTAGTAAATTAGTTTGACTTGAGGGTGGAGGAGCGCATATCCAAACCAGATGACCAACAGCTGCAGCAAACCTCTGTATGCATTATGTAGCTTGTACAAAATCATATACATGTACAAAGAGCTGAGCCAAATCTGACACATTAATTTAGCTTTTTAGTTTTTTGTCCATCCAACAGTCTAAAATCCAAAGATATTAATTTTAAAAAAGAACAAATCCTCACATTAGAGTTTCTAGAACGGTGATGATGAGTCCTGAGTTCAGCACTTACAGACAGTTGTACTGTCGCACATCTTCAGTGGGTTCACAACTCTTTGATTTTATTATGATGTCCTCCAAAATTTCATGTAAATAAAAACACAAAATGGGAGAAAAGGAGTAATGTTGGCAGTGACGCCGTGTCGTAATGCTCAATTATTTGAACTTTAATTTGGCAGAAATCTCAGCTCGAGTCCTTGACGAGCCCGTCTCCTTGGAGCATTGACGTGTAGTGTGTCTTCCTCTACATTGTAGCTGGCAGAGCTGTTGAATGTGTCACTCTGCACAGTGTCATCATGGTCCAACACATTTTATTACTTGTTTTACCAGCTGCCTTTTAAGCAGCATTTTGTGCATTCTTCACTGACAACAACTGCTGGATGCAGGAGGAGAAAAAGAGCTTTTTTTTTCTTGTGTTGAATATGAGCATGAATCAGAATCTATACAAACATGCTTTATGTTGTATCCCAAGTGATAATCTAAGCCTAAATGCAATTTAGATTATTGCTTTAAACTTTAATTAACATGGGAAGAAGAAAGTCTTTGGGCAGACAAGCACTGGAGCACAGTTCAAATGTATTCATTTGCTGCGAGCACTGATATATTTCAACACGACTGCTTCTTCTACTTCAGAGTCAAAATATAATAAGCATGGACTGAGATTCCAAGGCAAAAAAACGTCTTTTTAGCCTGCAAAATCTGCTGTCTTAAAAGTGGACGTTTGTCCTCAAACTGCTTTCCGTGAGTCAATGTCCTGACTGTTCAACAACTGCACAGCTCTATGTAACACCCACACCACTTAGCCCTGTCTGTAACAAAGCCAATTACAGTCAAACGCATATCACCAACTCCCATGCCCTCCACTCCGCTTCTGAAAGAAATTCCATCATGTGCCCCAGGTGTTTTCTGTGGGCTTGACAAACTACTGTAGCTCACGACAAAAAGTGACCTTACAGTGGAGGCAAGTGAAAAAAAAAAAAAAAATCTTGAAAATGTCAAAAACATTTACAGTTATGAAAATATTCTCCATGCTTATTTTTTGCTTATGCCAATCTGTGTTTACCCTCAAAACAAAACAGTCATTACTTTTGAGCAGCCCTGTTTGACTTTGTGAAGTGAGTAGATGCTACTTGAGTAACTATGAAACAATTTGCCCCTATTCTTTCAGTTGACGCAAACGACTTACTCGAGGCGTGTGATAATAGAGGATCTCGCATTAAATATGTAGAGATGCTGCTATAAGCAGGAACAGACGTCCTCGGTCTTTACAATCTGAGCCGCTGTATAAATAAACAGATGAGTCAACAACATGCCACGGAGCCAAAGTGAAAAGGATTCAGATAAGGGCTTGGCTGCTCTTAATATTTAACCTTTAAGGCATTTACAAAGCTCGTCTTTTAACCGTCCCACATCACTGCGAGCCTGTATGTCAGATTGGATTGGAGGTTATAATTATGACTCATGAAACATTGGCCACAGGAGTCATATAAGCCTTGTACAGCAAATACAGGGAGACACTTTTACTATGAGTAAAAAAAATACATCTACACACAGCTGAATGGACTGTACTGAATTTAGTAAATCGTTACAAAATGTCCTAATAAGACAGGAATGCAGACTGTAGATGTGTAGACATGACTCTGGCTTAAGTCAATGCCCCTTATTCACGCTTGCATGTATATTTTTATTGAAATATGAGCAAAAAAAAGTGTGTTGTGTTTACACACAGTTGCCTTCAGCCCTGAACGAGCACAAACTTCAATCTGGGCAAAATTTTAACTAAAAGTTCATTATCTGATCCTGACCCAAGTTTTGCACAACATTAGGGAGTGTCTCAAAGTAGAGATGAAACGGTATGAAGATTTCACATCACGATTATAATGACCAAAATTATGTTCTAGTACTGTAGTTCTGATGAACACAGTTACATTACTATTATTATTCGCTCGCTCGCTTGCACGCACACACACATTCTATCATCTGTGTTGCATTTTCACCTTAACACTAAGTTGTTGCTAGCACTTTAATAAGCAGGTGGCAAGACATGAGAACTTGGCTTGAGTCTTGAGGAGTTGTACAGTAGCATTTATTCACTGATAAATAGTCTAAACTGTACACACACTGCGCTGCTACATTCACAGCTATAACGTTAACTTCATACCGTCACTCACTCACACACACGCTCTCTCTCTCTCTCTCTCCCGACCGCACACTTGCTAACGTTACTCACACAACCTACACGTGTTATTTGTTAATAACTCTGTGCATAGCCCGCTGTTCATATCCCTCAACGGGCTCCCAGTTGCTCGCTTACAAAACAGCAACAAAAATGGCTCCCTCCTACCTGAACTCCCTCACCCAGGTCTACACTCCCTCCTGCCCATTACGCTCGGCCAATGAGAGGCGCCTGGTACTCCCATCACAACAGGGCCCTAAGTCGCTAGCTAGACTCTTCTCCTCTGTAGTCCCCCGGTGGTGGAATGAGTTACCGAGCTCCATGCACCCTGTACGTTGCCTCTGTGCACCGCCCGTCTGCAACCTGTGTCCGATCGGACTTGAAGCTGTTGTTGGCACTTACTCACGTTGTTCCCTCCTATCTAGATCCTTGCTTGTGTTGTACGAATTCTCAGATGTACGTCGCCTTGGACAAAAGCGTCTGCTAAATTATATTGTGCAATTGTAGAATTGTAGCCCGTCCGGCCTCAGTTGACGCTGGCAGAAACCCTGGCGGTAATCAAACACGGTTTTAATCATAGTTAAAATTTGAAACCGTACTAAACGTCTGGAATTTTACTATGGTTTTATTGTGAAACAGGTAACTGTTACATCCCTAGTCCCATAACATAACGTAACGTAACGTGAAAAAAATAACGTCCAATACAACAAAACTGCATTGTGACTTACGTTTCGAGGCAATTTATCCTGGAATACGTTTGTTTTTGACGTATCACAAATACATTTCTAATTATAGTCAAACAAACAGGACTTTCAGCCATGAGACCGCTGTTCTTTGGAAATCAAAAGTCAACGTTGACTTATTTTAATTTACGTCCATAACTTAAATTACGTAACAATCCTACTTATTTGAAGCCAAACCATGATTTTAAACATAACCAAGTAGTTTTTTTGCCGTAACATAACAAAGTCATTTTTTTGCATCTTTGTTTTGTTTTGTTTCGATTTACAACGTTAACCACATGTCTAAAACTGCCACCGTAATCCGGGAGAAAATATGTTTCCCTCGAAATGTAATTGAGAAAGCAGTTTAGTTATATGGTAATTAAAATATGGTAATTTTGTAGGAGACAGGATTGAACTGACCCACCCTTGAAGTGAATGTGACCTGTGGCTATACTAGTTTTATCAAACTGTGTTGTCATTCCAGGATTTACTTTGTTATTTGGTTAGAATGTATTTTTTCGGTGTATCCACATTCTCTCAACTATTCCTTTGTGTCTGTCCGCCTCAGCTGCTGACTTCCCTACAGTCTGTAGAAAGACATTTGACAGCTCTCGGAGAACTGGTGTGAGTCTGACTTGCACTCAGCTGTGTAGGTGGACAGCACTGTAGTAATGTCAAGGAAAGATCTAAAGAAGGAGTTCTTCTGCAGTTGAGACAAAATCAAGAGTCATACATCTCATTCAAAACCAGGACAGTTAATCACTACTCAAAGTAGTGCTATGATGTTGGATGTTGTATCGTATCGCCAGATTCTTGCCAATACACAGCCCTACTTGAAATATGGGAGACAGTAACATGCAGCTGCTCGAGGACTACAAAGATTGTTAGCCAGGCTAGCAGTGTGGCTCAAGGGATGGCATGTACTACGATAGCCAAAAAAAGGCCTGAATGGAGACTAGTGTAATAAAAGGAATGTCAAATTAATACAGATAAGATAAGATAAGATAAGATGAACCTTTTAATCCCCTTGGGGAAATTCAGGTGTCAAAGCAGCAAGGCAAAAGACAGGTAGAGGTGTACAAGAATTATAAAAACAATAAACAATAAATAGAAGTACAGAATATACAGAATATACATGGTGAGTAAGTATGGTATTTATCGTCCGTCAATAAAAAAATGTACTGTACAATAAATAGATGTATATGTACAGTTTTGGTTTAAAGTGCACCAGTGGATAAGAAGAGGTGGTTTTTGTTGATAGTGCAGATAGACCAGATAGTGTGTGTTTGGAGTTTAAAGTCCTCGCAGTTCTCGTGTGGGGGGTCAGCCTTGGTTGTGGAGCCTGATGGCTACCAGCAAGAAGGACTGACCCAGGCGCTTTGTGTTGTGCCGAGGGGGGATGAGTCTGTGACTGAAGGTGCTCCTCATCATGGCTAGCTCTTCATAGAGGGGGTGGGGGGGGTTCTCCAGGATGGCGTCCAGCTTCCTCCTCATCCTCCCCTCTGCCACCACCTCCAGATTGTCCAGTTCGAAACCAACCACGGAGCTAGCCTTCCTCACCAGCCTGCTCAGCTTGTTGGTATCTCTAGTGTTGGTATTTCCCCCCCAACACGCCACATCAAAAAAGAGGACGCTGGCTACCACAGACTGGTAGAACATCTGCAGCAGCCTGTTGCAGACATTAAAGGACCTGAGCCTCCTCAGGAAGAACAGTTTGCTCTGTCCTTTCCTGTAGAAGGCCTCGCTGTTGTCGGTCCAGACCAGTTTATTGTTCATATGGACCCCCAGGAACTTGTAGGTGTCCACCACCTCCACCTCCTCCCCTCGGATGGTGATGGGAGTAGGGGGCCTCTTCCTGCTCCGCCGGAAGTCCACCACCAGCTCCTTGGTCTTCCCGATGTTGAGCTGGAGGTGATTGTTGTCACACCACCCTATGAAGTTCTCCACCAGGGCTCTGTACTCCTCCTCGTTGTCATCTGTGATGCAGCTGACGATGGAGGAGTCATCGGAGAACTTCTGAAGGTGGCACGTACCCGAGTTGAGGCGGAAGTCGGAGGTGTAGGTGGTGAACAGGAACGGTGACAGCACGGTTCCTTGGGGGGCGCCGGTGTTGCTCACCAGCACATCAGACAGGCTGCCCTGCAGTCTGACATACTGTGGTCTGCTGGTGAGGTAGTCTGTAATCCAGGCCACCAGGCCGTGGTCGACCTGCATCGCTGAGAGCTTCTCAGCTAGCCGGAGTGGCTGGATGGTGTTAAAGGCGCTGGAGAAGTCGAAGAACATGATCCTTACGGAGCTGTGCGGCCTCTCCAGGTTTGTGTAGGATCTGTGGAGCATGTAGATGATGGCATCATCCACATCGATGTTTGCCTGGTATGCAAACTGCAGGGGGTCCAGGGAGTCGCTGACAAGGGGCCTAAGGTGCTGCAGGGTGACCCCTGGGTCTCCTCAACAGCAGGGCTTGGCTGTTTGTAGCCAGTTATCTTCCTGAATCCCCCCCACACCTCCCTGGAGCTGTCGGCCTGTAATCTCCCCTCCAGTCTGTCCTTGTAGCCGTCCTTGGCCGCCCTCAGTTCCTTCTTCAGCTCCTTCTGGACAACCTTGGCCCCCACAATGTCCCCGGCCATGAAAGCCCTCTTCTTCCTGTTCAACAGGGATTTAATGTCCCCATTGATCCAGGGCTTGTTGTTGGGAAAGCAGCGTACCTTTTTGGTGGGTACGATACTTTCCTCACAGAACCTGATGTAGTCAGTGATGCAGTGAGAAAGTCCATCGATGTCCTCACCGTGGACCCTCTCAAACAAATCCCAGTCTGTAGACCTGTAACACTCCCTCAGCTCCTCCTCAACTTCCACTGAAAACTGTTGAACAGTCCTGGTGGTGGCGGGCTGCCTCCTGACAACAGGCTTGTATGTTGGAATAAGCCTTATGAGGTTGTGGTCTGATCCGCCGAGGGGGGGGAGAGCAGTGGAGCTGTATGCATCCTTAATGTTAGCATACAGCAGGTCCAGGGTCTTATTTTGCCTTGTGTTACAGGACACATACTGGGTGAAGTTAGACAGAGTTTTGGAGACCTTGACATGGTTAAAATCTCCGTTTACGATGATGAATGCGCTGGGGTGCCTCGTCTGTAATCCCGCGACCGTGGAGTGGATGACGTCACTCGCTTGCGCCGCCACAGCACTCGGTGGATGTAAACAGTGACTGCAATGGCGTGTGAGAACTCTCGAGGCATATAATACGGCCTCAAACTTACAGCCAGCAGCTCAATGTCCGGAGTACAGATGCGTTCCTTTACGGTTACATGTTTGGGATTACACCATCTGGAGTTAACAAAGACAGCAAGCCCTCCTCCTCTCTTCTTACCGCTCTGTGTGTCTCTGTCGGCTCGCACCACCGTGAAGCCGTCCGGTTCCACTAAGCAGTCTGGTATAATCCCATTCAGCCATGTCTCCGTAAAGCACAACATACTGGACTCACGGTATTCCCGTTGATCTTTCACCAGGGCTGATAGCTCGTCCGTCTTGTTGGCCAGTGATCTTACGTTCCCCATGATTACCGAGGGCAGGAAGGGTTTAAATCTCCTCCTTTTCTCCCTCCTTTCCCTCACGATCGCGCCGGCTCTTGTTCCCCGTCTGTGTGGCCGTATCTCGGCAGGTAAATCCTTCGGTGGCGCTGCTCGGTCCCGATGGGCGAGGAGCGCTTCACGTGAATAAACTGTCCGTGTGCCGCCGGTCATGTCCATTGTTATAACTCGACGTTATCGTCAAACTGAAAAAAAACGGCTTGAATACAATGTAATACAATTACATTTTTAAGCCACTATTTGTAAATTGTATGACACCATCTTTCATTGTATGCTGATGGCATAAATTTGAGGATTATGAGGCAATCCTTGTGAAAATTGGCGCAGTCTATGTGTTGGTTTGAGCCCTTCATACTCAGTGTCTCTAGTTGGGATCCATGGGGGGATATCGCTGTGTGTTGCTGTCTGCCACACTCTCTTTTGATACAACCATTGAGGAGTGTTGAAGTTGAACATTACATATATGTATGTGGCTTTAATTAATCCAATTCTGAAACACCCAACAGCACTACTCAAATCCCAAACTCCCAAGATATCATTGCAGTCCTGAAAAAGTTACTGAACTCAGTAATTCCATCTGTAATCACTGGACCGCTCTAGAAAATAAAGGCATACCTGAGCCTCCATAAGAACCACAGAAACATTTGAATACTGCTATTTCATCTGTTTACGTCACCATGTCAGAATTATACACAACAACTCCCAATTATGTAAACAGAAAGAGAACGAGAGAGAAATACAACTGATCCAACAAATACCCGCTGAGTGCTTGGTCGGCTACTTGGAGAGCAGTATTGAGATTCTGAGAAAAAAAGGTTACAGGCAAAGAGCAGCCTCACCGTGGAGCCTGTGGCATATTGCTCAGATGGATGTACAACATGCATCGGGACAGTATTATTTGCATTATGAAATGTCAGGCATTTAGTACTTTACTCTGTCACTCAGATGGATTCAGGCTGACATCTTGTCTATCAGTCTAAGAAGATTACTTTTGAGCTTTGATGCCTCCAGAGATGTAGGACATATCCTGCTGGAACAGAAGCATATCAATTATAAAATGATACCCTACAGAGACAACAGTAGTGCCTCAGTGTTTCTCACACAGACACACGACTAACGTCAAAAGACTGTGTCACCAATTAATGAAGAGTTGATCACACGGCGCTCTTTGAAACATTGTGAGAAACTCACTCAACATGTGGCATCTCAGTTCACAGTCTCACACAACCACTTTAGGTGTTGACGGAATCTATTTCTGCTTTTGTATGCATTCTGATAGCCATGGCAATGCCCAATTTACCGGCGACGCCAGATTTGTTTCACCAAAGTCACATCTCTGCTTTGCGGCGGTATTCTCTCTACACCATCAGGCCTTCATAATCTGCTCATTTTCAGACATTTGAGGGCCATCAGCGCCACATGGAGTTGTAGGATGAGCTATAAATCGGACACATTTACAACCTGCTCATCCGAGATGGCAGAAATCAAACATGCCATTTAGAACAGGCATATGCTAAATGGACAAGTACTGTGCAGCAGGGGAAAGTGGTTAGGTTCGAAGACAGTACAACTCACCCTCTGATATACAGTGCAGTATTATCTGATAGTTTGTCGAGTTTGTAACATATTTGTCTTCTCTGAAAAAAGGACAATTGATTGAAGGTTGTGTTAAAATGTAATGCTTTTTCAGTAGCATCCATTGCTAAACAACTACAGGTACATACAGACTTTCAGCCATGCTAGCGGCGTGTACAGCTGGCATTGCCGGTCTGTCTGTCGGTCCACAGTCCCTCTCTATTATCTAGCTTATATTGCTGTGAAAACATCTCTTTCAAACAACTGGATTTATTCGTTTCTTACCAAAAACTACATTTTACGAGGTTACATTTGAACATTTGAATGATAACTTTAGAATTTAGCTTTACCTAATATTTATTTTTACTGAATAGAGCATGAACGCATCATACTGTAAATCCATTGCACCTCCCGTTAACGTTAGCTCTTAGCTCCGTGCAGGACTGTGCTGCTTACCGGCAGCTAACAGCTAACGTTCAACACAGATTTGTTTCTTAAAAATGTAGCATTATCAAAAAATAGGGTGTACCCCCTGGACGCATTGATTGTAAGTTTACTGCGTTCCAAACACATTTTCTATTGTCCCTGGGACGACAAGATGCCATTAGTCTCGAGCCCTGACGGTCCTACGGTACTTGCGGTACTGGTACTGTCGAAAAACGAGTACCGTCACGTTTACAGAATTTTGTCATCAACTTGGTACCGAAGTATCGATTCTCGTGACATCCCTAGCGCCATCATCAGGTCAAAATTCCAATTTGTCCAACAATTTGGTTTATGGCCAAATACCGGCAAAACAAATAACATTCCCATCAACCTCAGATGTACTTCATGTTTTGTGCTATTTAAAAAAAGTTGTTGTTACTATTATAAAGAGAAGTGTAGACTGTAAACTTTTAGTCTTGTTTTAAACTAAACTCATTTTAAGCAGAATGAATAGAGATACAATGGAGCGTGATTCATTAAAAAATACCAATTTTTAACCCTTTAATGTTCTGCTCCACTGTTTGGTAGAGCACAATTTTAGTCACTATAAGTTGGGCAGCTAGGCTGAAATATGCATAACAGTTGGGCATTTTGTGAACAAAGCAACACATTTGGCACAGACATAGGTTTATATGTTATGAAAAGATATAGATATCGGGGTGCTGCAAATTCTTCACAATGGCTGCCAAATAGGCGCTAAACATTCAAAAATGTTGCAGGAAATTGATTTTATGAGTCTTGATGATTTCCAAAATGTGTTCAAGCTGATTAGATCAGATGTCAGAAGATCAAAGACATGTTTTCTCCCTCTTTCTTTTTTTTAAGGGTGCTTTTTAAAAGCTTTTAACCTGAGAAAAACATGAAAACCAAATAAAAGGAGCGTGGTCAACTCCGATTAAATAAAAACACAACACAGCTTCATAGCGAGATAGAGATTTTAAGATAATACATTTACAATGTTTATGAAATAAAAGAACTTAATATAATTTGTTAATATATATCTTATGTTATTCTATTATATATTTGATAAAAAGAATTATATCAGTATGGTATTTCACAATTTCTGAGATGTTTTCAAAGTAGCTTACTGTAAATATGGTAAATATCTCAAATAAATACATGGAAATAATACTAGTACTAGTAATACTACTAATTCCATGGTAACAAATTGACATATGTTGGTAAACTAACCTATCACTAGCATAATAACAGTACATGGTTTGTATTTTTCTTTTACCATGAAGCGACATCTCAACTGTGTGGTAGAGGTCTGTAATTAAAAAAAAAAAAAAAGACATTGATTGTTGTTATAATCGCCCCAAAGACATAAAAGAGAAAATGTTTCTATTGCTTTTTTTCTTAGTGAGGACAGAAAAGGGTTAAAACGACTTTATTAAAATTATTAGTGACTTAATCTCATGTATACATATCTTCAGATGTCTAAAACAGAATAAATCAATTTCTTATGTAATGTGGTTTAAAAAAAACAACACATTCTTAATCACATTCTGATTGAGACAGCTGGACTAGTTCACAGGTGTTGTTGCAGCTCCTCCACAGAAATACGCTAAATATTTTCTGTAAAAAAAGAAAAGGTCTGGAGTGCTCGGAAGTTCACACACATGTAATGAAGGGAACACAAAAGTTCAAAAAAGAAAGAAAAGGTCACTATTCTGGCAGAAAGTTAACAGCCTTTTAATCATACGGCTATTTCATGGTGAAATTCTAAAACAGACAAAGCTTGTACATGTTAAGATAGAGCTGGATCACAACCCACGCATAGCAGCACGAACAGCCTTCTTCTGATGAAAGGCTTTTTAACTTGCTGCCAGAAGAGTGCTTTATACTATGTAATAGTTGAGAGAAGGTTTACAGAGTAATTGACCAGCAAATAACTTTGGCATTCTCTTTCTATTTGTTGTTGAGAGGACAGGCTAATAGTTAATAGGGCCTGTCACTTTCAGATTTTACTTTTCAAGTAGAAAAAACAACCCCGAGCAATTTAGGCGTATATATTTAGAACTTGAAAACTGGATTTCAAAAATGCTATTTGTGCCTCAAACACTCTCTAGATAATTTTTTTTTTTAACTTGTCTGAGCTCTTTCTTGTTACAAGAGATCTACTGTAAACCACAGTAACAGCAAACATAACACATTTTGGATGCGAGTGATTGGATGATTTTTTTTTTTTACATGTACACAATGTAGGTGATAATCTGCTTTAACTTCTATCTTCTCCTTTTTAAAACGTGGGTAAAACATGTAACAAACACTCTTGAGCCATCAGTGTGGCCATGTAGGTCTTATCCTTTGGATTTGGTCACATTTGATACATTTATAAAAGGCCTTAATTTGCCAGTTCCCCATCTCTTGTGCTTTTATTTTCTTAAATCTGTGTCCATGTTCCTCTCTGCCTTTTCTCTCTCTCTCTCTCCCTCCACTTTGCTCGCATACACCTTGTGTCTTGGCCACACTCATCCCGTGTAACGCAGCAATTACAATGTAAGCTTCCAAATCGGGTTGTGAACATCCCATTGCAACGTGAGCGGAGTCTAATCTGTGTGCTTTCAGACCTGGTACTTAACACATCCTGCTGAGAGGAGAGAATTATAAAAAAACGAAAAAAAACAGGAAAGACACATTGAAACAACAAACAGAACCAAAGCCACTGTGTGGGCTAAGCGATCCTTCGGGTACGTGCCTGGGAGTGATCAGGCAGGCGGACGCTGTCACGCTCAAATGAGCAGCGTTTATTTGCCATCAGGCTGCATATGCCCATAAACAAACTAGGTTCCCAGTCCCGCTCTCTTTCTGGAAGCAAAAATCTCTTGTGAGATGCTCACAAATAAGTCATTATGTCCTTTAGTCTGAAGTTATATAGTGTAAAATTCTCTTGAGCGGAAGACTCCTGGTAAAATATATACACTTTGTGGGTAATATGTCGGGACACTCTCAGCCAAGCCTCTGAGGCCTCAGGTACGCACACTTTATTCCAGTAAGTGCCCTTAGGTGCTCCTGAGAGTGTCGTTCTTATTGCTCCCACCTTTGTGTTTCTCCCTCTTAATTCATTCTCAATCATGCAATGACATTATATCCACTTGCGATTTTTTACAGCCCACTCAATTTGCGGCCCCTTCAATTTACAGGAAGTGGGGAGAATTTGTCTCGTGCTGTACAAACAGAAATGAATTCACTCGCAGCATGGTTTACAGAGGACCTCATGATGCTTTCTGGAAACCTTTGTTCTTTGGTTTCCTTTTTAGATGTATTTGCAAATTGTGCCCATAGTACAAAGGGAGATAATAGTACACACCTGGCGTTGGATCCGATTGGTTTGGTTTTCCAACTTCTGAGAGGTATGGGGGGGAGGGGTTTCAAAGTGATCTCATAGAAATACGTGAAATGACCACAACCTCTTAACAGCGCATTACGTGGTGGTGGCACGTAATGTGTTAAACATTACGTGCCACCAACACGGAAACAATTTAGGTTTAGGCAACAAAACTACTTGGTTAGGTTTAGGAAAGAAAAGATCAGAGTTTGGGTTAAAAAGTTATGTTACATGAGTTACGTAGCCTACGTAATTTAAAATAAGTCAACATTGACTTTTGGTTTCACACGGGACAAAGATGTATGATAATTATCGTATTTGTAAGATAATTTTGCTCTCTGTATTTTGCTCTCTCAATATCGCCCAAAAGGGTCCTGTCATTTGAACATTTTGTGATGCTTAGTAGTTTAGTCTGCACGGTCTCATTTTAATTAATTTCTGGATGGATCGTGTTTTTGTTTCTGTGTTCAGGGGCGGCTGTGGCTCAGAGGTAGAGCAGGTCGTACACCAATCGGAAGGTCGGTGGTTCGATCCCCGGCTCCTCAGATCACATGTCAGACTGTCCTTGAGCAAGACACTTAACCCCAAATTGCTCCCGAAGGCTGAGCCATCAGTGTGTGAATGAGTGTTTAGATTAGCTGTGTGGCAGCCTCTGCCATCAGTGTATGAATGTGTGTGTGAATGGGTGAATGCTGACATGTAGTGCAAAGTGCTTTGAGTGGTCGGGAGACTAGAAAGGCGCTTTATAAATGCAAGTCCATTTATCATTCATGGATCTCCTCTCATGTGACCTCTTCGAGCTTGGTGTAGGTGTTGATGACCATGACTCACGAGCACGACTGCTCGACGCTCATTTGAAGAGAATTTGCATGAGAGATAGCTGTGAATGCACCAGTAAGTCCAGTTATTTATTTAATTAGCTTAGCTTATAGCCTTAACTGTCTTCATGCAGAATGTGAACAGGCTTCCAGTCCTGCTGTCTTGTGTGCTAATTTGCAAAAATTGTCAGACTGATGGACTTATGGACACATACCTCCTTCCACGCATTATAGCTGGTTCAGCTTGCTTTAAAAAAACAAACAGATGTGGGTAGATTTGTAGGTGTGTCAAATAATTGTTTCAATACGCGTTTTGTAAAATTCCACATTCTTGTGGTTATGACTTCCGTATGATCATTTTCCTCAAAATACGATAACTTGTGTGTCCACCATGACAAAGGATCCTAATTGGCTTTTCATTGACATTGGTTCTGTGGTGCCGGCACATCATTTTAATACATTATGTGCCACCACCACGTCTGTTAACTCGTCACTCATTTCTGTGAGTTCAGATACTGTTCGATGATCTGACAAGCACTTGAAGCATACTGATGCCTTTAGCCAGGTCCAATGAACACGCCAAACCTTGTGGTAGTGCTACCTTTGGCTTTGCTTGCCGCTTGGATTTTACACCTTGTTACTGTGCTTAAAGTTCAAGCATTTTCAAACTTTCACATTCTTTGTTGGTGACCTTTCAATGCACATCAAATGAGACAGTTGCCTCTGACGTAACCTGAAAACGAGCTGTGATAGATTTAAAAGCTCATCCTGTGTTTCAGAGTTCCCAAAAGTGTAGGACACCACCTTAAAGTCAGACGGCCATCTTGGAAAGAAGACTATAGCGTGGCAGAATGCTAGCAGTCAGACGAAGATACCAAGTCTGTGAAATAATGGTACTTTTTTCCTGCTACCTCGTAGGTGTGTAAGAAAACATCGATACACATGAATATCGCGATATTATGTCTTGCGATACTGTATCGATTCTCCAAAACACTGTATTGATTTTTAATTAACCTCTTAAAAATCGGACCCGGCCGCTATTCGATATTTCTGAGGTTACAGCGGCCTCAGTTTCAAAGCTAGAGTGAATTTATGGCATCATATGGAAATACAAAAAACTAATGAATCCATCGTTACCAACCATGTCATACTAGCTTGTCGAGAAGGAGGCTAAATAACGCTCCAAATTTACACAAACTTTTGGCGAATAAACAATGTCATGGCCATTTTTAAAGGGGTCCCTTGACCTCTGACCTCAAGATATGTGAATGAAAATGGGTTCTATGGGTACCCAGAAGTCTCCCCTTTACAGACATGCCCACTTTATGATAATCACATGCAGTTTGGGGAAAATCTGCCATAATTCGCCAGATTCTTGCCAATACACAGCCCTACTACCTACAGTAGTGCACACTGGTGACATAAACCTATACTACAAGAGCCAGGCTGGTTGTTCCCCCATTTCCTGTCTTTATGCTACGCCAAGCTAATCGCCTCCTGGCTCCAGCTCCCTACTTAATGCACAAACATGAGAGTGGTATTGATCTTTTCATATAACTCTTGGCAAGACATCAACGAATTTCCCAAAATGTCAAAGCATGTCCTTAACAATCAGTCATTGACAGCTCTTTGCAGAGAGGACATTAACGAAACAATAGCCAAGAGTTTCATTTTGGTCTTCAGGCAAGTTACTTACCAAATTATTGGAAAGAACACGATATAATGTGCTGCAAGCAAAGTCTGTCATTTCAGCAGACATTGTCAGCACTGTATAATATGAGAGGCCTGTTTCCTTAATGCTTTTTGCTAATAGGAGCTAGGAGAAATGAAATATTTGATAAAATATTTGTTAGCTTTGGAGCTAAGACAATTTAAGGCTGCTACTTTTGGATTCAAAATGCTATCAGAACCAAAAGCCTTGAACTGTATACTTCATATCTGCGTTCTACTGCAGTGCCGTAATCTCTTCACAAATATCAGTGCACTGTATTTTCTGTTACAGCTGGTGACGTCACTGCAGCTGCCCCACTGCCCTGTGCTGTGATTGACACTTTGATGTGAATGATGGTGATCGAGGTGATGGGTTTGTGGGAGAGAGGAGCTCTGCACACTATTAGGAGAGTACTGAAGCGCAGCTAGAGGCTGAGCTGCAAGGTGGAGCACACTCACAGATCAGATTTCGTCTGGACATTTGTGACAGTTATGGGGGCAAATGCAATTTATACACTACACAGAGAGTATTAAGTAAGAGCAAGGACTTAAATTGACTTACGAATATCTGAAAAAGTAAAATATGCTGGATGGAGTTCATGGAGATACAACTGATACCCTCTGACTGCAGAATTTCAGTCTGAGGCACAAGAATTCAATCGCTGGTCATGGTGTTTATATATTATCTACTTCCTTTGAAACCTCTTACCCGTCGTAGCAATTCAGATCGACAAGGATGATTCTCGCAGCTATTGCAAGGCAGTCAGAGGTCTTCTTTCAGGAGGCGGAGAGCCCCATCTCACCCGCTGATCAGGTTCAAAATTGCATGGGACATTTCTGTGGCACAAATTGAATCCCTGGCAATCTGTAAACCGCAGGAATGTGTCTGAAAGTGAAGATGAAAAAAGGTGTTTTTCAAGAGCAGATCACGTTGATTGAGAGAAGCAGATGAGACGGCCGGTCAAGTTAATTGCCCAAGTCTGATATAACATGGCGTGGTAGAAATAGCCCTGATAGACCCTGGATAACACAAAGAAGAACAGGAGATGGATGGATCTCTGCTTTTCAACACACAACACTTGTTGTTGTTGAGCAGCTGTCTCTTCCTGCTGCGCTTGCATGTGTATTGAAAAAAGACTCAAGAAGAGACCTTGTGTTGCCCACTCATGCTCTTGAAATTGACATGGTATACCAAATACTTTATGTTCAAAAGTAAAAGCAACTGAGCCTTTTTTTCTCCCTTTTTTTCTTTGCCTTTACAACAGCCCACACACTTCCTGGCTCTGCATGCGCAGATGACCGAACATTGCACTATACAAATCTTTTAATGAGCCCATATCACATTACGATTCATTATGATCAATGCATTTTCCTGCCGCCTTTGCGCAAATGCTGCTGCTTGAGGTACAATACAAACAATGCCATTTAGAACTTGTGCTGGAATTCATTATTTTCCATTTTTCTCTTATCTTGCTGGGTGGTGAAATTCACACAGTGATTCTTTTCTTTGTAAGCTGCCAAGGTTCTAAAGTTCTCATGTAGGGCATCCATTGCGAGTGCGTGAGTGTCTGTGTGTGTGTGTCTGTGTGTGTGTGTTTGTGTGTGTGTGTGAGTGTGTGTGTGTGTGTGTGTGTGTGTGTGTGTGTGTGTGTGTGTGCGTGCGTGCGTGCTGTAGCAGCAGCAGAACCTGAGTAAATTGCTAACTGTGAGCAGACGAACACTAAAGAAAAACGCCTCTTGCTTTGAATATTCATAATATGATATCAATTAACATAATTAGATAAGTTACCAATAATTGTCTGCTACAAAGTCTTTGTGGTTACTTATAATTAAGATCTATGAAACATGACTGTATATTCATCAAAGACGTGGCATTTAAAATGCTTATTTCGGTGTATGACTAATAGGTGAGTTAACACCTCTGTTCGGTGGAAGTGCATAATGCCACATTAGTGCTGCAAATCAACACAATGGATTTTAATTGGTAATGCAAAAGTCAGAGTACACAGTACGATCCGAAATAGACACTTAAAGCTGATCCTGTAATTACTTCCACCGAGGAGGTTATGTTTTCTCTTTCGTTAAAGGTGCTGTATATGACATTCAGAGTCTGGGCACCCGCTTCAAATGTAATCAGCCTCATAGATATTGCTTAGAAGGGGCCTTCTACACCTACTAGCAGGTTCAGAAGGCCTTTATCCAATATTCACATGGTTGATCACCAATAAGAATACAAGAAGACGAGACCGACCTCTAGTAGCTGTAGTATAGTATAAAAAGCGACATAGGGAGGAGGTCGAGGTGGATGGATGGGCCAAACAAACACAGGACTTTCACCCAGGAGACCGCTGTTGGTGTCATTGTGAACCCAAAAATGAACATTGACTTATTTTACCGTACTTTTGTTACCGAAGTAACGTACTCGGCACGTACGTAAGTTATGTAACAAACTTATTTTAACCTTTAACTCAAAGTTCACATCGTTACGTTTCACTTTAACTTTCGCAATGTGGTAGGTGCAGTTTGGCCGTTTGAAGCATTAGAATGGTTGTGATAACCGCTGGTTACGCCCATTCAATTGGCTGGTAACATTCAAAATGGGTGATCTGGGCCAGGATTGCCTGCACACGTCTCACCTCAGACGTCACAAGCAAATATGGAGGTGGCTGAGCTGAAATGGCGGTTGCTAGCAGTACTAGCTGCGTTAACGTGCTAAAAGCGCTAACAGCACTAACAGTGCTAAAAACAGCAACAGTACTGACAGAGCTAACAGTGTTAACCTGTCACCGTGGGTCGGGGTGGCGTTAGTGATAACCGCGCCTATGAGCGCAGTGCAGAGCGGCAGCGATTAGCTAGCCAGTGGGACATAAAGGGAGGGACTCACATGCATGTTACGGCCCGGTTACCAAAACAAGAAGACAGTGTCTTTGTAGAGAGGTTGATCAGTCTTACAGCTGTAATAGATATCACCTGCAGATACAAACTTATTCTAAGCAGATTTTCTGTAGTGTGTTCAAACAGGAAAAGTGGTCAAATAAAGTATACTTACAGCAAACTGAAAATTAAATACAATCGATTTTTGAGTGTGTCGTTGATGCACACTATTCTCCCACAATGCAATGCACAAAAGAAATGGAGGAGCAGTTCAAAGCTGAAAACAAATTCAATTGTGCGTGGTGGTGGAAGAGATTCCAAAAAATCTTGGAAAACTAAAAAAATTGGAATTCAATTTTAGGAAAAACATTTTGATGTCTATTTGTGAAGTTTCATTGGCAGTCACTTTCCAAAGTTGCAGTAAGTAACTGCTAAAACAGTATACTATGATAATTAGTATGTAGTACACATGGTATAGAATTAGTATGTTGTGTGGTGTCTGTAAATATTAATTCTAAGCAGGCCTGGAGTAAAACAACATCTGGATTATGAAATTTGGTGAATCATGAGGCGACATTTAACATTAAAAGGAGCACCTTTCGTAGTTTGAGTCGTGTGTTTTTGATGCAAACACGTCAATTGGGTGCTAAGGGTCAAAAGCATACAATTGCAGATGATTCTGCTGTCTTTCTCGACGGCCCATTATAGTCATTGGTCTCTGGTTCTATTGATGACAACTCAACTCAAGAGTTTTGTGACAAGGTATGGTGTTACGCTCAAAAATTAATAAATAAAAGGAACATTTGCTTAATTTGTTTTTGTAAGGAACGGCTGAAAATGTGTTGACAGTTTTTAATCCAAATTGCAGGCCAAAAAGGGTGTTAGGTTAAAAGCCAGAGGAGTCAGCACCTGGTGAAGTAATCACAGAGCAATTTGTGTTGCTCTGCAACCCCATTACACTGCTCTAAATGTTAAATCATGTTGTGGTATGTGATGGTAAAGATGATGCTGTATCATCAAAGAATAATGCTTCATGAGCTGTCCTATAGTTCTAAGACTGACGGCTACTGTAAAGCCCTCTGTGAAGTAGAAATCTGTGGAGTCAAAATTACACAGCCGCTACAGTATTTATTTTTACAAATTAGACAGCCACCATTCTCATCAACAGGTGAATTCATACATTATATATTGTTAAGTACAAAATATGCAAATCAAACTGTCCTACATTCTTGCTGACTTTTGCCACCGGCTCTGCATGAACAGTCTTCAGCTTTGTTCTGCCACTGGCAATGTCCTGCAAGAGGTGTCCATGTGTTTTATGAACCAAGAATACTTGCCGAGAAAAAGAAATCACTTCCTGCTTTTTGGCAGGCCCCATCTGTGTATAGAGTCATCCTTGAAAAGACTCACCGGGGACTGATGAAGACATCTGGAGATACAGTACCTGCCACATCTGCTAATGTCTAAACACATTTACCTCAACCCTGTCAGAACCATTTGAATTACCATGTATCCGTCAGATGATGCTTTGATCGGCCCGGCTCCCTGTGTCACAGCTCTTGAAGCCAGCATCCAGCCATCAGAGCCCATTAGAGAGCAGCACAGTAAAGCTGTCGACTCTGCAGCTACAGCAGCAGGGCTGGAACACATTTAGAAAATATCCATCTTCCATTAACAGCTAGTGCATACTGTAACTTCTCCCAAATATGAAGTATCCAGATAATGGTTGGGGTGCGGCTGGTACAAACAAATACCGGCCAGCTAAATAAACAGTGACGGAGGATTGAATGCTGTACTACAAATTCTCACCTGGTAAATTTAGCATAATGTACATTTCTGCACCACTTATTCAGAGCTTTGATTCTCCACCTGAACCCGATTGGGCCCGAAACGCTGGGTTTGGGCCAAGCCGATCGGTAATCTAGTGTGTGTAAATAATGTGTGTAAATAAATGTGTCAAATCATGTGTCTCTGTGTCCTCCGGTATCCTTCAATGCTTCTAACGGCATATGCAAGACTTCACAGACCGGAGGAAAAAAAACAATCAGAGCTGAGCTGGAGCCTTACCGTCTCTGAGCAGCTGTCAATCACTCGCAAAATCTGATCAAACGGTCAAACTAGGCAGCGCTGATCAAATATGAATCAATATTCTGTAACTGTAATGCCTATTTCTCTCCTCAAATGGTCTCAGAAACATCTTGTAGTGTACTGTTAAGCTGTAAAATGAGAAAGTTTGTGACCCGGCAGCCATGTTGAGATCAGTTGAGGAAATACCAAGCACCGCCCACCAGCCGGAGCACAGCCAATAGGAGCGCTCTCTCTCTCTGAAATGACATGTGATTGGTCAAAGTCTCCCGTCACTAGGCTAGATTTTCTAAAGCCTGAAAACAGAGCCATGAGGAGATGCAGAAGTCTAGTTTTCTCTCAGAACTCTTGAATCACAATATGCTGAAAGGTTATTATGGAATTTTTGCCCACTGATACCAACAAATTGTTGTGTACTGAAGCTTTAATGGCTTATTTATTTATCAAGGTATTTCTTTATTTCTTATTTTGGCAGGCTTCTATAATCACCGGTCTCCTGGTTGAAAGTCATTTGTTTGTTTGAGCCGTCCATTTCCCCTAATCATCCTCCATCTATCAGATGCAAAAGTTGTTTTTTTTCTTTGTAAAAAGTTGTTTTTGGTTGTATTTTTGTATGTAAAGCAGTAGAGTGCAGTTGGCAGGATGATAGATATGTGTGTCTGACCATCAGACGTTAGCTTATTAGTATTTCAGCTCCTTCTTGTTGGACACCAGGTATACAGGGGTTTAATTAATTCATCCACTCAGCAGTGAACAAGTCCAGGGGGCATCAAGGACCTTATAAAGCAAGACTATATCATGCCAGGGATCCTTCCCAGAGATGGACTGACAAGAAATCAACCCACTCCAGGTAAAAAAAAACAAAAATAGTGTGGTCGTCACGCCTCATTGAGCGCTGCTTCCGTGCGTTATACCTTTCATACTTCTTCCTGCTGCCGAGGTAATGCACGGAGAGTCAAAAGAAATCTCTAGTTCAACCTTGTGAGATGTTGATGCTCCATGTGATCATCATTGTGTGAGCAGCGGTAGGCCCTTATACATATTTGACTCACCGCTTGCCCAAGTGGTGCGGTGTGGAGGTGTGATAGTGGGAGGCAGATGAGAGGAGTAGTTCGGTGCAGTTCAGGACAAAATATTCTAAGGAGCTACAGGAGTTGCTTTGACATTCAAGTAATAAGCATAAATCAGGAATCTATTAATTTGAACAGAGAATAGCTTTAGATTTTCAAGACGAACTGCTAAATTTGAAGAGACAGCATCAGTGGTGTTGTGAGGCAATGAGATTCAGAAGTTTGATAAGTGTAATTATTAGCTGTTACTACACAAAAATAGAGTCAATGAAAGCACACACTATCTGTTTTACACCTACTGTGCTTATTCTTGATGGTGTTTTTTCAGATGTTATCAGTTTATAGGAAGTGGCAAAATCATTTTGCAGTACACTTGTTCATTTCATTACCATCAGGTCTTCAACTGAAAGCCCTCTCTGTTAGACATGTTAATTATGGGTGTAGGAAAATATTGGGATATTATGTCTCATACTGTATCGATTCTCAAAGACATATAGATTTTTAAATAATAGTTCACATGCAAAGATTTACTCAGTCAATACTTTACTTCATTTGCAAAGATATGCACCCTCTCAAAGTCATGTTGGATGTTACAGGGACTGTTATAAATGCTTAATCAGATCATTTTTTCACTCAGATTTTATGCAAATGGTGGTGTGTTCTTTATACTATAACAACAATACAATATACAATAATACAATATCACAATATATTGAATCATAACCCCTGTATCGTGATACGTATCGTATCGTCAGATTCTTGCCCATACACAGGCTTACTGTTAATAGCAACGTTAGCCCCAAATATAACCCCTAGGATTAGTCTGGTGATATTCTACACTTTTCTTATTGTCAGGAAATCACATGAAAAGATCCTATGTACAAGGATCATCTGTGTAGCATGATTGAGCTTCTTCCTCAATGCTATAGAGCTTCATTGTTGCCTAAAAACTATTAAAAACAAATTAGATTCAATTTTCAATTTACAAGTAACTTTTGACTGGTTATGAAACTCAGTTTAATACTGATGGCTCTATATGACCTACATAGGGAAACAAGATCATCAGCGAGAAGATTGGCTATAGTTATTCTCAATGTCTGTTGTCCGGTCAGCAATATCAGACAAAATGATTGACGGCATGCAACTCCTTCAGCTCAGATGCCAGCGGGGCCTCCGGCAGCGAGCGGCCTGCAGTCAGAGCTCCGCGCCTGGCAGCAGGAGCTCCTTCTCCAGCCAGGAGCAGAGCTTCGCCTCAGCGCTCCGCTGGTCCCCGCTGGGACCAAATACCGACGCCATGCTGCTCGAGGCCCAGGACGTATTACTGGGCCCGTTGGAGGGAAGGGAGGCACGAGAGATCCAGGACTAAGTGGGGTAGACTGTCAGACCCTACTAATTCATGTGTTTGATTTAAAAAATCTAGCCCGTGACGGAAGACTTTGACCAATCACAGGTCATTTCAGAGAGAGAGCGTTTCTATTGGCTGTAATCCGGCTGCTGGGCGGTGCTTGGTATTTTCTCAACAGATCTCAACATGACTGCCGGGTCACAAACTTTCTCATTTTACAGCTAAACAGTACACTACAAGATGTTTCTGAGGAGAGAAATAGGCATTACAGTAACAGAATATTGATTCATATTTCATCAGCGCTGCCTAGTTTCACCATTTGGTTGGAGTTCGTGAGTGATTGACAGCCGGCTCTCAGAGATGGCAGCTGGACGGCAGACTCCAGATCAGCTCTGACTGGTTGTTTTCCTCCGGTCTGTGAAATGTTGCAGATGACGTTAGGAGCACCGGAGGACACAGAGGGACATGATTTTTTTCAGATTACCTGTCTCATGCACTACTGTCAGAATATAGTGACGTTTTATATAAATACCTTTTTTTTAATCATATTTGCTCCATTTCTACCCACTGCTGCTTTAAATTTGCTGTAGTAGATTAAGTGTTAACTGCTTGTTACCTTTGTGCCATCACCGCAATAATTCACTCATTCATATTTGAGGATTTATCCGCTTACAAGGCGGCTTTATTTCTGAAAAGCGTCCCCCTTTTTTCAGTTAGATGTTTTTTATGAGTTGCATATGAAGCTCCAGCAGAGCTGCCCTTTGAACTTCCTTTGGTCCATTTGGTAACCTTCCAGCCAGAGGACCTCCATGCTGAGTGGGCCCGTCCAAAAAGAAGCTGGCTTTCTGTATCTGGCAAACTGCCAAGGCGTGTCTTGCCAGCTTTACCAGGTGCCCGTGGCCCGGTGTAGGGGCCGGAGTCAGGTAGCGCTCCTCAGGCCAGATGGCCCTTCCATGGCGCTACATCACTCAGCCCCCCCCCTGAGCCCTTCTGGAGACCGCTGGTCATGAAAATGAAGAATCCTAAAAAGACAGAAACAGCACTGAGATTAAAAAGAAATCATGAACAAACATGTACTGTAGCTGTAGCATTCGCAATCGTACTGTATGTCCCTTACCATGATATATACAGTATATATACATATATACATATATGTACATATATGTATATATACAAAACAACCCTTTTAGATCACATCCCAGGTCATTTTGTGCTCCTATTTAACAAAATATGCAAAAAATCTTTCTTTGTATTTTCACATCAAAATCCAATCATCATTTCTTCTGTAAAACAAAATATGACGTGTGCTTACGTACACTATACCAACCAATTTCAACCAATAATATGACATCCATGCATCAATCAATCTGCAACTTTTAGCGACAAGGGAGGTGTGTGTGTGGAGCCGCAGTCCTCAGTAGCTCCGTATAGAGCTGTGTATTGGCAAGAATCTGGCGATACGATACGTATCAGGATACAGGGGTTACGATTCAATATATTGCGAAACTGTAAATAAGGTGATATATTGCGATTGATTAAATCTAATTTTTAGGAAAACTGTCATAATATAAAGAACACACCACCATACGCATAAAATCTGAGTAAAAAAGGTTTATTTCTTTATGCAATCAGACCGGTGGGATCTGAATCAATCACAGTCCCTTTAACATCCAACATCATAGCACTACTTTGAGAGGGCACAAACACTGAGAGGGTGCATCTCTTTGAAAATGAATTAAAGTATTGACTGAAATAATCTCTGCATGCAAACTATTAATTAAAAATGGATACAGTGTTTCTGAGAATCGATACAGTGTCACAAAACATAATATCGCACTACATTCTAAGCCCGCCCTCTTTTTAGCGGTCCAATGAAATGCGAAGGATTAGATTTAAATCCCTCTTGTAACTGAACACTGCTCAAATATTCCATTTCACTGGGGAATACTCCCAGAACAGAAGATAAAGACGCTCTAAATTCCGTAAATGAGATGTCTGGAAGTTTTATGAGCATAGGTCCTTGTTATATTCACCTATTACAGTCTGTCCAAGTTTGAAATGAAATGACAGCAATTCTTCACACCGTATGGCCAATCAGGACAGATTTAAATTCAAAGTCCATCAACGCACTCTACCGACCTATTGGCCCTGTAGCCCTTTTCCAAACACCTCTCCCAGCGCTTGATTGCTGTAAATGAAGAAAGGAACAATCAATGGTCAAATGACAGACTGCATTGCAGCATAGCCTGCTGATGGAAGTTGGGGCTCAAAGTGATCTGGCCACTCTCTCCACACACTCCCCCTGCAGGCCCGTACAAGGTCAAGGTTACTGGCAGAAGAAACTGTACAAGCATATCTGTCCACTTCATATCTGTAAAAAGGCGGCTCAGTCGGTGGCTCATGTGAAACCTCCCCCAGGGCTGCACACGGCCGAGCTGCAGATACAATGTTATCCATCTGGGGATGGAAATTGTGAGCTCAGATGGAGAGTTTAATGGTTTTTATTACAAATATATTAGATATCTGAAGGTGATAAAGAGGGTTAAAATTCTCAAAATTTGACCCTATATATATATATATATATATATCTCATGTTATATCTTATAAGTAGGGGTTAAAGAAAATATCAAAAATATAATATATTGGGATATTATATTTTGTGATAATGTATCGGTTCTCAAAAACACTTTTGATTTTTTACTAATAGTTTACATACAAATATTAACTCAGTCAATACTTTATTTAATTTGCAAAGAGATGCACCCTCTCAAAGTAGTGCTATGATGTTGGATGTTACAGGGTGATTGCATAAAATCGTAAAAAGATTTTATGCATAATGGTGGTGTGTTCTTTATACTACTAACAGTTTTCCTAAAATTCGATTTAAAATATCGCTACATATCGCCTTGCTTACAATATCGCAATTTATTGAATCAACCCCTGTATCGTGATACGTATCGTATCGTCAGATTCTTGCCAATACACAGCCCAGGTTGTGAGCCACAAACTTAGTTGTATTTTGATGTTTTGGTTGTAATGAATTAGCAGTTTCTCATCTGATCAACAGTGCGACAGTATTCTGGTGTAATAAACCCCCTAAAAAGAAGCCACATACCCACAATATACAACATGGCACCTCACATTTCTCAGTGGCAGAGACAGACAGAAACAGTGTTTGCTTTGTGTGGGGGTACTTCCTTACATCTCCCTCTCTCCCTCCTTCCACTGTTTCTCTTTCCAAATCACTCTCTGCTGTCAGATGTTGACTGAATCAGGTTAGAGATGGGCGGTGCAGAAACAGAAGCCTCGCTGATGAAAATGACAAAGCATCTACCCTGTTTGGATCTTGAGATGCACAAACTTGCCTCCTTCCCCAGGAAAACATGAGCTTATGTAACCTGTAAAAAAAAAAAGAAGAAGAGAGACCTGCAAAATGTCTGGTGCAGGTGTGCAGGAGTAATTGGAAACAGAAACCGATTTAAACGTGGATTAAAAACTTACAAGCGACGACTATTGAAATATTCATGTAAATCAGAGATTTTCATAATCTCTAACACTTACAGGGATATTGTAATACAACTGTTTTCAGATTTATAGGCAGCAACAGAGACAAAAAGTAATAAAGCGCTTTGCAGATAGTGGTGCAGAGACAGAACGCTCTACAGGTTTTATTTGATGTGACTGTGACATTTACTGATTTGTTATTCAAAGTCTGACACAATGAGCACAGATAGTCGTGACATTAAGGAGCTCTGTTGTCTGCAGTCGTAGTTTCACCCTATGAAACATTCCTTTTACCGGTTTTAAACAGTTTGCTCACTTTACACTTGAATCAGACTTTTATCACCTCCCAGAATAACACTATAATTATGTGCAGTGCAGATGACTTGAGTGGCAAAAGAGTGCGTATTAAAGCTTCAGTAGGCAACAAGTTTTTGTAATTCACGTGTTCTGAGAGAAAACTAGACTTCTGCTCCTCATCATGGCTCTGTTTTCAGGCTTTAGAAAATCTAGCCCGTGACAGGAGACTTTGACCAATCACAGGTCATTTCAGAGAGAGAGAGCGTTCCTATTGGCTGTTCTCCGGCTGGTGGGCGGTGCTTGGTATTTCCTCAACTTGATCTCAACATGGCTGCCGGGTCACCAGCTGTCTTATTTTACAGCTAAACAGTACACTACAAGATGATTCTGAGAACATCTGAGTAGAGAAATAGTCATTACAGTAACAGAATATTGATTCATATTTGATCAGCGCTGCCTAGTTTGACCGTTTGGTCGGAGTTCGCGTGTGATTGACAGCTGCTCAGAGACGGCAGACTCCAGATCAGCTCTGACTGATTGTTTTCCTCCAGTCTGTGAAATCTTGCAGATGCCGCTAGGAGCACCGGAGGACAAAAGGCACATGATTTTTTTTGCAGATTACCTGTCTCATGCATTACTGTCAGGATATAGTGACTGTTTTATAAAAATAACTGTTTTATTCATATTTGCTCCATTTCTTCCCACTGCAGCTTTAACCTTTTTGACCGATCATTTGATAAGCTTTGACTGACTTTACAGGTAAACAAACAGGATTCCATGAAAAATAGCAAAAGAAGACGACACAAACATGCAGGAATTTAACTTTGGCTCATTTTGTTGAATTTAGTTTTTTTGTACAAAAACAAGTTGTTCAGCAAATAAATCCATTAAAACAGGGTTCAGTATAAAAAACTAGTGCTAACCACTGAGCCTCAATACCTCTTACAAGGTCAACCATGTGCACAGAAAAACTCAACTGTAAAAACATGTTGCTATTATATCAATTTAATGGGATTAGTCAGACATAAAACCCCCTCTTAAATCAGTGACTCAGGTTGGGTGGAGGTGAGTTTCATCTGGCTTTCACAGCTTGTATACATTTAAACAGATGAAAGTGAGTGATTCATTGATGACTAAAGAGTTCCTCATTGTACACCTGAAAACAGATTTCCAGTACATGAAGGCATTTTTCTCAGGACCATAAAGTTGGCCTTGAAGATAGTTCCATTAGCACCTCACAGGGCAGCAGCGTTGACTCATAGAAAGGTTTCTTCCCTCAGCAAGCAACTGAACAGACTTGTTTGAAGCTGTCTATTTTTTATCTAGGGGAGCCTTTTTCCCTGTTATCTTGGGGAGACTTTTTTTTCTGTTTGTATGTGCTTCGTATGCAAGAGCTTCCATTCCTCCACCTGGGAATCCAAAATATTGCTGGTTCGAGCACTTTTACCTCGTCTCATGGTGGGAAATATGCAGCTTGGCAGCTTTTTTTTTTTTAAAGCGTCAGTTTCAGTGCCACCGAGGCACATCCTGGCAAGCGGGATGTCTTTGTTTCTTCAGGTTGCTACTTTTATTCTTCACTGTCCTTAAACTTGACTGCTGGGATTTCTTAAGCTGACAAGCGACATTGTGATGGGGCAGCTGTGTAAAAGAAGTGTTGTGCCTAATGAGATTTCCTTGTGCTTTTTCCCTTCGCCTGGGGGCTTCAGGAGCCTTGCTTAGTTCAAGTGGAGGTCTTATTACCGTATTCCTCAATCGAAGGACTTCTTCAGATTCACACCTCAAGCAAATTCCAGCCTGTTTGATCCCTCAGCACTGCACTGATGAGTTGATCTGAGGGGGAAAAAAAATAATAAAAAACTGCTTGCCTCTCAGATGATGAGAGATGGAGACACGCGGTGTCTACCAGCACTTTGCAGGTTTTAATTGCTGGAGAAACGAGGATCGGGTCAGAACGATCCAGGCATTGTGTCATTAGATGGAATAAATAATTTTCTGTCTTGTCAACCAGAACCCATATGGAAAGGATAATTAGAGCTGCTTTAATTAGTATACCTTTCAATGACAGATGGTAGCATCTAGCTTTGTTGACGATATCCAAAAGGTACATTTTTGAAATCTGCAACTCGTCCCTCACAAGGTTTTATTTGTTCTGTAATAAAGTCTGTTTTTATTGCACTCTTGCAATTTTATTTTGGCTTCTGGCTGTTTCACAGCACACAGACAGCGGGTACAGCTTGATACATCTGGGGACAATTTCTCTATTTCTGACAGTTTGCTGTTTACATATCCAGACATATAACCCAAACCAACACAACTTGAGCTTCCACACGAGTCGTTATGGTAATAACTCCACAGATAAAAAAGATATCTCCAGCATCCATGAGGGTGTTAATGGAATTCACAGGGGAAGAGAGTTGAGGCAGTTTTTTCATTACCATCAATCATGAAATTGTTAATTCCAGTGATTAATGTTGGCTTCAGTCTCCTTTGCTATTTCTGCCTGTCTTTATACACACATTTAGCTCATAGGGATGGTTCCAGCCAAAGCAATGTCACAGCAAGGAGAAATTAAGGCTTTTATTCATAAATTAAAGTGGCAGAAATTAATGTGAATGCATAATTAGCAGTTTTCATTAACAGGGAGTGATTTAAGACTTAATGATGAATATAAATGAAATGTTTGTTTAAAAACATAGTTTATTGGGATGAGTAAGAGCTGGTTGCAAGTGGTTGGATGCTCACACCCCTAATTTGGAATTTAATATGTTACAGCTGTAATTGGAATATATTAGTGAGTACAAGGGATGTAACCGGATACAATACCATAACAATATTTGAATATGAACACATAATGTGCTCTTTGCAGACGGCATCTGAGTTTGTGCATTATTATTAGTTGTTTATTCTGCATTATTATAGTTGTTTGTTGCCTCTAACACACATAGATCCTACATACAGTATACTATATATAGTATAGTATACATATATCATATGATTTAGATGTTTTCTTCAGTATGAGCGATAATCCAGTTGATTGTTGGTCCATCCACATCTATGGTCTGAGTGAACACAAACTGCCAGTAAGTAATGCAGCAAAACAAAAACCACAAGATAGTTGTCAGTTAAATATTTAAACATTCTGCATGGTTAATGGTAAAAACTGCAAAATGACAAACTGAAGTTAGGGACCATCTTAAAAGTGCAAAAAGATGGGTTGAAGTTTTCTCCTCCCACTGCATGCACAACCAGCATTTATCCATTTACTTATTTATCATTTTTTTTTAAAATTATACAATATTGTAGGGCTGAACGATGTGGGAAAATAATCTAATTGCAATTTGTTTTTAAGCAATATTGCAATTGTGATTCAGTATGCATTTTTTAAAGTTCATTATCTTCTATATTATTCACTATACACAAGCAATAAATCATTCTATAGTATGTCCAACCCACCAACATGTGTTATGATGAAATGAAATGAACTTCATGAATTGACATGAATAACATATATTTTTTTAGCTATTGAAATCTTCAATCACAGTAGAATATATACAGTATATATATATATACATTTTTTTTTGCTAGGTTTGAAATTACAATTCAAACCTAGCAAAAACATAGTCTAATATAATCATCATGACTTAACTTAAATAAAATTTGGAAAAAACAAACAAACAATAAATCATTGCAGAACAACAGGCCTGGTGTGAACGTGAATATATAATTGACTGAAACCCGGCATTGGCCATTTTCACACAGTAGTACTGCGAGCATCAAAGCTTGCATGTGTTGTTTTCTTCATCTACTCTGGTTCGCATATATCACGTGGCACGTAGGGCGGCGTGTGTGCATGTGGAGGTGTTTCCGACCCCCTGGTTGGTTAGACTGCGTAGCATTAAAAAAAAAATATTTTATTTTTTTAAATCAAAAATTGAATTGAAAATTGCTTTCTATTACAGTGCGATGTCGGTTTGAATGCTTTTAATTATTCAGCCCTACAATATGGTGCAACGAGCTATAAGGCCTATGCCTGTTTTGCTAATGTGTTCCTCATTTTTAGTCATAGCCTACACTCTTCAGACTAACGTTTTTTTTCTGACTGTAATTTCTCATTAATAAACCCCCATTCTATTTCAGTATTCCCAGTGTGATTCATTCTTTATTATTTGATTAATTCCGATTCTGTACATGGTTCAAATATTGTTATTTTGTACATTTTGTGGGAACCTAAATTAAGAAATTAAAGCAGCAGTAGGTAGAATTGGAGCAAATCTGATTTAAAAAAAGTTATTTTTATAAAACGGTCAATATATTCTGACAGTAGTACATGAGACAGGTGGAGTGCTCCTAATGGCATCTGCAAGATTTCATAGACTGGAGGAAAACAACCAGTCAGAGCTGATCTGGAGTCTGCCGTCTCTGAGAAGCTGTCAATCACTCGTAAACTCCGACCAAACGGTCAAACTAGGCAGCGCTGATCAAATATGAATCAATATTCTGTTACTGTAATGCCTATTTCTCTCCTCACATGTTTTCAGAAACATCTTGTAGTTACTGTTTAGCTGTAAAATGAGAAAGTTTGTGACCTGGCAGCCATGTTGAGATCTGTTGAGGAAATACCAAGCCCCGCCCACCAGCCGGAGCACAGCCAATAGGATCGCTCTCTCTCTCTCACTGAAATGACCTGTGATTGGAAGTCTTCCCTCAGATTTTCTAAAGCCTGAAAACAGAGCCATGAGGAGGTGAAGAAGTCTAGCTTTCTCTCAGAACACTTGAATAACAATATGCTAAAAGGTTATTATGGAATTTTTGCCCAATTATGCCAAAAATATTCTGCCTACTGAAGGTTTAACTAGCAGTAGAAAACAGTTTAACACAACAAGTGAGTCAGAAAACCATACTCTAGAGGATTTCCCACAGACCAGGTCCCACACCCTTCCTGTGTAAATTCAAATACAGATAGCGGCCTTGCACTATACATTTTATTTCTTTATTTTGGGGTTGCATCTGCAATACACCTAAATATAGGTATTGCCTTCAGGTATTCATGAAGCTGCTGCGCACCTGAAAAATAAAAAACATGTGTAGTCGTCACTGCTCACTTCTTATTACCTGCAGCAGATCTTAGAGAGCACCAGGATGCAAAAATTATGTTAGTATGATCGACAGCATGGCCTTGGCATATTTAATGACAACATCTCGTGTGAGAAAGTGGAAGTCAAGATATACATGTACAAACGATGTGATGTGAATTATGCATTGAGGCACTCTACCTGAACCCTCCGTCACCTAGTCAACGTTGTTTTGCTGTAATTACAGTGCGGCAAACGCAACGAAGTGTCACAACAACATCTCCACGGTGCGGCCTGATATACTGCGTGTTAATGTTTTCTAATAGGTTTTATCAGACGTAGACTGAGAGGTTGAAGTAGGAAAAAGCAGCTGTTGTGATCCATCAACTAACTTCTCTGCAGAAACATAACTCACAGAAGCAGAGAGTGATTAGCAGCGCCCTGTTTTGATTCATGATTAGACATTGTGTGTGACAAATCTAGAAATTGGATGAAATGGAGAATGAACAATTTGCAATCTAACTCCATTTAGCCGCAAATTGGACAGACATCTGTTTCCTTAAGCGTGTTGCTGTTTTTTCTTCTTCTCCCATTCCCCTGCATGGGGGTGTTAATCCAGCTCTTTGCTGTCATTTGAATAGCATGTTTGTACTGATCCCTGCAGTGTGAAACCGTGTGCTGCTTCTCTCTGATCTTCCCCTCAGAGGACCATTACTCTCTTTATAACGTCACTGGCATTTTTTATTCTGACTCCAGCCCGTCAGCACCCAGAAGAGAGGACAGGTTGTGTATATCCATCAGTCACTGAGTGTATAGTCATTACATCAAGCCAGACATCAAATAGGTGTTTCAGCAGCCTGATGTGCACCATATTGTAATGTGCAATTCTTTTTCACACCTTCTAGTTGCATCGGGGAAGATTAATGTTGTGCTATAGCTGGGTTTTGAAACTTTGTTTTTATCACTCTCATTGCAGAATGATGGGCATCTTCATTAGAATTAAAGGGGAGATATCGTGCTCATTTTCAAGTTCACACTTGTATTTATGGTTTCTACTAGAAAATGTTTTTTTTTTTCATACTGTCAGTCTGAATATACCTGTATTCACCCTCTGTCTGAAAGGCTCCATTTAAGCGCCTGTTTCTTTAAAGCAGCAGTGGGTAGAAATTAAGCAAATATGATTAAAGTCATTTTTATAAAACGGTAGCTGTATCCTGACAGTAGTGCATGAGACAGGAAATATGAAAAAAAATCATGTGTCTCTGTGTCCTCCGGTGCTCCTAATGGCATCTGCAAGATTACTGTGTTAGTTCACATTCTGTGGGTTGGTAGGCTCTCCAGATACCCAAATGTACGTATGTGCACAAGCACTGAAAAAGTGAGTATTTCATGATATGTCCCCTTTAAGAAAACTTGAATTAAATCAGCGTGTGGCACATTTACCAAGTCGTGGTCTAATATACTGCGTCCCCAAGGGGCTTCTGGTTGTAAAACTGAATTATTGTTTTATTAAAGGTCTTGATAAAATTAAAGCTGCTTCAGTTATTCACTGCCTTCAAGCTCGTGAGGAACAGTATGATATAGCAGAATATGAGCTCTCTAGGTGAGGTTAGCTGAGGCAGTCTGATTTTTCTAGAGAGCCTCACAGCATCTTCAGTCTCTCTTTCCACACATTTTACACCTCATTATGACATAAAAAGTTACAGCTCACTCACCAGCAAGAAAATGCATCAAGAGTCTCTTAACCTCGAGTGAATGCATTCCTAAAACAACACACATCAGCAATTCTTTAATGAAAATGGTTGTGAGTAGAGTGAGTTGTAGAGTAAAGAGTGTTTCATTTCATCTATAGATTTGGGTTCAAAGCCATTTTCTTTTGGTCATGGTGAAAATTAGAAATAAATGGTTTCGTCTCTCCTCCTCCTCCTCCTCCTCCTCCTCCTCCTCCTCCTAACATGACTGATGATAGAATGTGTAGCTCCTCTAGGATCATATGATAGAAGACATACCGTATATTGACGGAGAAGTACTAATCTTTGGGCACAGTTTACGAAACTAGGAGCTTGATGTGTGTTCCTTCCAATGTGGGCACTTGGTCTTTTTGAATTTGGTATATTCAGCAGTGGAAGAACTATTCAGATCATTACTTAAGTAAAAGTGGAAATGCCACACTTTGAAAAATAGTCATTCTGCAGTAAAATGTTCCCTGTTCCCTGTTTTACTATTATATATAATGGTTCTGGATTAATATTACTGCTGCAATAATGTGCATGTTGCATTTTAAGGTTGTGCTAATTTTAACTACTTTATATATTGCTGGATGTTCTACAGCAATGCATCATATTCTAGAAGTATAAAGTAGCATAAAATGGAAATACTTGTTCTACAGTGCATACAGTCTATAATGCATTATAAATATACTTATAATGTGTTATAATCTGCTTCTAGCACTGTATAATTATAGTTATAAGCACATAAATATTCATAATGCTTTATAACAATAATGATAACACACTATAAAGCATTTTATCGTGACTCATAAAGGTTGCGTATAATTGATAATTGCTGGTCACTCAATGACAATTTGATTTTGCAAGGATCATAGTGTATTATCATAATCAGAGCTGTAATACATCATAATCTTTTTATGATGCATTATAATGTGATTACTTTAAGTGGTCATTGTTTGCTTTCAGTAAAGTAAAAACTAATTTCACAACCTTTTTTGTGTGTTGTTTTTATTTATGATATATATATATATATATATATATATATATAAACTTTACTTAAAGCAAACAGGACCAGAGTAACTTATAATCACATTCAACAGTGATTATAATGCATTATACAATTACAATAATGTATTACAACTATGATAACTATAATACACCAGCATCTTTGCAACAAAAAAGTCAGTGAGTGATCAACAGTTATGTATTATGATACTTGACCTCATAAGCCATTATAAAATGCTTTATAATGTGTTATGCTTCTTTTAATAAAGCATTATGAATATTTATGAGTGCTTATAACTTTAAGCAGATTAGAATGCATTATAAGTATATTTACAATGCATTATAGACATTGGCACCGTACCAACCTTTAAGAATAGTACCTGAATGTTTTGGTTGGTATGTGTTGGCATCAGAAGAACACTGCACCAGGCAATGCTGCACACAATAACAATAAGTCAGATCAGGGGTTTAAATAGACACTGTACAATATGATAGTGCAGCATCTAATTAAAGTCTACTTTCTGATCAAACAGCCAGTGATCTAGGCCAAATAAACCCACACCTACAATGCCAACAGTAGAAGACAGTGGGGAATTTGTAATAAATCCATGTGTGAGTGTTCCTCATGATACTCAACATAGTCCCATGAATCAATGAGAACTTGAAGACAGGTGGCATTACCAGTGGCACAATATGTTTTGAAGAGGTTTTCAGCATCAAACACAATTTCTTTTTATTTAGTACTTCCCATGCACTTTATACAGAGGAAGCAAATCCAAAGAGTTTTTGCGGTGTTCAGTGTGAGTTTGTTATCCTGGTTAAACAGCCGGCCCAGACAGACAGCTCTGTGCCCAACTCAAGCTGATTGTGCTTTGGGTTTGTTTTCCCTATCAAAAGGCTGCAGAGAATAGAGCTTTATGAAGAATTGCATTACTCTGCATAATTACAGCACATTATGCACCTTCATTTGTCATCCTGTGCTAAAGTGCTCATCAGACAAATGTTTGGTCTCTCAGTTGTTGCGCCATTTGTAATAATACCAAGTCTCTTTTCAGAGGAGCAACAAAGTCTGTCAAGTAATTTGAAAGGATTTCGGTATATGCACACAAAGGGAATGTGATGTTTTTAGTCTGTTAGTCAGTTAGTTAGTCAGACTATACTTTAAGTATATTCATGTTATTATACCTTTAAAGATACTTACTGAAATATCAACATTTCTCTAAATGAAAACAAAAAAATCGGTGTAATTCTTAATCTCTTAATTGGCCTGCCTTCATAAGGAGGCCATTTTTTTATAGAACACATTCATTAAATATGAGTGTGAGTGTAGTATGTATGAAATTGCAGAGATCTCTGCCAACACTTTCTCTACATCATGTTAATATATTCATAAAGCCATCATATTTAAAGAAACAGTGCATTATTTATGGACCTAAGTAGTATGAGTTGCGTGAAGTCATGCACTACAGTCAAAAGCTTTTGAACTGTATTTTGAAAAGTTGTAGCTGCCTGCCCATGTACTTCCTTTTTAACTGCCCAGCTTTCTCAAGGTTGTACTTTAACCAGTGGTACAGTATCCTGGGGATCTTAAATACAGAAATAGAAAGAAACAATATCACATGAATTTGATTTGTTTCACGGACAAGACTACGCAGTCTGGAGGCATTCAAATAATGGCATTTGGTTTCCTTACCCATTCCCAACGAGCGTGGATCCAACCAAACGAAGCCCTAAATAACAGTAGCTTTAGCTGCAATTGTTAAATCTGTCACTTGGTACCCAAGAGATCCAGTGCTAAAGGCCTCAGCTAAATTTGCTCTCTGTGTGACTCAGGGCAAGCGGGAAGAGAGAGCAACTCAACCAGGGGCTTCTGGGCTTTTCACAACACTGACTACTTCATGTGATTTATGTGGATTTTTTTTTTGGTCCCTGTTTGCTTAAGAAATGCGAGCACAGTCTGTCCATGGGGTGGAACAGACTGTCATAGAGTTTTTTTTAGTACACAGTCAGAGGCACTTTAGGGCTGTACAGTAAGTTATTGAAACTCTCTCTTGAACTTGGTTGTCTTGTGACATTTTAAATTTACATTTCCATTGTCAGCTCAAGGGCAAACTTCATTCTAATGAAGGCTGAGAAATGGTCAAAAGCTCCTGAACAAGCAAGCAAGTCGACCTTGGGCTGAGATAGAATTCGTTGCCAGTACATTCAAATTCAGCTAAACACAGAAATGTATGCACAAATCATTCCGACCGACATGTTTAAAGCCCCTGATCTTAAGTATTTCTCTATAACAGGAAATATTAATGACTAAATACGCAACAATCAAAGTTAATCTTCTTCTTAAGAAAGCGTTCTATATGGTATTCTGTAGGCTTCACCTTCTAAGACCTGTCGCTATAGGGCCTATCCCTGTGCACATGCGCAGTCATGAAGATTTCTTTCACGCTCTTGTGCTCTACATAGCCGGGCCAGCCTTGCATGCTTTTAGTGCATGTTTGTGCATGTGAGCGTGCCCCACTGGCTAGCTCACGGCCGCTGCTCTGCACTGCTCTCACATGGCGGTTACAGCTGATATCACTGTCCCAACAGACGGCGTCGTCACGGAAGCATTGCACCCACCCTCCGGTTCCCCGTCAGGTAAACACTGTTATCTCTGTCAGCACTTTCGCCGTTGTTTGCACTGTTAGCACCATTAGCTGTAGCGGCCCGGCTCGCTGTCGCCATTTTGAGAGCCGTTGAGAGGCAATAGAAATGCTCCAAATCCCGTATTTTGCACCTTTAAGTCATTTTGCGTGCTGTCACCACACCGTTCTGTCTTTTGGTGTCATTTCATGCCATGCAGTCTTTACTGAATGCGATATAAACCCACCCACGTGTATATGCTACACTCTGAGCTATTGTGACGCTCAAGTGAGGAAGACCAATTCACGTAATTTAAAAAGTGAGAGAGACTACTTGTGGTGGCCGGTTCAAACAAACACAGGACTTTCACCCAGAAGACCAGTGTTCATGTCCCATGAGAAACCAAAAATGTTGTTGAGTTATTTTGAAGTTACGTCAATATTTTACTTAGTTTATGTACTTATTTCAAGCCAAACCCTGACGTTTTTCCTGAAACTAAGTGGTTTCCTTGCCTAAACCTAACTGCGACCGTTATGAAGTACTTATTTTAAGCCCAACAATGTTTTTCCTAAACCTAACTAAGTGGTTTTGTTGCCAAAACCTAACTGCGGCCGCTACTGTAATTTTTTGCCTAAAAATAACCGTGAGCGTTTCACGTTAATGCCGTTAAATGACACGTAAAGAGCAAAACGTTAACCCTGTGGCGTGAAATGATATGAAATTATACGTATCGTGACACGTGTAATGTCCTTAAAAGTGGTGTGCTATTTATACGCCTTCCCATTAGATCACGTTGGAAGATCACATGACTATCGTATGATATCTGTTGAAAAGTTTTATCTTAAAGAAGAGTTGAAAGATAGTTTGTTTGAAATGTTACATAAACTATACAGTATTCGCTGTGTTTGGACTAATCACATTATAAATGGATGTAGAATCTTAATGGGATGTGCGGTCTGTATTGGTCCAAAGCATCTTCCTTATTGGTTTTGGAAGCAGAATATTCAGCTCCAGATGAATTACCCCGGATCCCCAAGGCCTTTCATTTGTCAGCACTAATGACCACAGTTCCCTCCCTCTCGCTCTGCTGTTGTTTTACCTGTAATAATGGATTGATTTGCGGCTCTCAAAGCAGCTGTGAGTGAGTGAGAGAAAGTTTGCATTGAACTCATTAAAGTTTGTATTATCCAGTGTTTAGCACACTGATTATAGCAAAAGGAGCCATCTGCTTGGGGGAGCGGGGCTCCCATCACAGCTCTTTATAATTTACCAAACAAAGTTTGTCGCTCCCGTCAAAAATCTGCAATCTGGAAGAGTACAGCCGAGGTTGGTGGCATACAGTAAACTAAAAGGTGTTGGTGTATCTCAAGTGAATTATGTAGATGATGTTTTCATAGGGTGCTCCTTGGTGCTCTCCGTGTCATTCAATTAATGCAGTTAGCTATTACTCTGTTCTTCAAAAATGGATTTGCTTACTGAGAAATGAGATTGACTTGTTTCTCATTAAAGGGCAATATTGTAGGGCTCTCCTGGAGGTCCTTACTCTGGAAGACATTAGCATATTTATCTTTAGCCCTGTTAGCATTCTAGACCGGTATTCAAGAAATTACATGTTTTTAGGGTTGTAATGAGTACATATTATTACATTCTTATACTACTATAGTAATACTCACCTACCTCTTACCTTCCCCACCAAAGAAAGAACAGCATTGGTCATTTGCTCAAGTGCTTAAGACTACCTACTTACATTTTCCAGAAAAGCATTCTTGACAAATAATGATCGTTGTTTCTCAGAAGCAAATGCAGAAGTAGCATAATGTTGTTATAGTAAACCTCTTGTGGACAGTGTTGCCAGGTGCCAAAAACAAAACCATCACATCAACCCGCACACTGTTGGGAAGCCGACGGCATTAAAGAAGTGTGCATCCTCCTCTTGTTTTGACAGGAGCTTCACCACGGTGTTCAGCAGAGGGGTAAGGGCGTTTGAACCTCGGTGAATGACACGACGCACTGTTGACCTGTGGACATGAAATACCTCGCCGATGAATGACTGGAAAGATCCCGTAGCATAAAACCATACGCCCGACTGTTGTCAGGCCAATAAATAGGCGTTATCAGTCACTATAAGCACCATAGATGTGGGTCATTAGGGGCCTACTATGACTACTACGTTGTAAAAATGAAAGTGAAACTTAAAAGCAACACGTTCTAATTTTATGTTGTAAAACTGAATTAAATATCACGTTTTGAACACAAACAAAAAGGTTTCTTTAGAAACTTAGATAAGTTTAGGAAAAAACATTGTGTTTTGGGTTAAAATAACTACGAACACAAAGACAACTAAACATTGTTAGTTTCAAACAGGATGCATACTCCAGTGTCCTGGGTGAAAGCCCTGGATTTGTGTCCCATCATGCATCTTCCCTGACCTCCACCACTTATGAAGTTTCACACTGACTATACTACAGCACCTCACTTCCACTTCTGCTCCTGTCTTAATTACTACAGTCGTTAGAGGTTGCTGTTGTGTTCTTTTACACTTTCTTTCAGTGATCTACCATATGCATAGATGATAACACCTACTAGTAGGTGTAGTAGACCCTTAGTGACCCACATCTATGGGGCTTATAGAGACTGATAACGCCTATTTAATAGCCTGTCAACAGTGTAATCGGCTGAACTGTAGAGCAATCATTAATTTCAAAACTGCTGCAGAAAGTAGATCCTACTCTAGACGGTCGGACAAATGGGGAATTGACTGCCGGTCAAATCTATTGGTAAAATAAATTGCTCGTCGTTAACACTAGGACTGCCATAGCCCGTGCCATTTAACGTTGTTTCAAAAATTTTAATTATTCCGTCATTGTGTATGATATGTTTCCCTCCCCTGACTTTTCCTAAATATCTATTCTGCACATGCCTGTACTGTCATTATGATAGAATAACATTTAGAAAACCAAATAGATGTTTTTGTTTTTTTCATGACAAAAGCCCCATTGAGTTGCCAGGAGTATCGCCAGTTAACGTTGGTATTCTGCTCCAACTCTCCTCCGCCAGCTGAATTGATGCATTTGCATAAGGCCGTATAAGCGCATTGAGACAATGAATGAGACACAGAAACACACACTTGCACTTATAATTACTTATCACACCACTAGGGTATGTAGGCCCACAGTATTCTTCATATCATGTGTAAATAATCACTGTACACATATATAATTAGGACTGTACTGAGTAGTTCAAAGCTTGATTCACAACATTTGCATTCAAATTATTATTATTTATAACTTACAGAAACATTGTGTGCAATATTCCACCTTGTCTCTCTCTCTATCTCTCGCGCACAGCGAATGACACAGCGCTCGTTACTTGTCTCAGTCTTCAGTCCAAAAGACAACATTTATTAAAAAAAGATAAATGTAATCATTTCCAAAATTCACAACATGCTTTTATCTGAAAAAAATATTCTCCTTGAATCCAAACTTGTTGGCATTTAGCCTTTCAAAAAGAACAATTTGTTCAATATGCCACGGTACTGTTGCTTCGCAATGGACTGTTACTGTATCAGGTGGCAGCATGAAAACATATCATATCATATGAAAATAGCACATTTTATACTGCTAAGAGTATACCAGTTTTATGTAAGTTCTAACTGTTAGATGAGCTATATGGCCGTGTATGGTTTGGTGGGGCTGCTATTTACACTATATGCACTATAGAGATGGAAACATTGGCACAGCCGCACAGCCTGAGTCGTTACAATGCGCTAAAGAGATGGTGACTAATGAGGCGTTTATGGCCCTTCAGCGTGAACCAAACATACAGACGCTCTTGGGCGTAGGATTTGTGCATGGCGGTGCTAGTGTTAAGCATATGGTTCTTTAGTGCCTATAGTTCTTTAGTGTGCTCGCATAATTGCTATGTGAAACCACAACTTACTGGATCAAACGTGTAAAATAAAATAAGATAAAATAAATCTAACCAAGTAGTTTTGTTGCCTAAACCTAACCAAGTAGCTGTGTTGCCTAAACCTAACCAAGTAGCTGTGTTGCCTAAACCTAACCAAGTAGTTTTGTTGCCTAAACCTAACCAAGTTGTTTTGTTGCCTAAACCTAACCAAGTAGTTTCGTTGCCTAAACCTAACCAAGTAGTTTCGTTGCCTAAACCTAACCAAGTAGTTTTGTTGCCTAAACCTAACCAAGTAGCTTTGTTGCCTAAACCTAACCAAGTAGTTTTGTTGCCTAAACCTAACCAAGTAGTTTTGTTACCTAAACCTTACCAAGTAGCTTTGTGCCTAAACCTAACCAAGTAGCTTTGTTGCCTAAACCTAACCAAGTAGTTCTGTTGCCTAAACCTAACCAAGTAGTTCTGTTGTCTAAACCTAACCAAGTAGATGTGTTGCCTAAACCTAACCAAGTAGTTTTGTTGCCTAAACCTAACCAAGTAGTTATGTTGCCTAAACCTAACCAGGTAGCTGTCTTGCCTAAATCTAACCAAGTAGCTTTGTTGCCTAAACCTAACCAAGTAGTTCTGTTGTCTAAACCTAACCAAGTAGCTTTGTTGCCTAAACCTAAGCAAGTAGCTGTGTTGCATTTTTGTTTTGTTTCAATTGACAACGTTAACTACATGTTTAAAACTGTGACCGTAATCCGGAAGAAAATGTGTTTCCCTTGAAACGTAACTGAGGATGCAATTTAATTTTATGGGAACGCAATTTTGTAGGGGACAGGGTTGCACAAGAAACAAGATTAATGATGAATTAGGGATCCATTCTTCAAATGTCACACCGCAGTCTGAAGCTGCAGATGGTCTTAGATCATCTCTGTCTTTGAGGACTCTTTGTGGAGCGCCGGGGGAAAGAAGTTGAAGAACACAGATGTCACAGCTTCAGTGTTTACTGCACCTCTGTATTTGTTGCAAAGCCGACTAAAAAGACCTCTGTTGTATTTTCAGCTACTTTAATTTATTTAGAAGTCAATTTCAGTGTCTGATTTAAGTGCCTGTTCCATTTGTTTCAGCTAATAAAGACAGCAGCTTCATAGGGATAAAAAATGTTCATTACCTTTCAAAGTTCACTGGGTTTTTATCTGTCCTGTTAAGAGGGTTTTAAGTGCCTTGTTAAGTTGCCCATTCATTCAGGTCATATTGATCTCACATGGCCGCTGAGGGCTGGCCAAATACCATATTTTTGAAAACTTCCTCTTGACTGTAAAATGCTTACATACTAATTATTTTTGAAATGTTGGACTTTCTACACCCCCTTCTAGCCATTAGTGATCAATATTGTTTGATATTTCTCTGCACGCGGCCATTATTTTTGTCACTGCTGCAATTACTGCATGGTGGGTATTGATGCAAAGCTTTTGCTTGTCTCCAGGGTTTCACACTCTGTTAGTTAAACTTGTGACAGAAGATTTAGCCCTGATCTTCGCTAATTGTACAAGTTTTCATCATCTGCTCGCCTCTTACCTCCATTCTTGCTCCCTCCTTTGTGGATCTTTCAGTCTATAGTTTGCTCAGTGTTTGATCTCACAATTCGGTGATTTTGATTCTGTCATTTAGACATCCTTTCACCTGTTCAGTGATGTCCACTTGCTAGTTTCTGACACCAGCAGTGGTATAACAATTCAGTTACTGACGATTCCAATGTGAGCCCCGTGTGTGAGACAAGACTTTTTCTGTAGCACTTATGACAAGCCAGAATAGATCAATGACAAAAACAGTCAAGATTCACAAATAGTTTCTCCCCTTCTCCATCACAAGGAAGTTTCTGACAGCATTACAACCGCTGTAACTTTCTCCATCTCTCCCTTCATTCTCGCAGATGAAAGTTTCTCTCTTCCTCTTCTCCCTGTTCGCTTGCCACATCTTTTACCTGCCATAAATATAGACACAACTTTGGTATTTTTTTTAATGCTATTTACATTCAGCCCCATCTATCCATTTCCTTTCCTGTCGGGCAGCGTAGTCAATTATATGTATGTCTGCAAGAAACGCTCCATGCCTCCTTCACATCCAGTGATGTAGAGAGGGTGGAACAACAATATAAACTTGAGCCCCTTAAAGGAGCAGTGTGTAGGATCTGGCAGTATCTAGCAGTGAGGTTGCAGATTGCAACCAACTGAAGCCTCTCCTGTGTGCCAAGCGTGTAGCAGAACCACGGTGGCAAACGCGAAAATGCAAATGGCCCAACTCTAGAGCCAGTTGTAGGTCATTTGGAGCAGAGATAGTGCGTAAAGTGTGTGTGTATGTGGGAAGTGAATGGTGAAGCAAGAGAGAGAGCATTGGCGACCAGCCCAAGTAGGAAAACTGTTTTATCTACTCTTATATTTAATTTTCCCTTTTATTTATTTATTCATTTTTATTAACTTTTAAATGTATGTTTTTATTTTTGCATTTATTTTTAAATTTTTTAAATGTATTTATTCATTACTAAATTTATGTATTGATTAATTTCTGCAAAATTTCCCCTTTGCATCACGTTGCTGAATCCTACGATGGAGAGAACAGGCTCGAGTACTGAAGACTGGAGTTGATAAGCAGACCGCTACCTGCTAGCTAACACTGCTAGCTAACTAACTAGCATGTAGTCGAGCTGTGCACTCTGATGTCGATCAACCAATTCACATGCTGAATGACAGACCTCAAATTTGCATAATGAAGCAGAAATGCATAAAGAAATGTATAATGTAATGTATAAAAAAATGTATGAAGAATATATAAATTAATAAATAAATGGGGGGTGTAAAGGGAAAACCATGCATAAATACATACATTTAGTTAATAATGAAAAAATACATTTAAAAATAAATAAAAAATGACTGCAAAAATAAATTTAAAAGTTAATAAAAAATAAATAATAAAGGGGAAAATTTAACAGAAGAGTAGATAGAGAGAAATTTGTACAAAGGGAAATAAATAAAGAAGCCAATTAAAACAGTCATATTTTATCAATTAATTAAAGCTTGCATTTGTTTTTTATATTATTTGTGGTCAATTTAATTACATATTTACCTTGTTATTTATTTATTTATTTTGGCAGGTTTCATCCTCCATATAAGTAAGGAGCAATTGGACATAAAAGATGACAGCACCTTTACGCATTTATAATTGTTTTCTCACACATATGAGATTATAAAATGTGTGGAATTTATTTTACCTTCCCTGCCGTGCACATTGGTGCTCCGGCCGGCAGCCCAGGCTCATGCCTGAATCACCTTCCTTACTTCAGGGATAGACCTCTGTCCTTTTAACCAGTGAGAAGAACAATGACCTGTCCAAAGTGATTGATCTCCCTGAAGTGGCAGCTGGATGACATATTTCCATTTCTTCCTCGTCCTCCAGCTGAATGTGCAGGGAGACTTGTGAAGGTCAGGCTGGCAGGCATCATTCACAAGTGACTGCCGGGAGTGTTCTTCACACACATCAGTAACATTTTCACCTTTTATTGACACACAGACAAGTGTGTATCCATGTGCAGCATTAGGTTGACTCAAAATAAGATTACCTCATCCCTGCAGTCATGCTACCTTTTTCCTTTGGTGTGTGTCCAGGGAGTTGGTGTTGAGGCCCGTTCACACACCAGCATTTCAAATGGTGAAATGAACTACGGTTAGTGAATTCACTCATAGTTGGTGATGTAAATCCACATGACATATAGCACCAATAGCGAGCCTTCTTGAAAATACTGACCATTGAGGGAACGGAGAGCAGGTGAGTGCAAAATGGAGGGAGCTCTCAGAGCTTATTAGCTGTGATGCACCATTAACTTTTATTTAACTTCCTATATAAACTGTTCCACAAAACAGGAGACAGTTAGAGACCAGACAGTCTTTTGAATAAACTATGTGAACTTATTGACCTGAGCCAGTGAGCTTGCTAACAGGAAGCAAGCTCTTTATAAAGAAAAATAAGCTAGCTATTGTGACTAACTAGCGCTAGCATATTCCCGGCTGGCTAGTGTGTTACCAGTTAGCTCACCAGCTATGAGTAATTCGCCAACTTGTACCAATGGCCAACCTTCAGGTCTGAAAAGTGAAGCCAATGTGGAAGTGCATTAAACCTGCATTCTCTCTAACAGCCAGCAGGGGGCGACTCCTCTGGTTGCAAAAAGAAGTCTGATTGTGTAGACGTCTATGAGAAAATGAGCCTACTTCTCTCTTGATTTATTACCTCAGTAAACATTGTAAACATGAGTTTGTGCTAGTTTCAAGCATTATTCAATACAGCATGATGTTCATTTTGTAAATTATGGTCCCATTTAGAGTAAAATAGACCATAAAGCAGGGGATGCTTTTGGGCGTGGCGAATGACAGGTTGCTACCACAGTGTTGTCCGGTCTGGGTGTTGTCCGTGTTCTCGTCTTAGAACTTTAACCCTTTCACAGTGTGTTTTCAGTTTATGAAAGTTAATTGTAATATTTTGGTCACCTAAAAATGTCTTATTCAGCATTTGGTTGTACTTAGCTCCACCCTCTCCTGTCACTACTGGTTCCTCAAGGCTGTAGACTATATATTACTCTTGGTTCTATTGGTATTTTCTATTGTCAACATGCTGTATGTTTGTCTGAAATGTACTACGTCTGGCGGTTGGTGCATCTCATCCAGTTTGGCAAATATATTTATATACACAAATTCGTTTTAACGCCACTAATTTCTTTAACACATTAACACAATCGATCTTTCGGAGGTTGTAGTGGGCTCAGTTTTAAAGTGAAAATACTGGCATCATATGAAACTAAAAAACCTGAGGAATCCATTGGTACCAAACATGTCATACTAGCTTGTCAGGAAGGAGGTTAAATAACGCTATAAACTTGCGTTAAATTTTGGCGAGGAGTCATGGCCAAGGGGTCAAAGGGGTCCCTTGACCTCTGAACTCAAGATATGTGAATGTAAATGGGTTCTATGGGTACCCACGAGTCTCCCCTTTACAGACATGCCCACTTTATGATAATCACATGCAGTTTGGGGCAAGTCATAGTCAAGTCAGCACACTGACACACTGACAGCTGTTGTTGCCTGTTGGGCTGAAGTTTGCCATGTTATGATTTGAGCATATTTTTTATGCTAAATGCAGTACCTGTGAGGGTTTCTGGACAATATCTGTCATTGTTTTGTTTTGTTATATACAGTATATACATTTGCATAAAAGAAGCATATTTGTCCACTCCCATGTTGGTAAGAATATTAAATGCTTCACAAATCTCTCTTTAAGGTACATAAGATGTTAAAGGGACTATATGTAAGAATCAGAAATTGCTTGTTAACAGCGATACCTGTGGCCGCAATGTCAACGAAAGTCAGCGTTCTGTTGCTCGCGCTCGCGCTTGTGCTCGCTCTACATAGACATGAACGAGCACCGGTCTAAACAGTGAGGCGACACACGTCAGCTAACACACAATATCACTCTATATTTCACCTGCTTGGCAGTAATGTTAGCTGACCAGACGAAGGTCTCTCCATGAATCAGTGCTGATCCTAGTGTTGGCTTTTCCTGCTTCAGGCTCCCGACCGCGGAGGGAACGGGGGGGGGAGACACCGACACCCGGTCGGGACTATAACGTAACTCTCTGCGGAGCCCCGTCACTTCACAAGACACGGGAAACCTCTGTTGGTCTGGAGGAGCTGCAGCATTTATTTCTGCAAAAACGTCCACTGCACATTCACTAGATATTCTCAGAGCTAAACTAACTCTCTGCAGTGTGTAGTGTGCGCGCGTGCACGTGGAGCTGGACCGAGCCGAGCGGGTGAGAACGAGCGCGGTGTGCAAGCAGGCAGGACACTAAGGAATGGAAACACTTTGGGTTTCACACATTACCAGGAAAAGCAGAGCTGGACATCATGGCTTAAGCTGCATGCTAACTCTGTCATGGAGAGAGAGAGAGAGAGAGAGAGAGATAGAGATAGAGAGAGCATGCAGCAAAGGTCCACAGCCGGAATCAGACTGTGGATGTTGTGATTATGTGGTATGCATCCTCACCATGAGAGTACTGGAGCAGCACCCTAAACTATGATTTTAAATGTTTTAAAGTGTGTATTAAACATTAGGTTGACATAATAATAACCCAACATGTCATTAGGACCCCCATTCCTATTTTTATTTGACTTGAGACACTGCGCTGATGAGGACAAGCAATTAGAGACAAAAAGCCTTCATATGGCTTATTAAACTGTGCTGTAACACACATGCAGTGTGTTTAGTTGTTACATATGATGTCACCTCGTGGAATGACATGAAGTGATTATGAACTAATTATACATGGAGTGCAAACTGTAAATGAAGACATAGTGATCATTGTAGTTGTCTTTCCTCTCAGAGTAATACAGAGCAGAATTAAAAAACATTCCTCAATCACTAATTGAGACTTCCTTATTAAATGATGTCCATGTCAAAATACATGAAAAAAAACGTATTTTTATTGAGAGAAAAAGAGAAAGTATGCTCTGGGGCTTCTCTTGCTATGCGTCTTTGGCAGGCCTGTAGAAAATACCCATACGCCAACATTTGGTTTATTCTCTATGTAAAATGATGTGTTCATAAATTGTTTATCGTATACATAACTAGTGTTGAAATGAAAGCCTTTCTCTCCAGGTAAATCATTTAGCACATGAACAATTCAGAAAATGCCAGGCTTTGGAATAAAAAAAGAAAACAACAAAAAATAACTTTTGATTTTCTTTTGCCAAAAATGTGCATCTGCTGCCTCCGAACCTCCGAACCACTTATAGAGGAAAATGGCATTGATGCATGATCCTTCCTTGGTGGAAATGATTGATACCACACATTGGAAAGACTAAATTGCCACAATTTGTTTAGATCGTTGGCAGAGAATATTTTGCATTAATGAAACATTATCAATCATTAGCATGAATCCCTGTGTGTGGGCCTGTATGCAAATTAGCCTCCCATTTTAGCCAGAGATGTGCTTCTCATAAAAACGCAAACACATATGTCTTGTCATCCGCAACCCGCCCAAGTCTGGGAATTTGAATAAGCGAAATAAAACACGTTGGTGTGCTTGAGGTTCAGTGCTTATTATGTCTCTTGGAGAAGAGCTGACAGCATGATTGGAAAAAAACACTACCACTTTTTTCCTGGGAGTACAGTTTGTCATCATTTCCTGTAATTTTCGCAGTACTCATCCACAATGATAACACCGCCAGGTGAATACGACGATATGATGTAAAAGATAAGTGACATTACCTTTTGACCCCTTTATTGTTTTCACTTATGCAATAGTTACCATGCATTCAAACTCTCTCCTTCTGCCCCCTTAAAGCTGCAGTGGGTAGAAATGGAGCACATATGAATAAAAAAAATACCCTAACAATCACTATATCCTGACAGTAGTGCATGAGACAGGTCATCTGAAAAAAAATCATGTGCCTCTATGTCCTCCGGTGCTCCTAATGGCATCTGCAGGATTTCACAGACCGGAGTCAAACAACCAATCAGAGCTGATCTGGAGTCTGCCGTCCAGCTGCCGTCTATGAGAGCCGGCTGTCAATCACTCGCGAACTCCGACCAAACGGTCAAACTAGGCAGCGCTGATAAAATATGAATCAATATTCTGTTTTCAGAAACATCTTGTAGTGTACTGTTTAGCTGTAAAATGAAGACCCCTTTCTTTTTCAGAAAGGGGTCTTAAAGACACAGGCTCTAAAACAGAGCGTGTTTCAGAAAGAGGGTGAATAGATAGATAGATAGATAGATAGATAGATAGATAGATAGATAGATAGATAGATAGATAGATAGCTAGATAGATGTACTTTATTGATCCCAAATTGGGAATTTATTGTGTTACAGCAGCAGTTTATCCAGGCAATGCACCAGAACAGTAAGTAAAATGTACGTCAACACTAGAGAAATATATCCATAGAATACAAAATATAAAGAATATTGAAATACACTATAAATATACCCGACTACTACAACTAGCATAAAAAAAAAAATCTAAATTATAAACATAGAATAATCCACTATATACATTAGCAAAGTGTTCAAGTTACAATGTTTTGTTCTTTAATAAAAAAAAAATAATCGAGGTAGTAAATGTGCAAATGTAGATGTGCAAAATTCAACATGTGCAAGAATATTACAGGACTAAAACAGAATGGAGTGTAGTTGAGACAGAAACTATAAAGCTGAATACAGGTATATATTCAGACAGATAGTATGAGACAAATTATGTTTTTTTGTTTTTGAACATTAAAGCATATAAACATGTTCTAGTAGTAACCCAAAATACAAGTATGAACCTGGGAATGAGCATGTACAGTTTGTCCCCTTTAAAAACAGATAACAGAATAAAAGCATCATAAATCAACCTGAGGCAACATATCAAAAACAAAAGTGGAAAAACACAGCATTCCTCGTCTTTCACCTCACCAATCCATTTTTTGTTGTTCTCTTCTTATAAATATAGAGAACCAGGAAACTTAAGAAAACATTTAGTCTCTGTAAGGATGAGGAGGAAAAGGAGATATGGAAACCAAGAAGAGGATGAGAACGAAGAGCAAGGCATCACTGGGCTCGTTCTGTGCCAAGCCTTTTTTTTTCTTCATTCCCAGGGAACACAGACATCATTTTGTTTCTCCTACCTGTGATATTTGGCTCTGTTTGCTCTGATTTGAGCAGCTGTAATTATTATAACAACCACAGAGTTTTGGGAGCACAGGGGGAAACTGAGATTTACTCTCTCTCCTCTTAGATGTTTTCTGGGCCAACCGATCTGACTGAAACATGAATGGCAGATGTGAGAAAAAATAATACCCACTTGATTTTAAATACTGTATATGACATGTTCTCCAAGATATTGTGCCTGCCTTGTCACAAAATGTAAGACTAGGAAAAGTAGAAGAAAAAAAAAATGTTCAGCTGAATGAAACACCTGCAAAGAAATCATCCTCACAAAATGTGTTTTTAATGATAATCTGCAGACTTCTTGAAGTAAATGGTGATGTCTACATTCAATATCCAACTCGCTGTCTTCCTAGAGATCCGCTTTCTCCTCCCATCACGCTTGAGCCAACAAGGAGAACGCTGCTGTCTGCGACTTGGCAGTCTCGCTGGTCCTGACGCTTCTCACATGCAAATTAAATAGACAGTATGACATTTAAGTAAGTGCCATGCCTTCGACTCGACTCTACTCTCCCAAGTCTCTCACTTGCCATCTTATCTTGGAAACTGATGCAAGCAGTGCTCACCATGAGGGCTTTGACAGTGGATCCTTCAGAGGAACACCATGTGTCGTTCACTTTAAGCGGACACACTGGAGTGGCGAAATAGCCCGCAGTCTGGCCCAGTGTGGAGGAGAGGTCGTCATGTCTGTTCCAAGTATTTGTAAAGGCGCTTCTTGTGGCAAATCACAAGGACTCATGCTGTCCTATTGAGTTCTTGGGGCTTTTAGAAGGATCCTGCTGAGCTGAAAGCCATCTACAATGTGTGGTGAGGTCACGGGGGACGGAACAAAATTGGGGAGAACGGACAGAATGTATTGTTCCACCTCAAATGAGTGGCTTGTTAACTTTTTGAATCTTTGGCTGTAACCGAAACCTCATTCTATACTAGTAGTACAACCTCATACTATACTAGTAGTACGTACTGATCTGGCCAAAATGTAGCATGTAGTATGCGAACAAAAGCAAAAACTACAGTGTGCCAAAAATATCCGGATGTCGCACTGTTTTGGAAAAAATCTCCAGTATGCATCGGACCAGTCTACCTCGCCTACTGTATCCCACAATGCAAAGCGCTGGAACGGCACAGGCTACATTTACAACAACAACAGCATTTTCTTAGCTATTTCATCACTAAATTCACTTGTGAACATTTTTGAGGCGAGAAATAGACTGTGTAGATTTTGAATATTGACAGTTTTACGATATAAGATGGCGAATCGAAGAGTTGCTCCAAAGTTTTTGGAGTTTAGAAGCTCCACAAACTGCCGTGACAGATAGCTAGCGCCTGCCGGGGTCGCTACCTCTCCAGCTCTCACAGGCTGCTATGAGCTGGAGCTCTCTAGAGACCGGTCTGTAGACGAGGGGCTTTTATTTCCTTGTTGATGGATAGTTTGTTTAAATATCACAACACAAATGAAAGATACCTGCTGAGACAACACAACTCTTTTTAACATGACTCTGATATCTGGAGGGAGATCAGCCCACTGTTTTGTTGATGTAACTGAAAAAGCAGTTTGAGTAAATTTTATTTTTATATTTCCCGTCTCCCCTCGTTGATGATTCTGTTTGTCTCACTTCACTATGAGCTGTTAGAATAAATAGTTTAAACCTGCAGTATCTTATAAAGTAAACATAACAAACAAAAAAGTTGTATTTTTCGATAATATTGTAATAGTTGTACAAGTTCGTTTTTTTGTCCAGTGCTTTAAGAGCTGGTTTAAAGGCTAAAGCCTGGTCTAGCATACTGCAAAATACATCACTTTAACTGTTTAATACTGCATACTACTGAAGAATGCAGTATGCAGTATGTACTGTATACTGCATACTGCATTCGTCAATAGTATGTAGTAGGCGGTTTCGAATACAGTCTATGTTTCACTTGAGCTCTTTCAAGACAGTAAAGGAGGGTTCAGAAATTACTTTTTCAGTCCGTCCATCATTTCTTTAGGCACCTTTCGCTATTTATAGAATTAGAGCGCTGCTCCTTTTTTGAGGCAATTTCAGCGCAGCATATGAAAAATGTAAAGGCCAACTGTGTAATACTGCCTCATGTTGTGTCGAGTATGGAGCTACCCGCAGTCCTATCAACCCCAGAGAGGCCTCTCTCATTGGTGTGCTACTGACAGCTTCCAACATACCAGGGCCTCCATCCACTTCAAGGTATTTAAGATAAGGCCCGGCTGGAGACGGAGAGAGAGGGGAGGGACAGAACATTTTCTTTTGTTATCAACCAATGCCCGAGGCTGTATGGGATTTCCCATGAGGCCCGGAGTGCAAACAGACCTTATGGGAAACTGGGTGAATGAACCACCTGCAGAAGCAGTTGGGCGGCTGTGCTCGGTATCACGGGACTTTAAACAAAAACCTGTCTGGACATCGCTAGCCAATCAGCCCCT